>CM061133.1:253181166-253781166 GCA_030789695.1 Scilla litardierei
ACATTTCTAAATGGAGAGAGAGGGAAGAAGAAAGGGAAACTTAAAACCAGTGACACATTTTTAAAACATTTGGAAAAACGTGTGGAGTCGTGGTAATGGACGAGGAAGGATAATTGATTTGTGATCTTGTGAGCTAAGATCAAAAAACTTAAAGGTTTGGTTTAAAAGAAAACAAAGTTTTGATACAATCACATGCAGTCAAAGATAAGCTATTCTATAATCGCGAAAAAATACGTCTAAGGAAATTGCCTGCTATGACCCTATTCATATACGTATGAATACCGTCATTCAGACAACCTCAATCATATCATGGTTAACACTGAGTACACATTCAAGTCACAAAAAGACAATTATCAGGATCCTAAAGATGACACACTCATACAGGTCTACACACTCTACCTATACTAATGCATCACGACAACATCACATACCAAGGGCCTACTCCTAGCTAGAGATGACATAGGCAACTACAGGCGTTGATGTCGACATACAAGAGGGAGACCGAAACCAAAAATGACACGAAACAAGATCGAAAAAAGCGAAGTCTGGTAAGGCGAGGATAAGAAGATAGTCGGGTGGACATGACAAAAATATTGCTAAAATGATTTAACGATGAAAGAGGGATTTTGTGCAAAATATGGTATCATATATCTTAAAAAATATATATGTTTACATACTTAAAAGTGAGCAGATGTAGCAAATTAAAATTTTGGAAAAAGTAAGACGAAGGAAGGATGGGTAGGGTGAGAAACGATTGTTTTGCAAATGAAAATAAGTTTACACAAAGATTTTTGAAATGTGGTCACTGATACAATAATAATAATAAAATAATTGGAGGTCCCTCTAGTTTAGAAAATTTTTTTTTTAAAAAAAATATCTACGGTAAGTGGTTATAAATAGATCTTGTAGTTTAGAAAATATATATATATATATTGGATTATAGAATTGATAACAAGGTTTAAAACTGAAACACGAAAGATGCCGATTTGAAAATAGGTACAAGATAGTAAAATAATTTTACGACCATGGATGTTTCAAGATCAGTGAAAGAATTTAACTCAAAAGAAAAACAAGAAATTTTGAAATGTATAATATAGGGGTTTCCAAAGAAGTCAAGCTAGAGCGAAAAACTTAATAGGAATTTCAAAAATACTTTTAGAGGCAGCAGACTTGGCAAGAGAAAAGACTCGAAGGATCAACGACACTCGTCAGGAACGATTTCGTGAATTGGAAGAAAGGAAAAGATCGCATGATGGATACACTTAGGATACGATTCACGAAGCTACGATGGAACTCTACGGTCGATATCACGAAAAGGGTAAAGATCAGGGAGACACTAGAAGTCAGGGATTCTAATTATCGGGTCGCCTAAGATCAGGAGAGCTCGGCACTAAGATTTCCTAATGAGCTAGACTCTATTGGGAAGGTTCCTAAGAGAATCCAGGTTAGTCCTGCTGGGCCCGAAGTCAATGGAGCTGGGCGAGCGACTAAACTAAAAGAAGGGCTCTAGGAAATTTAACACAGTCAGAGTCAAGTGGCTACTAAGGTATTCTAGGACGAGGATGACTAATTCCTAACCAAGACGTCAGACTATCAAATTGGGACGTCTACCTAAGTCTTCCTACTATCTGAGACTGGGAAACTAATTCAGACTTGTACGTGGATATTAAATGAATGCGGTACTTTTATTGTTCTGAACTTTTGCAAGACCTGCATGGGCCACCACTAAAACCTGTCACGCCCCGCTTCCCAAAATGGACGGAGGAGAAGCGTGACTAAGGCCTGCTTAGGCCAGAGCTGAGAAGCTCGGACCCAATAAGCGTCTGTAGGGGTACCATTTTAAAAGTTTCAGGTTCTTGCATTAATACAGTTCGAAACAACAGAAAGTACAGAAAGGGAGTTGCATTCATTAAATTAGAAATATAATATCCGACGAGTACAAAGTCTAAAAAGAAGCCTTTGCATGGCAACGAAATATTTAAAAACAACTAAAAGCAGTAACCTCTAGAAGTGACGATTAAAAAAAAGACCTCTAGGTCTGGTCCTCGTCGGGCACGTACTCTGGGTCGACGTCCTCGGCTCCTCGTACTCCAGTGAGTCTACCTCGTCCACAAACTCTGGCTGAGCACCTGACGTACAACACCAAAAGAGGGAACTGTACGTCAGGTAAGGTCTACAAAAAGGGTTAGACCAAACTGCAAGTGTATCAACTTTTAAACAACGATTTACTGGTTGATTAGCATGCTGAGGTTCTATTACACACAGTTTACTGGTTGATTAGCATGCTGTGGTTATAACAGAGTAACACAACAGGAAGTAACGCAGCAGGAAAGTAAAACGGGACAAGTAGTAGTCATAGCGTGTGCTACCAACTACGGGACTAACCTACAGGTGTCATGACAAGTCGGGACGTGACAGGACAAGGCAAGACAAGACAAGTGAGACACGAAAGGGTTCACGCCTTACGGTTCGAGGGGGATCAGACCCTCTTGCCGTGCGCACGCTCAACCCAACCCCAAACCCCAAGTAAGACAAGACAAGACAAGACAACAGTACAAGGGATCACTCGCTCTAGCTTGGCGAGTGCCCTATTGCCCACAGGCTGTGTATCCGTACAAGGGATCACTCTCTCTAGCTTGGAGAGTGCCCTATTACCCGCATGCTGTGAATCTGTACAAGGGATCACTCGAAGAGTGCCCTATTGCCCAGCGGGCTGTGCAAGACGGGATGGGACGTGACAAGACGGGAAGGGTTATTCTAGGGTGTCCACACACACGCACACACATGATAGCCCTACAATATCAAAAGTTGTTGTTGTCAGGCTCAGACTTCGTCGTCAAGTCTGAGCCGTCAGGGTCGTCCCGGACGCTATCATTTCATGTCCGGTTCTTTTTGTTCACAATTAACAATTCTAACCAACAAAGGCCTAAGCACGGCCAAAAGTGCAAGTGGGATACACTTGCCTGCGATGGCGAGTGTGTCGTCCTCTCGAGGCGTCTCGTCCAAGCGTCTAGTCCGCGGAAGCCCGTCTGAAATAGGGTCACGGCAACGGTGTCAGGTCGTGATTTTCCATCAAGTCCTATTAGGGTTTGTTTCTAGATTATCGGGACTATCTTAATCGTCAAAAGTCACTTTTTCGATGTTTCAGCCTAATCGACGATCTAATCCTATGTGCACAGTCAATAAAGTCCATTCGTCGATTTTCTAGATTTGTACAACGTTTGACTGGTGCTGGAAAATAAATTTTAGTTCAAATTGTCGACTTTTAGTTTAGGGTTCAAATTTGCTACAGTGTGGGTTTGCTACGAGTTAGGGGGACCAACCTGGTGTGAAGAACGCGCATTTAATCTGGCGTCGGGTCTGGAGATGGTGGCGGTGCTCGTGTCCCCGACTGCGGGTAGCGCAGTGGAGGTCGTCTCGGGATCGTCTCAGGATTGTAGCGGCTGCGGGTAGCGCAGTGAAACGGCACGGCAACGGGAACGGTGTCGGAACCGCCTTGGTCGCGAGTAGTGTAACGAGGCGGCATGTGAATGGTAGTGGTAACGGCCATAATACCGGAAGATCGTGAGCCCTGCGGCGTCAACAGCGTCTCGACTACGGGTAGCATAGTGAGACTCGTCCGGGCAGCGGACAAAGTGCGCGAGCAGCGAGTACGGCCTGGTAGCAGTCCATAGGATGTGTAGGCGGCATCAAGGAGTTGCGGATCAGCGAGCAAGGAGGAACAAAGACCCCAGAGGCCAAAACAGCGAGTAACGGCGATACGACGTCGTTAGAACGTCAGATGTATCGCTGGCCGACTCAGGGAGGCTGTCAAAGAGGAGATCCAGCCCGTGGGAGGTCAGGCCGTGACTCGGGGAGGCTGTCAAGGCTGCGTCGCTGTGGCGCGTCACCAGAAAATCAGCGGCAGCAGTTACTGCCGCTTGCAGTTGCGGAAATAGGCCGCCATAACAGTGCACAAGACGTCGGGATGGTGATTAGGAGGTAGGACAATCGGGTCTGTGGCGGTTGGGGAGGTAGGCAGCCGCACGGTGGCTGTTGGCGGGATGCGCGGCCTCAGTGCCGTGTCGGAGGGTGGCAGCGGGCTGCCGAGGGGAAGAAAGCCGCACGGTGGTGATTTGGTGGCACATGGGATCGGAGAAGACTCTCCAGCGATCGAGAATTCCCTCCCATCGACGAACGGTGATGTGTAGGCGACTATGGTGATCGCGGAGCTGCTTCGGTGTCTGCAGCGGTAATCGGAAGTAGAAGCCACCGGTCGGGGGGGGGGGGGTTCAGACATCACGAGCGGCCGCGGTGAGGCTGTTGGTCATCGGGGTCGGGCTGAGGATCACAGGCGCAACGGCGGAGCATAGCACAGTGACGGCGGCGCGGTCCTGAATGGTGGCGGAGCGCGTTGAGAAGTGCCACGGAGGGGGGTGCGGTCGCGGCGTCGGGGGATGCCGCCGGCAACGGAGGAGGGGGCGGCTTCGGGTGTCGGAGATCGTCGACGAGATCTCAAGGGAGGAGCGGCGTCGCAGCTGCGAGGTCGGTGGATCGCGGCAGGAATCGGGGCGAATTGCGGGGTCGCCGGCGTCGGATCGCGGGGTGCCGAGCGTCGAGGGGAGATCCGAGGGTGAGGGCGCCGCCTGAAGGGAGATGGCGGCGGTCGAGACATCGCCGTGGAATGGAAGGGGAGGTGGCGGGAACGCCGGCGAGGGCGGTGTGGTGGCTGAATCGCGGTGGGGCGAGCGGAATCAGGCGACGACTTGCCGTGGGTGCGAGGGAGGAGAGGCGATCGGGGAGGGGGATCATGTGTACGGAAGGGGGAGAAGAGAGAGAGTATCTCCCTCCGTTGGAAATTTTGTGGCGGCTGTACAAACTTTTAGGGTTAGGGTTAACTTAGAGTTAGGGTTTAGGATTTTGGTTATTATAAATATTAATAAAATTTGCTATACATCATCTAGGGTTAGCCAAAAGTGTAGGGCTCAATGAGATAGTGGGTGTAATTTTTGTGGTAAGTCCAGGGGTCAACAGAGAAGAAGATTAGGGAAAGATTTTAAAATGATTTTAAAAGAGATTTAGCCAGATTTGGCTAACCATTTCGAAATTTGAATCTGTAAGGGGAAAAATCGACGGTCGAGGTTAATCCGGGCGATATCTCTCAATCCGGGCGTCAGAAAAATAATCCGAAAATACCGGAGCGATCGTGGAGACGAGGCGCACAGATCTACGGAGCCCGATCGTGCGTAATGCCTACCAAGAAATTACGTAAAATTGGAAACGGCGTTTCGAGTCAAATGACTAAAACGCCCCTATCGTTCCTGGTCATTTTGCGAGAAAACGAGCCATGAAACGACGTTCCTGAGAATTAAAATAAAATCCAACGCCCCGAAACAATCGCAACGGCACATCGCATCGCATATGCCGGAGCTCAGAAATAGCCAAATAAAATACGTGCACGATAAAGCACGTGCACGCAGGAAATACGAACGGTCGGAAGGCGGCCGTTACAACGATCTAGGTTATGATAGTTCACATTCATCCAATCTCTTGCAAACGTATGTTGGTATAGATTCATAATTAAAAATCCTGGCTTTGGTCAAATCTATTGCAAACCAAATCTAGAGAATTCCAATTATCAATCTAAATCGTATATCTAGGCCTTCCTATCAATTGGGATCCAATCTCTTGCAAATCCCAATCAATATAAATTCCTAGATACTCGTAATATATCAATCACAACCTAACCATTATCAATTCTAGCAACAAATCTACAAATTCATCACAATTCAAAAGATCGGGTCCATAAGGTTCATCCCCATACCCTAGAACGACAGAACTACTCACTAATCGTCATGAAAATCTCAGAAATAACAACAATAATCATGGCACAATTCATTGCAAATAAGAAACAATTCATAAAAATGAGTTTTTAATAAGAAAGGACAAACCAATGACGTAGCCAATGATCTCCAGCTGAGATTTCTCCAAAGAATAGCCGTCAAAACCTAAAAAATCTCTCTAAAAATAATTCAAGCCTCTCCTTAAACTAGGATAAAAACAGGGCTTAAATACAAGCCAAAATCGTCCAAAAAATCATGACAAAACTACCCCCGCACAGCCCAGAATTCGCAGTCCTAACAGCAGTCAGAGAGGATCACTCGGCCGAGTGACCCTTGTCACTCGCCCGAGTGACAAACCCTGTAAAATAACCGTAACTCCGGGGTTCTCAGGGGTCCGTCTGTCGGGGTGACTCGGTCGAGCAGTCTTCTTCATTCGGCCAAGTAGCAATCATGCTCGGCCGAGTGAGCTTCCTTAGATTTTCCAATAACTTTGGCTCTTTTCTGTCTGAATTCCCTAATTGACTCGGGCGAGTGAACTTTCTTATTCGGCCGAATGGAATTCCTTACACGGCCAAGTGAATGTCTGAAATCTTCGGTGCGTATCTGTTCTACTCGAGCGAGGGTGATCCTTCACTCGGCCGAATGAGCAGTCTTGCTCGGCCGAGTGATGTACTTCTGAGCTCATTTCTTCTCATTTTCGCTTCCTCGTCGCTCCTATCAAATTCCTTCTTCTTCCGCTCATCCTCCATCGCTGATAAGTCCTCAAATAAGCCGTGGGCGACACTCCAAAGTGCATGAAACTCCTTTGATCTCATTTTCGCTCCAAATCGCTCCATATTTCCTTAAATACGATAGAAACAAGAAATAGTGAAAAGCATCACAATATCGTCGAATAATCATGAAAAACGTAATATGGGCGATCAAAACGTCATGAAAACATGCAGAAAAAAGGTATAAAATATGGAGTGATCAAAATCCCCCAAGCTTACCTCTTACTCGTGCTCGAGGAAGACAAGCAAAAGGCGAACCCGGCGGAAAAAATAAAGAAAAGGAAAAATGAAAGGGATAGAAGACAGGAAGGAAAACAAAGAGGGAGGCGCTAGATCATTTTTCAGGATGTGGGGTTTGCTTACTCACATAGCACACGGTGAATATAAAACACATGCCGAAGACTTTTGTCTCGATATCATGATATAAGGATGCATTCAAAATAGAAACCAAGAATATCACAATAGTATGAAATATGGAATCATTCTAGAATTAGCATCGTCTGAAGCATCTAAAGCGGCATACATAATCATAGACCACACACTTTTCAATTGAATGCTTTCTATTTGGAGTATAAGAGATATCACACAATATGGATCAATAAGAATAGAAAGGTATGGTTTTCATGAAATGCATGCTAAGTGTCAATCCCTGGATTTCATTAAACTTTTAGTAATCTCGTCGAGTAAAGAAAATTACCTAGCTTAGGTTGTCATGCACAATCAAGTAGTCACTCTCTCACACATCACTGGATCCTCTCCCCCAAGCTTATCTATAAGCGTGGTGGTATAAGATAAATCAATAAGCTTATTCCCCATTTTTTAAAGCTCCAAAGAAAATAAAAATAAAAGAGGGGAGAAAGAGAGAAAGAGTATGAGATGGGATCATATAAGATCTTCTTTTCTCTTTTATTTTATTTTATTTTTCTCTTTTTGGCAAATATATACAACTGTGATCCTAAATCAAAAGATAGGAAGATATACAAGAATATTATTTTCTTTTTGATTTTTGGGGGTATTGGAGCATATATTTTTGTAGCGGGGGAAAATGCTAATATAAGAATCGCTAAAGGGAGATTCACCAATGATTCTATGTATAGAAATAATGCTCAAGATACGTGGAGAAAGAAAATATGTAACACTCGGTTCACTCTATAGAATGTGCACGACAACTTTCAGCAGGGTAATGTAATCTATTTGGTTTAATCCCAAAAAGTAAACTAATCCAGCTATATCAACCTAGCATACATTCAATCAACCTGAAAGTGAAGCGTACAATTTTCATGCAATAAGAAGTGATATAAGAAAAGAAAGCAGTACTCCAGATATAGGCAATCAATGCGTGAAAGCTTGGTGTGTTTTCTATGAAGAGTATACGGTAAAACTCATCAGACTCAGCTAATAAAAAAATTTCATCCATATTCATACATGAAATTGTGGGTTACTATCTCAAATGCATAGTAAGACATAGCATATGATATCTGAAATAAAAACTATGGCATGACAAGATAATATGCATACAGGTATAAGCTAACGCCATGTCATCATCATCACAGAAAATTCATCTCTAGTAAAAAGGATAAAAGAAATAAGGATAAAAGAAAATAAAAGCTACTGTACAATGCAGCACACTCAAAAAGTAAGAAAACGTGATGCATGAAAAAAATGAAAGGGGGGTGAAAATAAACGTAAAAACAAAGAAAAGTGGGAGAATGAAAGTAAAAGGCGACAAAAATAAAAAGGTGCGTGAGAACTCACTCCCTCAAGCTAAAGTACACAGTGTCCTCAATGTGCAAAGTGTGTCACACCGAGAGACAAAAAATGTGGGTGGGGTGGGTGAGGATGCATGCATGATGAAAAAAATAAAAAAATAAAAATAAAAATATGTGATGGGAATGCAAGTGATGCATGGAGAGATCAAAATAGTACAGATAGGTGTCCCCAAAAATACGCCCTCTCTCCCAAAAGGATATAGACAGATATGAACAAAAAGTGATCAAAATATGTGTGGAGGAGGGGTGCAAAATCAGCACGCTCAAAATATCCAGCGAATCATCAGCAAAAATATGGAAGGCATTCGGTGTGTGCCTAGGCAGGTTGGGGTGCACCAGCACCGTCCTGTGGCGGTTGTGGTGGTCGTGGAGGCTGCTGGGTGGGGGTGGGCGACTGAGGCAGATGCTCAAGAATCTGGTTCAGGCAAGCCTAAATACCAGGAAGCAACGCAACGCGGGTCTCGACAGCACTAACAGTAGCGGAGAGAGCCCGAAAATCTTCTCTAAGTCTACTCAACGTTCCCTCTAGAGCACGGAGGTGCTGAACTAAGGTGTCGGGGGCGAGGTGGAGCAGAGGGTCGAGAAGGATGAACAGGTGAAGAACGGGGCTGTCTCACACGGCTACTGTAAGGGATGTGTGCGACAGTGGGGTGGTACGATGGTGATGTGCTCACTAAGTGTCGCTCAGCCTCAGTGGGAGGCTGAGACGCGGGAATGGTCGAAGAGGATGAAGCGACAACAGAAATGGCAGTGGTAGCAAGTGACGAGGCAGACAAAGAGGTCCGTGACACAGACGTGGGGACAGACGTCAAGACACTGTCAGAGTATACAGTGGCGGTGGAGACAGTAAGGTCGACGACGGGGGAGGTCGTGAAGGGTGCAGAAAATGACTCCTCAGGAGTCGAGGACAAAAATGAGGAAAGGGTCTCCACCGCGGAGGCAAAAGAAGGCTCGCCGCACTCAACTATGGTGGGTGGACGCTCAGGGCTAGCCGTAGAAATGGGATCTATCGACATGGCACAGTGGTGGTGGTGGTATGAGTGGACTCAGCTAAAGTGCTCCCGACACTAACAGACGTGTGGACAAAGGTGTCAGAAGGTGCAGATGAAGCAGGTACAGGCTGAGGGATCACTGGGTCAAGGGGTGGAAGGAGGGGCTCCTGCTGAGCACCCTCAGGCTCTAGCACATATGCGGCGGGGATTAGGAGATCCATCGCTGGAATCCACTCCCCGCCTGCAGGTCTAATATGTGTCCGAGCAGGGCTAGGGAGAATCATGTAATTGGCACCGTGGGGACTGTGCTATTGAGTATTGGACTTCTCCCCACTTGGTGTTAATGATGAGCAAACATGAATACTTGTGACTAATCCCCTATTTTGCAGTTAATCCATTGCCTAAGCTATTTATGAATATCTACTAGCAATGGATGACTCTCAAAGTTCATTGAAGGCAAATGAAAGTGGATTGGGTGATTGTAGATGTTGATTGAAGCTCCATAAAGACTTCAAGCTCATGCGATGGATAGAAGAGAGATTTCGTGAATGTAAATTTCTTTTATCTCTTCTAGTATGTAGCTTAGAAGTAGAACTTTGATGGAGCACTCACACACATCTTCTTTTCGGTCCTAGGACATCATTAGATCAATTGTCCTTTGACCCCAATTCATTTCTTAGTGATTGTGCTTGGTTTGTTTATAACAGTCGACTGCTGAACATTTTACAGTCGTCTGTCTCAAAAAACAGTCGACTGTGTTTTGTTTTATAGTCGCCTGTTATGCACAAACTCTTACAGTCTAGTTTTGGGCCTTTCTTTTATTTCGCACAAGCAACTGATGAACGATTCACAGGTGCATGTCCTAGTGACAGTCGACTGTGTTTTGTAAATCAGTCTACTGTCTATCATTCTGCCCAAACTTTGTTGTTCTGACTTTTACGGTCGGTCGACTAATGTTGAATATACAGTCGACTGTCCCTTGGATCAGTCGACTGTGTTTGATGCAACAGTCGTCTGTCTGTGAGCCAATTTATTGACTCAGCTCTCTGGAAATTCTCAGGGTATTTGACAGTCGTCTGTATAAGGATTTACAGTCGTCTATTCTGACTAACAGTCGACTGTATTATACTCACCAGTCGTCTGTCCTGTTATCTTACAGGATTTCCAGATTTCTTCAACTTATAGCCAGTCGCCTGTAGAAGTAATTACAGTCGCCTGCTGATTCAACAGTCGACTGTCTTTGCTTCATCAGTCGACTGTCCACGTGGTAAGTTACCGTTATGAATTCTTACCTACCCATACTGACTGTGCAACAGTCGACTGTGGTTTCTTCAACAGTCGACTGTCACGAGTTCAGCTTCTATCCGTTGAGAATTTTCTCACGGATTCCAAAAGGGTTTTTGCCTAAACTGTTTTGTGGATTTGAGAAACCTATATAATGGGCTGCTACTGTTCCATTGAAAGGTTACCAAGTGACCTAAGATATTGCAAAATCTCTAAAGCTTTCATTTCTAAAGTTTAAAGCTCTCAAATCCAAAGCCCTAAGAATTCCAATCTTTGATCTCTTGCTCTCCAACCTAGAACCAAAGAGTGATCCTCTAGGTATTTGTTGTAGTCAAGAGAAAGGGCTTTCTCCTCTCTTCCAAGAGAGTCTACAACGCACATCACACTTCTCCTTCAAGTTCTACTTCAAGGCATATGTGATTGTAAGTATTGATTTCGTATTTCATTACTTTCATAAATTGAATTTGCTCTCAGGTTGTGAGAGCGGTTTGCTTGCTCCTAAGTTGTGGGAGTCAAGGATATCGATTGTATTCGATTTCACTTGTAGGGTTGCTACAAGTGGGTTTTAAGGATACTCAAGTTAGGGTTCTAACTTGAGTATCCGGAGGTATCCGGGTGGAAGGGACGTAGGATTACCGGGAACAAGTCGGGAAATGACTTGGGTAATCCGAACCCTAGAAACATAATTGTGTTTGCATTTGTTTCTTATTTGGGTTTAATTCTAATTCCACACTATATTGTTGGTTAGCATTTTAATTTGGTGTAACTATCGTTTTAAATTGCTTAAACACTATTCAACCCCCCTTCTAGTGTTTTCTCCATAGACAGGATTCTTACAATTGGTATCAGAGCACAAGGTTATAGCTATGGCATCCAACAACAACAACGTTCCTTCGCCGACTTCGTACAACAATCACGATCGTGATGGAGCGTCCACACTTTTCGAAGGCCAATCTACGGTACGTCCTCCATGTTTCAATATCACTAACTTTGGCTATTGGAAGTGTAGGATGGGGACGTTCCTTAGGAGTGCTTCACTTTGGAGAACCCTCCACAAGGAGTACGTCGAGCCCACCGAAGAGGATTTCGATAAATGGACGTCTTCCGAGAAATCCGCCGAAGTCAACAACGCAAAAGCAATGAACTCTCTTCATTGTGCGTTGGACCCGAATGAGTTCAACAAGATATGCACATGTAAGAGTGCATATAAAATTTGGAACCATCTCATCGTTACCCATGAGGGAACGAATAAGGTAAACCTTTCAAAGTTATATGTTGCCGTGCAAAACTTCGATTTGTTTCATATGCAGGAAAATGAGAACATTGCATCGATGTACGGACGTTTTACCGACATCACCAATGAATTGGAAGCCATTGGCCAAACATACACCGAACCTGAAAAGGTAAGGAAGATCATCATGGGAATGACCTCCAAATGGAAAAGGAGAGTGATCGCCAACGAGCAGGTCAATGATTTGAAGAATTACACAGTTGTGAATCTTATCGGGACTCTTATGTCTTATAAGGTAAGACAAGAGAACCGATTAAAGATTCGAGCTATGATAAATCCTTCGGAGGCCAAGAAGAAGGCTTTGGCATTCAATGCCAATTCATCATCCTCCGATAGCGAAGATTCGGAAGATGAGATGGATTTGGGTGAAATGGTCCAAATGGCGAAGAAGTTCCAACGCTTCTTTCGCAAAGGTAAATTTCCCTCCAACAAATGTTTTGAGTCTACTAATGCTACTTCCTCTCTTTGCTTTAAGTGCAATAAGCCAGTGCACATCAAGAGGGATTGCCCAATGCTAAAGAACATAGAGAAGTGGAAAACTCCGAAGTACCACAATTCCGACAAGAACAAGAGAGACAAGAAGAAAGGACTCGTAGGTACATTCGATGACTCAAGTGAAGAATCATCAAGTGATTTCGATGATGAGAAGGGTGAGAGCGCTCACATGTGCTTCATGGCCTGAGAGGATCCACTCTCCGATGAGAGTGATTCCGACACGGATGATACCGAGGTAACAATGGATGAAATTCGTATTGCTAATGAAGAATTATTTGCTAAATATAAATTTTTAATGCTTAGATATACTAGCTTAAAGAAATCAAATGTTAGCAAGTCATCCATTCCACGCATTATCAATAATGACACATGTAACGAACACTTTTCGTGGTGCGTAGTTCGTGCATGTGCTTTTGTCCGTGCACATGTTTATTTTAGACTTTATTTGCTTGTGAACACTTTTGTGTGATATGCCGTTGTGAACGTCTCTGAGAGTATTAAATAGTGGCACTAATTTGGAACGACGTTTCTCGAGTCGTTTTTCCACAATTTAAACTTATTCGATGAGACGTGACGATTTTCACTTTTGACGGGAGACGTTTCTATTTTTAGTTTCGTCGTCCGACGTCAAAATTGGGATTCGTCTTCTTAGTTAGCTCACATTCGTCATCACGATCACCCCGATATTTATTTTATAATTTTTGGAATTTATTTGACCACTTTTATATTTTTAACAAGTTTTATATTATTTTTAATAATTAATCTATAAATTATTTTCGGCCAAATAAAATTTATTTGAGTTTAAAACGTTTTAAAGAATTTTTGAGCCAATTTCCAGCTCATTTGGACCAAGTCAAATCCTTGGGTGAGTTGGAGAAGTTGAGATTCAAATTTTAAATTATTTTAAACTTCTAATCCTATTAGATTTTGCCCTAGACCAAGTCAACCCATCTACACTATATAAACAACCCCTAGGAAGACCCATTTTCGCAAGAAATTAGCCCTAGCCTCTTCCAAAATCCAAATTGGACGTTGCGACGATTCGTCGCAACGTTGCGACGTTCTGCCACCGCACCGACCGAGAGAACATCCCCCGTTCCCCCGCTCCGACCGAAGCCCCTCCCCGCATCCTAGCCGCTCCGCATCGCAGCACAGCGCATCGCTCCGCACCGCTCCGTTCCCTCGGTCTGACCGAGGGATTGGCCCGCATCCCGCTCCGCATCAGCCCGCACAGCGCTCCGCATCGTCGCCCGCTTGTCGCCCCGCTCCGCACCCCGCACGACCGACGCTGTCCCCCGCACCGACCGAAGGCTACAACGTTGCAACTGTTGCAACGTTGCAACGACCCGCCTAGCGATGTGACCGAGCCGCCCCAAGCGCCCGACCGACAAACCCCTCCGCACCAAGGCCCGCACCGACCCCAAGCGCTGCACCAAGCCTGTTCCCCTGCAGCGACCGATGGAGATCCCCGCATTTGGCTGAGTACGACCGAGAGCAAACGTCGTAACCCCGCATCCGTCGCACCACTTGCCTCTGTGGGCCCCCCAAGTTCTCCAGAGGTATTGTGGGTCCCCCAAAGGTCCCTAGGACTACTGTGGGCCCCACCTAGGTGCGTTCTCTTCGACGACTTGCCGCGTACGACGTCGTCGCACGTCGTAGCCCGTCGTCGCACGTGCGAGCTTTGGAATCTGGAATCGTCGCCCGGGTTGATTGCTCTGAAATTTCCAGCGAGGAATCTAATTGGAATCTGGACTTGGAGCGCGATCTTTTATTCCAACCCCCGGTGTCGCTACCCGATGCCGGTGTAGCTTTCGCGTCGTGTTGAGGTAACGCTTTGCACCCCTAGGACCCCCAACCCAATTGCATGCTAATCAAGACTAAAATCAGTATTTTTAAAGTATTTTAAATGTTTTAAATTCACTAATCAAGATTAATAATATGGACTTTAGGCCGGTGGACTTGTGCACGTAGGATAATTGTGATTTTTGGACTCATTGGACGGTGTGCTCAGACGTCGTGCTTGCAGGCAAGTGAAACTTGCCAAATCTTGTGTAGGGCCATGTTTTTAGGCCACTTCCTTGTTCCTAGCGTAAAAGAGACTAGTCAGTGAAATGATAGCTGGCTAGACGCCTACTTGATCTAGTTTGACAACGAAACTAGATCCGTCACCTAATTGATCTAGCTTGACAACGAAGCTAGATCCAACCTTTAAACTTGTTGTTCATGCATACTAAACTGTCACGTTTACTTTCCTTATCTGTACGCACTTTTAACTGTCATGCATTGCATTCTACATGTCATCCAAGTTGAATATTGCATTCGTAGCACACGCTACATACTTGTACTTGCTTGTCCTGGCTAGGTGCACCCCTATGCCATCATGAAAAACACTTCCTGGCTCGTGTTCCAGAAGCGAGCATTACCGTTCGGGGGTAAGGCCCTGGCTTGATACACGTGGGAGGGGTAAGAGTTAAGCGGCCAATCAGCTGGGAGTCTGCCTGATCAGCAACTGCAGCTGTAAGGCGTAAACTCTGGGTGGGGCGGAGTTAAGCGACCAATCAGTGTGAAAGAAAGTCATTTCAGCTGTAAGGCGTAAACTCTGCACATGACATGAAAACATGACTAGAGAAATCCTTGTAAATGTTTATAGTCTTGCCACACTTGCCATGCCATGCTAGGTTACTTCTTTTCTTTACCTGCTGCACTCATACTTTAACTGCCATGTCATTGCATCATGCTAGAATTGCTAGGTTGCTTTACTTTCAGTTTCAGTTTCCTTGCACAAGTCTCTTGTAGACTTGCTGACATGTGCCCCTTGCTCTTTTGGGTGTCACATGTTAGATCTTGAGCCAGAGACCGTTGCTGTGTACGTGATGTGTTGCTGACGCTGAGACTGAGTCCATGATTGCACAGGAGGATTTTGGTGGACACCGGTGACCATTCTTTGAGTCTTTGTTGAGCTTTATTTTGTTTTAGGCCTTTTGTTAGTTGTTGGTGCGTAGCACCGTTGTTTTGTACTTTGTACTTTTGTTGGCCATGTTTGGGCCTTTAGTCTCTTTTTCTTTCAGCCTGGTGGCTTTTTCTGTGATGTTGAAACTTATTTTATGGATATTCTGAGATTATTCTTTTGTCTCATTTCATTATTATTATCTTGTTTCGCTCGCGTCGCAAGGACCTGCAGTTTTAAATTTGATTGACGCTTATCGGACTTGCAGCTTTGTAGCTTCAAGTCTGAGCGGACCTTCTCACGCTTCGCCTCCATATTTTTGGGAAGCGGGGCGTGACAGGTTTTGTTGGTGGCCCATGCAGGTCCAGTCTTGCAATTGCGAATTAACGAAACAACGATAATAACGGAATGTCCATTAAATAAATTGCAACATCCGAGTCATAAGCCCGAGTCTAGTCGTTTTCTTAGGACACTAGGTGATAAGAAGACTCAGTTAGACGTCTGTGCTTGCTATTTAGAGGCCCCTGATTGTAGTTAGACTCCCTTTTAGTAATTGATTTGATCGCCATAGGAGTTACCTTAGTGGTTCATGTCTACCCCTGACCATATTAGACTTCTAGGATTTCCTTCGGTCGTTCGCTTTTGGGTTCATCGATTTTGGACCAAGCTGAACGCATTCCCTTACCGTCTAACCTTTAGAAGTCGTAGCGCCGAGTCCTTAGTCTTCAAGTTGGTCGACCGTAGGAGTTTCCCCGTAGATTCTCCTGATTCATAACCTAGGCGTATGAATGTTTTGATCAACCGACCAATTTCCTTGCCTCGATTCACGAGATCGCCACGTGACGATCATCGTCAATTTTCAAACATCGCCATTGCAAATCTTGAACCTTCTGAAAGCATTTTCTTTTTGATTTCCTTTTCCCCTAAGTTTTAAATGTGTTCAAATTTTAATATGTATACATACTTATACTTCATGCTCCTCGTTGATTTAAATTTTTAAAAACTTTTGTCGAAATTTTTGAATAATAGTTTATAATACTTCTTCAGCCTACACTTTTGTACCTATGAAAATACATATTTCCTTTCATATATTAATTTCTTTCTGAACTATACTTTAGCCTTACCCAAATCGATTTATAATTTTCCTTCTTATTTGTGTTATTCGAATGATGCGTCGTGTTTACTTTAATATACTTTCAAGACACATGGAATTTCAGCTTTCAGCAAGTTGGACTTTGCTCGTCGTTTTCGCTACTTCAGATTTTTGCAAAGTACTATTTTCATAGCCTCTTCCTGCTTTAGACCCTCCCTGATTTGATTTTAAAGATTTGCTATTCGATCTTGATAATTCTTATGCTAAGTTACTATTATTTTCTTTCCGCTCACCATACACGCTTTTAGAAAAATTTCTAAACCAAATTGAATTTCAATTATTTATATATTCGTGCCAGACTTGTTGAGCTCGTATATTAAGAACCTTGCGTAAATCAGTTTTTTTTTTCATTTTTGGCAAACCCTGGTTCTTTAAAAGTAGTTTCAAACCGATCATTTTAAATTTCTCCATAGCCTAAAAGTTTTGAAAGCATGAGTTTAAATTCTTCCGTTACTTGATTTCATTCTTCGACTTTCCAAAACTTTTTGACAACATTATATTAAATTACTGACGTATAAATTTTCTAAACCACGTCCTTAATATTCGTGTAAATGATTTTACTTCCTTTTAAATTGATTTTATATAAACCAATAAAACATTTTCTCTTATTATGAATATTCGACTCAAACTTACTTCAACTCGCTTTATCGATCTTCAAATATTTTATACAGATGAGGAATTCCAACTTTTTTTTGAAGTACAACAGTTTTCAATTTTGCGTATTTTAGCTCATGCTATTTACCCTATGTTCTTTTCCCCTCCTATATAAGCATCACTACATCTCCCTTTTCCCTCAACCTAAACATCACCATTGAGTCAATGTTTCGTCTAACCAAGCTGTCTCCTTGTATTCGTCCTATCTGAACTCGTGCTTATCGATCCTTCCCTCGTCACGCTCTCGATCTCTCTTTATTGCTTAGGCCTTAGGGTCCTTCAATGTCTTTGTCAACTCTTAGTTGTTAGTAGACCCTTGGGCCCTTGTGAGGTTGTCGTGGTGCACGTACCTAAGTTGTGTACGTGGGCTTGAATGAGAATTCCCATAGTACATTGATGTTTGCCTATTGGGTGATATATATATACTCGGAGTTATTCGTGATAGTATGAAGTTGTTGTGTGTTAGTAGTTGTAGATTTTTGTGTGGATAGCTATACTATACTAGGGATGCCTGTGTATATAAGAGTTAGCGTTGAAATATCTAAGTTGTGTATGTAGTTAGAGATACTTTTAATGGTTGAAATAAATGATTGGTAAAGCTATGTGTATATTAGTAGTGATAATAATAAGAGTACGTATGGTTAAGAGGGTGGGCCTATTATGTGATCTATATGTTAGCACGTATGAGTGTGTGCTCGTACGTGGATATGAAATGTGCTTATATGTAAGTAGTTATGTTTTGTTGCCTGAGTATATAGGTGATATGCATATGGTAGTAGGAGTATAATTTTGATTGGTATTGCTTGCTTTTCGGGATGTTGCATGTGTGCATACCGTGAGGTATACACGACTATTGCACATCTTAATTATGTATGTGTGAATGTGTTAGTATACTAATTATAGGTAGTAGGCTATGGTATGAATATATACATTACTTAGGTGTGACTATACGGTGAATGTTTGTACTAGGGAGGGTATTAAAAATATGTGGGTACTGATGTCTGTAGTGTTATTATTACGGTATATAAATTGATTTAACTATGTAAGTATTACCGGACTAAATATTAAGTGTGATTGACTTATGGAATGTATACGCTTGTATTGGTAGATGTATATATAGGGGAGTGGTATTGGTATAGGTATAAATGTCGTGTTACGCATATAGAATATTCTGATGTATGTATTGAGTCTCACTCAAGCTTGAGTGGGTATACTCTAAGTATATTGAATGTATGCCTGAAGTTTGAATATAGCGATGTTGATGTATGTATAGTGATAGAAGTGTTTGTGCCTGGTTGAGTTACGCACATGACTGTGGGTCGCTACACCAGTATATAGTTATAGGTGTTGGTCTTGTGGTATAGTTATTTACTAAGGACTTGCTTGTGCTAACTAAACTAGGTGCATAGATGTGCCAGTAATATAATGGTATGAATGGTATGCGTAAATGAAATGTTAGCGTGTATGGGTGTGCACCATGCACTGGTAAATATGTGCTTAGTTATAGGTTTTGATGACTATGATATATGTGGCGTGTCGTAAATACAGTTATAGGACCGTATGCGATGAGAATATATGGTGAACTATTTGCATGCATTGAATGACTATATAATGAGTGAAATATGGTAGTAGTGAATATATATTAGATATAGTAAAATTTGACTTAAAAATGGTATGGTGTGACTGCTTATGTGGATATGCTTAGTATTGGATGTATACTAGGAAATATTAGAGGGTAGTATACCCTTGATGTTTGTGCATAGGTAGCTACATATAGGTAGAGCAATGATTGTATTGGCTAAGTGTGAGACTATCCTTATATGAGTATCTGAACTATTGTTTTGTGAGTAGTAGTATATAAGGGATGTATGTTTATATATATTTGATTGAAATACATGTATGAATTTGACTGACTATAATAGGTATACGTGTATAATGTACGTGAATATATATAAATGTATATACGTGTTGGTAGTATTAATGTTTGACTACCTAGTGCATATATAAGCACTTGTAATGACTATACCTGGTTGAATTATTATATGACTTGATTGGGGTAGTTATTAGAGCGACTAGATATATTAGAAAGTCCGAGGACGGACTTTATTCTAAGGTGGGGAGGATGTAACGACCACTTTTCGTGGTGCGTAGTTCGTGCACGTGCTTTTGTCCGTGCACGTGTTTATTTTAGACTTTATTTGCTTGTGAACACTTTTGTGTGATATGCCGTTGTGAACGTCTCTGAGAGTATTAAATAGTGGCACTAATTTGGAACGACGTTTCTCGAGTCGTTTTTCCACAATTTAAACTTATTCGATGAGACGTGACGATTTTCACTTTTGACGGGAGACGTTTCTATTTTTAGTTTCGTCGTCCGACGTCAAAATTGGGATCCGTCTTCTTAGTTAGCTCACATTCGTCATCACGATCACCCCGATATTTATTTTATAATTTTTGGAATTTATTTGACCACTTTTATATTTTTAACAAGTTTTATATTATTTTTAATAATTAATCTATAAATTATTTTCGGCCAAATAAAATTTATTTGAGTTTAAAACGTTTTAAAGAATTTTTGAGCCAATTTCCAGCTCATTTGGACCAAGTCAAATCCTTGGGTGAGTTGGAGAAGTTGAGATTCAAATTTTAAATTATTTTAAACTTCTAATCCTATTAGATTTAGCCCTAGACCAAGTCAACACATCTACACTATATAAACAACCCCTAGGAAGACCCATTTTCGCAAGAAATTAGCCCTAGCCTCTTCCAAAATCCAAATTGGACGTTGCGACGAGTCGTCGCAACGTTGCGACGTTCTGCCACCGCACCGACCGAGAGAACAGCCCCCGTTCCCCCGCTCCGACCGAAGCCCCTCCCCGCATCCTAGCCGCTCCGCATCGCAGCACAGCGCATCGCTCCGCACCGCTCCGTTCCCTCGGTCTGACCGAGGGATTGGCCCGCATCCCGCTCCGCATCAGCCCGCACAGCGCTCCGCATCGTCGCCCGCTTGTCGCCCAGCTCCGCACCCCGCACGACCGACGCTGTCCCCCGCACCGACCGAAGGCTGCAACGTTGCAACGGTTACAACGTTGCAACGACCCGCCTAGCGCTGTGACCGAGCCGCCCCAAGCGCCCAACCGACAAACCCCTCCGCACCAAGGCCCGCACCGACCCCAAGCGCTGCACCAAGCCTGTTCCCCTGCAGCGACCGATGGAGATCCCCGCATTTGGCTGAGTACGACCGAGAGCAAACGTCGTAACCCCGCATCCGTCGCACCACTTGCCTCTGTGGGCCCCCCAAGTTCTCCAGAGGTATTGTGGGTCCCCCAAAGGTCCCTAGGACTACTGTGGGCCCCACCTAGGTGCGTTCTCTTCGACGACTTGCCGCGTACGACGTCGTCGCACGTCGTAGCCCGTCGTCGCACGTGCGAGCTTTGGAATCTGGAATCGTCGCCCGGGTTGATTGCTCTGAAATTTCCAGCGAGGAATCTAATTGGAATCTGGACTTGGAGCGCGATCTTTTATTCCAACCCCCGGTGTCGCTACCCGATGCCGGTGTAGCTTTCGCGTCGTGTTGAGGTAACGCTTTGCATCCCTAGGACCCCCAACCCAATTGCATGCTAATCAAGACTAAAATCAGTATTTTTAAAGTATTTTAAATGTTTTAAATTCACTAATCAAGATTAATAATATGGACTTTAGGCCGGTGGACTTGTGCACGTAGGATAATTGTGATTTTTGGACTCATTGGACGGTGTGCTCAGACGTCGTGCTTGCAGGCAAGTGAAACTTGCCAAATCTTGTGTAGGGCCATGTTTTTAGGCCACTTCCTTGTTCCTAGCGTAAAAGAGACTAGTCAGTGAAATGATAGCTGGCTAGACGCCTACTTGATCTAGTTTGACAACGAAACTAGATCCGTCACCTAATTGATCTAGCTTGACAACGAAGCTAGATCCAACCTTTAAACTTGTTGTTCATGCATACTAAACTGTCACGTTTACTTTCCTTATCTGTACGCACTTTTAACTGTCATGCATTGCATTCTACATGTCATCCAAGTTGAATATTGCATTCGTAGCACACGCTACATACTTGTACTTGCTTGTCCTGGCTAGGTGCACCCCTATGCCATCATGAAAAACACTTCCTGGCTCGTGTTCCAGAAGCGAGCATTACCGTTCGGGGGTAAGGCCCTAGCTTGATACACGTGGGAGGGGTAAGAGTTAAGCGGCCAATCAGCTGGGAGTCTGCCTGATCAGCAACTGCAGCTGTAAGGCGTAAACTCTGGGTGGGGCGGAGTTAAGCGACCAATCAGTGTGAAAGAAAGTCATTTCAGCTGTAAGGCGTAAACTCTGCACATGAAATGAAAACACGACTAGAGAAATCCTTGTAAATGTTTATAGTCTTGCCACACTTGCCATGCCATGCTAGGTTACTTCTTTTCTTTACCTGCTGCACTCATACTTTAACTGCCATGTCATTGCATCATGCTAGAATTGCTAGGTTGCTTTACTTTCAGTTTCAGTTTCCTTGCACAAGTCTCTTGTAGACTTGCTGACATGTGCCCCTTGCTCTTTTGGGTGTCACATGTTAGATCTTGAGCCAGAGACCGTTGCTGTGTACGTGATGTGTTGCTGACGCTGAGACTGAGTCCATGATTGCACAGGAGGATTTTGGTGGACACCGGTGACCATTCTTTGAGTCTTTGTTGAGTTTTATTTTGTTTTAGGCCTTTTGTTAGTTGTTGGTGCGTAGCACCGTTGTTTTGTACTTTGTACTTTTGTTGGCCATGTTTGGGCCTTTAGTCTCTTTTTCTTTCAGCCTGGTGGCTTTTTCTGTGATGTTGAAACTTATTTTATGGATATTCTGAGATTATTCTTTTGTCTCATTTCATTATTATTATCTTGTTTCGCTCGCGTTGCAAGGACCTGCAGTTTTAAATTTGATTGACGCTTATCGGACTTGCAGCTTTGTAGCTTCAAGTCTGAGCGGACCTTCTCACGCTTCGCCTCCATATTTTTGGGAAGCGGGGCGTGACAACACCATTGTTGATACTTTAACTCTTGAGAAAGTAAACTTAGCTTCTCAAAATGTCACCTTGAGAGATAAGGTGAATAACCTCAAATCTCAACTAGATCAAACACATCTAACGGATAATAGTGATCTAGTCACACGTCACACACAATTGGGTTTAGAGAATGATTCTCTTAAAACCCAAGTGCACGAGCTCAAAGCATGGGTGTCCACCTTGGATACCAACATTTCTTCTCTAAAGGAGAAATATGAGCTCATGTCCTCCCGTATTGTGAGATTCAATAAGGGAAAAGGAAAATTGGATGATTTGCTAGCAAACCAATTTCCGGCCACACATCGTGTTGGTCTTGGGTTTGTGAATGCGAATGCATCCAATGCTCGCACCTCCTATAGTGGTGTCACTATAGACTTTGTGAGGCCGTCCTCCGGTGCATCCACAAGTGGTGTCAAAGACACTATAGGTAGCAAACCTACCAAGAATGCCATCACTTCACCTTCTTTTACTTTTGGCAAGAAACCCACTAAGGTTGGAAACCAAAAGCAAGGCCATGCTTACATGTACACTAACACTCATCCACGCAGGAAACCTCCTAATTCACAAGTGGATAATCATGACACTTTTTATGCTCCATACCCATGGACACGTACAAATCCACACATGAGAAATACTCATGTACGTGCTCCTATACACCCGTATGCACATACACATCATACTTACATGTATGCACATCGTCCGCATGTCATGCATAACCCATATGCTTCATACAACATGCATGTTCCCAAGCATACATATCACTCTCGTATGTCATATGCATATCCATCACCTCATGTTTATGCTAGAAACCATGTTCCTAAGAAGTATGCACCACATAGAAATTTAACAAATAGGCATGCAACTAGGAAAAGGACTCCGAAAACATACACCATTTGGGGTCCTAAGAACACTAGCCTAAATGATAGGAATGCCTATGTTGATTCCTATTTTCATGACATTATTAGGAATAGTAATTATGTTGGGAAGCGGAAGTCCACTTGGACTTGACTTCCAAAGGGCTAATCTCCTTGGATCCAACAAACATTGGGTACCATGAGCTTATGATATATTATATAGGTACCCAAGAGAAAGAAGAAGAGCAATAAAAGTCATATTAGCTCCAAAGGGAAAGGATGGATTCTCGATAATGGTTGCTCCAAACATATGACGGGAGATCCCTCATTGCTCTCCGAAGTGATTAGCATCAAGGATGGTGCAACGGTCACTTTTGGAGGTAATCAAAAGGGAACCATCATTGGAGTAGGTATCGTTGGTAACCCTTCCAAACCCTTAATTACTAATGTATTTCTTGTTAGTGGTTTGTGTCACAATCTCATTTCCATTAGTCAACTTTGTGATAAATGTTACAAGGTTAACTTTGGAGAAGTATTGTGTACTATTGTTGATTGTGATTCAAATGTTTTATTTTCCGGTTTTAGGCGTAAAAATATTTATTATTTGAGCTTGCCTAAAACCGTAGAATATTGCTTAGTTGCTAACACAAGAACAACTATTATGGCATCGCCGTTTTGGTCATGTTCACTTCAAGCACTTATATAAGTTAGCTAAGCATGATCTAATCAAAGGGTTTCCTAAAATCTCTTTTAATAAGAAAAACTTTTGTGATTCATGTCAAAGAGGTAAACTTAGTAAATCATCTTTTAAGCTTAAAGAAGGGATTACTTCTAAGAGGCCCCTAGAACTTCTTCATTTAGATTTGTTTGGGCCAACTAGAACCACTTCTTTGGGCAATGTCATTATGGATTAGTTGTCATAGACGACTTCTCTAAATTTACTTGGGTTTCATTCTTAACTAATAAGAATGAAGCTTATGAAGAGTTAACCAAATTTGCAAAGAAGATACAGAATCTCTTAGGATCCAATATTATCACTATCCGTAGTGATCATGGAGGAGAATTTGAGAATGAATCTTTTACTAAGTTTTGTGATGACACCGGGATAACTCATAATTTTTCCTTCCCTCGGGCACCACCACAAAATGGTGCTGTAGAGAGAAAGAATAGGACTCTTATTGAGTGTGCACGCACTATGCTCCATGATAGTCATATAGGACTACAATTTTGGGCAGAGGCGGTGCACACGGCATGTTATGTGCTCAATAGGATTCTAGTGAGACCCCGAACGAACAAAACTTGTTTTGAGTTGTTTTATGACAAAAAGACTCAAGTAAAATATTTTCGTGTTTTTGGTTCAAAATGTTTTATCAAGAACACTTTCGGTAATCTAGATAAATTTGAGCCAAGATCCGATGAAAGAATTTTTGTTGGATATTCCACACGTAGCAAAGCCTACCGGATATACAACAAAACTTCTTCAACGATTGAGGAATCACTACACATTTCATTTAATAAGATTTTGATTTTCCTCGTGTTGATGATGATAGTGTAGATGTTTTGTGTGATCTTCTTAGTAATGTTAAGATTAATGATTCGATTATTGATACTAACACTACTAACGAAATTGTTGAAGATGTTCCTAGTGATGCAGGAATACCCAAAGCTTATCCGACCGTTCGCAATCATCCCCATAACCAAATTATTGCAGATATTGGTGTGGGTGTTCGAACGAGGTCGAGGATTGAATAATTCTCTCATTGCGCATTTGTCTCTACCATTGAGCCAAAGAACATCCAAGAAGCTTATGAGGATAGCTCTTGGATAGTGGCAATGGAAGAAGAACTAATGCAATTCAAGAGAAATGAAGTTTGGGGACTCGTTCCTCTTCCAAGTGGTCACCAAGTTTTTGGGACCAAATGGATCTTCAAGAACAAGACGGATGAGAACGAGGTGATCACAAGGAACAAAGCAAGGTTAGTAGCTCAAGGCTACCGGCAAGAGGAAGGTATTGATTTCAAAGAATCTTTTGCCCCCGTAGCTAGATTAGAAGCTCTTAGGTTTCTTTTATCTTTTGCATCCCATAAGAATTTTAAACTATTTCAAATGGATGTTAAAAGTGCATTTTTAAATGGGATTGTTAATGAAGAAGTATATGTTTCTCAACCTCCCGGTTTTATTCATGAAAAATTTCCAAACTATGTTTTCAAACTTAAGAAATCGTTGTATGGGTTGAGACAAGCTCCTAGAGCTTGGTATGATCGACTTAAGACCTTTATTTTGAATTTAGGTTTTAAAATTGGAGAAGTTGATTCTACACTCTTCATTAAAGATTATGAAAGTGACATTCTCTTGATTCAAGTTTATGTAGACAATATAATTTTTGGTTCTACTAACTTTAATCTTTGTCAAGAATTTTCTAAGTCAATGAAGGATGAATTCGAGATGAGCCACATGGGAGAGCTCACTTATTTCCTTGGACTGCAACTTCGACAAATGGAGAATGGCACCTTTATACATCAGACAAAGTACACCGGGGAGCTTATAAATCGATTCGGGATGGAATCGTCTTCAAGCAAAAGGACTCCCATGAGTACAACTATCCATCTGCACAAAGATGAAAACGAAAAAGATGTAGACGTTCGTCTATATCGATGTATGATTGGTAGCTTACATTACTTAACCGCTAGTAGGCCCGATATCATGTTTTCCGTATGTTTGTTTGCTAGATATCAAGCTAGACCTAAGGAGTCACACTTGATTGCGGTTAAACGAATATTTTGTTATCTCAATCAATCTCTAGATTATGGGTTACTTTTACCCTAAATCTAGCACATATGAGTTAATCTCATATAGTGATGCCGACTTTGCCGGATGCAAGTCCGACAGGAAAAGTACCAGTGGCACTTGCCATTTTCTAGGAAATTCCTTAGTTTCTTGGTTTTCGAAGAAACAGAATTCGGTGTCATTTTCCACGACTGAAGCGGAATATATTGCCGCGGGTCTTGCATGTGCACAAGTTCTTTGGATGAGACACACTTTTATGGACTATGTTCTCAATTGTGATACTTGCCTGATCATGGTTGATAACCAAATTGCCATATGTCGTTCCAAGAATCCGGTAGACCACTCCCGTACCAAACACATAGACGTGAGACACCATTTTATTAATGATCATGTAGCTAAGAAGGATATCATCTTAGAGTACATTGAAACCCAAAAACAAATTGTCGACATCTTCACAAAACCTCTTAAAGAAGATTCATTTGTGAGGTTGCGTGGAGAATTAGGAATTATGGGTGAATCTGAAATCTAGAAGCTCAATATACATGTTATAACACCTTTTTGAGCTCATTTCATCATACTGTCTTTCTTCTTTTGATATATGCTATATATGTGTTTAAGATAGGACATTGAGACTTATGTGATTTCATGATTTCTTTGAGATTGATTTTAGAGATTTGTGTTTCAATTGATTTATCGTATTACATTATTTTTATGATGAGTTTGTGATTAGAGTATAGGTCCTAGGGTGAGTGTTCTTATTCTCTGGATTTGTATCACACTGTGCATTTTTGGACCAGGACAGACGACTGTCTTTCCTTCGACAGTCGACTGCCCTACTCTCTCTCCTCAGTCTGAGAATTTGTATCTTTCGCACAGACGACTGATGACTGTTTTCCAGTCGACTGTTATTTTAATAGGCGACTGAATTTTAGTCATCAGGCGACTGTTCTCTTTGTCGAAATTTTACAGTGCTCTCTGTCTTTTTGATGAAGTTTATTGATTCTCGGTCAGCCGACTGATGTGTATAGTACAGTCGACTGTCCAATGGACAGACGACTTTATGTTACTCAACAATCGACTGTCTGTCATCCTTAGCATTATTCTTATCACTTCATCAAGTCGACTGAATATTGTTCATCAGTCGACTGACTACTGTTGTGACGGTTCACTGATTCGATCTGAGCCGTCGATTCTTTGATCCAACGGCCCAGATTTATTCCCAATTTCATATATACTTCGAGACGGTTCTGTTCCCCCTCGTCGTTTCTCTCTCCTCCGACTGAAATTCACTCGACTTCCCGCTCGAAATCTCCTGCAGATCTCTCTTCTGCTCTTCTTCGTGGCAACTCTGTTTTCCTCCCTCGTGTGGTTTCTCGTGTTTACTCGCTTGTTGACCATTTTCTCGTCGGAATCTTGCCATTGCTTACTTGACCTAATCGACCGTTCGAGTAAGCTCATGGATCCTTTCAGTCATCTGTTTCCTAAAGGATCCTTTGATTTCCTCGATGATCCGGCTCCTTCGTCTTAACCTGCTGATCCGGTTCCGACCTCGCCTCCATCTTCTGGAGATTTTCTTCATGTCATAGTCGGTGACCCCATCCCTTCTGAGAATGCTGCTCAACACACTTCTCAACCAGCTGATCATCCTCATCGTTCTCCACCTTCTGTTCCCCTCGAGGATTTTCTTCTTGGTCAACTGTGTGATGTTTAATGGGGTATTATAATGATTAATGAGAGTATATCAATGTTTCGTCCAAGTGCAGTTAGGAGAGAAATCAAAATTTCAAAATTTTCAATTTTTGACTCTCTTAGTCGGTCCACGTTCATTGGCCGACCAACTAGATTCAGTTCTAGTCGGTTAGTGAATGAGCTTAGACCGACTAATTCTTGTCAGGAAATTTGGCCTCTGTTACTGTTTACAACTAGTCGGTTCAAGCTCATTGACCGACCGACTAGATCGTGATCTAGTCGGTCAGTGCTTGAACTGTGACCGACTAATTGTGACGGGGACAGTTGCGTCTTTTCGACTTCCGATCGATTAAAACTCCATCTAACCGACTTCTTCCACTCCTAGTCGGTTCACATTTCTTCTCTCAGCCAAAATCCGCCGAGTCTCTTGGTCTTCCATCTCTCCCTCCGTCGTTTTCCGACCATATCTCCGGCCGATCTCACCTAGGGTTTGTTCTCACTACTCTCCTAGCTCACTAGGGTACTTTTTCTAGCTCTCTAGGGTTTGTTTTCTGCTCTCTAGGGCTTGATTTCGAGTTAGGGTTTCGGCTAGGGCTTGCTTAGGGTTTGTGATCTTAGATTTCTTGTGTTGATTCGTGCATGTTGTGTCGCGCTTATGGCACATACACGTATTCCGATCCATCCTACGAGCCCATCGCCTATGACCGTAGAGCCATCCCCTACAGATCCCAATCAACCTACGCGAACCCCTCCTAAACGCCGATCGAAGACCACCCAACCTTCTTCGTCTTCGCCTCCTCTTAAGCGTAAGAGGACGGCGACATCGAAACCCCGTGCCCAATCTCAGCCCAAGCCCAAGCCTGTGTCTTTCCGTGCTCCCACTCCACCCGGTGCTTCGGATTCCGACACCGAGTACATACCCGAGACTGAGACCCATAGGGATCCCTCACCTCCTCCTAGGCAACCTTAGTCTAGCTCCCGACCCCGTACTTCCACTCGTCAGCCAAAGGGAAAGGGTCCGATGCCAGTGGGCGGTGTTGATATTTCGTTGTGTCGTGACGACCTGTTGTGTCTCGAGGCTTACAACCGTATCGAACACTGTCCGCTGCTTCTGGAGCATTTCGTACAGTTCTCAGACTTCCCAGGCCTCGCAGATCTTCTGTCGTCTTCCGGTCTTATCGATTACCTTCGATATGACCCTAAGGCGAATCCACACCCGTACCCTCGCCTAGTAAAACTGTTCTACGCCAACCGTGTCCGGGGTCAGTACGAAGAGACCCACTCGATTGAGACGACTGTCTTAGGGACACAGATTGTCCTCACGGCAGAAATCTTAGGAGAGTTGATCGGTTGCTCGTCGTCTGACCTCCTCCCTTCAGATATTTCCGTCGATGACATCTCTTCACTCGATCAGGTCATCCTTTTTGAGATCTTCCATGAGATTCATCCCGCCATGATTAGCGTGCCATCCAAGTCATTCAAGCCTAATAGCTGGGTCCTTAACTTGATCTTGAAGTCGTGCTTACTTCCTAAGTACGACTCCTCTTCTTTGCCTTCCCAGCCATTCCTGGAGTTGATCTACGCCATCTTCATGGGGAGCGAGATTAACTGGGCTCGGATTATACTCGATAAGATGGATTCTTTCGAGTGTATCCGGAAGTCCACGAAGTCTGCGCATATCCCCTATCCGTGCTTGTTGACTCTTGTTTTTCGACACTTCCGAGTCACTTTGCCTTGTGACGATGAGCGTCCTCTCGGTCCCCCTCTGAATGCGACGGCCGTCAAGAAGTCTCTTGCGGCACTCCGTCACGTTTAGAGGTCGACCCCCTCTACTTCAGCGTCTGCTTCTGCCTCAGCTGCTCCTTCTACCACTCTTGACGAGCTCGCACGTTCAGTGAGACGTATGGAGTCTCGTTATGCTCGGACTGAGGAGATACTTGCTCGTATCGCCTCTCGTTTGGGTATTGAGATCCCTCCGTCAGTCTCTGACAAGGAGGAGTTGGATGAGGAGGAGATTGAGGAGCTTGTTCGTGTTGCGACTCGTGCCCCTGCGGGCACTTCTGGTGCTGCTGTTTCTTCTTCTGCTGGTGACCCCGAGAGCACACCTGTTGCCACCGTTCCTGCGGTGGATACGACGACTGGTGCTCCCGAGGCCACTACTGTTGCTGCCCTAGAGATTTCCACTACCGTCGCTCCCGTGGACACTTCAGCTGATCCAGTGACCACCTCCACTCCTGCAGAGCCTGTTGCTGCTGCAGATCCTTCCACTGCCTCCTGAGCTTCTCTGAGGACTCTCCTAGTGCACTTTAGATGAGATATCTTGTAGTGAGAGAGTGTGGGTTAGGATATTTTGGGTGGTTTTGTGGTTATGATTTTTGATACTTTTGGATGTATGATGATGTATCTTTGATGATATTATATGTTTTGATATTTTGATGTATTTTGTGCACCGATCGTTGGATCGCTTTTGTATGTTGTCGATGTATCATCTTGATGTACTCATGCTTCATTTATATATATACATCGATGTTGACTCTTACATTATGTTGTGCACATTTTATATTTTATATGTCTATGATGTTTTGATTTCGTCGCTCGACGATAATACTTGGTTAAATAGAATTCATTTTATGAAAACATAGAATTGTTTTCCATGCACTAAATTAACCAAGAATGTTGATATTGGAGAGTATATTCCATAACTCAATTCGTAAAATTAATTTGAGTTTTGATGATTTAATTTATCGAGTTCCGATTTTGGTCTCATTGACACGCTTTGATTTAATTCGAATTTTCCATTTGGTGTCATTTAGACCGTGGTCATATTCTACGACTCCCGTGCTTTTATTTGATGCCATTGTTGTTGTCGTTGATCTCCTCCCGCTCTTTTTGCTAATGCCAAAGGGGGAGAGATATAATAATGACATGGCTAAATGATAATTTAAAGCATTATTCCATGAATCTAATTTGATATGTTTGATTCAGGGGGAGTTAAGATATATAAATGGATTTTGAATCCAATATCTCAATAATTGCTTCTCATTTTATACTTCACTCGTCTGCTTGATGCTTATGATTAATATATAATTTTGGAATTAACGTGTCATCAATGCAGGGGGAGTAAGTAAATTACACTTGAATCATTATTTTTGATTATTATTTATGTTGGTTTGTCATCACCAAAAAGGGGGAGAATGATGGATATTGGACTCCCCGGATTTGGTTTTGGATAATGAACAAACATAAATATATCGTGAACTAACAATTTGTGAGCGCAGTTATGGAGATCGTCGCCAAATTCATATGAACATCCTAAGCGACGTCTCAAGACTTCTCAAAGCGTGTGATCGCATGCCTAAAGCTTTGTTGAAGCTTTTGGACCATTTTAGAAGTCGTGATGCAGCTTCTACTGTACATGCCTAGTTACTGTTTATCATTAGTCGGTCAAAGAACGTTTGGCGACCGACTAGTTGATGAACTAGTCGGTCAACATTTGTTCTTGGACCGACTAAATCAATTTGTACTCAGACTTTGTGTTATATCTCTTAGTCGGTCTTAGTTGACTCACCGACCGACTAGTTGTGAAACTAGTCGGTCAGCAAGTCTTCTTGGACTGACTAGTTCTGTAAGTCTGAACTTCGACCTATTCACTGTTCATCCATTAGTCGGTTCATGTTGATTGACCGACCGACTAGTTGATGAACTAGTCGGTCAGTGGTTGTTCTTTGACCGACTAGTCTGCTTCTGAATAGAGCCGTTGGAGCTTTAGTTGAAACGTTTTTCTCTCTCTCTCTTTCCTCTAACCTATAAATACTTGGTGTGCTGCATTCATTGCACTCAAGGATGATATTAAGAGAAGTTTAAAGATCAAAGAGAAATCATTCCATCTCATTTAAAGCTCTTTCATTCCAATCTTGAATCTCTTCTCACTCTTATTTCAAAAGAGAGATTCATTGATTGTGAGCCTTTCAAGCCAAGTGCTTGATCCTAGGTCACCATCAACCTCATAGCTCTTCATCGCTGATCTTCATCTTGGAGCTAGGGTTTGGTGCCTCTTCATCTTCCCCAAAATCCGTTTTGCCCTAAATCATAAGTTATACTCAAGGCATAGGATTTTGTCGGTAAGCAATTTCTATTTCAATTTACTTTGATATTGTAAGTGATTCGCTCTCGGTTGTGAGAGTGTGTTTGTGATCCCGGGTTGTGGGAGTCACAATTTCATTTGTGTATGATTTGACTTGTGAAGGTTTTTCACAAGTATTTCATAGTGGAAATCTTGAGTTAGGGTTTCTAACTCAAGTATCCGGAAGTGATCCGGGTGGTTGGTACGTACGATCACCGGGAACAAGTCGGGGAGACTTGGGTGGATCCGAACCCAGTAATATTGCTTGTTTGTGATTGTCTTCTTTGTTGTCTAACATTTACATTTCCGCATTTCCGCATTGTTTAGTAGAGTTTGCAAGGTAATTAGGAATTAGCATCTTAATTATTTTAAAGTACTATTCATCCCCCCTCTAGTACTTGTGCAGTAGCTTAGCAGAGCATTACAGATGCCCTCATCATGAACTTCCAAAGTGGCAGATTATAAATCTGTGCTATAATGGGTTGAGGGATGACCTAAAATCATGAACTTCCAAAGTGGCAAATTATAAATTTGTTCTATAATGGGTTGAGGGATGACCTAAAATCTTCGATGGACGCTGCAGCTGGGTGTCCTTTATGTCAAGAAGTGAAGAAGATGCCGACAACATTTTAGAAAACATGGCATCAAACAATGAGCGGTGGTGCGATGAGCGTGCAACACCCAGATCTGGAGGCATTCATAGAGTCGAGGACGTCGACAAGTTGTCTAGCAAATTCGATTTGCTATCGACTCAGATCTCAGTGCTTATGGTAGGAGCTGGTGGTGCCATCACCCAACAAGTAGCAGTGGTGGAAGCGGAAGTCCTGGAAGACTTCGAGGGTGGTGATATTTTACCATCGGTGGATCAAGCTATCACACTTTTCTTCAACCCAACGGGTAATGCGCCGTATCCACCCAGGACTAGCTCGAATCCGGTTTATTCTCTCAATAATCGAAACCACCCTAACTTGAGCTACATGCACCATATCAGCAGCCCCAGTAGCCGTAGTAGCAAGTATATCAGCCGCCTCGGCAACAGCAGCAACAGTATCAGCAACAGCAGCAGCCATAACAAATGTATCAGCAGTACCCCGAGGAACAAGTAGCCTATGCAGCAGCATCAACCATATGGCTAGTAGCGAGTTATCTCCCCGGTCGAGACCCTGTTGACCCAGTATATTACGAATCAGGAGAAGATCAACTTGAAGCTGGAGATGGGGCAGAGGGCCCTCACCGACCAAGTAACCCAGCTGGGGTTGCAGGTGGTGAACCTTCAAAGGGCGCAAAACTAATTGCCGGGTCAATCGAAAGTAAATCCAAGGGGAGGAAATCAGACATTGACACTAACGCATGATCAGGCAAATGTGTCCGATATTGTCTTGAGAAGCGAGACACAAATTCCTACAAGAGTGCTCGTTAAGGAACCTGAAGCTCCGTTCGTCGATGGGCGACCAATTGAAAAATCAAATGATGACGGAGCTTCGTCACCAAAGAATACGACTCCAGAGGGAGTCTTTGATGAGGAGAAGAAGAAGGACGAGGAGGGGAACCTGAGAGAATTTACGCCCGTTGTGCCTTTTCCACAACGGCTTGCCAAAGCGAAGCTTGATGAAAAATACGGTAAGTTCTTCGCTATGGTCAAGGATTTGAGCTTGCAAATCCCTTTCCTCGAAGCCATAGAGAAAATTCCCTCCTATGCGAAATTTTTAAAGGATTTAGTGACGAGGGGTTTCAGAAAGGAAAAGGTCATTCTCACGGCGGAATGTAGCGCTCTCATCCATCGAGCGAATCCGCCCAAGCTAAAGGACAAGGGTAGCTTCTCTATTCCTTGCTCGATTGGGAAGTGAAGATCCATCGAGCGCTCGTGGATTTGGGAGCGAGCGTCAGTCTGATGCCCCTGTCACTATACAGGAGGATAAGGATGGGAGACTTGGAGCCCACGGGTATGACCCTTCAAATAGCTGATAGATCGGTCAAATATCCGGTGGGAATTGTAGACGACCTGTCAGTTAACTTCAGCGGAGTGCATGTGCCGGTAGACTTCGTGGTGATGGACATGCCCGAAGACACTCATACACCCATCATCCTTGGACGGCCCTTCATGGCCACCGCTGGCGTGCTGATAGATGTGAAGAAAGGGAAGTAATCCCTTAATGTTGGTGACCAAAAGGTCGTATTTGACTTGGGGTTATCTATGAAGCACCCCCGGATGAACCTGGTTGCAATATGCTGGACGTTGAGGAGGAAAGAGCCATAGAAGCTGGGGGCCTGGGAAATTCTCTCAAGGAACCCCCCTGACAGCTTTGGGGACCTTGAAGAGCATGTCGGTTTGAAGAAGGAAGAAGTTGCTCGGGAAGCGGGTGTCTCACAGACGATCCCTCCCGGATTCCAAAAAGCTGCTTCGACGAGGAGAGAAGGGAAAGAGCCCATGGGGCTCATTGCTGATGAGATCTAGATCTTAAGAAAAGTGGTGGTCGACGCCAATATGAGGGAGAAGCCCCCGGACATCAATGGAGGGAGGATCGTCGAGCAAGTCTATTTATCACCGGCGACAACGCCAAATGCCACCGTTCAAACATCTGAAGGAATGCCAAACATTGGGCATCACCCCCGTCCTCCTTGAAAATCATCTACTGGGCGTCGAGTAAACGACGTTAAACAACAGCGCTTCATGGGAGGCAACCCATGTTCTAAACCCTCGTCTTCATTTTTAGGATTATTTTTAGGTATTTATTTTTCTTATTTTGGTGAATAAATTCAGCAACGAGAGCTTTCGTCAAAAGACTTAGGCGATTTTTGAAATTGTTCAGGAAACAAGCCTCAACCGATCGGTTGATCTCTCAACCAATCGGGTGGGGCGTATCCGAAGAGGGCCTATATCTGTTCTTCAGCGAACCGCTCGGGTGGAGCAAACTGAGACTGGGTGGCAAACCGTGTGAGAAGAGCAAAGCTCTCGGGAAATTTAGGGATTTATTCAACAGATCGGTTGATCTGGAGCTCTGACCGAGTGGCTGTCCAGGTGAAGTCGGGGATGCTCTCGGGAAATTTGTGAAGCGACCAACCGATCGGTTCGCATGTAGCCACTTTTCAACAAGTTTTTCGAAAATTTATCCAACCGATCGGGTGAGATCTCACCTGATCGGTTCGCCTAAAACCCTATAAATACCCCTCCGCTTTGCCCGATTCATTTTCTTCACCCGATTTCGAAATCCCTTCGTCGTTTCAACTTCTCCAACCCTCAACCGGCCACATTTCTCACCCAAACCGATCTCCACTCCCTCTCAACCGACTCATCACCTCCTCCTTCTCTCTCTCCATCAATATCTCTCTCTCCCTCTTTCATTCAACCCTAATCTTTACTCTAACTCTAGCTCCTTCTGCCCCATTTCGAAAATTTGTTGAAAAGTCATGCCGCGGCTTCACACATCTCCCAAGTGCGCTGCGTTGGGTGCTTTGCGAGCAAGGATTAACTTTTCTTCTGGGTAACTTCGCTCCTTAGCTCCATTTTTAATATTGCCATATTACTATATTTTTGCTCAATTGCCATATATTGTGTGCATTCGTCATATCTTGCATTCACTTGCATCACACTATCATAGCTAGGAAAAAAGATAAGGGTAAGGCTATCATGCATGAGGAGGAGCCGTCTCGCAAGAGACGGAAGTCCACACGTCCACCTATTTCACGTCCTCCTCCTACACTACCTACACAACCCCCACCCCAACCCATTTCCCTACCAGTCACCATCATCACCACCACACCACCCATCGTTCACCACCCTCCTCACCATCTCCATACCATTCTACCGACAGCGGCTCAGATTGACTTCCCTCTAGCATATTTCTGCATCATCATGATCATATCATATTGCTAGCATTGTCATGTCCAGCTTGGGGGAAGTCGATTTTTTATGTGTGATGTCGTGTTCTTCGTTGGGGTGTGTTTGTTTATATATGTCGTGTGGTGTGATTTTCTATCTTTTATTTTCTGTATTTATTTTTCCTCCTTTATTTTTCAGTTTCGTATGTGTGTTTTTCCCGTTTTTCAATCTCTTTGTGTCGGAACGTATTCCCCCTCATTTTCATTGCCCTCCCGTATTTACTTTTATTGCATTGAGGACAATGCAAGTTTCAGCTTGGGGAAGTCGCACTTCGTGCGTCATTTGTGCCTTTTTCTTCATTTTTGAGGCGTTTTCATCGTGTTTTTCTTTTTTCTTCTCATCTTTTTGTAATGCCCTACAAGCTACTGCACAAGTACTAGAGGGGGGGGGGTGAATAGTACTTTAAAAATAACGAGGAGTATAATTCCTAATTATAGTGCAAACAACTACCAAATCAATTTGCGGAAGCTTAAGTTGAAGACAACAACAAAATTAACAATGCTAACAATAGAATGTTACTGGGTTCGGATCCACCCAAGTCTCTCCGACTTGTTCCCGGTGATCCTACGTCCCAACCACCCGGATCCCCTTCGGATACTTGAGTTAGAAACCCTAACTCAAGATTTCCACTATGAAATACTTGTGAAAAACTTCCACAAGTCAAATCATACAAAATGTAATTTTTGACTCCCACAACCTGGGATCACAACCACACTCTCACAACCGAGAGTGAAACTTACAATTCAAATATGAAATGAAATAAGAAACTTCTTACCGATAAAATACATATGCCTTGAGTATTGCTTACGAATTAGGGCAAGGATGATTTTGAGGAAGAAGAAGTGGCACCAAACCCTAGCTCCAAGATGTAGATCAGCGATGGAGAGCTTTGGGGATGTTGGTGACCTAGAATCAAGCACTTGGCTTGGAAGGCTTCACACTCAATGAATCTCTCTTTGGAAGTAAGAGTTAGGAGAGATTATTGAATGGAATGATTGAGCTTTGAATGAGCTTGGAATGATTTCTCTTGATCTCTAAACTTGCAATAATATCAGCCTTGAGTGCAATGAATGCAGCTCAACAAGTATTTATAGGATAGAGGAGAGAGAGAAAGAAATTCGAGTCATTAAATGCTCCAACGGCTCTTTTCTGAACCCAACTAGTCGGTCAAAGAACAACCACCGACCGACTAGTTCATCAACTAGTCGGTCGGTCAATAAACGTATACCGACTAATGAGTGAACAGAGAAAAGAACAAAGCACAGACAAAAGGAACTAGTCGGTCCAAGAAGAGTAACTGACCGACTAGTCTCACAACTAGTCGGTCGATTACTCAACTGAGACCGACTAACAGATAAAACTGAAGTCTGAGCTAAAATAGACTTAGTCGGTCCAAGAACAAATGTTGACCGACTAATTCACCAACTAGTCGGTCACCAAATGAACATAGACCGACTCACAATAAACAGTAAGTATGGTGAAAATTTGGCATGTACAGTAAACTAAACTAGTCGGTCCAAGAAGGAAAGTTGACCGACTAGTTCATCAACTAGTCGGTCGATCAATGAACACAGACCGACTAAACATAAACAGTAGCTTAGGTTCAAAAGTGCATGTACATGGAAAGCTCAACTAGTCGGTCACAGAAGCATCACTGACCGACTAGTTCACAAACTAGTCGGTCGGTGAGTCAACTTAGACCGACTAACTATAAACAGTAAAGAGCTTAGAATTAACTGACTGAAACTAGTCGGTCCAAGAAGCTTTGCCGACCGACTAGATCACCATCTAGTCTGTCAGTTCTTCTTCTTGAACCAACTAACATGCACAAGAAGTCGCGAATCTAAGCGCGAAGCTTCGTGAAGGATTGTATGGACTTCTACTAAGATCCTAGAGCTAAGATATGAGCGTTATGAAGATTTAAACCGTAAGACCTACTCAAGGCTTAACATTCTACGAAAGAAGCTTAAAGACTATAAATAAAACTTGACGATACCGTCTTCAATAGCTTCAATCGAATCTTCATGACTTCTAAAATGGTCCATAAGCTTCAACGAAGCTTTAGGCATACGATCACGTGCTTTGAGAAGTCTTGAGACGTCGTAATTGATATTCATATGAATTTGGCGACGATCTCCATAACTGCGCTCACAAAGTGTTAGTTCACGTTATATTTATGTTTGTTCATCATCCAAAACCAAATCCGGGGAGTCCAATATCCAACATTCTCCCCCTTTTTGGTGATGACAAACTAACATAAATAATAATAAAAAATAATAATTCAAATGAAATTTACTTACTCCCCCTGCATTGATGACACATTAAATCCAAATTAAACAATAATAATACGCATCAAGCAGACGAGTAAAGTATATAACTGAGAATCGATTATTGAATTGTCGAATACCAAAAATAGGTTATTTGAAATATCGGATTTGAAAATCCATTTATATATCTTAACTCCCCCTGAATCTAACACATCAAGTTAGATTCTTGGAATAATGCTTTAAATTTTCATTTAGCACATTGTTATTATTATATCTCTCCCCCTTTGGCATAAGCAAAAAGAGCGGGAGGATAACAACGACAACAACAATGGCCTCAAATAAAAAAGCACGGGAGTCGTAGAATACGACGACGGTTCAAGTGACACCAAAAGAATACGAATAAAATCAAGGCGTGTCAATGAAACCATAGTCGAATAATCGTAAAACGAAATCATCAAAACTCAAATCAATATTGCGGATTGAGTTATGGAACATTCTCTCCAATATCAACATTCTTGGTTAATTTAGTGCATGGAAAACAATTCTATGTTTCCATAGAAGAAATTTCTATTAAACCAAGGTAATATCGTCGAGCGACGAAATCCAACATCAGAGGCAAAAAAAATTATAAATTTTGCACAATAGTATGAAATGTCAAGCGCGATGTATATATATATAAAATATGAACCAGAGTACATCACTGACATACAAAACATCGATCCACCGATCGGGGCACAAAAATACAACATCATATCACAGATATCGGAGTGTCATAAAACATACAACAACATCAAAAGACATCCAAATACATCATCAAAAATATCAAAATACATCAGAATGACCCAAAACCCCACTCTATCCTAACCAAACTCTCTCACACTAGATGTATCATCTAAGGAGCATCGGAGAGTCCTCAAAGAAGCTCAAGAGGAACCGACAGGATCTGCAGCAGCAGCAGGCTCTGCAGTAGAAGTGGTGGAAACTAGATCAGCAAGAACGTCTGGAATATCAACAGGAGCGACGGCAGAAGTGGCAATCTCTGGAGCAGCAACAGTAGTGGCCTTGGGAGCACCATTCGGAGTATCCACCGTAGGAGCGGTGGCAACAGGTGTGCTCTCGGGGGCACCAGCAGACGAAGCAGTAACATCAGCACCAGAAGGGCACTCGGGGGCACGAGTGGAAGTCCGACAAAGCTCCTCAATGTCCTCCTCGGCCAACTCATCCATCTCCTCATCCTCAGAAACAGGAGGAGGAAGCTGAACACCCATCAGACTAGCCATACGGCAAACTACCTCCTCGGTACGAGCCAAGCGAGACTCGTGATGACGAAGTAACCGTACGACATCATCAAGGGTGGCAGAGGGAGCAGCTGAGGCAGAGGCAGAGGCGGACGCTGAAGGTGTCGTCCTCTGAACGTGACAGAGCGCTGCAAGAGATTTCTTGACGGCCGTCGCGTTCAGGGGATGACCAAGTGGACGCTCATCGTCACGAGGCAAAGGGACACGGAAGTGACGGAACACAAGGGTCAACAAGCACGGGAAGGGGATATGAGCCGATTTAGAGGACTTGCGAATACACTCGAAAGAATCAATCTTATCGAGTATAATGCGAGCCCAATTAATCGAGCTCCCCATGAATATGGCATAGATCAGCTTCAGAAAAGGTTGGGACGGTAGAGATGAGGAGCCGTACTTGGGAAGCAAGCACGACTTCAGAATCAGATTGAGGACCCATGCATTCGGCTTTAAGGATTTTGAAGGCACGCCAATCATGGCGGGAGGGATCTGATGGAAAATCTCAGAAAGGACGGTCTGATCAAGGGAAGAAATATCGTCAACAGAGATATCAGAGGGGAGGAGGCCAGACGAAGAGATACCCAAAATCTCTCCTAAGATTTCTGCTGTGAGGACTAAAGGAGTCCCCAAAACAGTCGTCTCAACAGAGTGGGTCTCATGTACTGACCCTGGGTCCTATTGGCGTAGAATAGCTTGACTAATCGAGGGTAAGGGTGAGGATTCGCCTTCGGGTCGTATCGAAGGAAATCGAGTAGACCGGAGGACGAAAGAAGATCGGCGAGGCCTAGGAAGTCGCTAAACTGGACGAAATGCTCCAGAAGCAGCGGGCAATGCTCGATACGGTTGTAAGCCGCGAGACACAAAGGGTCACCGCGACACAATGATATATCGACACCGCCCACCGGCATCGGACCCTTTCCCTTAGGCTTTCGGGTAGACGTACGAGGTCGGGAGCTAGACTCAGGATGGGTAGGAGGAGTGGGTTCCCTATGAGTCTCAGGCTCTGGGATATACTCGGTGTCAGAATCCGAAGCACCGGGAGGAGTAGGAGCACGAAAAACTACATGCTTGGTCTTGGTCTGAGGTCGGGATCGGGGTTTCGCAGTCGCCGTCCTCTTACGCTTAAGAGGAGGCGAAGACGAAGAGGGATGGGTGGTTTTGGCACGGCGTTTCGAAGGGGTTCTCGAAGGTTGAACGGGTTCCGTAGGGTTTGGTTCTACGTTCATCGGCGAGGGGCTAGATGGAGTGATCGGGATACGTGTTCTTGCCATAATCGATGCAAGACACGGCACAAGGAAGATCAAATCTAAGAACCCTAGCCGAAAATGAAAGAAACCCTAGAAACCCTAGAAACCGAACTAACCCTAACCCTAGGAAAGGAAAACTAACCCTAGATAGGAGAGGGAGTGAGGGGAGGTTACCCTAGGAGGAAGAACGACGGCCGACGACGGCGGAGGAGGTCGGAAAAGGGGTCGGAAGTCAAAGGGTCAGCGAGGGGTCGGGGGTTTTGCTGAGGGAGAGATGCGGTTTCGATCGATTAGAATGAGAAAGGACCGACTAAAACAAGATTAAGTCGGTCGGGAGCTCAAAAGACCAAACAGTCCCTGGCACAACTAGTCGGTCACAGTTCAAGCACTGACCGACTAGATCACGATCTAGTCGGTCGGTCAATGAGCTTGAACCGACTAGTTGCAAACAAAGAACAGTCGAAGATTTCCTGAACAAGAATTAGTCGGTCTGTGTTCATTTTCTGACCGACTAGATCTCAATCTAGTCGGTCGGTCACTGAATATGAACTGACTAAAGAGCTAAGCAGGAGAGGAAACTCAAAAAGCTTGAGTTAGTCGGTCTAAGTTCTTCTACTAACCGACTAGATACGAATCTAGTCGGTTGGTGGTTGAACTGAAACCGACTAAATGAGTCCAAAAGTTGATAATCAAGTTCTCTCCTCAATACACTTGGACGATACATCGCAATTCTCTCAATAATCATCTAATCTACCCCATTAAATATCGAAATCTCAAATACGACATTCAAATCATGAATTCGAGCAAAAATTCAAAATATCACATAAAATCCCGAAAAATCCAATAAGTCTAGCATGAACGAAATATTTCGAAATATAATAGCATGCAAGATTATTGAATGAAACATGAATCATATATCTCGGATTCACCCATAATCCCCAATTCTCGACGCAACCGCACAAAGGAGTCCTCCTTTAGGGGTTTCGTGAAAATGATTTGCTTTTGGGTTTCAACGTACACTAAAAAGATGTCCTTTTTAGCAACATGATCATCTAAAAAGTGGTGTCGGACATCTATGTGTTTCGAACGGGAATGGTGTACCGGGTTCTTGGAAAGACATATTGCACTTTGGTTGTCAACCATGATAGGACAAGTATCACAATTTATACCAAAGTCTTTAAGTGTGTGTCTCATCCAAAGAACTTGAGCACACGCAGCACCGGCGGCAATGTATTCCGCCTCGGTGGTTGAAAGTGATACGGAATTTTGCTTCTTGGAAAACCAAGAGACAAGGGAATTTCTTATAAAATGGCAAGTGCCACTAGTACTTTTCCTGTCGGATTTGCATCCCGCATAATCGGCATCACTATATGAGATTAACTCATACGTGCTAGATTTCGGATAAAGTAATCCAAAATCTAAAGTGTAACTTAGATAGCGAAAAATACGTTTTACCGCTACTAAGTGAGACTCCTTAGGTTGAGACTGATAACGAGCACATACGCATACGTCAAACATAATATCGGGCCTACTTGCGGTAAGATAAAGTAAACTACCTATCATACCTCGATATAGACGAATGTCTACATCCTTACCGCCCGTATCCTTATCAAGATGCGTAGTCATGCTCATTGGAGTCTTCTTCCCGGAGGCACTCTCCATTCCAAATCGCTTAAGCAACTCCACCGTATACTTCGTTTGGTGGATGAAGATTGCATCGTCCATTTGGCGAATTTGGAGACCTAAGAAATATTTGAGCTCACCCATGTGGCTCATCTCAAATTGTTCCTTCATCACATTAGAAAACTCTTCGCAAAGAGCAAAGTTAGTAGCACCGAAAATGATATCATCAACATAAATTTGAACTAAAATTATATCATTATTCGAATGCTTAACAAAAAGTGTAGAATCGGCTTCTCCCATTTTAAAATTCAAATCCAAAAGAAAGTTCTTTAGGCGATCATACCAAGCTCGGGGAGCTTGTCTCAACTGTAAAGCGCTTTCTTTAGTTTAAAAACATGATTTGGAAATTTTTCATTAATAAAACCCGGAGGTTGAGAAACGTAAACTTCCTCAACAACATCTCCATTTAAAAATGTACTTTTAACATCCATTTGAAATAATTTAAAATCCTTATGGCATGCAAAAGACAATAATAATCTAATTGATTCTAATCTAGCTACCGGAGCGAAGGATTCTTCGAAATCAATACCTTCCTCTTGACGGTAGCCTTGAGCAACTAACCGAGCTTTGTTCCGGACGACTACTTGGTTTTCGTCGGTTTTGTTTTTGAAGATCCACTTTGTCCCTATGACGATGTGGTTCTTCGATGGCAATGGAACAAGCTCCCAAACTTCATTCCTCTCGAATTGAATGAGTTCCTCCTCCATGGCTAAGATCCAAGCGCTATCTTCGCATGCTTCATTAACATTCTTTGGCTCTATCGAGGAGGCAAAGGCACAATGAGCGAAGTAGTTCACTTGCGATCTCGTCTTGACACTATCATAGATATTGCCAATGATTTACTCATGAGGATGGTCACGAACGGTATGAAGCAGTTTGGGAATACCTTGGTCACTAGGAACATTCTCAACAACTTCATTAGATGGGTTAGTCTCAATAGAATCAATAGAATCATTAGACTTAGAATTATCAAACGAATCACATAAAACATCCATAGAATCATTATCATTTGAAATTCTAGTTGGAACAAATCCTTCATTAAATGACACATGAAGCGATTCCTCGATCGTTGAGGTTCGTTTGTTGAATATCCGGTAGGCTTTGCTACGCGAAGAATATCCAACAAAAATCCCCTCATCGGATCTTGGATCGAATTTGTCCAAACTACCATACGTGTTCTTAATAAAACATTTCGAACCAAAAACACGAAAATGTTTAACTTGAGGCAACCTACCAAACAACAATTCATAACAAGTTTGTTTAGTGTCGGGCCTCAAAAGTATTCTATTAAACACATAGCAAGCGGTGTGTACCGCTTCCGCCCAAAATTGATGGCCAAGTTGGCTATCATCAAGCATAGTGCGAGCACACTCCACTAGCGTCCTATTCTTTCTCTCAACTACACCATTTTGAGGAGGTGCACGAGGGAAAGAGAATGTGTGTGTAATACCAACTTCATCACAAAATGTCTCAAAAGACTCATTCTCAAATTCACCTCCATGATCACTATGAATAGTGACAACGGTGGTTCCTAAGAGATTTTGTACTTTCTTAACAAAAATTGTGAAGTTTTCAAAATCTTCATTTTTATTACATAATGAAAACACCCATGTAAATCTCGAATAATCATCTACGATGACAAGTCCATATCTTGCATTTCCTAAGGAAGCAACTCTAGTTGGCCCAAATAAGTCTAGATGTAATAGCTCTAGTGGCCGTTTAGTAGAAATGCTTTTCTTAGGTTTAAATGAAGATTTAGGAAGCTTGCCACGTTGACAACAATCACAAAAACTTTTCTTTTCAAAAACGAGCTTCGGAAAACCATTAATGGAATTTAATTTTGAAAGCTTATAAAGTGTTCCAAAGTTCACATGTCCAAAGCGTCGATGCCATAAGTGTCGTTCACTTGGGTTGGCAACGAGACATTGTTCATAGGACTTAGGAAGATCCAAAATATAAATATCTTTATGACGAGTGCCGGAAAATAATAATTTATTATTATCTTTTCTTAAAATATGACACAATCCTTTCGCAAAGCTAACTTTGTAACCTTTGTCACAAAGTTGGCTTATTGAAATAAGATTATGATTTAAACCATTAACTAGATAAACATCACTAATTAAGGGTTTAGATGGGTTACCCACTTTACCAACACCGACGATAGTTCCGCTCTCGTTGCCTCCAAAGACTACCCGGTTCCCATTAGCAATGGGCACCACTCCGGAAAGCAATTGAGCATCGCCCGTCATGTGTTTTGAACACCCGCTATCGAGTATACAATTCTCCTTGGAGCTAAATTTAAATTTGTTGCTCCTTTTCTTTTTCTTTTCCTTGAGTACCTAAAGATAGAGAATTTCATATCATGGTACCCAAGGTCATTGGATCCAAAAGATTAGACCTTTGGAAGCCAAGTCCAATTGGACTTAGACTTCCCCACATAATTTCTACTATGCACAACATCCAAAAAATAAGCATTCATATACACATGTTTTTCATCCATGCTTGTGTCCTTTGGGCTCCAAATAGTGAAAATCGTGGGAGCCCTCATCCTATTGGGTGCATGCATGCGACGTTGATTTCTACGTGATGCATGTTGTGGATAGGCATAAGGAACATGATGGAATGGTGCATGTGGATAATTATTCATATGATGTTGTGGGTGAACATATGCATGAGAGGGAACACGTGCGAGAGGGTGTCTCACATGGTGTGCCCGTGCCCGTGAATGTGTTGCATAAAAATCATCATATGTGTGAGCCGGTGGAGTAGGACGTGTGTTCCTACGTGGCATAGTATTGGTGTACATATACGCATGCCCCTTCTTTGGAGGTCCACCCAAAGTGGGTTTCTTTCCGAAAGAGGGTGTGGACGAGGTGGAAGCACCATTGGTAGAAGAACTACCAATAGAGTGTTTGCTACCACTCGTAGAGTCACCAGAAGTTGGCCTAACAAAAGTAGTGGCCGATTTGGATGAACATCACATCGTATACCCCAAACCAATGTGGTGATTGGCCGGAAGTAAGTCACTTAGGATTTTATCCAAATGGTCCTTACCTTTATTGAATTTATTAATTCGGCCTAATGTGTTCTCATATTTCTCGGTGAGAGAACGCATAGAAGTATCCAAATTGGATACTTGCGATGTGAGCACATAAACACGAGATTTAAGATTCTCATTCTCAATACTCAAAGTTGAGTTTTGAGAAGTCAAATCCGCTACCCTATGTTCTTCCGGATCATCAATGCTAACATGTTCAAGTTTAGATTTGAGATTAACAATCTCATTTCTTAACTCTTCCACAACGGTGTCGTTGTTGGTGATGATAGTCTTAGGCGAGGTTTGAATGCTAGCTAGGTTATCTTTTACCTTAGTATATCTATTTACTAATTTAGTATACTTAGACCATAATTGAGAGTTAGCATTCCTAAGGTCATCCATAGTTACCTCATCGCCTTCGTCGTCACTATCATCGGAAGAGGAGGATCCTTGATCATGCTCCTCTCTTGCCATGAAGCACATGTGCGCTTGCTCCACTTGCTCATCGTCCGACTCTCCGCTTGAGGAATCCTCGGAGTCGGTGAATGTTGCTCCGACAAGTCCCTTTTTGTTCCCTTTCTTGTACTTCTTGGACTTTTCGAATTTCGGCGCCTTCCACTTCTCCTTTTGCTTGTTGAGAGGACACTCCGCTTTCATGTGTCCTGGTTTATTGCACTTGAAACACAAAGGAGAGGAAGAGGCGTTAGAAGAACCAAATTTAGCTTTGTTCTTATAGTTACCTTTTCGGAAGAAACGGTTGAACTTCTTGGCCATGAGTGCCATGGACTCCAAGTCCAACTCGTTTTCCGAGTCTTCATCATCGGTTGATGTGGATGTGGATGGAGCGGCCTTGAAAGCAATAGCCTTCTTCTTTGGCTCGTCTTGCTTTAGGTAGGACTTCATCTTTTCTTGCAATTTTAGCTTGCTATCCTTGCGTACCTCGTATGACATTAAAGTACCCATTAGTTGAACTACGGTGTACTTATTCATATCATTACCTTCCTCGATGGCGAAGGTACGCTTTTCTCAAGAAGAATGAAGTCCTTCGATAAGCTTCGAACACTTCTCCTTTTGGGTGTAGGTTTTGCCGAGAGCCTCCAACTCGTTTATGATGTCGACGAAGCGAGCGTAATACTCCTTCATCTTCTCGCCCTGTTGCATATGAAACATTTCGTAATCTTTGTTAACAACTACGAGTTTAAAGTCTCATACCCTACTCGTCCCTTCATGTAGTATGAGGAGGGAGTTCCAAATTTGATATGCACTCTTACATGTGCATATCTTATTGAAGTCCTCGGGCTCCAATGCGCATTGCAAGGCATTCATTGCCTTGGCATTGCTTACCTCCGCGGCGACCTCCTCGGTTGTCCATTTCTCAAAGTCTTCTTCGGCGGGCTCGACGTATTCCTTCATTGTGATCCTCCATAGAGATGCACTCCGGAGGAAGGTTTCCATCCGGCATTTCCAGTACCCGTAGTTGGTACCGTTGAAGAATGGAGGCCTCGTAGAGGAATGTCCTTCCATCACCGAAGACGCTCCTTCACGGTTCCTGAAGGTGCCATAGTCGGAAGGTGGACGCACGGTCTTGTTGTCGTTGGCAGACATAGCTAAGTATCTGGCTCTGATACCAAATGTAATGCCCTACAAGCTACTGCACAAGTACTAGAGGGGGGTGAATAGTACTTTAAAAATAACGAGGAGTATAATTCCTAATTATAGTGCAAACAACTACCAAATCAATTTGCGGAAGCTTAAGTTGAAGACAACAACAAAATTAACAATGCTAACAATAGAATGTTACTGGGTTCGGATCCACCCAAGTCTCTCCGACTTGTTCCCGGTGATCCTACGTCCCAACCACCCGGATCCCCTCCGGATACTTGAGTTAGAAACCCTAACTCAAGATTTCCACTATGAAATACTTGTGAAAAACTTCCACAAGTCAAATCATACAAAATGTAATTTGTGACTCCCACAACCCGGGATCACAACCACACTCTCACAACCGAGAGTGAAACTTACAATTAAAATATGAAATGAAATAAGAAACTTCTTACCGACAAAATACCTATGCCTTGAGTATTGCTTACGAATTAGGGCAAGGATGATTTTGAGGAAGAAGTGGCACCAAACCCTAGCTCCAAGATGTAGATCAGCGATGGAGAGCTTTGGGGATGTTGGTGACCTAGAATCAAGCACTTGGCTTGGAAGGCTTCACACTCAATGAATCTCTCTTTGGAAGTAAGAGTTAGGAGAGATTATTGAATGGAATGATTGAGCTTTGAATGAGCTTGGAATGATTTCTCTTGATCTCTAAACTTGCAATAATATCAGCCTTGAGTGCAATGAATGCAGCTCAACAAGTATTTATAGGATAGAGGAGAGAGAGAAAGAAATTCGAGTCATTAAATGCTCCAACGGCTCTTTTCTGAACCCAACTAGTCGGTCAAAGAACAACCACCGACCGACTAGTTCATCAACTAGTCGGTCGGTCAATAAACGTATACAGTAAAGAGTAGTTCACAAACTAGTTCATCAACCAGCTCAACTAGTCGGTCACAGAAGCATCACTGACCGACTAGTTCACAAACTAGTCGGTCGGTGAGTCAACTTAGACCGACTAACTATAAACAGTAAAGAGCTTAGAATTAACTGACTGAAACTAGTCGGTCCAAGAAGCTTTGCCGACCGACTAGATCACCATTTAGTCTGTCAGTTCTTCTTCTTGAACCAACTAACATGCACAAGAAGTCGCGAATCTAAGCGCAAAGCTTCGTGAAGGATTGTATGGACTTCTACTAAGATCCTAGAGCTAAGATATGAGCGTTATGAAGATTTAAACCGTAAGACCTACTCAAGGCTTAACATTCTACGAAAGAAGCTTAAAGACTATAAATAAAACTTGACGATACCGTCTTCAATAGCTTCAATCGAATCTTCATGACTTCTAAAATGGTCCATAAGCTTCAACGAAGCTTTAGGCATACGATCACGTGCTTTGAGAAGTCTTGAGACGTCGTAATTGATATTCATATGAATTTGGCGACGATCTCCATAACTGCGCTCACAAAGTGTTAGTTCACGTTATATTTATGTTTGTTCATCATCCAAAACCAAATCCGGGGAGTCCAATATCCAACACTTTTGTCCTCTCTCTCCTAGAGATGACCCCAAATGATAAATTGCCACAGAATTGCACACAAACCTAGCATGGCTTCGATAATCACATTCACTAACCCTAGGAAGCCGAGTCCTCTTGCATTTCATGCATCGTGGGTCCACTTAGCTTTTGTGTGAGTCGTGTGTCGTGACTAGCTTACAGTGTGCTTCTACTTGGTGATTTTGATTTATATACCTGTCCTGGGATGACCCCTAGATTATCATGCTTCGATTTGAATATGCGGTATCTACTTCTCCTGTCTGTTTCTATATGCATGAATATATATATCGTATACTTCAATTCGCAGGTGTCGGGATTCCACAATTAGGACTAGGATAACCAATTTAGCCTATGCTCTGCTTAGCGAAGAAAATCTCTCTTGCCCAAGTGTCTAGAATCCGATTTATTTTTTATTTTACTTGGTGCAAATCCCTTTGTTGTGTACCGTTCTCCCACTTGGGAGAGTACACATGTATATACCCCAAAATCCAAAAATCCAAAAAAAGAGAGAAAAGAATAACCTAAAAAAGAAAAGAAAAGAGAAAAGAATATTTATATATATGTATAGCCAAAAATCCAAAAAAATACATATATCCAAAACCCAAAAAAAAATTCATGTGCGAGTATTTTCCTACCTACCGAGAATAAAGGGAAGGTGAGAATTTGCACCGAGTGTTCTATTCCACATCTTCTCAACCTCCATCATTTTCGAAAACACTTGGAATAGGAGCTTTCTAGCTATTATCTAGGCGATAGTGCGGTGATTTCCTAGTTTCTAGCTGTGGAGTCCCTGACGCGTGAAACGTTTCGATTCTTACTCTGTTCTCATGCATGCTTGAACTATATATTCACCGCTTATTTCAAATCGAATCGATATTTGGGTCTTTCCTTGGATATGTGTATATGGAGCTTTACTGCACAATGTAGATAGTGACACCGTCTCCTAGCACACGACCACACTCACTCGTGCTTCACCACGTGGGCCCATGACACTTGTATGGACTCATATTTCCTCGGTTTAGTGATGTGTTTTGTCGTATGCTTGTTTAGTGTGGCGTGTCTGATTTTGTTGGCTCTGACGGGTGATTTAGGATTTTGACTTCGCATTCTCTCTCTCTCTCTCTCTCTCTCTCTCTCTATTTTCTCCCTCCGAGATCCCACTCTCACTCGTCTTCCTCGAGGACGAGGAAGGGTTCAGCTTGGGGGATTTTGACGTGTGTTTATATTTTATATATCCACGCACCTCTTCTTTGTGTTTTTCCGTTGTTTTCTGTTGTCCCGTGCCCATTTTCTTGGGATTTTTAGTTTTCTTTCACTTTTTGGTGTTTTTGTGTATTTGCAGGAGATTGCCAGCGTAGGGGACATATAACGAAGATATCATGAGTCCTCGGAGCAACGGGAGGAGTCACGCGCAATCCAGGGGGTCAAATGACAAAGATTGCGATTTTTCAGCCCTCAACCGATCGGTTGGACACAGCCAACCGATCGGGTGATGCACGCGTGTTCGAACCGAATGGAAGCTAAAGCGAAGTGCAGCCCAACCGACCGGTTTACCGACCGGTTGAACACAGCAGAGTTCTCGGTCATTTGGAGCTGAATTCCAACTGATCGGGTGACATCTCACCCGATCGGTTCATCTGTAGCTGATTTTCTAAGCGACGAACCGGAGAGCTCAACCGACGGTTCGCTGACCGTGCCAAATCGACAGACTTCTCTGTATTTTTTGTCCACAATTCCAACCGATTGGTTGAATTGTCAACCGATCGATTGACCTGATGCTGAATCTCTTCAAATCAACGACCCGCTCGCTCCACCCGTTCTCCTCAGCGCTTGGTTGAAGTTCTCGAAGCCGATGGCCGAAGCATCAAGCAGCTCACCCGATCGGTTGATGCTTCAACCGATCGAGTGACGTTGATCTGTATATATAGTTGCCCTAGGTTTCTGAAAACGGGAGTTGTTATTTTTCTGTCTTTTTTCTTGTACGGTGACGGCTGGAATTTTATTGCTTTCTATAAGTCTTCTGATTACTTTCAAACTTTGATATTATCTTTATAGCATTTCTACTACTTCATTTCAATCGCTTGATCTTGATTTCTACGGTTGATTTTCATTTAGATTGTTTTTAGCTATGATTTGTGAGTAGTTCCCAAATCTGGGATTTTGGTGGAAACCCCTTCGTGGGTTCTCCCTAATGTGTCTATAGGACTAGGATTTCGATAGGGATTAAGAATTTAGATGGTTACGCGGGGTGTTTCATTGTCATCGGCGGGAAAAAGACTGCCTTTGACCATCGGGCCAAGGGGAATAAACTTGGCGGTTAACTCCCTAGCCACAGCTCACGCCCTTAGCGTAGACATTGAATCCTAGCGCTTGGGAACGGTAGGATGAGATGTTAGGAGTTATCGTTGCGAGCTTAGTGCTCCTGAAGTCGTTCGGTGTTAATGGTCATGGAAATGCTCACCGACCGAACCTGGGTAGTCTGGCGTATCATCCTGGGCATCGACCGGAATATCGGGCCCATGGGACACTGGTATCACTCTTAGAGGCAACGTCTCACCACTAAACCCTAAATCCGATCGTTTTCCTATCCGTAGGTCATAATAGCGAGAACACATGATTGGGGGGAAACCGAAGTCCTAGGTTTCCTTTTATATTGTTTATCACTCGCATCTATTTTCCATGACAACCATCGATCGTTTGGGCTAGCTCACACATAGGGTGAACCGGTTCCTATTAGACACAAGCACAACCATGCCTCCTTGTGTTCGACCCCCAAGCCACACTTCAACACCGTGCGCTTGCGGTATAAATATTTAAATCTGGTATCTCCAATCCTATTGCACACTTGCATGATTCAAAACTAGGGGACGTCAGGTATATAGGAGAAATCAACATATATAAATGGGCAGAAGAAAGACAAAAAAGGGTTCACACTCCAGAGGTACTGAATACTAGGTGCTCTGACAACTTCTTTCTTTACTTTCCACTTATATTTCTTCCTCTAAAAGCTCGACGAGACAGCACCAAGTCGATCTCCCTTTAGGTCGATCTTGACTGACCGAGCCATCTTAAGTCCCATATCAACTTAAGCATCTGAAAGGATTTGGGTCAGAACCCAGATCTGACCTCCCCTGACGATTGTCTGTGCTGCAGATAGCTCGATGATCGACTCAGTAAGTTGCTTGGGAGATTGCTCGAAACGACCTAGAGTTAGGTCGAGCTTCATCTATGTAGTCAGACTTGGCACTCCCTGACCCTGGTCCTAGCCTCAATAGATCTCATCCATCAGTTGACAGAGTGCCATATCACCAGAGGCGGCCATGTCAGCTCCACCTCACTATTCAACGATTTCATTTATCAACAGTTGGTTCTGTTTGTGGGAATAGGGAGTCGACATCCCTGTCTTTACTATACACAAGACTATGTCGACTCACCCCACTAACCAAAGTACGAGGAGGCTTGATTCACTCGTGAATAATGCCTCAGATCCACCGAGATCGATGTCCTCCACATGATATCTGACGGACCTTCACAAAGAGAGTTACCCTCATCATTGCAAAATTCTTATGCTAGGTAGGTGATGACCATTGTTGTAGAGCAGAAGCGACTGCGGAATGTCACACCCCACGTATCTTTTTTAGACGAGTATCTTAAGGGTGTAGAGCTGTCGCATGATGACGCCGTCGTCATTAGCGCTATCATCAGCACGGTATAGGTGCAAAGATTGCTCGTCGATGCTGGAAGTTTGTATGACGTGATTTTTTAACCACACTGGAGAAGATGGGACTGGCATCGTCGAAATTGACAGAATGTCATGGTCCTCTTGTTGCCTTCATTGGACATGCTGCTCATGTCATGGGTGTGATCGTGTTACCGGTCACACTCAGGAATTTCCCTTATCAAGTCACCCAAATGATAAACTTCATCATGGTGAAAATCAATCTGCATATAATATGATTATAGGTCGACAGCTTCTTAACTCTGTAGAAGCTATCGTTTCTAACTTGCATCAAAAGATCAAGTTTCAAACTCCCCAAAGAGTCGGGATGGTGAAAGGGAATCAGATGCATGCTACGTCATCCTACATTCTGTCGGTCGCAATTAGATGGGCGGAGAAAGTACCCCCCGAAAGATCTCCTTAACGATACGTAGGACTTGGTGGACTGACGACTGACCCCGGTCGAGGAGACAAAGATGATCCCAGTGTCTGACGATGCAGGGAAGACTGATTACATTGGGTCGAGACTTCCTTCTGACCTAAGGGAGCAGTTGATCATATTTTTAAGGGCAAATGCGGATGTCTTTGCTTGGTCCCCCGATGATATGCCATGCATTAACCCCTGGGTCATCTCTCATGAGTTGAACATCGACCCGACCTTCAAACCAATGAAGCAGAAGAAGAGAAACATTATGGCGACTGGATGAAGGTAGATGTCAGAGAGGTTGATTGTGTAAGGACCCTGTCTATGGGAAAAATACTAGAAGGGGGGGTTGAATAGTGTTTATGCAAATTTAAAAGGAATTTACGCCAAATAAAATGCAATCCAACAAATAGTGCGGAATAAAAAAACAACCCAAAGTGAAACACACGCAAACGCAGAGATGTTTCAAGGGTTCGGATTACCCAAGTCAACTCCCGACTTGTTCCTGGTAATCCTACGTCCCTTCCACCCGGATACCTCCGGATACTCAAGTTAGAACCCTAACTTGAGGTTTCCTTAAAACCCACTTGTAGCAACCCTACAAGTGAAATCAAATACAATCGATGTCCTTGACTCCCACAACTTGGGAGCAAGCAAAACCACTCTCACAACCGAGAGCAAATCTCAAATTACGAAAGTTATGAAATAATGAAGACAACACTTACAATCACCTATGCCTTGAAGTAGAACTTGAAGGAGGAGTGTGATGTGTGTTGAAGAACTCTCTTGGAAGAGAGGAGAAGCCCTTTCTCTTGACTGCACCAATTGCCTAGATGATCACTCTTTGGTTCTAGGTTTGAGAGCAAGAGATCAAGATTTGGAAATACTTAGGGCTTTGGATTTGAGAGCTTTGATCTTTCGAAATGAAAGCTTGAGAGATTTTGCAATAGCTTAGGTAACATCTCAATGGAACAGTAGAAGCCCTATTTATATGTTTCTCAAATCCACAAAAACAGTTTAGGAAAAAACCCAATTGAAATCCGTGAGAAAAATCTCATCGGATCGAATCTGAACTCGCGACAGTCGACTGTTGAACAATCCACAGTCGACTGTTGCACAATCAGCAAGGATAGGTGAGAAATCATAACGGGAACTTACCACGTGGACAGTCAACTGATGAAGCAAAGACAGTCGACTGTTAAACCAACAGGCGACTGTAATTTCTTCTACAGGCGACTGTTCGAAAGATAAGTAAGTTAGAAAAATACTGGAAATCTCACAAGTAACATGACAGACGACTGAAGTAAGGAACACAGTCGACTGTTAATTAGAACAGGCGACTATAAATCCTTAAACATGCGACTGTCAAATACTCTGAGAATTTCCAGAGAGCAGAGTCAATAAGTTGGCTCACAGACAGACGAACATACACAGTCGACTGATCCAAGGGACAGTCGACTGAATATTCAACAGTAGTCGACTGGTCGTGAAAGGCAGATCAAACTAGTTTGGGCAGAAGGATATACATGCGACTGATTTACAAAATACAGTCGACTGTCACCAGGACATGCGCCTGTGAATCATTCATTAGTGGCCGGTGCGAAATAATCAGAGAAGGCCCAAAACTATATTGTAAAAGTCTGTGCATAACAGGCGACTGGCGAACCATACACAGTCGACTGTTTCTGAGACAGGAGACTGTAAACTGTTAAGCAGTCGACTGTTATAAACAATCCTTGCACAACCAATAGAGAAATGAATTGGAGTCTAAGGACGAATGGTCTAATGATGTCCTATGACTGAATGTAGATGTTTGTGAGTGCTCCATCAATGTTCTACTTCTAAGCTACATACTAGAAGAGAAATAAAGAAAGTTACATTGACGAATTCTCTCTTCTATCCATCGTATGAGCTTGAAGTCTTCACGGAGCTTCAATCATCATCTATGATCATCCAATCCATTTTCATTTGCCTTTCAATGATCTTTGTAAGTCATCCATTGCTAGTATATCTTCATAATTGTCTTAGGCAATGGATTAACTACAAAATAGGAGATTAGTCACAAGTATTTATGTTTGCTCATCATTAACACCAAGTAGGGAGAAGTCCAATACTCAATATTTTCCACCTTTTTGATGATGACAAACAAACATAAACAAAAAGATAAATAATTGTGCTTACGAAAACTTACTCCCCCTACATAGATGCCAATCAAGTTAGTCAACAAATAATAGGGCATCTATATATCAATTGAAGCAAATGAGTAAGGTACACATGATTTTAAATCAAGAAATCTAGGAATTAAAATCCCTATTCAATGTAATCTTACTCACCCTGAATCTAAGGCAACTTCAATCTTAGATTCAAAGTGTTAGAACATACTTAGCATATTCATTATGAATCTTGTGTGTTTATTTCTCTCCCCCTATGGCATTATCCAAAAAGGTGGGAGTAAATAACAACAACAATAATCGTACTAAATATGAACTAACAACAATCAAGGAGTATAAAGATATAAGGAATCAAAGACTCATGAAAGCACATCATATACTTATGTGAATAGAGGAATTGAAGTCCAATATCAACATTTTAGAAATACAAAACGAAAATAATTTCAAAAAAATTTTCATCTTATCAGAGATATCATGAAATAACCATTATCAAATCCACATTGTCTCAACAAAACATCAGAAGAGAATAAATCATTAAAGGAGACAATGAAGCAATCATCACACAGATAAGATAAACATTATAGCATAGTGTGACACAAGAGAAAACAGCAACATCATATATATATATATATATATATATATATATATATATATATATATATATATATATATATATATATATATATATATATATATATATATATATATCAAAAGTGATGTGAGTACATAGCAAACGGACATCAACATGTCCAACCAAAAAAATATCCATCATGATCACACAAGAATACATCATGATAACATCGAAGTACATCACCATACAGATATAAAGACAACATCAACAACATCCAGACACAGAACATCATCATACAGCTGAATCACTCAACCCAAACAAAAACAGACCACACAAGATAAAGTCTAGGTCTTCAGGTGAGTGAACAAAAGTACAATAGCAATCTCAGTCGAGGTGAATGACTGAAGGGTCCGAAGGGCGACCAGAAGAGCAGAACAAGAGCCTCACAGAACGTCGGGTAGGAAAAGCAGGAGTCTTCCTCTTGGAGGAGATGCACGAGTGGCAGAAGATTCCGCAATAGCAGGAACAGTAATCTGGGCACCGGGGGTCGAGACAACAGAAGAAATAGGCACAAAGCCTGGAGGTGGAGGAACACGAGCAGGGGCAATGTTCTCAGATTTCGCAAACAGAGCCTGAAGCTCGGCGGGGATGGCAAATCCATGACACAAAAAGGATTTGAACTGAAGCTCCAACAGAAGGTTGAGCTTCTCGTCAATAGAAGTGGAAAGTTTCTCAAGAGCAGTGACACGATCACACAATCGACTAAGAAGAAAGTCCTCGAGGGGAACAGAAGGTGGAGAACGAGGAGGAGGATCAGCTTGCTGAGAAGTGTGAACAGCAGCCTCCTCAGAAGCGATGGAGTCACCAGTCACGACATGCAAGGGTTCTCCAGAAGAAGGAGGAGAAGATGGAGTCAGATCATGCTTCGGTGAAGGAAACGGCTCATCAAGGAAGTCGAGAGAAACTTTAGGAAAGAGATGATCAAAAAGAGCCATGATCTTACTTGACCGATCGAAATCTAGGTCAAGCAACCGAGAGCACGAATCCGACGAGAAACAAATCAAATCACGAGCAGCGAGGTTAAGTTCCCACGAAGAAGATCTGAGGAAAGATCTACATGAAGTCAAGAGAATATCGAGCGGGAAGTCGAGAAGTTGCAATAGGAGGAGAGAGAATCGAAGGCTGAGAAATGAACGGTCTCTCTCAATATAAAAGTTGGGGAAATAATCTGGGCCGTTGGATCAAGGAATCGACGGCTCAGATCAAAGCAGTGAACCGTCACGAACAGTAGACAGTCGACTGATGAGCAGAAGTCAGTCGACTGGATGAAGTGATAAAAAATAAAGCTCAAAAAGAGGGGTAGTTGACTGGCAAGTAACATGCAGTCGCTTGTCCATTGGACAATCGACTATAAGGTACGCTGCAGTCGACTGGCCGAGAATCAATAAACTTCATCAAAACAACAGAGAGCACCGTAAAATTTCAACAGAGAGAACAGTCGCCTGATGACTACAGTACAGTCGCCTGTTAAAATAACAGTCGACTGGAAAACAGTCATCAGTCGACTGTGTGAAAGATACAAATTCTCAGATAGAGAAGAAAGAGTTGGGCAGTCGACTGTCGAAGAAAAGACAGTCGTCTGTCCTGGTCCAAAAATGCACAGTGAGATAAAAATCCAAAGGATACGAACACTCACCCTAGGACCGATATTCTAATCACAAACTCATCAAAAAATGTAATATGATAAATCAATTGTAACAAACATCTCCAAAAACAATCTCAAAGAAATCTCGAAATCACATAAATCACAAAAACCTTTCTTAAACACATTATAGCATATATCAAAAGAAGAAAGACAGTATGATGAAATGAGCTCAAAAAGGTGTTATAACATGTATATTGAGCTTCTAGATTTCAGATTCACCCATAATTCCTAATTCTCCACGCAACCTCACAAATGAATCTTCTTTAAGAGGTTTTGTGAAGATGTCGGCAATTTGTTTTTGGGTTTCAATGTACTCTAAGATGATGTCCTTCTTAGCTACATGATCATATTTATAAAATGGTGTCTCACGTCTATATGTTTGGTACGGGAGTGGTGTACCAGATTCTTGGAAAGACATATAGCACTTTGGTTATCAACCATGATCGAGCAAGTATCACAGTTGACACCATAGTCCATAAGAGTGTGTCTCATCCAAAGAACTTGTGCACATGCAAGACTCGCGGTAATATATTCCGCTTCAGTCGTGGACAATGATACTGAATTCTGTTTCTTAGAAAACCAAGAGACTAAGGAATTTCCTAGAAAATGTCAAGTGCCACTAGTACTTTTCCTGTCAGACTTGCATCCAGCAAAGTCGGCATCACTATATGAGATTTACTCATATGTGCTAGATTTAGGGTAAAGTAAACCATAGTCTAGAGATTGATTGAGATAACGAAATATTTGTTTAACCGCAATCAAGTGTGACTCCTTAGGTCTAGCTTGATATCTAGCACAAAGGCAAACAGAAAACATGATATCGGGCCTACTAGCAGTTAAATAAAGTAAGCTACCGATCATACCTCGATATAGACGAACGTCTACATCTTTTCAGCTCTCATCCTTGTGTAGATGAGTAGTAGTACTCATGGGAGACCTTTTGCTCGAAGACAATTCATCCCGAATCGCTTAATAAGCTCCCATGTGTACATTGTCTGATGTATGAATGTGCCATTCTCCATTTGTCGAATTTGCAATCCAAGGAAGTAGGTGAGCTCTCCCATGTGGCTCATCTCAAACTGATCCTTCATAGACTTGGAAAATTCTTGACAAAGATTAAAGTTAGTAGAACCGAAAATAATATCGTCTACATAAACTTGAATCAAAACAATGTCATTTTCATAATCTTTACTGAAGAGTGTAGAATCAACTTCTCCCATTTTAAAACCTAAATCCAAAAGAAAGGTCTTAAGTCGATCATACCAAGCTCTAGGAGCTTGTCCCAACCCATACAACGCTTTCTTAAGTTTGAAAACATGGTTTGGTAATTTTTCATGAATAAAACCGGTAGGTTGAGAAATATAAACTTCTTCATTGTCAAACCCATTTAAAAATGCACTTTTAACATCCATTTGAAATAGTTTAAAATTGTTATGGGATGAAAAAGATTAAAGAAGTCTAATAGCTTCTAATCTAGCTACGGGTGCAAAAGATTCTTCGAAATCAATACCTTACTCTTACCGGTAGCCTTGAGCTACTAACCTTGCTTTGTTCCTTGTGATTACCTCATTTTCATCCGTCTTGTTTTTGAAGATCCATTTAGTCCCAATGACTTGGTGACCACTTGGAAGAGGTACGAGTTTCCAAACTTCGTTTCTCTCGAATTGCATTAGTTCTTCCATTGCCACTATCCAGGAGCTATCCTCACAAGCTTCTTGGATGTTCTTGGCTCAATAGTAGAGACAAAAGCGCAATGAGAGAATTCTTCAATCCTCGACCTCGTTCGAACACCCACACCAATATCTCCAATTATTTGGTTATGTGGATGATTGCGAACGGTCGGGTAAGCTTTGGGTATACATGTATCACTAGGAACAACTTCAACAATTTCGTTAGAAGTGTTAGTCTCAACAATAGAATCATTAATCTTATCATTATTAAGAGAATCACAAAGATTATCTACACTATCATCATCAACATGAGGAAAATCAAAATCTTCATAAAAAGATACGTGAAGAGATTCCTCAATCGTTGAAGAAGTTTTGTTGTATATCAGGTAGGCTTTGTTATGTGTGGAATATCCAGCAAAAATTCCTTCATCGGATCTTGGCTCAAATTTGTCTAAATTACCAAATGTGTTCTTTATAAAACATTTTGAACCAAAAACACGAAAATATTTTACTTGAGGCTTTTTATCATAAAACAACTCAAAACAAGTTTTGTTCGTTCGGGGTTTCACTAGGATCCTATTAAGCACATAGCATGCCGTGTGCACTGCCTCTGCCCAAAATTATAGTCCAAGATGACTATCATGGAGCATAGTGCGTGCACACTCAATAAGAGTCCTATTCTTTCTCTCTACAACACCATTTTGTGGTGGTGCCCGAGGGAAGGAAAAATTATGAGTTATACCGGTGTCATCACAAAACTTAGTAAATGATTCATTCTCAAATTCTCCTCCATGATCACTACGGATAGTGATAATGGTGGATCCTAAGAAATTTTGAATCTTCTTTGTAAATTTGGTAAACTCTTCATAAGCTTCATTCTTATTAGTTAAGAATGAAACCCAAGTAAATCTAGAAAAGTCGTCAACGACAACTAATCCATAATGAGCATTACCTAAAGAAGTGGTTCTAGTTGGCCCAAATAAATCTAGATGAAGAAGTTCTAGGGGCCTCTTAGAAGAAATCCCTTCTTTAAGCTTAAATGAAGATTTACTTAGTTTACCTCTTTGACACGAATCACAAAAGTTTTTCTTATTAAAAGCAATCTTAGGAAAACCTTTGACTAGATTATGCTTAGCTAACTTATATAAGTTCTTGAAGTGAACATGACCAAAACGGCGATGCCATAATAGTTGTTCACTTGTGTTCACAAGTAAGCAATGTTCTACGGTTTTAGGTAAGCTCAAATAATAAATATTTTTACGCCTAATACCGGAAAATAAAACATTTGAATCACAATCAACAATATTACACAATCCTTCTCCAAAGTTAACCTTGTAACCTTTGTCACAAAGTTGACTAATGGAAATGAGATTGTGACACAAACCACTAACAAGATAAACGTTAGTAATTAAGGGTTTGCAAAGATTACCAACGATACCTACTCCTATGATGGTTCCCTTTTGATTACCTCCAAAAGTGACTGTTGCACCATCCTTGATGCTAATCACTTCGGAGAGCAATGAGGGATCTCCCGTCATATGTTTGGAGCAACCACTATCGAGAATCCATCCTTTTCCTTTATAGCAAGTTTGACCTTTATTAATCTTCTTCTTTCTCTTGGGTACCTATATAATATACCATAAGCTCATGGTACCCAATGTTTGTTGGGTCCAAGGGGATTAGCCCTTTGGAAGCCAAGTCCAAGTGGACTTCCTCTTACCAACATAATTACTATTTCTAATCACATCATGAAAATAGAAATCAACATAAGCATTCCTATCATTTAGACTAGTGTTCTTAGGACCCCAAATAGTGTAAATCTTGGAAGTCCTTTTCCTAGTTGCATGCATATGTGTTGGATTTCTATGTGGTGCATGCTTCTTAGGAACATGATTTCTAGCATAGAAATGTGGTTGAGGATATGCATTGTACATTCTAGGATGATATGTATGCTTGGGAACATGCATGTTGTATGAAGCATATGGATTATGCATGACATCCGGAGGAGGTGCATACATGTAAGAATGATGTGTATTAGCATACAGGTGTATAGGAGCATGTACATGAGTATTTCTCACGTGTGGTTATGTACGTGTCCGTGGGTGCGGAGCATAAAATGTGTCATAATTATCCACTTGTAAAGTAGGAGGTTTCCTACGTGGATGAGTGTTAGTGTACATGTAAGCATGGCCTTGCTTTTGGTTTCCACCCTTAGTGAGTTTCTTGCCAAAAGGAAGAGAAGGTGAAATGGTGACTTTCTTGGTAGGTTTGCTACCTATAGTGTCTTTGACAACACTTGTGGATGCACCGGAGGAAGGCCTCACAAAGTCTATAGTGACACCACTATATGAGGTGCCATCATTGGATGCATTTGCTTTCACAAACCCAAGACCAACACGATGTGTGGCCGGAAATTGGTTTGCTAGCAAATCAGCCAATTGTCCTTTTCCCTTATTGAATCTCAATACGAGAGGACATGAGCTCATATTTCTCCTTTAGAGAAGAAATGTTGGTATCCAAGGTGGACACTCGTGCTTTGAGCTCGTGCACTTGGGTTTTAAGAGAATCATTCTCTAAACCCAATTCTGTGTGACGTGTGACTAGATCACTATTATCCGTTGGATGTGTTTGATCTAGTTGAGATTTGAGGTTATTCACCTCATCTCTCAAGGTGACATTTTGAGAAGCTAAGTTTGCTTTCTCAAGAGTTAAAGTATCAACAATGGTGTCATTGTTGATAATGCATGGAATGGATGACTTGCAAACATTTGATTTCTTTAAGCTAGTGTATCTAAGCATTAAAGATTGATACTTAGCAAATAATTCTTCGTTAGCAATACGAAGTTCATCCATTGTTACCTCGGTTTCATCCGTGTCGGAATCACTCTCATCGGAGAATGGATCCTCTCGGGCCATGAAACACATGTGGGAGCTCTTACCCTTTTCATCATCGGAATCACTTGACGATTCTTCACTTGAGTCGTCGAATGTGCCTACAAGTCCTTTCTTCTTGTCTTTCTTGTTCTTGTCGGACTTGTGTGTTGAGTATTGATTCCCCGGATTTGGTTTTGATGATGAACAAACATAAATAACGTGAACTAACTCTTTGTGAGCGCAGTTATGGAGATCGTCGCCAAAATTCTATGAACATCAAAAGCGACGTCTCAAGACTTCTCAAAGCACGTGATCGTGTGCCCGAAGCTTCGTTGAAGATCTAGGAGCATTATTGAAGTCAAGAGATTCGGATTGAAGCTTTTGAAGACGGTTCGTCAAGTTTTATTTATAGTCTTCTAGTTTCTTTTCGTAGAATGTTAAGCCTTGAGTAGGTCTTACGTTTTAATCTTCATTACGCTCATATCATTAGAGCTAGGATTTTCTTAGAAGCCCATACAAACTTTCCCGAAGCTTCGTGCTTCATTTCGCGGCTTCTGGTGCATCTTAGTTGGTTCAAGAAGAAGAACCAACCGACTAGATGGCAATCTAGTCGGTCGGCAATCCTTCTTGAACCGACTAGATCTCCTTGCTCAATTCAGCCTAGACACTGTTTATCAATTAGTCGGTCCAAGAAGGTTCACCGACCGACTAGTTGTCAAACTAGTCGGTTAGGAATCCTTCTTAGACCGACTAGTTAAATCTCCATTTCTCGGCCTGAGTTACTGTTTACAGTTAGTCGGTCCAAGAACAACTGTCGACCGACTAGTTGTGAAACTAGTCGGTTGGAATTTGTTCTTAGACCGACTAGTTCACCTTGTATTCAGTCTATTTGATTTCAACTCTTAGTCGGTCAAAGAACACTCACCGACCGACTAGTTGTGAAACTAGTCGGTTGGAAAGTCTTCTTAGACCGACTAGTTCTATATTCCCTGAACTTTTTATATTGGGTGTGAAGCTGTTAGTCGGTCCACGTTGAATCACTGACCGACTAGTTGTGAATCTAGTCGGTCAGTGATCCTTCTTAGACCGATTAGACTGCTTCAGAAATAGATCCGTTGGAGCATTAAATGCATGAATTTTCTCTCTCTCTCTTCTCTATCCTATATAATCTTGAGATGCTTCTTCATAGCATTCAAGGCTGATATTAATTGCATTTTAGAGAATCAAAGAGAAGCATTTATTCTCATATTCCAAGCTTTCATTTCTCACTAGAATCTCTCCGCACTCTTATTCCTAAAGAGAGATTCTCATTGATTGTGAGCCACTCAAGCCAAGAGCTTGATTCAAGGTCACCAACTCCACCCTAGGCTTCTATTGCTGGTCAACTTCTTGGAGCTAGGGTTTGGTGCCTTCTTCTCCTTCAAAATCTTCCTTTCCCTAAGATTGTAAGTTTACTCAAGGCATAGGATTTTGTTGGCAAGCATTTCTTATTTCATTTACATTGCTATTGCAAGTTTTACTCTCAGTTGTGAGAGTTGTGTGTGATCCCGGTTTGTGGGAGTCACATTTTCATTTGTGTATGATTTGATCTTATAGAGGTTTTCTACAAGAATTTCATAGTGCAAATTTGAGTTAGAGGATTCTAACTCAAGTAGCCGGAGGGGATCCGGGTGTTTAGGACGTAGGATCACCGGGAACAAGTCGGGGAGACTTGGGTGGATCCGAACTCGTTAATTCGTTTGTTTGTGATTGTCTTTTATTGTTGTCACATTTTCATTTCCGAATTGTTGGTTGAGTTTGCAAGATAATTAGGAATTATCTTCTTAATTATTTTAAAGTACTATTCACCCCCTCTAGTACTTGTACAGTAGCTATCAGGGCATTACATTTGGTATTGGAGCGAGGTTCATAGCTATGTCTTCCAACGAAAATAAGACCGTTCGTCCCCCTTCAGACTATAGCACCTTCAGGAACCGTGAAGGAGCTTCTTCGGTGATGGAAGGACACTCCTCAACTAGGCCTCCCTTCTTCAACGGTACCAATTATGGGTACTGGAAATGCCGGATGGAAACGTTCCTCCGGAGCACTTCACTATGGAGAGCCACGATGACGGAGTATGTCGAGCCCGCTGAAGAAGATTTCATGAAGTGGACTACTGCGGAGGTCTCCGCAGAGGTAACCAATGCCAAGGCAATGAATGCCTTGCAATGCGCTTTGGAGCCCGATGACTTCAACAAGATATGCACATGTAAGAGTGCATATCAAATCTGGAACTCCCTCCTCATCTTGCATGAAGGAACGAGTAGGGTAAGAGACTCCAAACTCGTTGTTGTAAATAAAGATTACGAACTATTTCATATGCAACAGGGTGAGAAGATGAAGGAGTACTATGCTCGCTTCGTTGACATCACCAATGAGTTGGAGGCTCTTGGAAAGACCTACACCCAAAAGGAGAAAGTCTCAAAGATCATTGACGGACTTCCTTTGTGTTGGGAAAAACGTACCTTCGCCATCGAGGAAGGTAACGATATGAGTAAATATACTGTCATTCAACTAATGGGTACCTTGATGTCTTATTAGGTACGCATGGATAGTAAACTAAAGCTGCAGGACAAGATGAAGTCTTACTTGAAGCAAGACGAGCCAAAGAAAAAGGCGATTGCGTTCAAGGCCGCTCCATCTACATCTTCCGATGATGAAGAATCGGAAGACGAGTTGGACTTGGAATCCATTGCCCTCATGGCAAATAAGTTCAACCGATTCTTCCGGAAAGGTAATTTCAAGAACAAATCTAAATTTAGTTCTTCTAATGCCTCCGCTCCTTTGTGTTTTAAATGCAACAAGCCAGGACATATGAAAGCGGATTGTCCTTAAAACAAACACAAGGAGAAGTGGAAGGCACCAAAGTTCGACAAGTCAAAGAAGTACAAGAAAGGGTACAAGAAAGGGCTTGTCGGCACATTCACTGACTCCGAGGATGACTCCTCAAGTGGAGAGTCGGACGATGAACAAGTGGAGCAAGCACACATGTGCTTCATGGCTAGAGAGGAACATGATCAAGACTCCTCCTCCGATGATAGCGAGGATGAAGGCGATGAGGTAACTATGGATGACCTTAGATTAGCTAACGAGCAAATTTGGTCTAAGTATTCTAAATTAGTAAATAGATATACTAAGATAAAAGATGAGCTAGCTAGTATCCAAACCTCGCCTAAGCCTACCATCATCAACAACGACACCATTGTTGAAAGTTTGAGAAATGAGATTGTAAATCTCAAATCTCAACTTGAGCATGTTCATATTGAGGAATCGGATGAACATGAGATAGCAGATTTGATTTCTCGAAACTCAACTTTGAGTATTGAGAATGAGAATCTCGAGTCTCGTGTTTGTGTACTCACCACTCAAGTGTCCACTTTGGATGCTAGTATACTTTCTCTCACCGAGAAGTATGAGTCCACATTAGGCCGGATTAATAAATTCAATAAAGGTAAGGACCATTTAGATAATATCCTAAATGACTTACTTTTGGTCAATCATCGCATTGGCTTGGGGTATAAGATGGGAAATTCATCCAAATCGTCCACTACCTTTGTTAGGCCAACTTCCGATGCCTCAACGAGTGGGGGCAAACACCCCATTGGTAGTTCATCTACCAATGGTGCTTCCACCTCGTACACATCCCCATTTGGAAAGAAACCCACTTTGGGTGGACCTCCAAAGAAGGGTCATGCTTTTATGTACACCAATACTATGCCACGTAGGAACACACATCCTACTCCACCGGTTCATAATTATGATGATTTTTATTCTACACGTCCACGTGCACGTGCACACCAAGTGAGACACCCTCACGCACGTGTTCCTTCACATGCATATGTTCATCCACATCACTATCATATGAATGATTACCATCATGCATCATATCATATGTCGCCACCACCATTTCATCATGTGCCATATGCATATCCACGACATGCATCACGTAGAAATCAACAACGTATGCATGCTCCCAATAGGAATAGGGCTCCTAAAATATTCACTATTTGGGGCCTGAAGAACACTAACATGCATGAAAAACAAGCATACATGAATTCCTATTTTATGAATGTCGTGCATAATGATGATTACATTGGGAAGTCTAAGTCCAATTGGACTTGGCTTCCAAAGGTCTAATCTTTTAGGACCCAATGACCTTGGGTACCATGGAATGATATTTCTATCTTTAGGTACTCAAGAAAAAGAAACGGAGCAACAAATCCAAATTTAGCTCCAAGAATAGATGGATACTCGATAGCGGGTGTTCAAAACACATGACGGGTGAAGCTCAATTGCTCTCCAGAGTGGTGCCCATTGCAAATGGGAACCGAGTCGTCTTTGGAGGCAACGAGAGCGGAACCATCATTGGTGTTGGTAAAGTAGGTAATCCTTATAAACCACTAATAAGTGATGTTTACCTTGTTAAAGGATTAAATCACAATCTTATTTCAATAAGCCAACTTTGTGACAAAGGTTACAAAGTTAGCTTTGCGAAAGGAATGTGTCATATTTTAAGAAAAGATAATAATGATGTGTTATTTTCTGGAACACGCCATAAGGATATATATATCCTAGATATCCCCAAGTCACATGAACAATGTCTAATTACCAACACAAGTGAACAACACTTATGGCATCGATGCTTTGGTCATGTGAACTTTGGAACACTTTTTAAGCTTTCCAAGTTAAATTCTATTAAAGGATTTCCTAAGCTTGCTTTCCAAAAGAAAAGTTTTTGTGACTCGTGTCAACGAGGCAAGCTTCCAAAATCGTCATTTAAACCTAAGAAAAGCATTTCATCTAAGCGGCCTCTAGAGCTTTTACATCTAGATCTTTTGGGCCAACTAGAGTTGCTTCATTAGGGAATGCACGATATGGACTTGTCATCGTTGATGACTTTTCTAGATTTACTTGGGTATTTTCATTAAGTAATAAAAATGATGCTTTTGAAAACTTCACAATATTTGTTAAGAAAGTACAAAATCTCATTGAAACCACCATTGTCACTATTCGTAGTGATCATGGAGGGGAATTTGAGAATGAGTCTTTCTCAAATTTTTGTGATGACGTTGGTATTACTCGCACCTTTTCTTTCCCTCGCGCACCCCCTCAAAATGGTGTTGTTGAGAGAAAGAATAGGACGCTAGTGGAATGTGCTCGCACTATGCTTGATGATAGCCAACTTGGCCATCAATTTTGGGCGGAAGCGGTACATACCGCTTGCTATGTGTTTAATAGGATACTTTTGAGGCCCGACACCAAACAAACTTGTTATGAATTGTTATTTGGTAGATTGCCTCAAGTTAAACATTTTCAAGTTTTCGGTGCAAAATGTTTTATTAAAAACACGTATGGTAGTTTGGACAAATTTGATCCAAGATCTGATGAGGGGATATTTGTTGGATATTCCTCCCGTAGCAAAGCCTACCGGATATACAACAAACAAACATCAATGATCGAGGAATCACTTCATGTTTCTTTCAATGAAAATGTTGTCCCGTCTAGAATTACTAATGATGATGACTCCATGGATGTTTTATATGATTCTATTGGTAATTCTAATTCTATTGATTCTATTGATACTAACCCTACCGATGAATCTTTTGAGAATGTTCCGATTGATCAGGGAGTTCCCAAACGGCTTCATACAGTTCGTGACCATCCCCATGAGCAAGTCATTGGCAACATACTTAATAGTGTCAAGACGAGATCTCAAGTCAACTACTTCGCTCATTGTGCCTTTGCCTCCTCAATAGAGACAAAGAATATTAACAAAGCATGCGAAGATAGTGCTTGGATCCTAGCCATGGAGGAGGAACTCATTCAATTTGAGAGGAATGAGGTTTGGGAGCTTGTTCCATTGCCTTCGAAGAACTACACCGTTATAGGAACGAAGTGGATTTTCAAGAACAAGACCGACGAGAACCAAATCTTCATCAGGAACAAAGCTCGGTTAGTAGCTCAAGGCTACCGGCAAGAGGAAGGTATAGATTTCGAAGAATCCTTTGCTCCGGTAGCTAGATTAGAATCTATTAGATTGTTGTTATCTTTTTCATGCCATAAAGATTTTAAACTCTTTCAAATGGATGTAAAAAGTGCATTTTTAAACGGAGATGTCGTTGAGGAAGTTTATGTTTCTCAACCTCCGGGGTTTATAAATGAAAAATTTCCAAATCACGTTTTCAAACTTAAGAAAGCACTTTATGGTTTGAGACAAGCTCCTCGAGCTTGGTATGACCGTCTAAAGAATTTTCTTTTGGATTTGGGTTTTAAAATGGGTGAAGTTGATTCTACATTATTTGTTAAGTATTCGAATCATGATATTATTTTAGTTCAAATTTATGTTGATGATATCATTTTCGGTGCTACTAACTTCACTCTTTGCGAAGAGTTTTCTAATGTCATGAAGGATCAATTTGAGATGAGCCATATGGGTGAGCTCAAATATTTCTTAGGTCTCCAAATTCGCCAAATGAACGATGCAATCTTCATCCACCAAACCAAGTACACTGTGGATTTGCTAAAGCGATTTGGAATGGAGAATGCCTCAGGCAAGAAGACTCCAATGAGCACTACTACACATCTTGATAAAGATACGGGCGACAAAGATGTAGACATTCGTCTATATCGAGGTATGATATGTAGTTTATTATATCTTACTACTAGTAGGCCCGATATTATGTTTGCCGTATGTGTATGTGCTCGTTATCAGTCTCAACCTAAGGAATCTCACTTAGTAGCGGTAAAACATATTTTCTGTTATTTAAGTTACACACTCGACTTCGGATTACTTTATCCTAAGTCTAGCACATATGAGTTAATCTCATATAGTGACGCAGATTATGCGGGATGTAAATCCGACAGGAAAAGTACTAGTGGCACTTGCCATTTTATATGAAATTCTCTTGTCTCTTGGTTTTCCAAGAAGCAGAATTCCGTATCACTTTCAACCACCGAGGCGGAATATATTACCGACGGTGCTGCGTGTGCTCAGGTTCTTTGGATGAGACACACTCTTAAAGACTTTGGTATAAACTGTGATACTTGCCCTATCATGGTGGACAACCAAAGTGCAATATGTCTCTCTAAGAATCTGGTACACCATTCCCGTTCTAAACACATAGATGTCTGTCACCATTTCCTTGATGATCATGTTGCTAAAAAGGACATCATTTTAGTGTACGTTGAAACCCAGAAGCAAATCACCAATGTTTTCATGAAACCACTCAAGGAAGACTCCTTTGTGAGGTTACGTCGAGAATTGGGGATTATGGGTGAATCCGAGATTTAGGATCCATTTTGTTCAATAATCTTGCATGATAATAATTTTCTTTATATATGCTCATGCTAGAATTGTTGAGATTTTCTGGATTTATGGTTGGATTTTCGGAATTTTCGCTAGAAATATTCATGAACGTCGTATTTAAGATTTTCGATGTTTTATGGGGTAGATTAATGATGTATGAGAGTATTTCGATGTATCGTCCAAGTGCGATTAGGAGAGAACTCTAAATTTCTTAATTTCAAATTTTTGGACTCTCTTAGTCGGTCCTAGTTCATTGACCGACCGACTAGATTGAGTTCTAGTCGGTCAGTGAATGAACTCAGAGCGACTAACTCTTGCTCTAAATTTGGCTTCAGTTACTGTTTGCACTTAGTCGGTTCAAGCTCATTGGCCGACCGACTAGATTTCATTCTAGCCGGTCAGCACTTGAATTGTGATCGACTAAATGCGTCAGGGGCTGTTACGTCTTTTTCTCTCCAAGTCGACTTATACCCCTTGGCACCGATTAGATCTCACTCTAATCGGTGCATCTCTCCTCTCAAACCCCTTAACCCCTGAAACCCCTTCGACTCCCTCAGCCTGCTCCGCCGTGCGCCGCCGTCTCTGGCCGCCGTACGACCGTCACCGATCATATCTCCTCCACCTAGGGTATATCTCCTATCTTCTCTCAGCTTTTAGGGTTAGATTTTTGCTCTCTATCTTCGATTTTCATCGATCTAGGGTTTGTATTAGGGTTTCTTCGTTCGATTTTGTGTCGATCTCGTGCGTTGGTTGTGTTGTCTCGTCTCGAGTATGGTGAAGACACGTATCCCTATCCGTCCATCTAGTCCGTCTCCCATGACCGTAGAGTCTCCTCCTACGGACCCCCCTCAATCCAAACACCGAGCCAAGACCACTCGTCCCTCTTCTTCTTCGCCTCCCCTTAAGAAGAAGAGAACTACCGTTGCCAAGCCTAGAGCCACATCTCAATCCAAACCCAAGCCTAAGAAGCAGCTTGTGTCTCCAGCCTCCTTTCGTGCACCCACTCCTCCCACTTCTGACTCTGACGCCGAGTATATCCCTGAGTCTGAGCCTACCGATAGGGCTCCTACTCCTCCTCCTTGATCTAGCACTCGTCCGTCTAAGGGGAAGGCTCCCATGCCTTTGGGCGGTGTCGATATATCGTTGTGTCGCGATGACCCGTTGTGTCTCGTGGCTTACAACTGTATTGAGCACTGTCCATTGATATTGGAGCACTTCGTTCAGTTCTCAGACTTCCCACATCTCGCCGATCTTCTTTCCTACAGCGGCCTACTTGACTATCTTCGCCATGACCCCAAGGCGAACCCTCTCCCGTACCCCGACTCGTCAAATTATTCTATGCCAATCGAGTACGGGGTGAGTATGATGACACCCACTCCATTGAGACCACTGTCTTGGGGACACCTATTGTCCTCACGGCAGAGATTTTAGGGGAGTTGATTGGTGTCTCATCCTCTGGCCTGCTTCCTTCCTATATCTCCGTAGATAATATCCACGATCTTGACCAGACGATGCTTTCTGAGATGTTTCATGTTATCCCTCCCGCCATGATTGGCATCCCAATGAAATCGTTTAAGCCGAATGCTTGGGTCCTCAATCTTATCTTGAAGTCGTGCCTCCTTCCGAAGTACGGCTCCTCTAGCTTGCCATCTCAGCCGTTCCTCAAGCTTATCTACGCTCTCTTCATGGGGAGCGAGATAAATTGGGCTCGTATTATCCTTGATAAGATGGACTCCTTCGAATGCATCCGAAAGTCCACCAAATCATCTTGTTGGATCTCATGTCCGTGCCCCTGAGGGTACGTCTGCTGCTCCTGGTGCTCCCGAGAGCACACCTGCTGCCACCATTCCTTCGGTGGATGTTTCTGCTGGTGCTCCCGAGACCACTCCTGCTGCGACTCTCCCTTCTGTGGACACTCCAGTCGATCCAGTGACCACCACCCCTTCTGCAGAGCCTGCTGCTGCTGCTGATCCTCCCTCCGCCTCCTGAGCTTGCGTTGGAGGACTCTCCCATGTGCATCTGGATGATATATTTTGTAGTGAGAGAGTGGGGTAGGATAGTTGGTGGTTATGGATTTTTTTGATATTTTTGGATGTTTTATAATGTATTTTGATGTATACATGTTTTGTGATACTTCGATGTATGCTGTGAGATATGTTGTATGATGTGCCCCGATCTGAGGATCGTTTATATTATTGTTGGCAGATGTATACTTTTGATGTATCCATGTTCTTATTTATATATATACTAGTCATAATCCGTGCCCTAAGGGCACGGTTCAGGTAAAATATCCCCCTCAAAATCTTGGTTCCCCTAATTTTAAAGGAACCTCAATAATTAAAGCACAATGATTGTTATTAAGTTCCACCGAAATGTTTTAGTACCACTCAAAATTTAGTTCCCCATAAAAATTTTAGTCCCCCCCAAAAAAAATTTATATCCCTCTAGATTTAACCCAAGCCCTAAGGACACTGTTCATTTATAATATTCTCCCTTCAAAATCTTAGATCCTCTTATTTTAAACGAAGATCAATAATTGAAGCGCAATTATTGTTATTTAGTTCTTCCTGAAGGTTTTTAGGTTCCTCCGAAATTTAGTTCCCCTTGAAAATTTATTTCCCCTCAAAAAATTTTGATCCCCCTAAGTTTAATCACATACCGATCCTCTATGTTTTTCCCTCTAAAATTTTTCAGAATTTTTAATCCCAATTCTTGATTTTTCACGATTCAATGACATACCAACTTAAATTTGTCTCCCTCATCTTATACTCAACTGAAACTCACCGTAGATTCTTCCAAATGAAATCACTCATATCAAATGTCTTATAGTTTTCCACTCATCCATATTGAATTTTTCACCTAATCTTATTTTCTCCATATGTTCAATCTTGACATAAAGTATATTCCTTTTTATCACCAAGGTAAGTTTATGAAAAAAATAGAGAACATATTTCATATTTGAATTTACAACAATAAATTAAAGAAACAGAGGATACTAAAAACTGCACGGATAATATTTGGCTTACCGAGCACAATTACCAACGATCTCATGGTGTTCCTTTCAACAAAATTGCACTTTTTAGTATAATACATTCTTTATATCATGATATGTAATTTAGAAAAGGAATAAGCTATAGATATTATTTTTGTCCTTAAAACTGATTAATAATATAAGAGGTAGATGTGCCCAGATTATTAATTATATGGGGAAAAAATTATTTGCAAACTCACATACTCCACGTGTTCTCAAAAATAAGTATATGATAACCAAACTCACAAACGATAATTATGTTATATCTTCTTAGTTTTCTCAACATAGCATCAATCATATCTAACATTTTAAAATCAAAATCTATTAAAACTAATTAAAGGTTTGTAAATGTACCACATGAAGCTATTGTTGAGCCAAGCAACGAAGGAAGCTGCAATGTTTAAACGGAAGCAATAAAATGAATGAATTCTTCAAGACCATCCAAATACAAACACAAACAAATCAAACACATGATCTTCTTCAAATAAATGTAAATAAGAGTTCAACTTGCTATTCTACAAAATAAAATTAGACAAATTGAGAATAGTTCTATCGACTCATGAAAAAAACCTGTTTTTCAGAAGGCAAATTCTTCCCAAAGACCCTTTTGACCAATTTTATATGACAAAAATTATCTGTATACTCTCATGCACAAACATTTTCTCAAAAAAATATATGATTACCCATAAAATTAAACAGAGGTTGAGGCGTGACATGATCTTCTTCAAATAAATGTAAAAAAGAGTTCAACTTGCTATTCTACAAAATAAAATTAGTCAATTTGAGCATAGTTCTATTGAACCATGAAAAAAGTTCTTATTTTTTAGAAGGCAAATTCTTCTCGAAGAACCTGTTGACCAACTTTATATGACAAAAATTATATGTATACTCTCATACGGGAACATTTTCTCAAAACATTTATATGACTTTCCTAAAAAATTAATCAGGGGGCGTGAAGTTGCAAATGTTTATGTTTGTAAATGTTTGTGTTTGTGAATGGATGTTCTTGAACAATAGTCACCGGATATTCCCATACCTTTTTTATGTTTCTTTTATCTTCCTTTTCTTGGTTGCTTCTCTGATTTTTTTTGCCCATTGACAACTTTTCTACTCATATTGACATGGTTATATTGTAGGTTACTAATTTTAACAAAAAGCAATAAGAAGACCAGCTTTCTCGTCCTCTGTTGGTTGCTTTTCACTGAATATTTTTTAAAAACGTGCAACTGGCCATCGTCATTTGATGATCAAACGAATCAACCCACACATTGATTCCTACAGATATACAGTACAAACGAATTAAACTACCTTAGATTAATTAGAAACGCTAACATACAAAATAACATACAAATTGGATTGAATTTTGTTTGGAGATGCTAACAAGTCTAATAAAAACTAAACATTAAGATACATAATTTAATCCAATTCGTTTGTTAAAACAAGATAAAAATTCCATTAAAACAAATCCTACCACCATCAATCGGCAACATCGTCACCATCTAACATCACCAACACACAAAAAACACCCAAGAAGAATATGTACAAAAAACATCACATACTCAAAACCCTAGCCCTTGTTACCCTAGTTGGCCGCCTTCCTTGAAGACGTACAAGCCTTCAAAAATGACTGCCCCTTCATTCTCATTTGATGATCTTTTTTGGCAGCATCATGTTTGATGTTTGGTAGGACCCCATCATGAGCAATCGTGGCACTTGCAAGCAACTTCCCCAATGCCTCATCATTCCTCACTACCATCAGCCCGTGCCTTGGTATACTCGCATGTGTGGCCAATTACAAAACCTAATTTTAAAAAAATAATTGCATACTTTGAGTTCAACACCGGAAAAGAAAAGAACTAAAGTTCAGTTGAAAAACTTAGCAGCGAGGTTCAACAGCAAGGTAGACATGGCTCCTGTAACGATATGATGAGGTAGACAGGGCTCCTTACAGGGAACTGGAAGCCGACCTTGACGGAGCGAGATACAAATTTTTTCTTCAGGCCACCAACCTTGCATCCACTGGAGCCCGTTTTAACCTGGTCGTCGGACGCCATTTCAGGTCGAGAGGAGCTTTTGGAGTTTTTTTTGTGTTTTTTATTCCAAATAAAATTAATCGGTTGCTATGAAAAGGAAGACGGGGTTGGGGACTTTATACTTTAGATGGTGAAGAGAGAGTGGCTTTAGTTGAACGGCTGGGATGATGTTTTTGGTGGCAATCCGCATGTTTCGGTCTGAACCAATGAGGTGAGAGGTTAGGCTTTTGTGAGGTTGTTGTCTGTCAAAAAATCTGATGCAGTGTGGTCCCCACATGGCAGTGAGATCTAATCACACATGGCTTTAGCGTGTGGGTGCTTTTAGCGCTACCCTTTTATTATGACATTTTTACGGCAAGGGTCAGTAAGCCTTCTCGTTTAGGGCTTGTTTCTTTGGTTGAAAGTTGTTTGGGATTTACTGTTGTGAATAGTAAATCCATGGTGGATTCCTGAGGAGAGAGAAATAGAGTTTTGTGTTTCTTTGGAAGGAAAGTGGGTGGGAAAGTTGTTTTGGGATTTGTATGTGGGGCCCATAGTAAAGTTTTGTGTTTCTTTGGTAAATTGTGTGTTTGGGAAGTTGGATGAGGATTGTTGGTAGTTGGTTATGGTGTTATGAGGTGAGAATAACCCCCTATGTATCTCCCAAGTAGAAACTCTTCTATTAAATTAAACTAATAACTATTAATTAACTAACTATTAACTATTAAGTAAATATCTACTAAATACGCATAATTATATCGAATGTAGCAAAAATAAATATTAAATTACCGAATTTAAATAAAAAAAGAATTAATTAATTTCATTACTGGTCAATTAAATACATACGACGTCAGTAGTTAGTTTATAAGCACCCGAATGGGGTAGTCCATTGCATTTCCACCAGTCATAAAATGTAAAAAGTACAAATGAGTTGCAGCGAAAGCATACAACCGAAATCACTTTCGTAGGTAACATAACCCATGAACATCAGAAATATACAAAATACTTATAGTAAACATATTACAGTCTCATTGTGCAGAACAAACAACCAGTTATAAAGAGTAACATTGTACCGAACCCATCATCAACCGCTCTTGTGTATAATCAACAATAACACAACTAACATCAACCCTATGAGCGTAAACAAAACCCACTTCACGGTGTCCATTCGCACCGTTGTCCGCTCAAATCGCCCCACGAGCGAGGCCAACCGACCCTCTATCTCTAAAAGCCGCCGATCCGAGAACGATGTGGAAGAGGGAGCATTGGTGGGGCCTCTTTCAATCTCATCCAGCAACTGAAGTATCACATAGGTTGACCGGTCGGAGTGTGGTGGATCCTTCCATTCGTAGAAGTTGCATCCATTCACGCGGGATGGACATCTCCAAAAGCGCCTGCCTGGATTTTTTCGGGTCCATGATGTCCGCCTGGCAACCTTGAGCCGACAGTAGCAAATCTTGGAGTCATCATCATCAGCCGCCAACTCCCCGCCTGCAGGAAATCTAGGTCTGGATTGAATAGAAGAGCTGGAACCGGTGCTCATTTTAACCTTGCAAGAAATAACAATTATTAGCGTGAATAATGATTTAAAGAGATATAACAATGACATGAAAAATGGGGGAAGCAGCGTACCTAAAGACAATGAAAACCCCACGGAAGATTACATCACCTGGCTTAATTCAGAAGTAAAAGATAAAAGGAAATATCGTAACATCGAGACAAATTGAAATGTATATATATCTTCATCATCAGTAGGCTGAAACATATGTGAATGGCTCATAAAGTCAGTTTTTGTGTCATGGCTCAATGTAGATGTTTGTGTTTTATACATAAGCCCTCAGGAAGAAAGGTAATTTTTCAATAAATCCTGGTGGACATAAGCAGTTGCTCCATCACATCTCTCTCCCCCTCATTGGTAATGGAACCATCCAGGCTATAACCACCTATTTTTTCATACCCGAGGGACAAGGGGATCAGCTAATTATCTTCATCATTGGGCTAGGATCAGCCACTGAGCAATGCACCAGCAAAAAATTAAACTGGGTATAAAAACACATATGTTGCTCAGTATTCACAGAAGCACCAATGTGAAAAGCCACAAAAAAAGAAAATGGGAAAAAACACATAAGTTTCTCAATGTTCACTGCAGCACCACTGTGCAAAGCCCCCAAAAAAATTAATCTGGGTATAAAAACACATATGTGTCTCATTGTTCACAGCTGCACCAATGTGCATTGACCCCAAAAAAAGTAAACTGGGTATAAAAACACATATTTTTCTCATTGTTCCCAGCTGCACCAAAGTGCATAGCACCCAAAAAATAGAAACTGGGAAAAAACACCTTAGTTTCTCAATGTTCACTGCAGAACCACTTTGCAAAGCCCCCAAAAAAATTAAACTGGGTATAAATACACATATGTGTCTCAATGTTCACTGTAGCACCAATGTGCAAAGCCCCCAAAAAATTTAAACCGGGTATAAAAACACATTTGTTTCTCATTGATCACTGCAGCACCAATGTGCAAAGCCCCCAAAAAATTTAAACTGGGTATAAAAACACATTTGTTTCTCAATGTTCACTGCTGCACCAATGTGCAAAGCCCCCAAAAAAATTAAACTGGGGCAAAAAACACATCTGTTTCTCAATGTTCACTGCAGCACCAATGTGCATTGCACCCAAAAAAATTAAACTGGGTAAAAAAACACATATTAATCTTCAATGTTCACTGCAGCACCAATGTGCAAAGCCCCCAAAAAAATTAAACTGGGGCAAAAAACACATCTGTTTCTCAATGTTAACTACAGCACCAATGTGCATTGCACCCAAAAAAATTAAACTGGGTAAAAAAACACATATTAATCTTCAATGTTCACTGCAGCACCAATGTGCAAAGCGCCCAAAAAAATTAAAATGGGTTAAAAGACACATTTGTTTCTCATTGATCATTGCAGCACCAATGTGCAAAGCCCCCAAAACATTTAAACTGGGTAAAAAACACATAATAATCTTCAACGTTCACTGCAGCACCAATGTGCAAAGCACCCAAAAAAATTAAACTGGGTAAATAGACACATTTGTTTCTCATTGATCACTGCAGCACCAATGTGCAAAGCCCCCAAAACATTTAAACTGTGTATAAAAACACATTTGTTTCTCAATGTTCACTGCAGCACCAATGTGCAAAGCCCCCAAAAAAATCTTCAAGGACATAAAAACACCTGTTTCTCATTGTTCACAGCTACACCAATGTGCATTGCACCCAAAAAAATTAAACTGGGTATAAAAACACATATGTGTCTCATTGTTCCCAGCTGCACCAATGTGCATTGCAACCAAAAAAATTAAACTAGGTACAAAAACACATTTGTTTCTCAATGTTCACTGCAGCACCAATGTGCATTGAACCCAAAAAAATTAAACTGGGTATAAAAACACATTTGTTTCTCACTGTTCACTGCAGCCCCAATGTGAATTGCCCCCAAAAAAAGTAAACTGGGTATAAAACACATTTGTTTCTCAATGTTCACTGCAGAACCAATGTGCAAAGCCCCCAAAAAAATTAAACTGGGTAAAAAAACACAGTTGTTTCTCAATGTTCACTGCAGCACCAATGTGCATTGCACCCAAAAAAATTAACCTGGGTATAAAAACACATATGTGTCTCATTATTCCCAGCTGCACCAATATGCATTGCCCCCAAAAAAAATTAACCTGGGTATAAAAACACATTTGTTTCTCATTGTTCACTGCAGCACCACTGTGCAAAGCCCACAAAAAATAGAAACTGGGAAAAAACCACATAAGTTTCTCAATGTTCACTGCAGCACCAATGTGCATAGCCCACAAAAAAATTAAACTGGGTATAAAAACACATCTGTTTCTCAGTGTATTTGGGTCACTATTCACGCGTCAATTCATCACTATTCACTCACTTTCCTCTCTCGCTTTAACAGCAGCACCAGTGTGCATAGCCCCCAACAAATCACATACGTATCTCAGTGTTCACAGCAGCTCTAATGTGCAATGCCCCATCAGAGAACAAAACTGGGTAAAAATCACATATGTTTCTAAGCCCTCAGGGTAACATGTTTTTAAGCATTCAGTATGTATTAGGCGGTTGCTCATTTTGAATGAACCTTCACACCTAATACAACTTTTTCTTTGTAACCGAGGGACAAAGTGATCATTATATGTTAGTCATCATAGGGCTGAAACATATGTGTTTTTATACCCAGTTTCATTTTTTTGGGGGCATTGCACATTGGTGCTGCTGTGAACAATGAGAAACATATGTGATTTTATCGCCCTCAGGAAGAAAGTTTAGTTAGCAATAAATCATGGTGGTCATAATCAGTTGCTCCATCACATAACACACACGCAAAGATAGTGGAACCATCCAGCCTATATCCACCTATCTTTTTCATATCCCATGGACACAGGGATCATGTACATATCGTCATCATTGGGCTTACAGGGAAACATCTACAAGGACCCATAAACCAAAACTGATAATAGGAGCCATCCACTTATGTTTCATAATATCACACACTGCAACATGTAGACATGGCCCAAAACCTGCACCAGTAGGCCTTGCCCATATGTATCACATAACAACAAAAAACAACATGGATAAAATATAGCAAAATATGTACCATGCAGCCAAATCATCAAAAGTGAGACATTAACCAAAAAATTGAACCATAGAGCATTTCAAATATGTTTCATATCAAGACACCCAGCATTATGGAGACATGCCACATACCCTGCACCCATTACCCTACGCCACATGTATCACATTCACACACAAAAAACATCTAGTAGACACGCCAAAAAAACAGCAATGCGACATGCCAATATGTTTCGTACGTACCCATACAAAACATACCCAACACCAACGACCTCTACTCCCCACTCAACCACCATACCTTATAATCCACCCAATCTCATATCTATCCGACGCCATCTCCGCTACCATAACCAGCGTCCCGCAAGTCCCTTTTCATTTCTGCCAGTAAATCTTCAAGTATAAGCTTTCGACTCTGCTGTGGAACGGCCAAAAATTGACGCCCCGCCAGCTCATTCATGCTAAGATCTTTATACAACTTCAACAGGACGTGGTGAGGGTACTCCGTAAACGCGTACACACTATGTGCAAGAGTTTCAGTCCAGTGGGGCTGGGAGTGTGCACTCCTAATAGGCTCAGCGACCTCTTTCATGTTGCAGGCAATATCCCGCATTACATCAGGGTCTTCCCTCACAGCGCGACGCCGCTGTTTCTTCTTCCCCAGCGATGGTGGGGTAGCAGTTCTTGGCCCACCAGATGGACACTCTCCTGTCGACGCCTGTGTGGGTATGTCCTCAAGGACATGGTGGGGTGGAGTACGTATATGGGTAGGATCAGGCGTGACGGGCTCACCTTCCCCTCCAGAGAATGGGCCTGCAAAGCTATCGTACAAGGAACATGACATATCCCCTCGTGTTGCGTCATCCCCGATGATGACTACGAGATCTTCAAACCATGGCAGTGGATGGTTCACATATGCACGCTTGCGAGGGTTTGCCTGAACGATTACCAAATCATATATGAATATACCATTCATATATATAATTTATGTACTAGCACCTAGACTATGTAGAAGGTAGAAGTATTTACCGCCGCCCACGTGTCATAAATTTCTGGCTCCAGATGAATAATCTTATTATCAACATCCCAGCCCGCCCCGCTAATTTCCATGCAATCGTACACATCCTTGAGACGCGTCTTCAATGATTTCATGTGGTTTCTCACATTACCACTTGTGAAGGACGTCCCATGAGATTTATTGATTTCAGCTGCCGCGGCATTGAAGGCGGCCCCTTTAAAGGTCTTATCGACCTTAAGGCCCTGCCGTGCAAGTTCTGCTAGCAATGGAATAAGTGTGGCATCGTGCTCAGGCTTCCATAGTTTGTTATGTTGTGAAGAAGAGGCAGGCTGCTTCAGCTTTTTGCTTGGACTTGATACAGACCCCTCGGCTTCATCACTACATCGGCTCGACTTCCTCGAGGAGTCACTGCCAGGAGTTCTTTCATTTCCACTTTTTGGCGAGGGCATCGCGCATGCAATGTGCGAGGAGGTGGGTCTGAAATTTGGTAATTCTCCCCCTTGTAGCATATGCATATACCCATGGCCACTATGGGAGGGCATAGTCATGGGCATTTGCAATGGAGGAGACATGGGCATTTGCATTGGAGGAGACATGGACATTTGCATTGGAGGAGACAAGGGCATTTGCATTGGCAATGTGTAATTTCCATAAGGTTGATATGGCAGTCCATGCCCACCAGATTGGTATCCAAGCATTTGGTAGGGGTTAGGTGGAACCCGTATGGGAATTGGAAGGTTGAGAAGGGGTTCCACCCTCCTCTCGGCATCTCCACGTTGTGTCCCATATAGATTTTCATATAAATGATGCATTGGATCACTCCCATCCGGGGAGGGCTCACCCACATGCCCTGATTTTTTAGATCCATCCATCCCTACATCATCAATCTAATTGTTATTAAAACTCATAAGTTGTCAGTAAACATCATTGACATGATAACGTATTTGCAGAGATAATACAGAAATTTAAATGATTAAAATGATCAGCCACAGTATGAAAATATTGTCATCCTAAACACACCGAACGTCATGCAATAAGAAATGAACAGTGACACAATGTTCAGACTAGGCAAATAGAACGACCCCCTCATAGGCCATGCTCTTCTGTGTTCCCGTCATTATTTATGTTACAGTAGTCCACCCACATATCCCAAGCTATCTTCTCCCTGCGCATTTTCCATTGATCCCTTTGTTCGGTTTGTTCACAAACGGTCCCTTGTTGGGATAGATCAATAACATCGTCATCTCTCTCATCGATACCCTCTACTTCCTCCTCCACCACATCCTCTTCTTCATATAGTTGGGGGTCATGAGGATCTGCAATCTGGATGTAATTATGCAAAACAGTGCACGAAAGTACGGTAGCGACCTGGCTCTTGAATGGGTAGTGAGGTTTGGATGTCAATATTTTAAACTTGTTCTTTAGGATACCAAAAGTGGACTCGATCTTTGATCTTAAAGTAGAATGGCGCAGGTTGAATAGCTCTCGTCGATTTCGAGGAACCCGATCAGTATGGTCCTTCAAATGGTATCTAACTCCTCTGTACGGCGCTATGAATCCTGGCATTGTCGTATATCCAGCATCGCAAAGGTAATATTTACCTACATGCATACAAAGGCAACCAGTTTTCTGTTCAGACGCTTTCTGAGATACGTAAAACTTATTTATATGTTAATTTTAATATATTACCTTCATACACTCGCAGCCCCAGTGGGGGGGGGGGTAAAGACAATGCATCTTTCAGGACCGTAAAATCATTTGCGGATCCTTCCCACCCAGCCAGTACGTATGTGAATCTTTTGTTTGGGGTAACAGCTGCAAGCACATTCTGCGTCACCCCCTTTCGCCCTCTAAACCGGGGTACGAGCCTTGCTGGTAGCGTGGCGTCTATGTGCGTCCCATCAATGAGCCCGATGCAGTCCTACAACATATTAAATGTGAACAATGTGCAGCACCAAAAGCTATCCTTATTATACTGCCACATATACATATACTCACACGTACCTTAAAATATAGGAACCAATTTGGATTATTAAGTATCTCCGGCGGCGTCTCATTCGGAGCTTGCTTCACGAACATATCCGTAAGTGCACACAGTCCCGCCATCACTTTGTTAAAATATCGGCTAACTGTCCCCCCTCCCCTTATGAAATCCACTTGCATTACTCTATTCTTTGACTTGTGCCCTACCATATGAAGGAACATGGCCACCTGCTCCTCTACGGATACATGAATAGTGTCCTTGAGAAGATCACGCTGGCGCATTAATGATGCAAGATTCATGAAAGCATGTCTGCGCATTCGTAGGTAGTGCAAACAACTACTTTCCGACCCCCACAAAATTCTCCGCATGTGGGATTTCCTATGCAGATCCCGCATAGCTGAGGGCTCTCTGGGTATAGGGTCGGGCCTAGCGGAATTGTGCAATTGTAAGGCTAGTACGACAAACGTTATTGCAGCTGCGGCGGCGGTACATAACTCACAACCCGAATGGTCTCCTTGTGTATCCATGTCACCCTTAATTGAATAACACATATATTTACTGTTAATTATATACCTACCATGCTACATATGAGGAACACATTTCACAGAAAATTGTGCATATCAAAATGTTTTGCCCTCAGATTTACTGTGTACTCATAGGGAAACACGTGGTTCCTTTGCCGTTGCTCTATCCTTTTCACCCCATAAATGAAACAATGAGACAAGCCCCAAAAATTCAACAAGTTGCCATTCACAAAAAAAACAAAAAGCAGTAACCATGCACCACACATAGTATAAAACGAGCTGAAAATACCAACATCAAAATCCCAAAAACCACCACGGAGACGAGGTCCTATAATATGCGACACAGACCCTATGATAGCATCAAAAAAACCCCCAAATTCAACAAGTTAACATGAAGTAAAAAAATCATAAACAGGTCACCATGGACATAAACTCCCAAAACCGTTTCACTAAGCTTGGAGGAATGGCAGGACCATGTTATAAAACGAGCCAAAAATACCAACATCTAAATCCCAAAAACCACAACGAAGACGAGGTCCGATAATATGCTACACAGACCCTATAATAGCATAAAAAACCCCAAATTCAACAAGATGTCATGAAGTAAAAAATCATAAACAAGTCACCATGGACATAAAATCCCAAAACCGCTTCCCTAAGCTTGGATGAATGTCCCAACCATGTTATAAAATGAGCCAAAAAATACCAACATCAATATCCCAAAAACCTTCATGGAATCAAATCCAATAATCTGATAAACTGACCCTGTAATAGCGTAATTAAATCCCAAATTGCATTGATGAGCCATGAACACACAAAAATTTAAACACGTCTCCGTGGACATCACATAACATATCATCACAATCACATTTGTTTTTAAATTGATACAAACCCTAATTTTAAAATGGCCCAACATTGTAAACGTCATCATGGGGCTTAAAGCGAACCATCGTAGCAAGCCTTCCTACGTGTAGGTCTGTAATCAAAATTCCCGTCTTTCAATCATCAATTTTTTTCCATCATTGGGCACATTTTAGATTGCATAATTTTCTGCAGTCACAAATATAATAAATTGTACACACTAGCCGCAATCGGAAAATTGCGTCCCAAGATTATATGAAATAGCCGCAAGCAAACCAACAACAACCATCTGCAATCTGAAATTGCCGCAATTTTCTAAGAAATCCCAACAACAAACCAACAACCAACAACAAACACAATCACAATATTCTAAGAAATTGCCGCAAGCCACCATGCCCAGCAAACCAACATCACCCTCATAGGCCATTTAAACCCTAGATTCAGCACAGCAGCAATAAAATTTATAGAGGGCAAAAGATTATACCTCTAAGATAAATTCCCAAAATTAGAGAGAGATCCTGACGACCGAGGTAGGGTTTTGCTCTGAGCTTGACCGACGAACCCAACAAGCTAGGCACACCCCCTCCTTCAGAGCCTATCAGGAAATCAAAGCCAGGAAGCTTGAGATCAGCAATGGCCGCATGCAACGCCGCTGGAAAAGGCGTTCAGATAGCTAGGGTTTTTTTCTCCCCCAACTGAAAACCGCGCGAAGGAAGGTGCGGAGATGGAGTTTCTGACCGTGTGGGACCGGCAACGATGAGAATCAGTGAAATCCCCGCATTTTCCGGGGATTGCAGACCGAGAAAGCAAGGCGACCACGTCGGAGAAGAGGAGGGACGAAGAAATCGCCGAGGGGTCGCCGAAAGAAACAGGCCAGAGGAAACCGAGAGCGGAAAGTGAGTGAATAGTGCTGAATTGACGCGTGAATAGTTACCCCAAATCACTTTCCACGTGACTTTCTCACAAAAGAAACAGGCCCTTATGAGCGTGATTTCCTTCAATCGATTTGCCTGTAAGTTCGTCACTGGCATGTTGCACGAAATGACCTGACCATCCAACTTTATTCTTGGCACTGTTATGGGCGGAAGCCTTTATTCGTCATTTCTTAACCCCCAACGTGTGAAACCGTAGCCGTATGCATGGTTTGAGGCACGAACATGCCTTAGAATTCAAAATTTCGTTTTTTGGTTTGCTCCCAACGGTTTTCGACTTAAATTTAAGTTTTTCCAAACTTTCTCACAACATCATCCTAACCGTTGATTTTCTAAGATTAAATCTCTACCGTCTTTCTATCAACCTCTTTGTCCTAGTCAGCTTGTCTTAGTCAGCCCTAGAATTCAAAAATCGCTGTCAAATGTATAATAGATATATATTGTGTTGCCATTTACTTCTCTGTGCACATTATATTATTGTCTCTGATGTTGATTTCGTCGTTCGACGATTATAATTGATTAAATAGAATTTTTTCTATGAAAGCATAGAATTGTTTTCCATGCACTTAATTCATCAAGAATGTTGATATTGGAGAGTATGTTCCATAACTCAATATGTGAAATTTATTTGAGTTTTGATGATTTTATTTTTCGATTATCGACTACGGTCTCGTTGGCACGCTTTGATTTACTTCGTATTTTCCTTTGGTGTCATTTGGACCGTGGTCGTATTCTACGACTCCCGTGCTTTTATTTGTAGCCATTGTTGTTGCCGTTGATCTCCTCCCACTCTTTTTGCTAATGCCAAAGGGGGAGAGAATTAATAATGACGATGTGCTAATAATTTAAAGCAATTTACCGTGAATCTAATTTGATATGTTAGATTCAGGGGGAGTTAAGATATAAAAATGGATTTCAAATCCGATATTTCAATAATTGAATTCTCATTTTATACTTTCCTCGTCTGCTTGATGCGTATGATTATTATTTAATTTGGAATTAACGTGTCATCAATGTAGGGGGAGTAAGTAAATTTCTTTTGATTCATTATTATTGATTATTATTTATGTTGGTTTGTCATCACCAAAAGGGGGAGAATGTTGAGTATTGATTCCCCGGATTTGGTTTTGATGATGAACAAACATAAATAACATTAACTAACTCTTTGTGAGCGCAGTTATGGAAATCGTCGCCAAAATTCTATGAACATCAAAAGCGACGTCTCAAGACTTCTCAAAGCGCGTGATCGTGTGCCCGAAGCTTCGTTGAAGCTCTAGGAGCATTATTGAAGTCAATAGATTTGGATTGAAGCTTTTGAAGACGGTTCGTCAAGTTTTATTTATAGTCTTCTAGCTTCTTTTCGTAGAATGTTAAGCCTTGAGTAGGTCTTATGTTTTAATCTTCATTACGCTCATATCATTAGAGCTAGGATTACCTTAGAAGCCCATACAAACTTTTCCGAAGCTTCGCGCTTCATTTCGAGGCTTCTGGTGCATCTTAGTTGGTTCAAGAAGAAGAACCAACCGACTAGATGGCAATCTAGTCGGTCGGCAATCCTTCTTGAACCGACTAGATCTCCTTGCTCAATTCAGCCTAGACACTGTTTATCAATTAGTCGGTCGGCAATCCTTCTTGAACCGACTAGATCTCCTTGCTCAATTCAGCCTAGACACTGTTTATCAATTAGTCGGTCCAAGAAGGTTCACCGACCGACTAGTTGTCAAACTAGTCGGTTAGGAATCCTTCTTAGACCGACTAGTTAAATCTCCATTTCTCAGCCTGAGTTACTGTTTACAGTTAGTCGGTCCAAGAACAACTGTCGACCGACTAGTTGTGAAACTAGTCGGTTGGAATTTGTTCTTAGACCGACTAGTTCACCTTGTATTCAGTCTATTTGATTTCAACTCTTAGTCGGTCAAAGAACACTCACCGACCGACTAGTTGTGAAACTAGTCGGTTGGCAAGTCTTCTTAGACCGACTAGTTCTATATTCCCTGAACTTTTTATATTGGCTGTGAAGCTGTTAGTCGGTCCATGTTGAATCACCGACCGACTAGTTGTGAATCTAGTCGGTCAGTGATCCTTCTTAGACCGATTAGACTGCTTCAGAAATAGATCCGTTGGAGCATTAAATGCACGAATTTTCTCTCTCTCTCTCTCTCTCTTCTCTATCCTATATAATCTTGAGATGCTTCTTCATAGCATTCAAGGCTGATATTAATTGCATTTTAGAGAATCAAAGAGAAGCATTTAATCTCATATTCCAAGCTTTCATTTCTCACTAGAATCTCTCCTCACTCTTATTCCTAAAGAGAGATTCTCATTGATTGTGAGCCACTCAAGCCAAGAGCTTGATTTAAGGTCACCAACTCCACCCTAGGCTTCTATTGCTGGTCAACTTCTTGGAGCTAGGGTTTGGTGCCTTCTTATCCTTCAAAATCTTCCTTGCCCTAAAATTGTAAGTTTACTCAAGGCATAGGATTTTGTTGGTAAGCATTTCTTATTTCATTTACATTGCTATTGCAAGTTTTACTCTCGGTTGTAAGAGTTGTGTGTGATCCCGGTTTGTGAGAGTCACATTTTCATTTGTGTATGATTTGATCTTGTAGAGGTTTTCTACAAGAATTTCATAGTGCAAATTTGAGTTAGAGGATTCTAACTCAAGTAGCCGGAGGGGATCCGGGTGTTTGGGATGTAGGATCACCGGGAACAAGTCGGGAAGACTTGGGTGGATCCGAACCCGTTAATTCGTTTGTTTGCAATTGTCTTTTATTGTTGTCACATTTTCATTTCCGCATTGTTGGTTAAGTTTGCAAGATAATTAGGAATTATCTTCTTAATTATTTTAAAGTACTATTCACCCCCCTCTAGTACTTGTGCAGTAGCTATCAGGGCATTACATTGTGGTACTTCGGAGCCTTCCACTTCTCTTTGTTCTTTAGCATTGGGCAGTCCCTCTTGATGTGGAAGTAGCATTAGTAGACTCAAAACGTTTATTTGAGAAAAACTTACCTTTGCAGAAGAAGCGTTGGAACTTCTTCGCCATTTGGGCCATTTCACCCAAATCCATCTCATCTTCCGAATTTTCGCTATCGGAGGATGATGAATTGACGTTGAATGCCAAAGCTTTCTTCTTGGCCTCCGAAGGATTTATCATGGCTCGAATCTTTAATCGTTTCTCTCGTCTTACCTCATAAGACATGAGAGTCCCGATAAGATTCACAACTGTGTAATTATTCAAGTCATTGACCTCCTCGATGGCGATCGCTCTCCTTTCCCATTTGGAGGTCATACCCATGATGATCTTCCTTACCTTGTCAGGTTCGGAATATTTTTGGCCAAGGGCTTTCAATTCATTTGTGATGTCGGTGAATCGTCCGTACATCGAAGCAATGGTCTCATTTTCCTGCATATGAAATAAATCGAAGTTTTGCACAGCAACATATAACTTTGAAAGCTTTACCTTATTCGTTCCCTCATGGGTAACGATGAGATGGTTCCAAATTTGATATTCATTCTTACATGTGCATATCTTGTTGAACTCATTCGGGTCCAATGCACAATGAAGAACGTTTATTGCTTTAGCGTTATTGACTTCGACGGACTTCTCGGAAGTCGTCCATTTCTCGAAGTCCTCTTCGGTGGGCTCGACGTACTCCTTGTGGAGAGTTCTCCAAAGTGAAGCACTCCTAAGGAATGTCTCCATCCTACACTTCCAATAGCCAAAATTAGTACCATTGAAACATGGAGGACGTACCGTAGATTGACCTTCAAAAAGTGTGGATGCTCCATCACGATCGTGATTGTTGTACGAAATCGACGGAGGAACGTTGTTGTTGTTGGATGCCATAGATATAACCTAGCACTCTGATACCAATTGTAAGGACCCTGTCTATGGGGAAAACACTAGAAGAGGGTTGAATAGTGTTTATGCAAATTTAAAAAGAATCTACGCCAAATAAAATGCAATCCAACAAATAGTGCGGAATAGAAAAACAACCCAAAGTGTGTTTCAAGGGCTCAGATTACCCAAGTCAACTCCCGACTTCTTCCCAGTAATCCTGCGTCCCTTCCACCCGGATACCTCCGGATACTCAAGTTAGAACCCTAACTTGAGGTTTCCTTAAAACCCGCTTGTAGCAACCCTACAAGTGAAATCGAATACAATCGATGTCCTTGACTCCTATAACTTGGGAGCAAGCAAAACCACTCTCACAACCGATAGCAAATTTCAAATTACAAAAGTTATGAAATTATGAAAACAACACTTACAATCACATATGCCTTGAAGTAGAACTTGAAGGAGGAGTGTGATGTGTGTTGAAGAACTCTCTTGGAAGAGAGGAGAAGCCCTTTCTCTTGACTGCACCAATTGCCTAGATGATCACTCTTTGGTTCTAGGTTGAAGAGCAATAGATCAAGATTTGGAAATACTTGGGGCTTTGGATTTGAGAGCTTTGGTCTTTGGAAATGAAAGCTTGAGAGATTTTGCAATAGCTTAGGTAACATCTCATTGGAACAGTAGAAGCCCTATTTAAAGGTTTATCAAATCCATAAAAATAGTTTAGGCAAAAAACCAACTGAAATCCGTGAGAAAAATCTCAACGGATAGAATCTGAACTCGCGACGGTCGACTGTTGAACAATCAACAGTCGACTGTTGCACAGTCAGCAAGGGTAGGTGAGAAATCATAACGGTAACTTACCACATGGACAGTCGACTGATGAAGCAAAGACAGTCGACTGTTAAACCAACAGGCGACTGTAATTTCTTCTACAGGCGACTGGCCGAAAGATAAGTAAGTTAGAATAATACTGGAAATCTCACAAGTAACAGGATAGAGGACTGAAGTAAGGAACACGGTCGACTGTTAATTAGAACAGGCGACTGTAAATCCTTAAACAGGCGACTGTCAAATACTCTGAGAATTTCCAGAGAGCAGAGTCAATAAGTTGGCTCACAGACAGATGACTGTTGAAGCATACACAGTCGACTGATCCAAGGGATAGTCGACCGAATATTCAACAGTAGTCGACTGGCCGTGAAAGACAGATCAAACTAGTTTGGGCAGAAGGATATATAGGCGACTGATTTACAAAACACAGTCGACTGTCACCAGGACAGGCGCCTGTGAATCATTCATCAGTGGCATGTGCGAAATAATCAGAGAAGGCCCAAAACTATATTGTAAAATTCTATGCATAACATGCGACTATCGAACAATACACAGTCGACTGTTTCTGAGACAGGCGAATGTAAACTGTTAAGCAGTCGACTGTTATAAACAATCCTTGCACAACCAATAGAGAAATGAATTGGAGTCTAAGGACGAATGGTCTAATGATGTCCAATGACTGAATGTAGATGTGTGTGAGTGCTCCATCAATGTTCTACTTCTAAGCTACATACTAGAAGAGAAATAAAGAAAGTTACATTGACGAATTCTCTCTTCTATCCATCGTTTGAGCTTGAAGTCTTCACAGAGCTTCAATCATCATCTACAATCATCCAATCCATTTTCATTTGCCTTTCAATGATCTTTGTAAGTCATCCATTGCTAGTAGATCTTCATAATTGTCTTAGGCAATGGATTAACTGCAAAATAGGGGATTAGTCCCAAGTATTTATGTTTGCTCATCATTAACACCAAGTAGGGAGAAGTCCAATACTCAACAGATCGGCTTCTCGAGGCTGGCTTCATCAGAGATGTCTACTACCAAGAGTGGCTCTCAAACGTTGTGATGGTGAAGAAGGCGAATGGAAAATGGAGAATATGTGTGGACTTCACCAACCTTAATAAGGCGTGCCCAAGGATAGTTACCACTACCTCAGATCGACCATCTTGTTGACAATGACTCGGGATACGAGCTCCTGAGCTTCATGGATGCCTTCTTTGGCTACAATAATATTTAGATGGCACTCGAGGATGAGGAGAAGACTTCCTTCATTACAGATAGAGGGATTATCTTCTACAGAAAGATGCCCTTCAGACTGAAGCCCACTGGAGCGACCTACCAGCGAATGGTGATCAAGGTCTTTAAAGCCTAGATCGGAAGGAATTTAGAAGTCTGCGTTGATGACATGCTGGTCAAGTCAAAGAGCCCAGCTGACCATATTACATTTCTCGTAGAGACGTTTGCAAGATCAGATGCTACAACCTCCGACTGAATCCAACCAAATGAACATTCAGAGTTTGGTCTGGAAAATTACTTGGCTACATCCTCACGAACCAAAGGATTAAGGACAACCCTGATTAAGTGGCGGTGATAATGAGCATAAAGGAGCCGACCATAATCAAGGAGCTCCAAAGATTGAATGGCAGGATCACTGCCCTCGGGCGTTTCCTGTCTAAATCAGCAAAGAGGACCCTTCCTTTCTTCAAAGTCTTAAAGATAGCTATAGCCCTACCTAATGGTAAACGAAAAGTCATTGAGTGGGATGCAGACTGCACGCATGCTTTCTCTGAACTAAAGGAGTATCTTCGTAGTCATCCACTCTTGACGAAGCATGCCAATGGAGATCAACTGATCATCTAACTAGCAGCTACTCAAGAAGCTGTTAGATCGGGCTTAGTTAAGGAAGAGTCTGGACTACAACGACCTGTCTATTACGTGAGTCAGATCCTTCGATGGGTTAAGATCAAGTATAGTAGAATAGAGAAGCTGGCTTTTTCTCTCGTCCAGTCTATGAGAAGGCTCCGACCATACTTCCAAGCTCATAACATCATGGTTCTAACGAACACTCCTCTAGAACAAACCCTCAAGAGATTGGAGTGGTCAGGCAGGATGATGAATTGGGGATTCTAGTTAAGTGAGTTTGACATACATTATAAGTCGCAAACGACAATTAAGGGAGAAGCTTTAGCTGATTTTATTGTCGAGTGTGCCTGCGACGATGAATCTCCGACGGAGGTACCAACTGTTAACTCGATAACCGACATTCCTTCTATTTCCTTGACACGTAGTAGCTCATCAGTGGATAAAATAGAGGGAGAAGAAATATGGATCGTGCAAGTGGACGGGTCAGCCACTAGGGCTAGGGGTGGAGCATGTATTGTTGTCCAAACCCTTGAGGGAAACATATTTAAATATGCTCTCCGGGTCAATTTTACCACCACAAATAACGTGGCAGAATACGAGGCTTCCATCAAATAGCCTCAAGCTAACCCGAGCATTGGGGCCACGAACAGTTCAACTGTATAATGACTCCAACCTGATTGTTCACCAATTGAGCTGGGATTACGAGGCCCGAGACGAGACGATGCAGAATTGTCTACGAGTCACAAAAGCCGAGTTATCCAAATTCGAGCAAGCAGAGGTTCAATACATGCCATGGTCGAGGAATCTCTAAGTCGACGCTCTATCAAAGCTCGCCTTCTCATCACCAAAAGAGTTGGGACGAGCAATGTACGTGGAAAATCTGATGTACCCTAGCGTGCACGAAGAAGAGCAGTTAAGCATCGAGGATCGAGGGCCAACTTGGATAGACCCTATAATTAAGTACCTCAGCACCAGAGAGACACCTGATCGAGGCACGAAAAGTGGAGAGAGATGCTCTTTGATATGTCCTACATGAAGGATCGCTTTATCGGAGGAGATTGACCGGGTATGATACAATCCCTTACCTTAAGTGTTTAAATCCGCAGGGGGCCGACTATGTGATTCAAGAAATCCACAAACGCTTCTATGGAAACCATTGTGGAGGGATGGCACTAGCCTTAAAGTCATGAAGCAGGGTTATTATTGGCCGACTATGGTCGAGGAGGCGATTGAGTACGTACAGAAATGTCCAACGTGCCAAAAGTTTTCAAAGCACAACTCTGCCCCTCTAGATTACTTAGTTCCCATTATCAACCCTGTCCAATTTGCTAAATGGGCATTGGACATTCTTGGGTCTTTCACTCAAGCATGCGGGTTACAAACGTTTCTGATTGTCGCCATAGACTACTTCACCAAGTGGATCAAGGCTGAACCTCTAGCCTACATTACTTGGAAAGACATCAAAATCTTCGAGTGGAAGTCGATCATTTGTCGACTTGGCATTTCTTATTCCATCGTCACAGACAACAGAACACAGTTCGATAGTGTTGGGTGACGTCCCTTGATTTAGTAATGTGAAGTCGGAACGGGATACCTGATTTAAATATTTATAACCACAAGCGCACGGTGTTGTAGTGGGGCTTGGGGGTCGAACATAGGGAGGCGTGTGGTGTACTTGTTATTAGACAGGATTCGGATCACCCGGTGGATGAGCTAGCCCTATCGCTAGGTGGGTTGTTACGAAATGATACTACTAAAGATGTAAGATATAAAATGAACCTAGGACCTTGGTTTCCACCCTATCATGTGTCCTCTCTATTACGACCGATGGATAGGAATTTGATCGGATTCTAGGGTTTAGTGGTGAGACGTTGCCTCTAAAAGTGATACCTAGCGTCCCATGGGCCCGATATTCCGGTTGATGCCCAGGATAATACGCTAGGTCTACCCGGCTTCGGACGGTGGGCATTCCCAAGACCATCAACACCGACTGTCTCCAAGAGCACTAAGCTCGCAACGATTGCTCCCGACATTTAATCCTGCCGTTCCCACGCCCTAGGATTCAATGTCTACATTAGGGGTGTGAGCTGTGGCTAGGGGATCAAACTCCATTTTTATTTCCCCTTGGCCCGACGGTCAGAGGTGATCTTTCGTCCACCAATGACAATGAATTGCCCTACGTAACCATCTAAATTCAAATATCCTATCGAAACCCTAATCCTATGGTCGTTCTAGGGAGAACCCACGAAGGGGCTTCCACCAATGTCCCAGATTAGGAAACTACTCACAATTCATTACAAAAAGAGCAACACAACAAATTATAGCCATTAAAATCAAGATCAAGCAATAGAAATATGGAGCAAATAGTATTAAGAACGCAATGTCAAAGTATCAAGACAATCAGAAAACTTACAAACCAAAATAAATTCGCAGCCGCCAAAATCCCAAAAAGACAGTTTTAAGAAAAGGGGATCTCGTTCTGGGAAAAAACCTAGGGCTATATATAGAATACACGTCCAACCGATCGGTTGAAGCATCAACCGATCGGTTAATACAAATGTCGAAATGGTCTTCAGCCTTTGAGATACTTCACCCGATCGCTGAACCGATCGGGTGAGTCGTCGGGTCGTGAGCTGGGAGAATTTCGGCTACAGATGAACCGATCGGGTGAGATTTCACCCGATCGGTTGGAATTCAGCTCCAAAAGACAGAGAGGACTACGGCCACCACCGGATCACTGAACCGATCGGGTGGGATCTTCTTCACTGCTGCTCCAGATCGGGTCAGATACGCGTGCACAAACCGATCGGGTGGGTCTGTCCACCCGATCGGTTGAGGGCTGATATGTGGTATTCTTTGACGTTTGGCCCTCAGGTTCTCGCGTGACACCTCCCGTTGCTCTGGGGACTCATGATAATTGCTTTATATGTCCCCAGCGCGGGCAATCTCCTGCAATGGCACAAAAACACAAAGAAAGTGAAAGAAAACTAAAAATCACAAGAGAATGGATACGAAACAACGGAAAACAACGGAAAATCACAGAGAAGACGTGCATGAATATATAAAATATAAACGCATATCAAAATTCCCCAAGCTGAACCTTTCCTCGTCCTCGAGGAAGACGAGTGAGAGTAGGAGCTCGGAGGGAAAAAGAAATAGGAAGGAAGAAACAGAAAAAGAAAGGAAATCCCAGATCACCCGTCAGAGCCAACTAAAACCAACTCACACACTAAGCAGGCTTGCGATAAACACATCACTAAACCAAGGAATATGTGTCCATACAGGTGTTGTGGGTCCACGCAGTGAAGCGCGAGTGAGTGAGGTCGTGAGCTGGCAGACGGAGTAACTATCTAAATTGTGCAATAAAGCTCCATATACACATACCCAAGGAATGACCCAAATATCGTTTCAATTCGAATTGGTGGCGAAATATAGTTCATGCATGCATGAGAATAGAATGTGAATAGAAGCATATCATGTATCAGGGACTCTACTGCTAGGAACTAGGAGATCACCACACGAATGCCAAGACGATTGCTAGGAAATTCCTATGCCAAGCGTGTTCAAAAACGAGGGAGGTTGAGTAGGCGTGGAGTAGAACACTTGGTGCAAACTCTCGCCTTCCCTTTATTCACAGTGGATAGGAATAATATTCACAACGGGGATTTTTTTGGGTTTTGGGTATTTGTATATTTTTTTGGATTTTTGGCTATACACCTTTTTTTCTTTTTTCTTTTATCTTTTTTTGGAGATTTTCTCTCTTTTCTTTTTTTTTTTGGATTTTTGGATTTTGGCAAAAATGTGTACTCTCCCAACTGGAAAAACGGTACACGACGAGGGGATTTGCACCAAGTAAAACAAAAAAGAATTCGAATTCTAAACACTTAGCAAAAGAAAAATTTTCGCGAATCAGATCATAAGCAAAATGGGTTATCATAGTCCTATTGGTAGAGTCCCGACACATGCGATTTGAAGCGTATATATATATATATATATATATATATATATATATATATATATATATATATATATATATATAGTATTCATGCATAAAGAATCAGACAGTGGAGGAAAAATACCGCATATTCGAAATTGAAGCATGATAGTCTAGGGGTCATCCAAGGACAGGTATATAAATCAGAATCATAATGTAGAAGCAAACCAAACAGCTAGTCACGATATATATATATACTAGTCATAACCCGTGCCCGCGGGCACGGTTCAATTAAGATTTTCCCCCGCAAAATCTTTGGTCCCCAAAATTTTTTTTACACAACCAAAATTTAAAAGAACAATAAATTAGCGTAAAAATATTTAGCGACACAGGCACATTCGGCGTGGGTGCCTTCGGCGCGGAACAAAAAATACGGCGTGGGCACCTTCAGCACGGGCGCCTTTGGTGTGGAACAACATGCGAGAGCCTTCGGTGTGGAACAATAAATTCGGCACGTGCGCCTTCGACGCGAAACAACAAATTCGGCGCGGCGCCTTCGGCGCGGAACAACGCTCGAACACATTCGGTGCTGAACAATAAATACCGCGCGGGCACATTTGGCGTGGAACAACCCATTAGCGTAACAAAATTTAGTGGGCGCCTTCGACGCGGAACAACCAATTCGGCGCGGTTTGTCCCAATCGTTCATCATCCAATATTAAATCCTGGCCCTCTTTCTATCAACCGGTTTGTCCTAGTCAGCTTGTCCTAGTCAGCCCTAGGATTCAAAAATCACTGTCAAATATATAATAGAATAACAGTTGTGTTTTAATATATATAAAAAGTTTTCCTGATGGACACGTATTCCTCTCAATTTAACATGTGCCATAAGAACACGGTTCATTTAAAATAGTCCAATCAATCTTAGATACCTTAAATTTTAACGCACATTAATAATTAAATTGCAACGGTTGTTAATTAGTTCACCCAAAAATTTTAATTCCCCATAAATTTAGTTGATGCATTTTCTATCAATATGATGAACTCTTTAAGATTGGAGGCCAAACATAATATGAAACATAAGTATATAATAACAAAATGTTTAATAATTCCTATCATTGATCTTAAACCAGTAATTTACAATCTATAATATTTGATCTCCCTCAACCTCAAAAGAACCAAAGAAAAAATGGCTTCCTATAATTATAGTATCTGATCTGAACAAAATGGAGTGCTTTCAAGGAATTTTTTTTGTTACATGTAAAGACAGCAGAGAGATTTCATTTTTGAGTATCTGCTCCATTGATAGGCTACATGTCTTTAAACTTGGCCTTGTCGTCTCAGGCAGGCTCTCTTCATTCTTTTTTGAGTATCTGCTTCATTGTATTTCTTTTGATGATGTTGCTATTGTCAAAACTGTTGCTGCTACCGCTTGTCACTGATGCCGACATCACCTTCTTCCTACTACTGCTTCCATTGTTGATGTTGATCTTTTTCTTCTCTGGACATACCTTTCAACAAATGAAGCCTTAATCTAGCATGAAAAAAAAGCAGAAAATCACATTCCAATTATAGACAAAAGGAGAATTATAGAAAATCACATTGTTGGGATGGCAAGAATAATGCTTCAAAAAACATAACCAAAATGAAAGCTAAAGAATTGTGGTTGATTAAATTTTATCCAGTTGTGAACAAAATAAATTCCTTTCTACATGTTAATCAAGAATAACATTGTCACCGAACAATATAACCTAGGAAAGATAATCAAGTGTCAATGTAACCATCGAAGAAAATGCTAAAAAATAGAAATATTGGAATAGAAACTTATGACAAAATTCTTTTTGGTCTAACAGAAAAAGAGGATATGCACACATGCAAAAATAGAAAAAAGATGTGTGCATACACATGTATGTATGTATGTGCATAAGAGATTTGATTATGCAAATAGGGTATGTACCCACCTTCATGAGGTGCCATCAAAATTGCAAGTCGACATCATTTTTCATAATCTTATAATGCCAACATAGCAAAAAGAAAAGGAAGATTCCTTACGATGCTTAAGGCTTCTAAGAGAAGGTAACGTGATCTCATTTTTGATGAGTTAAACTGGCAACTTCCATATTCAATGGCTTTATTTCCAAAACCAAGTCAGATGATAAAATAAGTAAATGATGTCAATGAAAATTGTTATAATTCAAATGCTAGACATGAATGCACTTCCAGTGGTTGGATATTTCAGATGAAATAACATCTGATCTTAGAAATTATATCAATCGGCCCGGGCAAAAAAAATAATTAGACAAATTAAAACATGAGTTTGCATGTCGTCTAGGTTATTACAAATTATCAAGGTTGTTGTCACATGTGGTCACTAAAAAAGATTTATTTCAAACTCTATCCATTTCCAGCAAGTTGAGCAAAAAAATTTGATTGACAAAAACCTCACACCACAAATTCAATGTCTTAAGCTTTCACTTGGATGTATCCTTCAATAGAATCCCTCTATTTGCAAGATATTCAACTGCAGCTATGACTATACCAAACAAAAGTCATGATATCTTAGAATTCAGCCTGAATAAAGAAAATTGTAACATACTACACATACCAACTTGATGAAACAATAGAAAACCTTGCCTTAATATGAACATCAATATCAACCCAGTAAAATTGATATTTGTAATTTTAATTTGTATGTAACCAGTAAATATACAACCTGTAAACGGCAGAAAAAATTACTGAAATTGATATGTAATAATCTTTTAGGAATGTTTACTGGATACACAAAACAATTCATTTTCAGTGCACAAATAATTCATCCTCTGAAAATTTCATATGAAAAATAACTGTGCTTGACAGTTTGAAATTACAACAATTCATCCCCTAAAATTCATCCTGTAATTACAACACTTGTGTTACAGGAAAATGATGACGTTATTGGAATGTTTTACAGTTGTGTTACAACAATTCATCCTGTAATTACGTGCACTATGCAGCAGAGGTCGAGTTCTTGATCACATTGTGGGGTCTCAGCTCATTGGGAGCATTGCGATACCAGCTGAGTGGAATTATGTTGGGGAGAGGGAGGAGGGGATCTAACCGGTCCTTGGATCGAAAGGGAAGCCTTGAAGGCCTAGCGCTACTTTGAGGATATCCATGTTGTACATACCCATCGAAAATACAAAATTCCATTAAAAATGAAGAAGCTTCCAATTTTGCCACAGAAATGCAAAATTAGATTTTTCTAATGGCACTAAACTTTATTTCAAATCTAATTCAAAATGTATTTCAATTTTACCTATATAAATACAAAATGTATTTATATTGCCAATGAACTTTATTTATACTGGTACTCCATAATGTCAATTTTGTCCTACACTCAGGTTTTACAAATGAATGTATTTTACAAATGTCAAATATCAGATATGTGATCACAACTTCAAACTAATTTCGGATAGTTTTTGACAATTGAAACTAATGCACGGGTTTTACAAATACTGAAATTTGACTTTTGAGGATCTAAATGGAAACATGCATCTAATTCAAACTCAAAACAATCCATTATAAAGAGTAGGGTTAGCCATGCCTCAAATTTGTTCGTAATATGGCTCAATTTCAACCGACGATTAATATGAAGTTTACAGAAAGAGCGAATTTTATGTTTTCTTAATAATTTTTTTCCATCAATCAGAACCAGGAGTTGCTTATCCCAAATCTGATAATCTATTCTTCATTTGCAGAACATTGTCCAAAATTGATGAGATCATTATCAAATTGAAAAACAATACAGAATAATAAGGATCTAAATGGCAACATCTGTCTAATTCAAACATGTGGGTTTTGGATAGTATTCAAATTTCAAACCGTGTCGGAAGGTCAAGGTATGAGCCGGAACGTCGGGAAGCTCGTCGAACAGATTCCCCATGGACTTCAGGCCTGTAAATAGAAATCATATTTAAATAAATTCAGAGGCGGGTGATGGACTCGGAAAATTAAAACGAAATCAAATCTGCCAAAATTGAAATGTAAATAGAAATGTTCTTTTGAGCAAAATCAAATCAGCCTCCAGCAGCCATGAATGCAACTTCAATAATCAAGAATAAGCTGTGGTGAAAGTAGAGCATCAACTTGCAGAATTTTTTGGAGGCAGGAGGCTGGAAGCATTGGAAAATAGAAATGTAAATAAACTTCCAGCCTCCAACTTCCAGCCTCCAGCATTTGGAAGTATAACTCAAAAGCATTGGTGAATAGAAAGAACATTTCTATTTACATTTGGTGAATAGAACAAAATCAAGCATTGCACATTGTTTTTCTATGAGCAATGCTTACAGCCTCCTGCCTCCTGCCAAAATAGAAATGTAAATAAACTTGTAGAATTTTTTTAGCAATGCTTTGGGCAATAATCTTAATGTTCTTTTGAGCATTTGTACAAACATTTGGTGAGCAGAAATCCTAGGGCGTTCCTTCTTGACCGACTCTCCAAATTTGTTTCTGTAAAAAGAAAAACAACAACACAACTTGAGGGAAACCACATACCCAAACAATAAAAGGAACCCAGATTCTTGAAGGAACTGAAAACCACAAATATCATACTGTCAACTTTAAATTGGGGACTATACAAAAGCTACTTGAAGTTACTAACACAAAACCAATTTTGTTAATTGAAACTACTTGAATTTACTTGAAGAACTGAAAGTATAAGAGACGGAACTGAAATTATGATGTCAATATGGACTACATGAAGTTACTAACACAAAAGCTACTTGAAGTTACTTTAATCATTCTATCAACATGATATTGATAGACAAACTGAAATATCATGCTGAAATCATATTATGTAGGAATAGATATTGAATAACTTAACCTGAAAACATATTATGTAGTCATTAATATCATGCTATCAACATGAAATTGAGGACTACATGAAAGCTACTTGAACTTACTAACGCAAAACCAATATACCATATGATATTGATGAATACCTCAGTATTGACACACAATCTGAGATTCTGAAATCATGCTATCAATATGAAATTACTTCAAGTCACTTGAAGAACTGAAATTATGGGAGATGGAACTGAAAGCATGTTAGCTCAAGAAAGCATATTAGCTCAATATGCGATATATAACTTGCCATTAATCTAAAAATTGAATCTGCAAAAAAGAAACTGTAAATAAACAATTGAAACCAATCTGCAAAAAACGAATCTGCAAAATTCGTGCACGAATCAAAGTTCAAATCTTTAAAAAAACGACATATCTGAAAAATCGTGCACGAATCAAAGTTCAAAACTTTACAAAAAAACGACATACCTGATCTCGACTACCACGACAATGATCCAGCAACGCACCTGGTGAGAGATGATTTTCCAAAGTCTCGTGGGGGTTTCAATTCATTTGCAATTTACACCATATTCTGTTAATACTTGCACCAGGATTGTCCAGCACTACTGTAAATTTGCACCATATGGGTTCTTCTCTTTTGTGTATTTCAGTTTCTGATGTATTCTATTGAATGCAGGTACATCTCATGCTTCCTGGGAATTTATTTTGTTTGTGTTGTAGCTGCAGATTCGTATGATTTTCTGGTGAATTGGTTTGAGAGGTTTCCTCAATACAATCATAGGGATTTTTACGTTGCAGGGAAGAGTTATGCAGGTTAGCACTGTGCTTGTGTGTGATGTTTTTAGCATCTAAAATGAGTTTTAAGCATCTAAAATGATGTTTTTATGCAGGTTAGCACTGTGCTTGTGTGTGATGTTTTTAGCATCTAAAATGAGTTCATCAATTGTTTCATTGCAGGTACTTTATGTGGGCCAAGTGCTTGCAACAAATATTGGGAATCTTGGTTCGTTGACATATGTCTTAACTTCACAGGTATGAGCTACACTATCAATTAATCACTTTTGGCGAGGTAATGCTTTGAGCTGAATTCAATAGGTTTTCTGTACAAAGAGCAAGCCAAATTTGTTAACTAAACCTTGATTACAGGATGACCTGACACCGTTTTCTTTATTATTTTAACATTCTTCAACCTGGTAGCTTCTTTTTCAGAATGAACCTAAAAATTTGAAAAAAATTTAAAATAAATGAATAAACAATAATGTAAATAATAATTTTGGGATTCATGCATAATGCTCTAAGAAATATGCGACTATAGGAAAGAACGTTGAATCAGTCATTGGGAACAAAGTCTAGTGCTTTGCATGTTGGTGCTTTGCATGTTTCAGTTTGATGTCAGATATGTTAAAACTTACATAATTTATGTAGAAAACTCCATAGAAATTGCCCCAACCATGATTCATCCCATTACTGATGAAGTCTGAACAGAAGTGGATATCAAAGTACCAATTTAAAATTTCATTTCTTTTGTGATGCTTGCATACACTATCTGAAGCATGGATATGTGCAGTGTTATGTGCATGTTGATTTCATATTGGAGTCATGGCTCCATTGCAAGGTTCCTTCCAGCGATCTCAACATATCAAGTAAAATGACATCTTATGTACATTAGCATTTGGGTGTGTTTTTGTATTGAAAGCTGAAGAAAAACAAAAAAAATGAAAATGATCGAATAAGAAGCAACGAATGTTTTTTGGGGGTTCACAACATCGAATTAACAATTTGGTTGTGAGAGTATCTGTGAACAAAAATAAAGTCATAAAAAGCATGCTCAGTAATATAGTTGTAGAAGAGCACAAAGAAATTTGTGCAAAAAGAGAAATAACTTATAGACTATAAGAACAAATATAATTCTATATCACAACTTTATCATTTAAAATTCAAGTTCCTTTGAGGTGACATAACAGACATGTGTTGTGCTTAAATGTATGGCTACCCTTTATCTCAAAGATTGGACAAAAAAGAAAGTGATAAAATGTCAAATTTCCACTAAAACTGAAGTTACTTAGTAATTTTAGGCAAAAGTAATAGTATAATTCTGTAGGACATGCCTATGTGATATACTACTATACATACATAGAGAAATAACATTCAAATTTACCAACTCGTCCACTTTATACAATCCCAATTAGCTCGATTTAATAATCTCCATTTGCTATCATCAGAAGTGTGAACCATAACTTTCCTTTTACAGGAAACTTATGTTAGATTTTATGTGAAGAGCACATGCCCCTTTCAAATGGCTATTGACCTCTCTAACTAAAAATATATATGATGTTTCTTCTAATTGATGATGCAAGGCTAAGGATGCATTGGTGCCAAGTGAGATGTTAATCATTCCTCATTTTACAGCAAGACACTACAGTCTGTTTTATTTTTAAGTCTTCTCATTCCAGAAATTCTTATTGTTAAATATTACAGAAAACATTATAGAAATATAAAAGTGCAGAGGTGCCTTTGATCTACATGTACATGAGCATATAAACATTGACATTTGTTTAGTACATATAAGAATAGGTCTATTTTGTCATAACGTGATTGTTGATAACATAGATAGCTAAACAGTAATGAACCAAAAACTGATGGTAAAAGGAATTACAAATATCTAAAAGAATCTTAGCATTAGAACCCGTGCCCGTAGGGCACGGTTCATTTAAGATATTTCCCCCTCAAAATCTCTGTTCCCCAAAAATTTAATCACAATAATTTTTATTTAGTTCACTCAAAAATTTAGTTCCTCCCAAAAATTTACTTTTCTCGTAGAATTTAGTCCTCTTAAATTTTAGTTCCCCATAAAATTTAGATCAGAACCCATGCCGTAAGGGCGTAGTTCATTTAAAATATTCACTCCCAAAATCTTGGATCCCCTAATATTTTTTTATGCAGCAGAAAAAAGATCCACTAATTTTAAATGAACAATAATAAGTAACACGCAAAAATTATTATTTAGTTCCCCCAAAACTTTAGTTACCCCACAATTTTAGGTCCTCTCAAAATTTAGTTCTCATCAACGAATCACCCACAAAATTTAGTTCACTTAAGATTCATTTGGGGATCCCTCCAACTTTTGTTTTTAACTTAACAAATTTTGTCCTAGTCATATTTTGGGTGTCACATATGACAAAGATTCAAAAAAGTCACCACAAAATCTGAGCAGAATTATTTTGCTAAAACTTATTATATATACCTAATATATACCTAATACCCAATCATTTTTAACTGAGATGGAACAAAATGCAAGTTAGATGAATGTTTTAATATACCAAATTGCAAATGTAATTCATTGATTTCTTTAGAAAATGGTTCTCTTAAATATGTCATCTAAATGGGAAATGAGATCTTGATGTAACCAGGAACCAGAGACTCTATGTTGTTTCTCTTGGATAACTGTATTATTTGATGGTTCTCTCACACTCAAAAGTGTGCAAGGTAAAATTACTCCAAGTTCTATATCTAATCCTTGATAGACTTCAGTTTACGATCATAAATTTTCGACATAAATACATTTTAGGCAAAAGCACATGTTTAACAAACCATTGTGTTGGATGATTGATACCCTAAAGCTCAACAGGACTGTGGATATGAAGATGCACATGTGAAAAATGTGTAATATAAAACCTTAATTGTCTTGGAGAATTCTTGGAAACTTTTCCAAATAGTACACTGCAAAATCAACTTCTGATATGCTAGAAAACTATAGCTATAAACTAATTAATTTTATTCAATTTAGCCCTAAATATAACTTATATCATCTTTCTATTGCTTTTTAGAATATTGATATTAGGCCACACCTTCATTCTTTTTATCTTGAAAAGGCATGTTAGCCATGTCATTATCAAATTTTGGCTTCAATCAGATAGAAACACCCATGTATCATGAAACTTTAGACATAGCCATGAACGGATTCTGTTATATCATGAAAGTTTGAAGCAAGTCACCTGATTTTATATCATGAAGCTACATAAAGTCATACTCCTAAGCTAACCATCCCTAGCAATTATCGATACAAAGAAAAATCAGTAATGCGAAGACACTAACCCCTACGAAATTTATTTCGTCAATTTCTGACGCGTTTCTTCCTTGTTTCTTCCTTGCATGCTGAACTTTAGACAGCAATTTACATTACTGGTTATGTAATTGATCTGTTTACATGTGTATAACCCCATGCTCAATTGATTATTTGTGCATTAAAAAAGAGCGCTATTTATGTGATGAAAGAGGCCACAGTTTCATAAATACTGCAAAATTACCCACAATATTTTTTGATACATATATTGTCATGCACCATTCTTTGTATGATCATCATGATACATGTATCTTGATAGTGTATGATCCTTCTTGCAAGAATGAATGGTTGCATGCTTCGTAAAGCTGACGGTACACTGATTTCATACTCTAACGACATTAATTGATCATATTAGGATGCCAATGCCATGTGCAATATGAGGGAAGGAAAAAAATTCTGGAAGAGAGAATTTGGATAAAATTGGCTCGGAGCTGGCTATACTGTAGAGTATTACAATAGCTTCAATATCTGTCCGGTGCTTCCCAATCTACATTGAGTTGAATCAAGATCATGTTGTTAGATTTTACGCTAAACCTTTGTTATCGAGAAAGAATTAACCCCATGAAGTCACTTGATGAAGCCCAGAAAGCTCAGCTTTCCTTATCCAGTCTTGCATAATAGTGCAAATGGGGATTGATGGCCCAAGCCAAAGTTCCTGAAATAACCAAAATTACCAAAGCTCATAAAGAAAACAGATTCTCAGGAACAAAAGATAACTTGTGAGAAATTTACAAATATTATGTAAGGAGTAACATCTCATATGAAGTGCACATTTGGTTTATATGTACAGTTCCCTATCAAATGAGAAGTGCATCAAAGGTTTAACCAAAGAGATTAATAAATGGAAATTGAGCAAGTTTAGATGTCTATTAACTCAATATAATGAAAAGCAGGATGGTTATTCAAAAAATGTTCCCAGCCTTGTTGAAGAATTCATAAGCATGTCATGCATGCTACTCCCAACACTCCAGCCCTTCAAGCTGAGACACATTTATGGCAGTGGAATCAAACTCTGTGAATTCTAAATTTAGGTGCAGAAGAGACTTACCTAAAATCATCAAAAAGGTTAAGTTGATATCACTTACTTTCTTAGTGTTGGAAAGATGCATATTCAAAGAATCAAGGAAATATACCAAATATAGAAAGTCAAGAACCCTGGATTGCTAAATGCTTTGGTTGAGTTCTTCATTAATGCCTGCATATCCTTAGTTATCTTGTATATGTCTAAAACTGAGAAGTGTTATAAAATGCGAAGGAGTTAATGGTAATCAAGCTAGAAACCCCGTAAAACACCTCCAAATCCTTTCCTTTCTCTTCACTAATCCAATAAAAACACCTTCACATCCTAATCCAACTTCAAAAGGCCATTTCTTTCCTTCAACTAATCAAAAACACACATGGAAATAATCTAAAATATTGAAGTTTAGCTTCTCCTGATCTCAAAATGCATAAAAGAAACTCAACCTTCATCAAAAATAAGCAAAAAAAACTTTAAAAATCTCACCGCAAATCAAATGAAAACTTACTAAAATTCCCATATCTATGTCCTCTTAGCTCAAAACATAACTTTTATCACAAAAAGCTCAGATTTAAAGACTTTTAGTAATAACACTGAATTTATCTCAAAACATACTAATGGGAAATGAATTTACCTCAAAACATACTAATAGGAAATTCCCTACATGGGAAAGATGATAATTCCCGTATCCATGCTAAAATGAAGCTGACCATCACATTTTTCAGTAGAACGTGTGGAAACAGGGAAGACTCCCATTGTAGGTTTTTCAGTGGAGTGCCAACCACACTAAGACCCTGTGAAGTTGCATCAAATTGTAAAGCAATACCCAACCATTTTCCATTCTTGGAGAATCCAATCGTTGCTAGTGGTTTATTCTCAAGGTCTACAGCACAAACGATTGTATCACAGACACCAAACTTCTCACTATAGTCTGATAACTTCCTTCCATTTGAAAATTTTCATGTCCCACCAAAGCCAAAACTATGTAGGCTTTATCCAAGGTTTCCAATAGGATCATCCCTTCTTGAGATTCCAACACGACAGACATGCTGTTGATCAGATGGTTTGTCTGACATGTCAACCATTTGCTCTGCAAGAATTTTGCAACCAAAACAATATTTCCCCCCAATAATCCCAATATTAGCTCGGGCACCCGACCAGCAACAATCAAATCCTTGATCATGATGTCCATGACCTTCAAGGCCATTTCCATCAACGTTGAAATCTGATAAAATATTGGATGAAAATATCATAAATCAGATTTGATTAGTGACATTATCATTTCAGATATTGGGGAAGAGCTTTTCACCTTGGAGAAGAGATACCCACAACCCAGTACACATTTTTGAATCTCAGCATTTCCTCAGTCCTTGCTTAAGACGCTGGAATTAACCATTCAAGTATAATAAGAATCACCATCAATATATGTCACATTAAGACTCCATTTTTGAATCTTTGGTGAAAGGTCGATGATTTGATGCTTTCCGAATGTACCAAAAACAGAATGACCTGTTAATTAAGTGAAACTTAAAGAATTTGAGTAAAGTAACCAACAGAATATTTGCAAAATACAAAATTTGAAGGACTAATATCAAGATACGATTTGTTTTCCCTCGAAAATTGTTATACTTTGCATTTTTGTCTTTGATCTAAAATTGAAAGTTCAATTGCATGTGCAATTATGATTACAGTAACTGGCACTTAACCCTTCTAGCATACAGCTTCAACTAAGAGAAACCAAACATAAAGGCAAAGATTGGGAAACAATTTACAGGCAAGCAGTAAATGGCATTCAAGGAATTTTTTAAAGGAAAAATTCTGATGTAACACATGATCTGGCAAAATCCCTAGTCTACATCCAAAGCTCAACATAACCGACAATAGAAATAATAGCTTAAGATACTAACATCAGTCCGGGTAAAGGAGTAAATACCTCTAACTTCATCCCAAGCTCACACGATTCTTCCAGAATCTTATTCAATCTCGATGCATGAACATCCAACGCAGGGAAGCTCACATGACACCTCTAACTCGCAGATGACAGGATCTTGTTACTGAAATATGGTTGGAACTGGATATGGATTATTTGTGAATATGAATTAATACTGAAATATTAATGAATGAGAGTTCAAAATATTCATAACAAATTCCTATGAATGCATGAGAGTTCAAAATATTCATAACAAATTTGTAAATACAAATTCCTAATGAATTAAATGGAATGCATGAATCAAAAGAAGGAACTACAAAATGAAATATTAAATCCAATACTCATAACATTTGCCTGTCATGAATACAGATCCTGTCATGAATGTATATTTGAACTCTGTGATGAATACCTCTAAGCTCATGAGGTATTCAAATATATATTACCATAACATATATATTCATAACATATGAGATCCTGTCATGAATGTATATTATGAATACAGATCCTGTCACGATACCTCTAAGCTCACAGAGTTCAAATATATATTCATAACAGGATCTCATAACAGGAACTCTGTGAGCTTAGAGGTATTCATGACAGGATCTCATATGTTACAAATATATATTGATAACAATACTGTGAGCTTAGAGGTATCATGAGAGTTCAAAATATTCATTTTCAAATTTGTAAAATCACAAAACCGAACTGGATATGGATTATTTGTGGATATGGATATGGATTAATATGAAATATGGTTACAAATTTCTCTCATCTCCTCTCTGTATTTCAAATCTATCTTTCATGCAACTGTGTTTTGTGAGAAAAAGAAGGAACTACATGCTTTACACTATGTTGCAATCTATCTTTCCTGCAAAAGGGCAGATCAGGTCAGGGTGTGTGTTGAAGGTTTATTTACAAACCCTTATACCATGCTTTCAAAAATACCATGCTTTCAAAAATCCAAGATGTTGACTAATACCATGCTTTCAAGAATACTGCATGAAGTTAAAAAACAACCTTAAAAATAAAAACAATGCTTTCAAAACACCTCTTGCTGTTAATTAGAGGCCATTGACAGACTAAACTTAAAGACCTCAACAATCCTTTTTGCTCAACAATTAGCAATACCTCAACAGCATGGTACTAAATTGACAGCATGGTACTAAATTTGGGAAATTAAATTTGAAAGAGCCGAGAAATTGACAGCATGGTACCTCAACAATCCCTTTTGCTCAACAACGTGTGTTAAATTAGCTGATAATAAACAGCCATTGAAAGTTGTTGGAACTCAATAACATCAACCTGAACTCAACAATATCAACCTGCTGGAACCAAAGGCCATTGATTATTGCTGGAACTCAATAATAAACACAGATGTGGTTGAAGACGTGAGAAAAATGCCAAAAGAAAATGTGGTTGAAGACGTGAGGAAATTAACTCACCTCCTGCAATGCGTGGAGGAAGATGATTATGGTTGAAGATGTGGTTGAAGATGTGGTTGAAGATGACGTTGAAGATGAGGGATATGAAGGCTTAAGGCTTTTGGAATTCCTTTCTGTCCAAATTAATTCCCGCGTTCTTCTCTCAGCAGCGCGAGCTTGAGGAGATGAGAGAAATTTATGATTTCAAAATACAGAGAGGAGAAATGGCGGAGGATGTGATCAAAATGGAGGAGGAGAAATTTTTTCCCTCCATTTTGTGATGTGAACAAAATTCGGCTGAGAGAACGCAAAGGGTAAGTTAAAAATTTGAAATTTTAGGTGATGTGATCAAAAATTGTGATGTGATTTGAGAGAAACCCTCCAATATCTCATAACTCAATTTCTCATACCCTATATACAATCTATATAAACATCACACCCAATTACACATAACCAAAACCAAATTCTCTTAACCAAAATCTCTTATCCCTTATCTCTTAACCAAAATCTCTTATACAACAATACACATATCCACATACAACAATACACATAACCAATATCTCTTATCCAAATTCTCTTATCCAAAAACCCATGATAACATCCCTGTTTTATAATATAGATATATATATATATATATATATATATATAGTATTCGTGCATAAAGAATCAGACAGTGGAGGAAAAATACCGCATATTCGAAATTGAAGCATGATAGTCTAGGGGTCATCCAAGGACAGGTATATAAATCAGAATCACAATGTAGAAGCATACCAAACAGCTAGTCATGACATAAAACTCACACAAAAGCAAAGTGAACCCACGAAGTATGAAATGCAGTAGGACTCGGCTTCCTAGGGTTAGTGAAAGTGATTATCGCAGCTAAGCTGATTGTGTGTGTGGTTCAGTGGCAGTTCATCTTGTGGGGTCATCTCTTGGAGAGTGAGAATATGAAATGCAGTAGGACTCGGCTTCCTAGGGTTAGTGAAAGTGATTATCGCAGCTAAGCTGATTGTGTGTGTGGTTCAGTGGCAGTTCATCTTGTGGGATCGGCTTGGAGAGTGAGAATAAAAAAGAAGGAACAAAAAAAGAAAAACACGATAAAAACGACTCAAAACGCTGAAAAAGACACAACTGACACACAGAGTGCGACTCCCCCAAGATGAATCTTGCATTGCCCTCAATGCAATAATAGTAAATACGGGAGGGCAACAAGAATGGGAGGGAAGTACACACCGACACAACAAGATGAAAAATATGAAAGACACACAAGACCAAAATAGAAAAATAAAGAAAATAAACACTCAAACCAAATATATAACACACATGCACCCAAACACATACAAACAGGCGCACAACAAAGGCATGACATGACAACATGCACAAAAATTGATTTCCCCCAAGCTGAACATGACAATGCTAGAGGAAAGATTTGATCGTGGAGAATCAGAAAAAATAGCTAGGGGAAAATCAGAAAAAAACGCGAAAATCAAGATGCGGGAGGGGTGGGCTCCTCATCATCCTCGGAGAGACCAGAGGGGTGTGGATGGGAGAGGTGACAGGTGGTCGGAGAAGTGAGGAAGGAGGAGGAGATGGAGGATGGATGTGAGATGTGATGGTGTGAATAATGGGTGGTGTGTCGGTGGTGACGGGGATGGTAAAGAAGCAGCGATCAATGAGGTTGGGGTGGGTAATGATTTTGAGCGCACAACTAATTTCTTACGGCGTGAGTATTCAGTGGTGATAGATGTGAAAGGTAATGGGGTGTAGGATCAACGGTAGTGGTCGTGGGTTGATAAGAAGTGGAAGGAGGAGGGGATGATCGCCTAGGGGGATAGGGAGGTGATGGGGGTGGAGTAGTTGGAGGAGGGCCATGAAGCTGTGTAAGAAGGCGGAGAATGGCAGCCACGTTTCGCTCGAGTGCGAGGAAACGTGGGTGAGAAAGGAAGGAAGTGGATGGGTCCGAGGAGGTAGAGGTAGATGCGCTAGCGCGCAGAAGAACAAGCTTGGCCTCGAGAGCGAAACGAGCGGAGGTGGCCTGTCAAACAGCAGAGGTGGTGCCAACGGTAGTGGTCGTGTCGGCACCGTAGGCAAGGCCTAAGAGGCCCGTAGTGAGTGCCTCAGAAGAAACAGGGACAGTAGCCGGGGTGGTGACACTAGGGCCAGCCCCAGGGTCCTCCCTGAACGGAGGGATATCCTGCTTGCCTAAGTGGGCGGTAGGGGACGGTGGTCGAGTGCGCCAGGGAGTGGAAACTGAAGATGTAACCCCCCCTTCAAACTCTGGATCAGGGGGAAACGACCAGTCTGCCTTAAGATGAATAGCCATGCGGCCAGGATTAGGCAGAGTGGTATATGGAGCAGATGGTGGCTGTAGTAAAAAATCAAACCGACTGTTGCCACGCGGTCGGATCATGTAGGTGTGCCTCAGGACATCAAGATTTAGATATGTAGATCCTGGGGCACGCGGAAATTCGGGGGGGGGATAACGATGCCGAACGGGGGGTGTAAGGCAATGAGAGTAATGAGGCCGCCGGAGCAATATTTACCCTTGCCTGCGCGGCTAATATCAATGAGCTTTTGAATTAGCCACGCAGCAGCGTTAATGCGTATGCGCGGGGCCTCAAAAGAAATCCCGTCAACACCGGAAATGAATGGGAAAGTCATCGCCCAAAGGATGAATAAGTCAGGGATAGTCACAGTATCGGACTCATCCCTAGGAAAGAAAGCGCTCGATATGATGCGATGGGCGAGACAGAATACTGGGTGGATGATGGAAGAGGCCTTGGCTTTGCCTCGAGGATATTGATCGTGAAGAGTGAGGCGTCCCCAAAAATAATCGACGTCGAAGTCGGCATGAAACTCATAGGGACGAATATGGCCTTCGAGAATTGGGAAACCGAAAATGTCATTGATGGTGTTCAAATGGATACGAAAATTTCGGTTTCGGAGGCGAAAATCGATAATTGACCCATCCTCGGTTTTGAGAGTCAAGAGGAATTAGAGTGTAAGGGAGGGATAAGATGGTGCATGGGAGTTTAAGAAACCTAGCCAACCTAAGTTTGCAAATAAGGACTTGACTTCAGAGAAAACTCTGAGATCGATTAGGGTTTGACTATGGACAAACTTAGTGGCCAAGTGAGATCGTTGGTCGAGTCGAGTATAAAAATCTTTGTGTTTCAGACTCATGAAACGGATTCACTGTGGCCCCATCAGTGGGTCCATAACGGGAATGATGGGTTGGGGTGGTGGTCGGGTAGGTGGAGGAGGAGGAGCACGTGCACGCTGTGAACGTGTGGATTTGTGTCTCTTGTGAGACGGCTCCACTTCCTCCATGATGCGCTTACCCGTGTCTTTATCCTTAGCCATGATTGTGCGGCGATGTAATGTGAAATGCAAGATTATATGAGTGCACACAATCAACGAAAATGGAGCAAAATGCAAATACTCGGGCAAAGTAAAAATAGAGCTCAGGAGCGAGTGTACCCAGTAATGCATCGAGTCCAAGCTCCCGAAAGATCCCACACCGTACGGTGGAGGGATTTTGGTAAGCCGCTGCACGTCAATCCAACAAGAGATGAGATTTCGAAAATCTTAGGGCTAGGGCTGGTTTGGGGATTGAAAGTGGTTGACGGAAGGTTCGGAAGGTTGGAGAGTGGTGGGGGAAGTGGGGAAAAGCAAATGGGAATAGTGGAAGAGAGGAAGAGATCGTTTGAGGGAAAAGGGGAGATGAACTGCTCGGAAGAGAGTGAGGGATCGGGTGAAATGAAATCGGGTGAAGGGGGGTTATTTATAGGGTTAGGCGAATCGATCAGTTGAGATTTCAACCGATCGGGTGGGTCATTTTCGAAAATTTCTTGCAGATCAACATCTACAGGTGAATCGATCGGGTGAGATTTCACCCGATCGGATGACCGCTCCCCAAATTTCTCGAGAGCTCTGTACTCTCCACCCGGTCTGCCACACGATCGTAGCTTCTATCAACCGATCGGTTGATTTTACACCAAAATTCCCGAGAGCTCTGTTGTCATTGCCCGATCGTCCACTCGATTCTCCGCAAGTGCCACCCGATCGATTGGCTTATGTGCTGATACAGGGCCATCTTCAGACACGGCCCACCCGATCAGTTGATGCTTGAACCGATCGGTGTGGGGACAATTTCCTGCACAAATACAAAAAGTTGTCTATGTCCCCAACGAAAAATCCCCATAGTGAAATTTATTCACTAAAACTAGTAAACTAATCCTATAAATAACGACAAAAGTTCAGAATATGGGTTGCCTCCCATGAAGCGATGTTGTTTAAAGTCGTTTGCTCAACTCCAGATATATGATGTTCACGGGGGATTGTACGGGTGATGCCCAATGATTGGCATCCTTTCAGCTTTTGGGGCATGGGTTCTCGTTGTTGACAGAGGTGAAAGATGAATTGTCTCAACAACTCTCTCGCTGGTGATGTCTGTGGGCTTTTCCCTCATGTTGGCGTCAACCGTGATGGAAATTGAATTCCACCCCAAGTGATTTTGATGATGAGCACACTAAATGAAAGCTTAATGTAATAACTACACTACACCTAAGTGTGCAGAATATGCGAAGCTTTACTCATACTCAAAGAAACACAAATCTACGATCAAAGACAAGGACAAACGTGGCTAAGTCAAATGATGAAATTCAAAGCTCAAACGGAACAAGAAGCTCAAGTGAAGCTCACTTCTACTCCATCAAATTGATCAAGCTTCCGAAGATGTGTCCTAAGTCTATAGTGAGTGTGTCGTGTCTCTTTAGGGTATTTGTTAAAGCCAAATCATATAGACAAAACACACGCACAAAAACAATTTGAAAAAGCTTTTTTGAAAATATTTTTTATACCTTCAAAAATGTTTTAGAGAGCTTTGTCTAGTCATCCTATAACTTCCGTAGTGAAACTCCACACCCTGGAGTTAACTACCTGTCTGACTATAAGTGTTGCAGGAAAAACTCCACTGGGAGTCGACTACCAACAGTAGGGAGGCGACTACCAGCTGGGATTCAAGATTCCCTGAAACACTCTGGGAGTCGACTACCTACATGAGGGAGTCGACTACCAGCTGTAAAATTTTGACGTTTTGATTTGAATTTTGAAAATTCGTTGAGTGATTTTCTCCGAGATTTTTGGGACAAAAGTCAAAAAAAAATTTGAATTTCAAATCTCAGAATTTTCCCTATAAATAAGAGCTAATTTCATTTGAGAAAAACACAACATCTATTGAAAATCAAATCTCTCGTGCAAACGCTCTTTAATTCAAAGCTCTCATCCTCTCTAGCCAATTCTATTTTTATTTTGTGATCTTGCAAAATTCTATTACTACTTTTTTAAAAGATCATACTCTTGTTTTATTGGCTAAACGTTTTTTCAAAATCCTTATTGCTATTCTCTTTATTTTGTTTAAAGGATTTTTTGAAAAGCATTAGATCTAGCTCACAAAGAATTCTCTCGTATCTTTGTGTGATCTAGACTCTTATTCTATCAAGCCACTACACAATTTTTTTCTATTATTGATTGGCTATAGAATCGGGTGTAAAAACCAATCTCCATCAATTTATTGTGGTGTATTGGATATAAGTTTCATTGTGTTGTTGTTGGAACACTAGACAAGTCTAGGTGTTGCCAGTCGGAAATCCTGGTTGAGACTAGGTCGTTGGAAATCCTAACGAGTGAAGTTAGGTACTTGTATTTGCCAAGGCAGATAGTGGAATATCTCGTACCGGATTGGTCGGGGACTGGACGTACCCGGGTTGCGGGGAACCAGGATAAAAACTTTTGTCTTTGCGTTTGTTTTTCTGTGATTGTTTATATTTCTTGTACAAGCATTTTTCATTTGCTAATCTTATATCTTTGTAATTCCTTGTTTATTTAATTACCGCTGTGTAAAGATCTCTTTTTAAAGATTTATATCTGATTGTAATCTTTTGTCTATCATATTTGTAAGATTACTTTGTTGATTAAGAACCAAGCGTAGATCACTCTACTTGGCTTCTTAGGCAACATTAGAAGGATTTTATTTGTTCTAATCTTAACAATTGAAAAAGTATACTATTTGCACAACACTATTCAACCCCCCTTCTAGTGTTGTTTGCCATGCATAGGATCCAACACTTAGTATCAGAGCGAGGATACAAAGGTGATGGCGTCAACATCCTTTCACTCTGAAGGACTGAATACCATGCGACCACCACTGTTCAACGGAACCAACTACGCTAGCTGGAAGATCCGAATGAAGACTCACCTAGAGTCATTAGACATTGAAGCTTGGACTGTTACTAAAGTCCCGTACATTGCACCCACCGACGTTGAGTTTGGAAAATGGTCTGTCGACGACAAGAAGAGAGCTAATCTCAATGCAAAAGCAATGAATGCACTATTTTACGCCGTTACAGGAAATGAGTTCAATCGAGTCTCCCAATGTGTGATAGCACACCAAATATGGCATACTCTTCAGGTAAGTCACGAAGGAACCGAAAAGGTAAAGGAATCCCGCATAAATGTTTTACATTCGAAATTAGAATCCTTTAAAATGGAAGAACGAGAGAGTATCACCGATGTGAATACTCATTTTACTAATATTACAAATGAGCTCGCAGGATTAGGAAAGAAACTTTCCGAATATGAGCAAGTAATGAAGATACTAAGATCCCTCCGACCCGAATGGAAGGGAAAGACAACCGCCATCCGAGAAGCTCATAATGTGAAAGACCTCACCATTGAAGAACTAATGGGAAATCTCATGGCATATGAGATTGAGCTTGAAGAAGACAAGAAGATCGAAGAAAAACCAAAGAAGAAGAATCTCGCGTTCAAAGCCCAAGAGGAAGATTCCGATTACACGGACAAAGAAGACCATATCGCGTTCATCTCAAAGAACTTTAAAGAGTTCATCACAAGTAAGTATGGAAAACGATCTTTTAGACCCACTAACGGTATTATTTGTTTTGGTTGTAACAAACCAGGGCATGTCAAGAGAGACTGTCCATTGGAGAGAAACAATCGTGATTCCAGAGATCGTGGAAAGAACAAAGATAATAATGAAAAGCGAAACAACGGAAGAAACAAATTCCGACGACCAAAGAAAGAAGCTTACGCAGCCTTCGACCAGAGCGACGATTCCTCATCCGATGAATCCTCAGAGGAAGATAATGATGAAAGAAGAGAAACAGCACACATGTGCTTCATGGCATCCACATCCTCCAAGGTAAGCACACATCATGATTCATCTAGCGACAATGATTCGTCATCAAGTGATGATGAAGACATGGATTATAGGGGAGCATATAAGGGGCTATGCAAAATGCATGAAAGCTTATAAAGGAACATAGAAGAACACTTAGAAATATTAAAAAGGATACTAAAGAAAAAGAGGAAATCATTAAAGAAAATAGTCTCCTTAAAGAAAAGAATGATTTTCTGCAAAAAGATATTTCTTTAGTAAATGAAAAAGTTGAGAATCTGAATAATCTTCTCGTATCTGTCAAAGATAAATACGACGCTACGATGAAAATTATTGAGAATTTCAACAAAGGAAAAGGGAAGCTAGACAGTCTAATAGATAATCAAAAAGCCTCATCTAGCAAAACCGGTCTCGATAATGATTCACATCATACCAAGAAACGGATTAAGCATACTAGGATGCATCATTCTAACAATAATTTTTTGAGCATCTGGATACCAAAGAAACTATCTGATCAATGAAGGAAAAGGTACGCTATCGACTTTGTTCAGCAAGTTCATTTAAACAAAAATTACAAATATATTGTTCATGAGGGAACTAAACCATACTGGGTTTGACTTCCTAAAGACTAACCTCTCGGACTCAAAAAAAAGAGTACCATAAACGTTTTATTTTTCAGGTACTCCAAAGAAATGAAGAAAACAAGATCAAACGCTTTGTAATCAACATCAACAATTTTCTTGCGCGACTCAATTTTTTTCTTTGCTAAAATATATATGATTAAATTTAATTAAATAAATATTTTTTATTTTTTACTTTGATCTTATGTATTTGTGTTATACTCCTAAAAACATTTTGTGTTCAGAAATCGCACTCGACCTGGATCAAAAACCCTCGGGATGAGAAAACGGCTCAACCCAGTAGGGAGTCGACTACCTCCATGAGGGAGTCGACTACCAGAGTATATGCGAAATTCTGGGATTATTTTTGGCTAACTCCTAATGGGTTCTATTGAGTAAATGGGTTCATATCCTCAAGGCAACTTATACCCAATAAGCTAAAACTTCATCCTAACCCTTCATCTCTTGATCCTAAGGCCCTCATTCCTTCCCATCTTTCATCCAAAGATTAAAACCCCATAAGAGAAACCCTAGGTAGCCGACTACCTCATTTGCTCCTCCTCTCTTGAGAATTCTCTTGGTGCTTGGTTCATTTGAAGCTCCGCCAAACTTCATCTCTTCAAAACTTCAACCAAGGTAAAAATTTTTTGTTACTTCATGATCTTTATTTCATTATTTTTTTTCTCTTGCTTATCTAGCATTGTAAAAATACTGTTTTTACTCTTTCTAGATGCCTATCAAAGGAATTTTCACCAAGAAGAGAAAAACATCATCTGAAATTGATTCTGAAAAAGAAACCATTCTACCCTATCTTTTCAAGACCACCACTTATGAACAATTTGTTAAGATCACTAAGAAACCCATCTTGCATGAACGTTTTGTTAAGCCTAATGATGTTATAAATTATGGCATTGATAGCGTACTTGATTTTCAGAACTTGGCCAACCATTTCTCATCTGAAAATACTTATCTTTGCTATCCAAGGCTTGTGCACTTGTTCTATGCCAACATGGACTACGATCTTGCTAAAAGCCGTTTCATAACCAAAGTCCTTAAGACCAAGCTTGCCATTACTGTCAAATCTCTAGGAGAAGCCCTAGGAATCCCATATTCTGGCATGCTTCTTGATAAAGTACAAATGACTGAAGAAAATATTCTAGAGAGAATGTATTTGCCAGGACGACATTTTCAGACTAAACTGACATGTAGCGATCTTCGCTATCCGGTAAGAATTTTGGCAAATATATTATCCTATAATATCACTCAAAATTCTGGAAGTCATTCGATCTTATCAGAAAAGCAAGCCAAATGCATCTATGCTATACTAGGTAACATTCGCATCAATTGGGCCAAAGTTATCATGGATTCTATACTTGCTTCAGCTTCTTCTAATAAACCATCTTCCACCTTAGCTCATGGGCACTATCTCACAATATTGTTTATTAGCTATAATGTGCCTTTGGATCATGAAACCTCTATTCTAGAACCGGCTCGAGTTTTTGATGTTCATGCACTTGTGTCACGCCCCGCTTCCCAAAAACGTGGAGGCGAAGCGTGAGAAGGTCCGCTCAGACTTGAAGCTGCAAGCTGCAAGTCCGATAAGCGTCAATCAAATTTAAACTGCAGGTCCTTGCAACGCGAACGAAACAAAGATAATAATAATGAAATGAGACAAAAGAGATATATCAGAATATCCATAAAATAAGTTTCAACATCACAGAAAAAGCCACCAGGCTGAAATAAAAGAGTCTAAAGGCCCACACATGGCCAACAAAAGTACAACGTACAAAACAAAGGTGCCACGCACCAACAACTAACAGCAAAACCTAAAGCAAAAGAAGGCTCAGCAAAGTCACTCAGAAAAGGTCACCGGTGTCTGCAAAACTCCTCCTGGGCAAACATGGACTCAGACTCAGCGTCAGCAAAACATCATGTACTCAGCAACGGTCTCTGGCTCAGGGTCTAACATGTGACACCCAAAAGAGAAAGGGGCACATGTCAGCAAGTCTACAAGAGACTTGTGCAATGAAACTGAAAGTAGGTAAGCTACCTAGCAGTTCTAGCATGAAGGCAATGACATGGCAGTTTAAAGTATGAGTGCAACAAGTAAAGTAAAGTAAAGTACGAGCATGGCATTCAAACATGACATGGATGACAAGTTATACAAGTAACACTCACTAGTACAAGACAAGTAAAGTAAGCACCTCGTGCACAGAGTTCACGCCTTACAGCTGAAGAGGCTGTACGGGCACACTTCTACGCTGATTGGTCGCTCAACCCTACCCCTCCACGTGTATCGAGCCAGGGCTTTACCCCCGAACGTGAATGCTCGCTTCTGGATCACGAGCCAGGAAGTGTTTTTAACAAGTATGGCTTAGGGGTGCACCTAGCCGGAAACACGGAAACACGGATTGTACAAGTATTTTGTAGCGTGTGCTACGATGCAACAATCAATTTGGATGACATGTAAGATGCAATGCATGGCAGTTAAAAGTGCGTACAGCTAAGGGAAGTAAACGTGACAGTTTAGTATGCATGATTAACAAGTTTAAAGAGTTGGATCTAGCTTCGTTGTCAAGCTAGATCAATTTAGGTGACGGATCTAGTTTCGTTGTCAAACTAGATCAAATAGGCGTCTAACCAGCTATCATTTCACTGACTAGTCTCTTTTACGCTAAAAACAAGGAAGTGGCCTAAAAACATGGCCCTACACAAGAGTTGACAAGTTTCACTTGCCTGCAAGTCTGCAAGTCTGCTGATAGTCACAAGGTCAAGGAGTCCAGTTCTGCCTACGAGTCCAAACACCAAACAACACACCAACCTACAGTCACGTATTCATTATCTTGGATTAGTGAATCACAAACAATCAGAAGGTACCAATTTTAGTTGTTTAACAGGCGAGCGGTGAATCCTACGGAAAGAGACTTACCTCAACACGACGCGAGAGCTATTCTGACGTCGGGTAGCGATGTCAGGGGTTGGATTCATGTAGTGTGTACGGTACGGAATGACGAGTTCTCTGTGATAAAACAAGTGCACGAATAAGTTTGTGACGGCGGCTAGACTTTTTAGACAAATCCTAAAATGTCTAATGACCCAATTTTTTTTAATATTAGATTGCTATCCTAAAATGGGTGACACATCATTATTAAAGATCGTTAAATTACTAACATTATAAATACGTCACGCTGCTAGTACGAAAATACTCAACAAATAGAATCAATCGACCTAGGCTACAAGTTAACTAGAGTTGTGCAAACAAGTTATCAACCCTATAGATTGTCATGTTAACAACATTATAAAACGTCACTAGTCATGCTAACACCATATCATTAAATACTAACTTGTCAACTAGGGTAAACTAACAAGTTATAAAAATGTTCGTAGCGTTATCATCCTAGCAATGAAAACTAGCTAAAGCTTGGATGTTAAACGTACGAGTTATCGACTATCATTTAGCATGCCATCATCTTATTATTGGGCATGTTAACCGTCTTGTCCAACAACAAAAGAAACTGATCTTAACACGTAGAAGCGAACGAGACTAATCGAGATGAAGAGGAGATCTCCAACGTGGCTACCGGGGTAGCTGCATGACGGACAACGGTTAGGGGACGAAGAACACGCGAGGGGACGCCGCAAAATACGTCGCAGGGAGGCCTAGGGGCTGACGGAGATCAGCGCAACGCGGGGGTCTCGCTGCCGTTGCCCGGGCGTTGCTGCGAGTGCCCGGGGATGCGCTGATGCGCCCGCTGCTACGGACAGCGCTGCTACGCGCCTGGGTGGCGTCTGCAGCCCGCGGATCAGTCGCTGCATCGACTAGGGCGGAGCACCGGGCGGGGGTTGGCCGGAGAAAGGGTTCCGACGAGGTGGGTAAGGGCTGGCATGCAGCTGTTGTGGTGCTGAAGGGGGGTTGGACTGCGGCTTGCTGGAGGGGTCGCTGGCCTAGGTGGAGGTGATCGGAGTAGATCGCCGGAGGGAGAGGGAAAGATGAGGCCGGCATCGGGGTTCCTTGTTTGCTGGCGACGTCTACAAAGGTGGAGGAGCCGGAAAGCTCCTGGGGTGTGTCGGACAAATGCCACCGCCGTGACAGGCCTAGGACGGTGCTGCGCTGGCCTGGGCGGTGCACCTCAGTGAGAGGTCGACGGGGCATATCACAGCTGTGGACCTCCGACGAGGCCGCTGAGAGGGTGGAAGTGGGAGGCGCAAGGGTTACGGCGTCGGTGATAGATGTAAGCGTGGAGGAGAAGAGATATCATGTGGCGCCTGAGCTTGCGAGGAAAATATTTAGAGGCGGTGTTCGCGTTTGCTGGGAGATGAATTGCTTTAGCCCTAGGTTATATTTAATAGGGGAGAGGCTCACGTGGGTGGGGGGCTCTAGGGTTAGGTTAGGATTATAGGTATAGCAGTATTTGAATTTGTTATTAAAAAGAAATTATTAAAACTCAAAGCCTCACACCCATTCTCTCTCTCTCACCCTGGGTATGCGGTCAAGGCTAAGGAGTTGGGTTGGGTCAATATATTATGGGATGTATATTATTATTAAAAAAACTAGGGGATATGTGTCACATGAATACTTAGGGTTAAACAACTAATAGGTTGGTGAAAAGTGAAAGTAGGTCAAACGAAGTCCAAAAATTGTGAAATAAATACTGGGGTGACCAGGACGACGAGAGAAAGCAGACAGAGAAGACAGATCACAATTTCGACGTCGAGAAACGAAATCAAAAATAAAAAGGTCTAGTGACAAAAGTGAAAATCGTGGCGTCTCTCCAAATGAGATCAAATCGTGGGAGAACGACCCATGAAATGACGTTCCCAATTAACACCACAATTTTAATACTCTCAGAGAAGGTCACAACGGCATATCGCACTATAGGGTTCGGTCACGGACAAAGTCTAAAATAAATACGTGCACGAACAAGGCTACGTGCACGTAAAACGTATAAAAGATACGGGGTCCAAAGGCTATGGTAATTCTAAGTTGGGCACACGTCGGGGTGGCTTGCTAAGGATGCAACCAAGGTGATACGGCCCTATCAACTCAACGACACGACTCACATACCAAGCACAAAACCGATCTGATACTCGAAATTGCTATACGCACAGCCGTATGGCGAATAGTGAGTACCGGCCGTTACATCCTACCCACCTTAGAATAAAGTCCGTCCTCGGACTCTCTAACATATCTAGTCACTCTAGTAACTACCCCAATCATATCACATGTATTTCAAACCAGGTATAGTTATTACAAGTGCTTATATATGCATTGGGTAGTCAATATATTCACGCACGTTACACACTTACACCTATCATAGCCAGTCAAATTCATACACATATTTCAATCATTCATATAGTCACATGCATCCCTTCTTAACCATTACTCACTTATTACATACTACGGTGCACATACTCACAACCAAATCAAATAGTTCACGCCAGCAAATACCATCGCAATATTCCACATTCAGATAACTACCTATGAACAAAACAATAAGGATACACTACTCCCTATATCTCCTAGTGTACATCCAATGCCAACACATCAACACATGTAGTCACACCTTATCATTATCAAATCAAGTTTACTATATTTAATATGCATTCACCACTACTGTCATTTCACAATAAATAGTCATTCAATATACGCAGATACTTCACCATATATTTACATAACATAGTCCTATAACTATATTCAAGACTCATCACACACACCAAAATCACCAATACCTATAACTAAGCACATACTTACCCGTGCAAGGTGCACACCCACGCACGCTAACATTCCATCCATATATAACAATCATACCACCATATACTCAGCACATCTACACACCTAGTTTAGCTAGCACACATACGTTCACGCAGATATGTCCTTAATAAATAACTATACCACAATTAATACCTATAATCATATACTGGTATAGCGACCCACAATCATGTGCGTAACATAACCAGGCACAAACACTCCTATCACTATACATACATCAAACTTTGCTATATGCCACTACAAACGTATATAACAATATACTTAGAGTATACCCACTCAAGCTTGAGTGAGACTCAATACACATATCAGAATATTCTATATACGTAACACGGCATTCATACCTATACCAATACCACTCCAATATTTATATGTCTACCAATACAACCATATACATACCATAAGCCAATCATGCTTAATATTTAGTCAGGTATTACTCACATAGTTCAATCACTCTATATACCATAATAATAATACAGACATCAGCACACGTATAATTATAATACACTCCCTAATACATACGCATTCATCGTATAGTCACACACATGTAACATATTTATTCACACCTTAGCCTACTACCTATAAGTACTAACATATAAACAATTTCATAATATCACGAATAACTCTGAGTATGTATATACCACACAATAGGCAAACATTTATATACTATAGAGGAGTACACTCATTCAAGCCCACACACTCAATCTAGGTACATGCACCATGACAACATCACGAGGGTCCAAGGGCCTACTAACAAATTAGGGTTGACACAGTCATTGACGGGCACTAAAGCCTAAGCAATAGAGGAAGATTAGAGGTCGAAGCGTGACGAGGGGAAGATCGATAAGCACGAGTTCAGATAGGACAAGTACAAGGGGACAGATTGGTTAGGTGAAACAGTGACTCACTTGTGAATGCTTAGGCAGGGGAACGGGAGATGTAGTGATACTTTTATAGGATACAGAAAAGGAAATAGGGTAAAGATCATAAGCTAAAACACATGAAATTTGAAAACTGTTGTATTTCAAAAGTTGAAGTCCTTGTCTGTATAAAATATTTGGAGATCGATAAAATGAATTGTTCAAAATAAGTTTGAGTTGAATATTCCTAATAAGAGAAAAGGATTTAGTGGCTTATACAATATCATAATAAAAGAGTAAATCATATACACGAATATAAAAAAATTTCGTAGTTTTAGAAAATATTATACGGCAGTGATTTAATATAAAGCTGGCAAAAGCTTAAAGAATGAAATTAAATTTGAACTGAAGAATTTAATCTTATGTTAAATGCTTTCAAAGTCTCTAGGCTAGGAAAAATTTAAAAATAATCAGTATTGAAACTATTTTTATAGGGACCAGTGTGTGCCAAAATAAAACTGATTTACACGAAGTTCTTTTAATATACGAGCACACGAACCTGGCACGGATGTATAAAAATAATTAAAATTCAATTTAATTTAGAAATTTTCTAAAAGCATGTATGGTGGTCGGAAAGATAATAATAATAACTTAGTAGTAGAATTATCAAAATTGATAGTAAAGCTTTAAAATCAAATCATGTAGGGTCTAAATCAGGAAGTGGTTATGAAATAGTAATTTTACAAAGATCTGAAATATGGAAGACGATGAGCATAACTTCGACTTGCTGAAAGCTGAAATACCATGTGACTTGAAAAGTATATTAAAAGGAAGAGCGATGGGTCATTTAAATGGCATAAATCAGAAAGGAAAATTATAAATCGAATTGGGCAAAATAAAAGTACGGTTCAGAATAAAATTAATATATAAAAGGAAAATGTATTTTCATAGGTACGAAAAGCATAGGCTGGAAAAATATAATAAGCTAGTATTCAAAAATTTGCGCCAAAAGTTTTAAGAATTTAAGTCAACGAAGGAGTATGAAGTATAAGTACATACATTAAAATTTTAAACAACTTTAAACTTAGGGAAAGATGAAATCGAAAAAATACTTTCAGAAGATTCCAGATTTGTAACGGAGAGGTTCGAAAATTGACGACGATCGTAATAAGGCAATCTCGTGAATCGAGGAAAGGGAAATGGTAGGATGATCAAAACATTCATACGCCTAGGATATGAACCAGGAAATCTACGGGGAAACTCCTACAGTCGACCAACTAAGGATTAAGTGTAACGACCACTTTTCGTTGTACGTTTTTCGTGCACGTGCTTTTGGCCGTGCACGTGTTTGTTTTAGACTTTGTTCGTTGCGAACACTTTCGTGTGATATGCCGTTGTGAACGTCTCTGAGAGTATTAAATAGTGGCACTAAATTGGAACGACGTTTCTCAAGTCGTTTTCCCACAATTTAAACTTATTCGATGAGACGTGGCGATTTTCACTTTTGACGGGAGACGTTTCTATTTTTAGTTTCGTCGTCCGACGTCAAAATTGAGATCCGTCTCCTTAGTTAGCTCACTCTCCTCGTCACGATCGCCACGATATTTATTTTATAATTTTTGGAGTTTATTTGACCACTTTTAAATTTTTAACAAGTTTTATATTATTTTTAATAATTAATTTATAAATTATTTTCGTCCAAATAAAATTTATTTGAGTTTTAAACGTTTTAAATAATTTTTGAGCCAATTTCCAGCTCATTTGGACCAAGTCAAACCCTTGGGTGAGTTGGAGAAGTTGAATTTCAAATTTTAAATTATTTTAAACTTCTAATCCTATTAGATTTAGCCCTAGACCAAGTCAACCCATCTACACTATATAAACAACCCCTAGGAAGACCCATTTTTGCAAGAAATTAACCCTAGCCTCTTCCAAAACCCAAAATTGACGTTGCGACGATTCGTCGCAACGTTGCGACGAACTTCCCCCGCTCAGACCGAGAGAACGGGCCCAAAACTACCACACCGACCGAAGCCCCCGCCCGCTCATCCGCATCGCTCGCTTGCACGGCCATCGCCCGCTTCAGCTGTGTCCGACCGAGGAATCCTCTCGGTCAGACCGATGGCCGCCCCCGCTCACGCCCGTTCCCCCGCTCCGCTGCAGCCCAAGCGCCCGACCGACCCGCCCGCTGTGTCTGACCGATGCTCTCGCCCGCATCGCCCCGCGTTGCAACATTACAACGTTGCAACGCCCGCCCAAGCGCCCGACCGAGACGACCGACCGCTCCGACCGATGGAGCTCCCCGCACACGCTGCTGCACCGCTCCGCAGCGCTGCACAGCACCGTGCGCTGTGTCTGACCGAGAGACTCTCTTGGTCAGGCTAGGGTACGACCGATGGCCAAACGTCGCAACCCCGCACCCGTCGCACCGCTTGCCACCGTGGGCCCCCCAAGTTCTCCAGAGGTATTGTGGGTCCCCCAAAGGTCCCTAGGACTACTGTGGGCCCCACCTAGGTGCGTTCTCTTCGACGACTTGCCGCGTACGACGTCGTCGCACGTTGTAGCCCGTCGTCGCACGTGCGAGCTTTGGAATCTGGAATCGTCGCCCGGGGTGATGCTCTGAACTTTCCAGCGAGGAAACTATATTGGAATCTGGACTTGGAGCGCGATATTATTATTCCAACCCCCGGCGTCGCTACCCGACGCCGGTGTAGCTTTCGCGTCGTGTTGAGGTAACGCTTTGCACCCCTAGGACCCCCAACCCAATTGCATGCTAATCAAGACTAAAATCAGTATTTTTAAAGTATTTTAAATGTTTTAAATTCACTAATGAAGATTAATAATATGGACTTTAGGCCGGTGGACTTGTGCACGTAGGATAATTGTGATTTTTGGACTCATTGGACGGTGTGCTCAGACGTCGAACTTGCAGGCAAGTGAAACTTGCCAACTCTTGTGTAGGGCCATGTTTTTAGGCCACTTCCTTGTTCCTAGCGTAAAAGAGACTAGTCAGTGAAATGATAGCTGGCTAGACGCCTACTTGATCTAGTTTGTCAACGAAACTAGATCCGTCACCTAATTGATCTAGCTTGACAACGAAGCTAGATCCACCCCCTTTAAACTTGTTGTTCATGCATACTAAACTGTCACGTTTACTTTCCTTATCTATACGCACTTTTAACTGACATGCATTGCATTCTACATGTCATCCAAGTTGAATATTGCATTCGTAGCACACGCTACATACTTGTACTTACTTGTCCTGGCTAGGTGCACCCCTACGCCATACTTGTTAAAAACACTTCCTGGCTCGTGATCCAGAAGCGAGCATTACCGTTCGGGGGTAAGGCCCTGGCTCGATACACGTGGGATGGGGTAAGAGTTAAGCGGCCAATCAGCTGGGAGTATGCCTGATCATCAACTGCAGTTGTAGGGCGTAAACTCTGGGTGGGGCGGAGTTAAGCGACCAATCAGTGAGAAAGAAAGTCATTTCAGCTGTAAGGCGTAAACTTTGCACATAACATGAAAACATGACTAGAGAAATCCTTGTAAATGTTTATAGTCTTACCACACTTGCCATGCCATGCTAGGTTACTTGTTGTTTTCTTTACCTGCTGCACTTATACTTTAACTGCGATGTCATTGCATCATGCTAGAACTGCTAGGTTGCTTTACTTTCCCTACTTTCAGTTTCCTTGCACAAGTCTCTTGTAGACTTGCTGACATGTGCCCCTTGCTCTTTTGGGTGTCACATGTTAAACCTGAGCCAGAGACCGTTGCTGAGTACGTGATGTTTTGCTGACGCTGAGACTGAGTCCATGATTGCACAGGAGGATTTTGGTGGACACCGGTGACCATTCTTTGAGTCTTTGTTGAGCTTTATTTTGCTTTAGGCCTTTTGTTAGTTGTTGGTGCGTAGCACCGTTGTTTTGTACTTTGTACTTTTGTTGGCCATGTTTGGGCCTTTAGCCTCTTTTTCTTTTAGCCTGGTGGCTTTTTCTGTGATGTTGAAACTTATTTTATGGATATTCTGAGATTACTCTTTTGTCTCATTTCATTATTATTATCTTGTTTCGCTCGCGTTGCAAGGACCTGCAGTTTTAAATTTGATTGACGCTTATCGGACTTGCAGCTTTGTAGCTTCAAGTCTGAGCGGACCTTCTCACGCTTCGCCTCCATATTTTTGGGAAGCGGGGCGTGACAGGTTTTGTTGGTGGCCCATACAGGTCCAGTCTTGCAATTGCAAACTAACGAAATAACGATAATAACGGAATGTCCATTAAATAAATTGCAACATCCGAGTCATAAGCCCGGAGTCTAGTCGTTTTCTTACGACACTAGGTGGTAAGAAGGCTTAGTTAGACGTCTGTGCTTGCTAGTTAGAGGCCCTGATTGTAGTTAGACCCCCTTTTAGCAATCGATTTAATTGTTGTAGAAGTTACCTTAGTGGTCCTTGTTTACCCCTGACTATATTAGACTTCTAGGTTTTCCTTTTGGTCGTTCGCTTGGGTTCATCGATTTCGGACCAAGCTGAGCGTTTTCCTTTACCGTCTAACCTTTAGAAGTCTTAGCGCTTAGTTTTACTCTTTAGTTGGTCGACCGTAAGTGTTTCCGTAGACTTCCTGATTCATATCCTAGGAGTATGAATGTTCTGATCATCCGACTAATTTCCTTGCCTCGATTCACGAGATCGCCTCATGACGATTGTCGTCAATTTACAAACATCGCCATTGCAAAACTTGAACCTTCGGAAAATATTTTTCGATCTTCTCTTTCACTAAGTTTAAATTTGTCCAAATTTTTAATATATATATCTTATATTTCATGCTCCTTCATTGATTTAAATTTTTAAACGTTTGTCAGAATTTTTGAAACTAGCTTATAGTATTTTCCTAGCCTATGTTTTTCGTACTTATGCAAATGCGTCGTCCCTTCATATATTAATTTTATTCTGAATCGTACTTTTATTCAACTTGTAATTTTCCCGCCTAATTGATGCCATTCGTATGCTTTTCAAGACACATGGAATTTCAGCTTTCAGCAAGTTGGTTTTTGCTCGTCGTTCTCGCTATTTCAGATTTTTGCAAAATTACTATTTTCATAACCACTTCCTGATTTAGACCCTCTGTGATTTGATTTTAAAGACTTGATATTCGATCATTCTTATACTAAGTCATTATTATTATTTTTCCGTTCACCATACATACTTTTAGGAAAATTTCTAAACTAAATTGAATTTCAATTATTTTTATATCCGTACCAGGCTCGTTGTTCTTGTATGCTAGGAGCTTTGTGTAAACCAGTTTTAATTTTGTACACCCTGGTTCTTTAAAAAGTAGTTTCAATATTGATTATTTTAAATTTTTCCATAGCCTAAAAAAAATTTTTTTGAAAGCATTTACCATAAGTTAAATTCTTCCGTTACTTGATTTCATTCTTGACTTTCCAAAAACTTTTGACAACATTATATTAAATTACTGACGTATAGAATTTTCTAAACCATGTCCTTAATATTCGTGTAAATGATTTTACTCCCTTTTCTTAATGATTTTATATAAACCAATAGATCATTTTCTATTATTTTAAATATTCGACTCAGATTTATTTTGAACAACTCGTTTTATCGATTCCCAAATATTTCTTTTCAGACGAGGATTTTAATTTCGAAGTACAACAGTTTTCAGATTTCACGTATTTTAGCTTGTGCTACTTACCCTATTTTCTTTTCTCCATCCTTTGTAAGCATCACTACATCTTCCTTTTCCCTCAACCTAAACATCACCTTGAGTCAATGTTCGTCTAACCAAGCCGTCTCCTTGTATTCGTCCTATCGGAGCTCGTGCTTATCAATCCTTCCCTCGTCACGCTCTCGACCTCCCTTGTTGCTTAGACTTTAGTGCCCGTCAATGTCTGTGTCAACTCTTAGTTGTTAGTAGACCCTTGGACCTTTGTGAGGTGTTGTAGTGCACGTACGTGAGCTTGAATGAGTACCCCCCATAGTATATTAATGCTTGCCTAATGTGTGATATATATATATATACTCGGATTTATTCGTGATAGTATGAAGTTGTTGTGTGTTAATAGTTATAGGTTTTTGTGTGGATAGCTATACTATACTAGGGATGCTTGTGTATATAAGAGTCAGCGTTGAAATATCTAAGTTGTGAATGTAGCAAGAGATACTTATAATGGTTGAAATAAAATGATTGGTAAAGCTATGTGTGTGCTAGGTGTGATAATAATAAGTGCATGTATAGTTAAGTAAGTAGGCCTATTGAGTGACCCATATATATTAGCACGTATGAGTGTGTGCTCGTATGTGGGTATGTATTGTGTTTAGACGTAAGTAGTTATGTTTTGATGCCTGAGTATATAGGTGATATACATATGGAAGTAGGAGTATAATTTTAATTGGTATTGCTTGCTCTTGCGGGATGTTGCATGCGTGCATACCGTGAGGTATACACGACTATTGCACATCTTAATTATGTATGTGTGAATGTGTTAGTATACTAATTATAGGTAGTAGGCTATGGTGTGAATATATACATTATTTATGTGTGACTATACGGTGAATGTTTGTACTAGAGAGGGTATTATAAATATGTGGGTGCTGATGTCGGTAATGTTATTATTATGGTATATAATTAGTTTGAACTATGTGGGTGTTATCTGACTAAATATTAAGTGTGATTGATTTATGGAATGTATATGGTTGTATTGGTAGATGCATATATATATATAATGGAGTGGTATTGGTATATGTATTAATGCCGTGTTACGTATATAGAATATTCTGAGGTGTGTACTGAGTCTCACTCAAGCTTGAGTGGGTATACTCTAAGTACATTGAATGTATGTTTGTAGTTTGAATATAGCGATGTTTGATGCATGTATAGTGATAGGAGTGTTTGTGCCTGGTTGTGTTACGCACATGATTGTGGGTCGCTACACCAGTATATAGTTATAGGTGTTGGTCTTGTGGTATAGCTAATTACTAAGGACTTGCTCGTGTGAACGTATGTGTACTAGCTAAAACTAGGTGTGTTTGTGTGCTAGTTATATAATGGTATGATTGGTGTATGTAAATGAAATGTTAGCGTGTATGGGTGTGCACCATGCACGGGTAGGTATGTGCTTAGTTATAGGCTTGATGACTATGATATATGTGGCGTGTCGTAAATACAGTTATAGGACCGTACGTGATGTGAATGTATGGTGAAATATTGGAATGCATTTGAATGACTATATATATTACGAAATTATAGAAGTGGTGAGTGTATATTATATATGGTGAATTTGATTTAATAGTGGTATGGTGTGACTATATGTGTTGAGATGTTTTGTATTGGATGAATATTAGAGGGTAGTATACCCTTGATGTTTGTGCATAGGTAGCTACATATAGGTAGAGGAATGATTGTATTGGTTAAGTGTGAGACTATCCTTATATAAGTATCTGAACTGTTGTTTTGCGAGTAGTAGTTATATAAGGGATGTATGTTTATATATATGATTGAAATACATGTATGAATTTGACTGACTATAATAGGTATAAGTGTATACGTACGTGAATGTATATACGTGTTGGTAGTATTAATGTTTGACTACTTAGTGCATATATAAGCACTTGTAATGACTATACCTGGTTGAATTATTATATGACTTGATTGGGGTAGTTACTAGAGTGACTAGCGATATTAGAAAGTCCGAGGACGGACTTTATTCTAAGGTGGGGAGGATGTAACGACCACTTTTCGTTGTACGTTTTTCGTGCACGTGCTTTTGGCCGTGCACGTGTTTGTTTTAGACTTTGTTCGTTGCGAACACTTTCGTGTGATATGCCGTTGTGAACGTCTCTGAGAGTATTAAATAGTGGCACTAAATTGGAACGACGTTTCTCGAGTCGTTTTCCCACAATTTAAACTTATTCGATGAGACGTGGCGATTTTCACTTTTGACGGGAGACGTTTCTATTTTTAGTTTCGTCGTCCGACGTCAAAATTGAGATCCGTCTTCTTAGTTAGCTCACTCTCGTCGTCACGATCGCCACGATATTTATTTTATAATTTTTGGAGTTTATTTGACCACTTTTAAATTTTTAACAAGTTTTATATTATTTTTAATAATTAATTTATAAATTATTTTCCGCCAAATAAAATTTATTTGAGTTTTAAACGTTTTAAATAATTTTTGAGCCAATTTCCAGCTCATTTGGACCAAGTCAAACCCTTGGGTGAGTTGGAGAAGTTGAATTTCAAATTTTAAATTATTTTAAACTTCTAATCCTATTAGATTTAGCCCTAGACCAAGTCAACCCATCTACACTATATAAACAACCCCTAGGAAGACCCATTTTCGCAAGAAATTAACCCTAGCCTCTTCCAAAACCCAAAATTGACGTTGCGACGATTCGTCGCAACGTTGCGACGAACTTCCCCCGCTCAGACCGAGAGAACGGGCCCAAAACTACCGCACCGACCGAAGCCCCCGCCCGCTCATCCGCATCGCTCGCTTGCACGGCCATCGCCCGCTTCAGCTGTGTCCGACCGAGGAATCCTCTCGGTCAGACCGATGGCCGCCCCCGCTCACGCCCGTTCCCCCGCTCCGCTGCAGCCCAAGCGCCCGACCGACCCGCCCGCTGTGTCTGACCGATGCTCTCGCCCGCATCGCCCCACGTTGCAACATTGCAACGTTGCAACGCCCGCCCAAGCGCCCGACCGAGACGACCGACCGCTCCGACCGATGGAGCTCCCCGCACCCGCTGCTGCACCGCTCCGCTGCGCTGCACAGCGCCGTGCGCTGTGTCTGACCGAGAGACTCTCTCGGTCAGGCTAGGGTACGACCGATGGCCAAACGTCGCAACCCCGCACCCGTCGCACCGCTTGCCACCGTGGGCCCCCCAAGTTCTCCAGAGGTATTGTGGGTCCCCCAAAGGTCCCTAGGACTACTGTGGGCCCCACCTAGGTGCGTTCTCTTCGACGACTTGCCGCGTACGACGTCGTCGCACGTCGTAGCCCGTCGTCGCACGTGCGAGCTTTGGAATCTGGAATCGTCGCCCGGGGTGATGCTCTGAACTTTCCAGCGAGGAAACTATATTGGAATCTGGACTTGGAGCGCGATATTATTATTCCAACCCCCGGCGTCGCTACCCGACGCCGGTGTAGCTTTCGCGTCGTGTTGAGGTAACGCTTTGCACCCCTAGGACCCCCAACCCAATTGCATGCTAATCAAGACTAAAATCAGTATTTTTAAAGTATTTTAAATGTTTTAAATTCACTAATGAAGATTAATAATATGGACTTTAGGCCGGTGGACTTGTGCACGTAGGATAATTGTGATTTTTGGACTCATTGGACGGTGTGCTCAGACGTCGAACTTGCAGGGAAGTGAAACTTGCCAACTCTTGTGTAGGGCCATGTTTTTAGGCCACTTCCTTGTTCCTAGCGTAAAAGAGACTAGTCAGTGAAATGATAGCTGGCTAGACGCCTACTTAATCTAGTTTGACAACGAAACTAGATCCGTCACCTAATTGATCTAGCTTGACAACGAAGCTAGATCCACCCCCTTTAAACTTGTTGTTCATGCATACTAAACTGTCACGTTTACTTTCCTTATCTGTACGCACTTTTAACTGACATGCATTGCATTCTACATGTCATCCAAGTTGAATATTGCATTCGTAGCACACGCTACATACTTGTACTTACTTGTCCTGGCTAGGTGCACCCCTACGCCATACTTGTTAAAAACACTTCCTGGCTCGTGATCCAGAAGCGAGCATTACCGTTCGGGGGTAAGGCCCTGGCTCGATACACGTGGGATGGGGTAAGAGTTAAGCGGCCAATCAGCTGGGAGTATGCCTGATCAGCAACTGCAGTTGTAGGGCGTAAACTCTGGGTGGGGCGGAGTTAAGCGACCAATCAGTGAGAAAGAAAGTCATTTCAGCTGTAAGGCGTAAACTTTGCACATAACATGAAAACATGACTAGAGAAATCCTTGTAAATGTTTATAGTCTTACCACACTTGCCATGCCATGCTAGGTTACTTGTTGTTTTCTTTACCTGCTGCACTCATACTTTAACTGCCATGTCATTGCATCATGCTAGAACTGCTAGGTTGCTTTACTTTCCCTACTTTCAGTTTCCTTGCACAAGTCTCTTGTAGACTTGCTGACATGTGCCCCTTGCTCTTTTGGGTGTCACATGTTAAACCTGAGCCAGAGACCGTTGCTGAGTACGTGATGTTTTGCTGACGCTGAGACTGAGTCCATGATTGCACAGGAGGATTTTGGTGGACACCGGTGACCATTCTTTGAGTCTTTGTTGAGCTTTATTTTGCTTTAGGCCTTTTGTTAGTTGTTGGTGCGTAGCATCGTTGTTTTGTACTTTGTACTTTTGTTGGCCATGTTTGGGCCTTTAGCCTCTTTTTCTTTTAGCCTGGTGGCTTTTTCTATGATGTTGAAACTTATTTTATGGATATTCTGAGATTATTCTTTTGTCTCATTTCATTATTATTATCTTGTTTCGCTCGCGTTGCAAGGACCTGCAGTTTTAAATTTGATTGACGCTTATCGGACTTGCAGCTTTGTAGCTTCAAGTCTGAGCGGACCTTCTCACGCTTCGCCTCCATATTTTTGGGAAGCGGGGCGTGACATTAAGAACTAAGTGTTAAGACTTTCTAAGGGCTAGACAGTAATGAACTGCGTCCAGCTTGGTCCGAAATTGATGAACCCAAGCGAACGACTAAAGGAATTTTAGAAGTCTACTATGGTCAGAGTCAGACAAGAACCACTAAGGTAACTCCTACGACGATTAAATCAATTCCTGACATGGAGTCTAACTAATAATCAGAGGCCTCTAACTAGCAAGCACAGCCGTCTAACTAAGTCTTCTTACCACCTAGTGTCATAAGAAAACGACTAGACTCAAGGCTTAAGACTCGGATGTTGTAATTTATTTAATGGACATTCCGTTATTATCGTTGTTCCGTTAATTCACAATCGCAAGACGGACCTGCATGGGCCACCAACAAAACCTGTCACGCCCCGCTTCCCAAAAACGTGGAGGCGAAGCGTGAGAAGGTCCGCTCAGACTTGAAGCTGCAAGCTGCAAGTCCGATAAGCGTCAATCAAATTTAAACTGTAGGTCCTTGCAACGCGAACGAAACAAAGATAATAATAATGAAATGAGACAAAAGAGATATCTCAGAATATCCATAAAATAAGTTTCAACATCACAGAAAAAGCCACCAGGCTGAAATAAAAGAGTCTAACGGCCCACACATGGCCAACAAAAGTACAACGTACAAAACAAAGGTGCCACGCACCAACAACTAACAGCAAAACCTAAAGCAAAAGAAGGCTCAGCAAAGTCACTCAGAAAAGGTCACCGGTGTCTGCAAAACTCCTCCTGGGCAAACATGGACTCAGACTCAGCGTCAGCAAAACATCACGTACTCAGCAACGGTCTCTGGCCCAGGGTCTAACATGTGACACCCAAAAGAGAAAGGGGCACATGTCAGCAAGTCTAGAAGAGACTTGTGCAAGGAAACTGAAAGTAGGTAAGCAACCTAGCAGTTCTAGCATGAATGCAATGACATGGCAGTTTAAAGTATGAGTAAAACAAATAAAGTAAAGTAAAGTACGAGCATGGCATTCAAACATGACATGGATGACAAGTTATACAAGTAACACTCACTAGTACAAGATAAGTAAAGTAAGCACCTCGTGCACAGAGTTCACGCCATACAGCTGAAGAGACTGTACGGGCACACTTCTACGCTGATTGGTCGCTCAACCCTACCCCTCCACGTGTATCGAGCCAGGGCCTTACCCCCGAATGGGAATGCTCGCTTCTGGATCACGAGCCAGGAAGTGTTTTTAACAAGTATGGCTTAGGGGTGCACCTAGCCGGAAACACGGAAACACGGATTGTACAAGTATTTTATAGCGTGTGTTATGATGCAACAATCAATTTGGATGACATGTAAGATGCAATTCATGGCAGTTAAAAGTGCGTATAGCAAAGGGAAGTAAACGTGACAGTTTAGTATGCATGATTAACAAGTTTAAAGAGTTGGATCTAGCTTCGTTGTCAAGCTAGATCAATTTAGGTGACGGATCTAGTTTCGTTGTCAAACTAGATCAAATAGGCGTCTAGCCAGCTATCATTTCACTGACTAGTCTATTTTACGCTAAAAACAAGGAAGTGGCCTAAAAACATGGCCCTACACAAGAGTTGACAAGTTTCACTTGCCTGCAAGTCTGCAAGTCTGCTGATAGTCACAAGGTCAAGGAGTCCAGTTCTGCCTACGAGTCCAAACACCAAACAACACACCAACCTACAGTCACGTATTCATTATCTTGGATTAGTGAATCACAAACAATCAGAAGGTACCAATTTTAGTTGTTTAACAGGCGAGCGGTGAATCCTACGGAAAGAGACTTACCTCAACACGACGCGAGAGCTATTCTGACGTCGGGTAGCGATGTCAGGGGTTGGATTCATGTAGTGTGTACGGTACGGAATGACGAGTTCTCTGTGATAAAACAAGTGCACGAATAAGTTTGTGACGGCGGCTAGACTTTTTAGACAAATCCTAAAATGTCTAATGACCCAATTTTTTTTAATATTATATTGCTATCCTAAAATGGGTGACACATCATTATTAAAGATCGTTAAATTACTAACATTATAAATACGTCACGTTGCTAGTACGAAAATACTCAACAAATAGAATCAAGCGACCTAGGCTACAAGTTAACTAGAGTTGTGCAAACAAGTTATCAACCCTATAGATTGTCATGTTAACAACATTATAAAACGTCACTAGTCATGCTAACACCATATCATTAAATACTAACTTGTCAACTAGGGTAAACTAACAAGTTATAAAAATGTTCGTAGTGTTATCATCCTAGCAATGAAAACTAGCTAAAGCTTGGATGTTAAACGTACGAGTTATCGACTATCATTTAGCATGCCATCATCTTATTATTGGGCATGTTAACCGTCTTGTCCAACAACAAAAGAAACTGATCTTAACACGTAGAAGCGAACGAGACTAATCGAGATGAAGAGGAGATCTCCAACGTGGCTACCGGGGTAGCCGCATGACGGACAGCGGTTAGGGGACGAAGAACACGCGAGGGGACGCTGCAAAATACGTCGCAGGGAGGCCTAGGGGCTGACGGAGATCAGCGCAACGCGGGGGTCTCGCTGCCGTTGCCCGGGCGTTGCTGCGAGTGCCCGGGGATGCGCTGATGCGCCCGCTGCTGCGGACAGCGCTGCTACGCACCTGGGTGGCGTCTGCAGCCTGCGGATCAGTCGCTGCATCGACTAGGGCGGAGCACCGAGCGGGGGTTGGCCGGCGAAAGGGTTCCGACGAGGTGGGTAAGGGCTGGCATGCAGCTGTTGTGGTGCTGAAGGGGGGTTGGACTGCGGCTTGCTGGAGGGGTCGCTGGCCTAGGTGGAGGTGATCGGAGTAGATCGCCGGAGGGAGAGGGAAAGATGAGGCCGGCATCGGGGTTCCTTGTTTGCTGGCGACGGCTACAAAGGTGGAGGAGCCGGAAAGCTCCTGGGGTGTGTCGGACAAATGCCACCGCCGTGACAGGCCTAGGACGGTGCTGCGCTGGCCTGGGCGGTGCACCTCAGTGAGAGGTCGACGGGGCATATCACAGCTGTGGACCTCCGACGAGGCCGCTGAGAGGGTGGAAGTGGGAGGCGCAAGGGTTACGGCGTCGGTGATAGATGTAAGCGTGGAGGAGAAGAGATATCATGTGGCGCCTGAGCTTGCGAGGAAAATATTTAGAGGCGGTGTTCGCGTTTGCTGGGAGATGAATTGCTTTAGCCCTAGGTTATATTTAATAGGGGAGAGGCTCACGTGGGTGGGGGGCTCTAGGGTTAGGTTAGGATTATAGGTATAGCAGTATTTGAATTTGTTATTAAAAAGAAATTATTAAAACTCAAAGCCTCACACCCATTCTCTCTCTCTCACCCTGGGTATGCGGTCAAGGCTAAGGAGTTGGGTTGGGTCAATATATTATGGGATGTATATTATTATTAAAAAAACTAGGGGATATGTGTCACATGAATACTTAGGGTTAAACAACTAATAGGTTGGTGAAAAGTGAAAGTAGGTCAAACGAAGTCCAAAAATTGTGAAATAAATACTGGGGTGACCGGGACGACGAGAGAAAGCAGACAGAGAAGACAGATCACAATTTCGACGTCGAGAAACGAAATCAAAAATAAAAAGGTCTAGTGACAAAAGTGAAAATCGTGGCGTCTCTCCAAATGAGATCAAATCGTGGGAGAACGACCCATGAAATGACGTTCCCAATTAACACCACAATTTTAATACTCTCAGAGAAGGTCACAACGGCATATCGCACTATAGGGTTCGGTCACGGACAAAGTCTAAAATAAATACGTGCACGAACAAGGCTACGTGCACGTAAAACGTATAAAAGATACGTGGTCCAAAGGCTATGGTAATTCTAAGTTGGGCACACGTCGGGGTGGCTTGCTAAGGATGCAACCAAGGTGATACGGCCCTATCAACTCAACGACACGACTCACATACCAAGCACAAAACCGATCTGATACTCGAAATTGCTATACGCACAGCCGTATGGCGAATAGCGAGTACCGGCCGTTACAACTTGGTAGAATGAATCTTCACCATGACCTTGATGAGAACATCCCTGAAGAAAAACTTGCAGCTGAAGGAGGATCCTCATCCTCTAGAAAAGGTAAGAAAATTGTGGTTTCAGATTCTGAAGAAGAAGAAGAAGGAGAAGAAGAAAAAGGAAGCGAAGAAGAAGAAGAAGAAGAAGCACCGGCGTATATTCTTGAGCTTCAAGAAATGATTCTAAAGAAGATTGGAAAATTGAAGATCTCACAAGAGAAAGGATTTGAAGATCTCAATCAAAAGGTGGACGACCTCAAGGAGATCGTCGTGAAAAGCAACAAGATGACTGAGGAAACGCTTGTTATGATCCTTGAAGAGATCAAGGAACTAAAGAAGAACATCGGTCATCCTTAGCTTCTCTCATAAACAATGGTTCTCTTTCAAAACAATGATTCTCTAAAACTATGTCCTTAAGACTTATGGCTTGTAATAACTTTTATCATATGGTGCTAGCTATCATGAACTTATCTTCTATGCAATACTTTAGGTGTTCCTATAAACTAACATCTCTCACGCAGGCATATGAAATTGAATTCCTCTCCTAATTATATTATGATCTTTTGAAATTTTTTTTTGTTGATGACAAGGGGGAGAAAAAGATATGAAATGCAAAAATGAAATTTTATGAATTGTATTGCTAACAGCTTCGATGCAGGGGGAGAACCGCATCGATGCAGGGGGAGTAAGTACACTTTCATGAATCTTCATTTTTTTTCAAACTTACTTCATTTTTCATTTGGGTGTCATCATCAAAAAGGGGGAGAGTGATGGAAATTGAATTCCACCCCAAGTGATTTTGATGATGAGCACACCAAATGAAAGCTTAATTTACTAACTACACTATACCTAAGTGTGCAGAATATGCGAAACTTTACTCATACTCAATGAAACACAAATCTACGCTCAAAGACAAAGACAAACGTGGCTAAGTCAAATGATGAAGTTCAAAGCTCAAACAGAACAAGAAGCTCAAGTGAAGCTCACTTCTACTCCATCAAATTGATCAAGCTTTCGAAGATGTGTCCTAAGTCTATAGTGAGTGTGTCGTGTCTCTTTAGGGTATTTGTTAAAGCCAAATCATATATACAAAACACACGCACATAAACAATTTGAAAAAGCTTTTTTGAAAATCTTTTTTATATCTTCAAAAAAATTTTTAGAGAGCTTTGTCTAGTCAACCTATAACTTCCGTAGTGAAACTCCACACACCCTGGAGTTAACTACCTGTCTGACTAGAAGTGTTGTAGGAAAAACTCCTCTGGGAGTCGACTACCAACAGTAGGGAGTCGACTACCAGCTAGGATTCAAGAATCCCCGAAACACTCTGGGAGTCGACTACCTACATGAGGGAGTCGACTACCAGCTGTAAAATTCTGACGTTTTGATTTGAATTTTGAAAATTCGTTGAGTGATTTTCTCCGAGATTTTTGGGACAAAAGTCAAAGAAAATTTGAATTTCAAATCTTAAAATTTTCCCTATAAATAAGAGCTAATTTCATTTGAGAAAAACACAACATCTATTGAAAATCAAATCTCTCGTGCAAACGCTCTTTAATTCAAAGCTCTCATCCTCTCTAGCCAATTCTATTTTTATTTTGTGATCTTGCAAAATTCTATTACTACTTTTTTAAAAGATCATACTCTTGTTTTATTGGCTAAAAGTTTTTTCAAAATCCTTATTGCTATTCTCTTTATTTTGTTTAAAGGATTTTTTTGAAAAGCATTAGATCTAGATCACAAAGAATTCTCTCGTATCTTTGTGTGATCTAGACTCTTATTCTATCAAGCCACTACACAATTTTTGTCTATTATTGATTGGCTATAGAATCGGGTGTAAAAACCAATCTCCATCAATTTATTGTGGTGTATTGGATATAAGTTTCATTGTGTTGTTGTTGGAACACTAGACAAGTCTAGGTGTTGCCAGTAGGAAATCCTGGTTGAGACTAGGTCATTGGAAATCCTAACGAGTGAAGTTATGTACTTGTATTTGCCAAGGCAGATAGTGGTAAATCTCGTACTGGATTGGTCGGGGACTAGACGTACCCGGGTTGCGGGGAACCAGGATAAAATCGCTTGTCTCTGCGTTTGTTTTTCTGTGATTGTTTATATTTCTTGTACAAGCATTTTTCATTTGCTAATCTTATATCTTTGTAATTCCTTGTTTATTTAATTACCGTTGTGTAAAGATCTCTTTGTAAAGATTTATATCTGATTGTAATCTTTTCTCTATCATATTTGTAAGATTACTTTGTTGATTAAGAACCAAGCGTAGATCACTCTACTTGGCTTCTTTGGCAACATTAGAAGGATTTTATTTGTGCTAATCTTAACAATTGAAAAAGTATACTATTTGCACAACACTATTCAACCCCCATTCTAGTGTTGTTTGCCATCCACAGGATCCAACAAACTGTCAGTCTTCTAAGGATCGGGACTTCATCAGCTGTGAGCTCCAGAGGCCCTTTTCCTTTACCCTTTGTCAGAGCAACCTTCTTAAATCGTGGGGGAGTTGTCCAGGAGACACACACTTCTTCAACTACTTCTTCTCTTTCCAACCCAATGTGCTCCTCAAGGCCCCCAAGCTATCGAGGGGGTTCCTTGAGAGAACTTCCCAAGATCCAGCCTCAACGATTCTTTCTTCTTTGACTTCTAGTAGATTGCATCTTTGTTCCTCCGACGGAGACTTCATTGACAAAGCTAAGTCAAACTCGACTTTCTGATCTCCCACATTTAGGGACAACGTGCATTTCTTCACATCAATGACTACTCTCGCGGTTTCCATGAAGGGCCTCCTGAGGATAATCGGGGTGTGATTATCCTCAGGCATGTCCATAACTACGAAATTAACTGGCACTTGCACACCACTGACGTTGACGGGTAAGTCATCCACTACCCCCACCGGGTATTTAACTGATCTGTCTGCCAGCTGCAGAGTCATCCCGGTGGGTTCTAAGTCGCCCATATTTATCCTCTTGTATAATGATAGAGGCATCAGACTCACGCTTGCACCCAAGTCAACAAGCGCTCGATTGATTGACACATCCCCTATTGAGCCCGGGATAGAACAACTTCCGGGGTCCTTCAGTTTTGGGGGATTTGCCCGTTGGATAAGGGCGCTGCACTCTGCCGTGAGGACAACTTTCTCTTTTCTCGTCCCCTTTGTAACTAAGTCCTTCAGGAATTTTGCATATGAGGGAATTGTCTCTATGGCCTCCAGAAATGGGATTTGAAGACTCAAGTCCTTCACCATGTCAAAGAACTTACCGTATTTCTCATCGATTCTTGCTTTAGTAAACCTTTATGGGAATGGCACAGTACGCTTGAAAACCGTCAAGTTGGTCTCCTCATTCTTCTTCTTCTCTTCGAAAATTCCCTCAGGAGTTATGGGGTTCGACGCCAAAGTGCCATCGTCATTTGCCTTCAGATTTGGTCTCTCATCGACCAATGGTGCTTCGGGTTCTTTTACGGCCTCTCGCGCGGAATCTGCGTACCACTTCTCAAGACTATCGTGGACACATTTGCTTGACCATGCGTCAAGGCTAATGTCTGGTTGGGCCCCCTTGGGGTCACCTCTGGTAGGCCTGGTAGTTGTCCTTGTGCTTTCTGAAGATTGGCCACTTACAACCCCAACTAGGTCACCTGATCGGCCAAAGTCTTCTGCCCAATTTGCAGCTGTAAGTTGATCTTCTCCTGATTTGATATATATTGAGTCAAGAGATTCTCGACAGGAGAGACTACCCGTTGTTGAGTATATTGTTGCTGTTGTGGTAGGGGCTGCTGATTCCTAGGAGGGTATTCCTGATATATCTACTACTGAGGTTGTTGGGACTGCTGGTATAACTGATGCTGCTGCCGAGGTTGTTGATATAACTGCTGCTAAGGTTGTTGGGGCTGCTGATACGGTGCCCTGTAGCTGAAATGGGATGGTTCCAGTTGTTCGGAGAATTTGTCAGATTCGAGCTTGTCCTCGATGGATAAGATGCATTACCCGTAGGGTTATAGAAAGGAGCACTCGCTTGATCCACCGGTGCTGAGATATCTCCTCCATCAAAGTCTCCAAAGACTTCAGCTTCTACGGCTGCCACTTGCTGAGTGTTGGCCCCACCGGCCCCTACCATGAAAGCTGAGATCTGGGTGGAGAGAAAATCAAATTTGCTAGACAGTTTATCTACTTCCTCCTCTCGATTCATCCCTCCAGATCTTGGCGTGGCACGTTCATCGCTCCACCTTTTATTGTTCGATGCCATATTTTCCAGAATATTTCCTGCATCTTCTTCATTCCTTGACATGAAGGACCCTCCAGCCGCGACATCCATCGAGGACTTTAGGTCGTCACTCAGCCCATTGTAGAATAAGATGATAATTTGCCATCTGGGGAGCTCATGGTGAGGGCATTTTCTTTGCATCTCTTTAAACCTCATCCATGCCTCATGCAAGGATTCGTGGCTGGCTTGGGAGAAGGAGGAGATCTCGCTCCTCAGCTTCATTGTCTTCCCCAGGGGAAAGAACTTGTTCGGGAACGCATTAGATAGCTTCTCCCAAGTTGTAAAAGTATTAGGGTCATTCCCCTTCAGCCATTGCTTTGCCTTGTCCTACAGAGAGAAAGGGAACAATCTCAACCTTATGGCTTCATTCGACACGCCATTGATCCTGAAGGTGTCGCACTTCTCTAGAAACGAGTCCAGGTGCTCGATTGGGCTCTCCATAGGAGCTCCTTAAAACTGGTCCTGTTGGATCCAAGTCACCAACGACGGCTTCAGTTCAAAATTTTCGGTCGTAATGGCCGGAGGTCGGATGCTGGATGTGGACCCGATGGACGGCATCAAGTACTCAAGCAAGGACTTCTGGGGAGTGACATTTTCTCCCATGTTAGCGGAAATCTCTTCTCTTCTTCTTCTCTCGACGTTCAAATGCCTCACGGTGGTGTTTATCTCTGGATCTAGAGGAACTAAGTCGTAAGACTTCTTGAGTTTCTGTGCGTGAAAAATCAAGAAACACCCGTGAAGCACGTATGGTATAACGCCAGATAAAAACAAATAGTAAAGAATAAAAAATAAAAATGTAGAATGTGAAAATTTTCACAAGGTGAGGATGTGAACTAGTCTCAGGGGTTCACAGGGTCCTAAAAGAAACAAGCACGTTGCCTCCTTGGCAACGGTGCCATAAAGCTTGACGTCCCCTAGATTTAGCAATGTGAAGTCAGAACGGAGATACCAGATTTAAATATTTATAACCACAAGCGCACGATGTTGTAGTGTGGCTTGGGGGTTGAACACGGGGAGGCGTGTGGTGTACTTGTTATCAGACAGGATTCGGATCACCCGGTGGATGAGCTAGCCCTATCGCTAGGTGGCTTTTCACGAAATGATACTACTAAGGTGTAAGATATAAAAGGAACCTAGGACCTTGGTTTCCACCCTATCTTGTGTCCTCTCTATTACGACCGACGAATAGGAATTCGATCGGATTCTAGGGTTTAGTGGTGAGACGTTGCCTCTAAAAGTGATACCTAGCGTCCCATGGGCCCGATATTCCGGTCGATGCCCAGGATGATAGGCTAGGTCTACATGGCTTCAGGCGGTGGGCATTCCTATGACCATTAACATCGATCGACTCTGAGAGCATTAAGATCGCAACGATTGCTCCCGACATTTCATCCTATTGTTCCCACGCGCTAGGATTCAATGTCTACGCTATTGGTGTGAGCTGTGGCTAGGGGATCAATCGCCAGTTTTATTTTCCCTTGGCACGACGGTCAGAGGCGGTCTTTCTCATGCCAATGACAATGAAACGCCCCGCGTACCCATCTAAATTCCTATATCCTATCGAAACCCTAATTCTTTGGTCGTTCTATGGAGAACCCACGAAGGGGCTTCCACCAATGTCCCAGATTAGGGAACTACTCACAATTCATTGCAAAAAGAGCAACACAACAAATTATAGCCATTAAAATCAAGATCAAGCAATAGAAATATGGAGCGAATAGTATTAAGAACGCCATGTCAAAGTATCAAGACAATCAGAGAACTTACAAACAAAAATAAATTTGCAGCCGACAAAATCCCAAAAAGACAGCTTTAAGAAAAGGGGATCTCGTTCTGGGAAAAAACCTATGGCTATATATAGAATACACGTCCAACCGATCGGTTGAAGTATCAACCAATCGGTTGAGACACATGTCGAAACGGTCTTCAGCCTTTGAGATACTTCACCCGATCGCTGAACCGATCGGGTGAGTCGTCGGGTCGTGAGCTGGGAGAATTTCAGCTACAGATGAACTGATCGGGTGAGATTTCACCCGATCGATTGGAATTCAGCTCCAAAAGATAGAGAGGACTGCGGCCACCACCCGTTCACTGAACCGATCGGGTGGGATCTTCTTCACTGCTGCTCCAGATCGGGTCTGATACGCGTGCACGAACTGATCAGGTGGGTCTGTCCACCTGATTGGTTGAGGGCTGATATGTGGTATTCTTTGACGTTTGGCCCTCAGGTTCTCGCATGACGCCTCCCGTTACTCCAGGGACTCATGATATTTGCTTTATATGTCCCCAGCGCTGGCAATCTCCTGCAGTGGAACAAAAACACAAAGAAAGTGAAAGAGAACTAAAAATCACAAGAGAATGGATACAAAACAACGGAAAACAACGGAAATCACGGAGAAGACGTGCGTGAATATATAAAATATAAACGCACGTCACTGGGTTTAAAGAGTTTTGTTCCAACTGGAAGATCAAGTTGCACTTCACTTCGGTAGCTTATCCTCAAGCTAACGGGTTAGCCGAAGTAGCTAATAGGTGTATATTGGATCCCCTGTGAAAGAAAGTAGGTGACACAAAGGGAAAGTGGCCATAGGAGCTCCCCAGTATACTCTAGTCATACAAAACGACCCACAATGGCTCCATAGGAGAAACTCCTTTCATGCTAGCCTTCGGTGTGAAGCGGTTGTCCCTGTGGAGGTATGAAAAGAATCCCTACGTCTCAAGCATTTGGTTGGGAGAAAAATTCAGAAGGCCTTGAACTCAACTCGTAATTGATCAACGAGGTACGTGGCCGAGCTTTTTCAGCCATCGTCAGCAGAATAATCACATTGCTCGGTATTATAATTCCAAGGCAAGGGCTGAAACTTTCGATTGTGCAACTTGGTCTAACGAAGCCAGTTTTTGTTGGATCCTGTGGATGGCAAACAACACTAGAAGGGGGGTTGAATAGTGTTGTTTAAATAATAAATCTTTTTCGATTGTTAATAAACGACCTTCTAATGTTGCCTAAGAAACCAAGTAGAGCGATCTACACTTGGTTCGTAATCAACAAGTTACTCTTATAAAAGATAAACAATTATAATTACAATAGATAAGAGATCTTTACATAGAGATAGATCTTTACACAGAGGTAGATCTTTACACAGCGGAATCAAATGAATGATCTTTGTAATATGTAAATGAACAAGGAATTACAAAGATAACAAAGTAAATAAAAATTACTCGCAGAGATAAATAATAAGACACAGAAAAGCAATTGCAGACACACGGATTTTTATCCTGGTTCCCCATAACTTTTGGGTACGTCCAGTCCCCGAACAATCCGGTACGAGATTTTCCACTATCTGCCTTGGCAAATACAAATACCTAACTCCACTCGTTAGGATTTCCAACGACCTAGTCTTGACCAGGATTTCCAATGGCAACACCTAGACTTGTCTAGGGTTCCAACAACAACACAATAAAATCGATATCCAATTCACCACAATAAATTAGTGGAGATTGGTTTTACACCCAGATTCTATAGCCAAATAGTAATAGACGAAATTACGTGTAGTGGCTTGATAGAATAAGATTTTAGATCACACAAAAATACGAATGAATTCTTTGTGATCTAGATCTAATGTTTTTCAAAAAATCCTTTAAATAAAAATCAAGAGAAAGTAATACGGATTTGAAATACAGTTAGCCAATAAAACGAGATTATGATCTTCAGAAAATAATAACGAAATTGCAAGATCAAGAATAAAACAGAATTGGCTAAAGAGAATGAGATCTTTAGAACTTTTAGAGCGTTTGCACGAGAGAATTTGAATTCAATAGTTGTTGTGTTTTTCTCAATGAAAATGGTCCTCTATTTATAGGAGAAATTTGAGAATTTGAAATTTAAATTATTTGACTTTTGTCCCAAAAATCATGGGAGAAAATCGCTCAACGATATTTCAAAATTCAAGTCAAAACGTCAAACTTCGACAGCTGGTAGTCGACTCCCTAGGAGTGGTAGTCGACTCCCAGTGTGTTTCAGGAAATCTTGATTCTCAGCTGGTAGTCGACTCCCTACCTTTGGTAGTTGACTCCCAGAGGAGTTTTTCCTGCGACATAGCTAGTCAAACAAGTAGCTAACTCCAGGGTGTGTGGAGTTTCACTACGGAATTACAAAACGACTAGAGAAAGCTCTCAAAATCATTTTTGAAGATGGTTTAAAAGATATTCAAAAACATTTTAAAATCGTTTGTGTGTGTGTGTGATTGTCTATACGATTTGGCTTTAACAATACCCTAAAAAAGACACAACACACTCACTATAGACTAGGACACGTCTTCGGAAGCTTAATCAATTTGATGGAGTAGATGTGAGCTTCACTTGAGCTTCTTGTTCTATTTGAGCTTTGAGCTTCATCATTTGATCTTAGCCACGTTCGTCCTTGTCTTTGAGCGTAGATTTCGCTTCTTTGAGTATTAATAAAGCTTTTCATTTGTCGCATATCCTGCACACTTAATTGTAGTGTATAGTTAGTACACTAAGCTTCATTTGGTGTGCTCATCATCAAAATCACTTGGGGTGGTATTCAATTTCCATCACTCTCCCCCTTTTTGATGATGACACCCAAATGAAAAATGAAGTAAGTTGAAATATGAAAATACATGAACGTATACTTACTCCCCCAGCTTTGATGCTGTTCTCCCCCTGCATCAAGGCCGTTAGCAAAACAATACAATACATATGATATATTCATTTTTTCATTTCATGTTTTTCTCCCCCTTGTCATCAGCAAAAAAAATCCAATGACATATGAATCATAATATAATTCTTAGTAGTGAATTCAATTATCTATTCCTGCAAGAGAGATGTTAGTTATAAGAGCAACTAATATATTGCATAATAGATAAGTTCATAGTAGCAAACATCACACGATTAAAGAGTTATTACAAACCATAAGTTCGAAATCATAGTTTTAGGAAACTTTGTTTGAAAAACCATTGTTTTTAAGAAAAACTAAGGATGAACGCCGTTCTTCTTCAGTTCCTTGATCTCATCAAGGATCATGACAAGCGTGTCCTCCGTCATTTTGTTGCTTTTCACAACTAGCTCTTTGAGGTCGTCCACCTTTTTGTTAAGGTCTTCAAACCCTTTTTCTTGTGATATCTTCAATTTCCCAATTTTCTTCAGAAGCATCTCTTGAAGTTCAAGGATATATGCCGGTGCTTCTTCTTCTTCTTCCTCGCTTCCTTTTTCTTCTTCTCCTTCTTCTTCTTCCTCAGAATCTAAAACAACAATTTTCTTACCTCTCCTGGAGGATGATGATCCTCCTTCAGCTGCAAGTTTTTCTTCGGGAATGTTCTCATCAAGATCATGGTGTAGATTCATTCTTCCAAGTGCATGAATATCAAAAACTCGAGCCGGTTCTAGAATTGAGGTTTCATGATCCAAAGGCACATTATAGCTAATAAAAAGGATTGTGAGATAGTGTCCATAAGCTAAGGTGGATGAGGGTCTATTAGAAGAAGCTGAAGCAAGAATAGAATCCATGATGACTTTGGCCCAATTGATGCGGATGTTCCCTAACAAAGCATAGATGCATTTGGCCTACTTCTCAGATAGGATAGAATGACTTCCAGATTTTTGAGTGATGTTGTAGGATAATATATTTGCCAGAATTCTTACCGGATAGCGAAGATCGCTACAGGGAAGTTTAGTCTGAAAATGCCTTCCTGGCAAATACATTCTCTCTAAAACACTTCCTTCAGTCATTTCTATTTTATCAAGCAACATGCCAGAATATGGAATGCCTAGGGCTTCTCCAAGAGATTTAACGGTAATGGCAAGTTTTGTATCAAGAACTTTGGTGATAAAACGGCTTTTAGCAAGATCGTAATCCATATTAGCATAAAACAAGTGCACAAGCCTGGGATAGCAAAGATAAGTGTTTTCAGGGGAAATAGGTTGGCCAAGTTCTGAAAATCTAGTATGCTATCAATGCCATAGTTTACTACATCATCAAGTTTAACAAATCTTTCATGGAGGATGGGTTTCTTAGAGATTTTAACGAAGTGTTCATATGTGGTGCTCCTAAACAGATAGGGTAGGATAGTTTCTTTCTCAGAAGCAGATTCAGATGAGGTTTTTCTCTTCTTGGAAAATATTCCCTTGAGAGGCATCTAGATAGAGTAAAAACAATAATTTTACAATACTAGATAAGCAAGGAAATCATGAAGTAAAATGATGAAGTAAAAAAACATGAAGTAAAAAGTTTTTACCTTGAGTAAATTTGAGAAAGAGATGAAGTTGGAAGAGCTCCAAGCAACCCAAAGCACCAAAAAAAATTTCAAGAGAAAGAGGGGAATGGGGTAGTCGGCTACCCTAGGGTTTCTCTTGGGGTTTTTAACATAGGATGAAAGATGGTGAAGAATGAGGGCCTTAGGATCAAGGGATGGATGGTTAGGATAGATTTTTAGCTTATTGTGTATAAGTTGCCTTTGTGGATATGAACTCATTAACTCTATAGAACCCAATAGGAGTTAGTCAAAAACAAACCCAGAAATTCGTACACGCGCTGGCAGTCGACTCCCTCGTGTAGGTAGTCGACTCCCTACTAGGTTGAGTCGTTTTCTCATCCCGAGGGGTTTTTGATTCAGGTTTGAGTGCGTTTTCTGAACACGAAATGTTTTAAGAGTATAACGTAAACATATAAAAGTCATATAAAGAAAAAAATATTTATTTAAATAAATTTAATCATTTATATTTAGCAAAGAAAAATTGAGTCGCACAAGAAGACTTTTGATGTTGATCCTTTACGAAGCGTTGGATCTACTTTTCTTCTTTTCATTTCTTTAGAGTACTTGAAAGAAAGATAAACGTTTTATGGTACTCTTTGGCTTTTGAGTCCGAGGAGTTAGTCTTTAGGAAGCCAAACCCAGTAAGGTTTAGTTCCTTCATGAACAACATATTTATAATTTTTGTTTAAATGAATCTGTTGAACAAAGTTGGTAGCGTACCTTTTCTTTCATTGATCAGATAATTTCTTTGGTATCCAGATGCTCAATAATTTATCATTAGAATGATGCATCCTAGTATGCTTAACCCGTTTCTTGGTATGATGTGAATCATAACCGAGTCCGGTTTTGCTAGATGAGGCTTTTTGATCATTTATTATACTATCTAGCTTCCCTTTTCCTTTTTAGAAATTCTCAATAATTTTCATCGTAGCGTCGTATTGTTATTTGACAGATACGAGAGGATTATTCAGATTCTCAACCTTTTCATTTACCAATGAAATATCTTTTTGCAAAAAATCATTCTTTTCTTTAAGGAGACTATTTTCTTTAATGATTTCTTCTTTTTCTTTAGTATCCTTTTTAATATTTCTAAGTGTTCTTCTATGTTCTTTTATGAGTTTTTCATGCATTTTGCATAGCTCCTTATATGCTCCCCTATAATCCATGTCTTCATCATCACTTGATGACGAATCATTGTCGCTAGATGAATCATGATGCGAGCTTACCTTGGAGGATGTGGATGCCATGAAGCTCATGTATGCTGTTTCTCTTCTTTCATTGTTATCTTCTGCTGAGCATTCATCAGACGAGGAATCATCGCTTTGGTCGAAGGCTGCGTAAGCTTCCTTCTTTGGTCGTCGGAATTTGTTTCTTCCATTGTTTCGCTTTTCATTATTGTCTTTGTTCTTCCCACGATCTCTGGAATCACGATTGTTTCTCTCTAATGGATAGTCTCTCTTAACGTGCCCTGGTTTATTGCAACCAAAACAAATAATACCGTTAGTGGGTCTAAAAGAGCATTTTCCATACTTACATGTGATGAACTCTTTGAAGTTCTTTGAGATGAATGCGATATGGTCTTCTTTGTCCGTGTAATCGGAATCTTCCTCTTGGGCTTTGAACGCGAGATTCTTCTTCTTTGGTTTTTCTTCGATCTTCTTATCTTCTTCAAGCTCAATCTCATATGCCATGAGATTTCCCATTAGTTCTTTGATGGTGAGGTCTTTTACGTTATGAGCTTCTCGAATGGCAGTTGTCTTTCCCTTCCACTCGGGTCGGATGGATCTTAGTATCTTCATTACCTGCTCATATTCGGAAAGTTTCTTTCCTAATCCTGCAAGCTCATTTGTAATATTAGTAAAACGAGTATTCACATCGGTGATACTCTCTCCTTCTTCCATTTTAAAAGATTCGAATTTTGAATGTAAAACATTTATACGGGATTCCTTTACCTTTTCGGTTCCTTCGTGACTTACCTGAAGAGTATGCCATATTTGGTGTGCTGTCTCACATTGGGAGACTCGATTGAACTCATTTCCTGTTACGGCACAAAATAGTGCATTCATTGCTTTTGCATTGAGATTATCTCTCTTCTTGTCGTCGACAGACCATTTCCCAAATTCAACGTCGGTAGGTGGGCTGTACGAGACTTTAGTAACGGTCCAAGCTTCAATGTCTAATGACTCCAGGTGAGTCTTCATTCGGATCTTCCAGCTAGCGTAGTTGGTTCCGTTGAACAGTGGTGGTCGCATGGTATTCAGTCCTTCAGAATGGAAAGATGTTGACGCCATCACTTTTGTAGCCTTGCTCTGATACCAAGTGTTGGATCCTGTAGATGGCAAACTACACTAGAAGGGGGGGGGGGGTTGAATAGTGTTGTTCAAATAATAAATCTTTTTCGATTGTTAATAAACGACCTTCTAATGTTGCCTAAGAAACCAAGTAGAGCGGTCTACGCTTGGTTCTTAATCAACAAGTTACTCTTATAAAAGATAAACAATTATAATTACAATCAGATAAGAGATATTTACACACAGATAGATATTTACACAGAGATAGATCATTACACAGAGGTAGATCTTTACACAGCGGAATCAAATGAATGATCTTTGTAATATGTAAATGAACAAGGAATTACAAAGATAACAAAGTAAATAAAAATTGCTCGCAGAGATAATAATAAGACACAGAAAAGAAATCGCAGACAGAAGGATTTTTATCCTGGTTCCCCACAACTTTTGGGTACGTCCAGTCCCCGACCAATCCGATACGAGATTTTCCACTATCTGTCTTGGCAAATACAAATACCTAACTCCACTCGTTAGGATTTTCAACGACCTAGTCTTGACCAGGATTTCCAACGGCAACACCTAGACTTGTCTAGGGTTCCAATAACAACACAATAAAATCGATATCTAATTCACCACAATAAATTGGTGGAGATTGGTTTTACACCCAGATTATATAGCCAAATAGTAATAGAAGAAATTATGTGTAGTGGCTTGATAGAATAAGATTCTAGATCACACAAAGATACGAATGAATTCTTTATGATCTAGATCTAATGTTTTTCAAAAAATCCTTTAAATAAAAATCAAGAGAAAGTAATACGGATTTGAAAAACAGTTAGCCAATAAAACGAGATTATGATCTTCAGAAAATAATAACGAAATTGCAAGATCAAGAATAAAACAGAATTGGATAAACAGAATGAGAGCTTTAGAGCTTTTAGAGCGTTTGCACGAGAGAATTTGAATTCAATAGTTGTTGTGTTTTTCTCAATGAAAATGGTCCTCTATTTATAGGAGACATCTGAGAATTTGAAATTCAAATTACTTTGAATTTTGTCCCAAAAATCATGGGAGAAAATCGCTCAATGATATTTCAAAATTCAAGTCAAAACGTCAAACTTCGACAGCTTGTAGTCGACTCCCAGTGTGTTTCAGGAAATCTTGATTCTCAGCTGGTAGTCGACTACCTACCTTTGGTAGTCGACTCCCAGAGGAGTTTTTCCTGCGACACAGCTAGTCAAACAAGTAGCTAACTCCAGGGTGTGTGGAGTTTCACTACGGAATTACAAAACGACTAGAGAAAGCTCTCAAAATCATTTTTGAAGATGGTTTAAAAGATATTCAAAAACATTTTAAAATCGTTTGTGTGTGTGTGATTGTCTATACGATTTGGCTTTAACAATACCCTAAAAAAGACACAACACACTCACTATAGACTAGGACACGTCTTCGAAAGCTTGATCAATTTGATGGAGTAGATGTAAGCTTCACTTGAGCTTCTTGTTCTGTTTGAGCTTTGAGCTTCATCATTTGATCTTAGCCACGTTCATCCTTGTCTTTGAGCGTAGATTGCGCTTCTTTGAGTATGAATAAAGTTTTTCATTTGTCGCATATCCTGCACACTTCATTGTAGTGTAGTTAGTACACTAAGCTTCATTTGGTGTGCTCATCATCAAAATCACTTGGGATGGAATTCAATTTCCATCAGTTTTTCCCCGGAGATCACTCGGCAAGGGAATCTTGTCGCGGAATGGGAAGGTCCTTATAAAGTTATCGAGGTTATTGGCCCAACGACATATCGACTGGCTACAATGGAAGGCAAAGAGCTCGACCATCTGTGGAACGTAGAGCACTTACGTAAGTACTACCAATAGAAGTACAAACAAGTCAAGTAAGCTAAATTGTAATATTTCTTGCTTTTGGTGGTATATTATTGAGCCAATAAAAACACTTACAGGATAAAGTTAATTTAATGTTATACTTGACCAAATTTTTCAATACGTAGTGATCCTCGTCAGACATAAGTCGATGGGCCACTCACCTCGCCACTTTGATTGATTCCTGTTGGTTGTAAGTCGAGGGGCCACTCCCCTTGCCACCGAACAACTCCCGTCGGACGTTAGCCGAGGGGCCACTCCCATCGCCACCGAACGATCCTCGTTGGGCATGAGTTGAGGGGCCCGTCCCCTCATGAGCCAACCCCTCTAGCGACTACCCAGTTAAACGATTAGGGATTCTTGTGACAATAAGATCGAGTAAGGGACGCTACACTCGTCATTCAACGGCCTGAGCTTCGTATTCTCTTCATGCTTAAACTCGAATCGTTGAGGGGGCATACACATATAAATAGCTCAGTGCAGACTCGGACAAAACCTCCAAAAATACAATTTTCAATTCAACGCAATCTCTAAAAGCCATCAAGTGACGATAAACAACTATTTTCCAGGTAGCCAACCTATACAAAATGGCATGCCAAATCTAAATAAGAAGGCCTCGAGCTCAAGGAGTGGCGTCGCCCTATGGTTTGTTCAAAGATGACCCATCGACGGTCCCTTGTTTGAGGAATTTGATCTAAGCACTCTCTTGGACATGCGAGAGGTACTCCTTAAATAAATTAGAAAGCTCAGAAGCAAGCTCTAGTCTTATAGCTTCAGTGGTAACCATCGGGTGTTCAGCTTTCTCCAAGTCAGCCATCCGAGCTAGGAGCTTGGACTTTTCTCTCAACCATCGCTCCTTGGCACCCTTCTTTGCATTGGACAAGGAGACAACACTATCTTTGGCCCTTGATGCTTCTGCTTTCGACTTTGCATTCATCTCCTTATCCAAGTCTTCGTCCAGCTCTTTTATTCTAGCTTCAAGTTTAGCTGCTCTTTTTGCAGTAGCAGTTGCTCTTTGGCACTTAGAAGTGAGTTGGACCTCAGCATCCATTGCCTCTATGACCCGACGACAGAGCTCCATGCTAACCACAGACATCTGCATGAAACTAAGGTGAGATGTGTAGACGGTACAAGGCTGAGATGAGGGAATTGACGACCAACATGATAGCCACAGCAAACCACGAAGTTGGCCAGCCTTAACACGATCCATCCACTGAAGGACATCATGGTCACGGGGAAGGATGGAGTTCTCCACAAACCTAGCGGTCACCCCATAATCCAAGAAGGCCGACTCTTCCTACCACACTGAATAAGGAGACTGATGGCACACACATTGAGAATATTCCCGAGGAGTGGAGGACCGCAAAGTCATCAATAAAATCCCCTCGTACTTTGAAGGCATTTGGCCTAGCAATGGTGCCGGTAGGTCGAGGCCGTCCCATGGCCACGTGTCCTTGGGATGGCTCGAGCGGGTGGGGGCGTAGGTTTCTTCGACGAGGGGCAGTAAGCTATCATTTGGGTCTAAAGCGCCTGGGCCGAGGGTGCATCACCTTTAGGTGGAGCTAAGTCGGAGAAATTTGTATCCCCCTTCTTGCTCCTCTTCTAACTGCCTCCCTTTTCAGTCGAAGGGAGACTTCTTTTCTTTTGCAGAGGTTCTTCAGGCCTCGGATTCACGATCAAAGGAAGGATGTCTGAAGATGGGGCCAAAGACAATGCCAGGCCCACACTAGGAATGGGCGAAGTACGGACGTCCGAAGCGGGGGGCAAAGGCAATGTCAGGCCCGCGCAAATAACACCCGGGGTGGAGGTCACTGGCAAGGAGTCCTAAGATAATGACCCAGATATCATGCCAAGCTATCCTTCTTCCTCAGATGAACTTTGGCTAGGACATGATCGGCCCCAGATATACACCCGGAGAACAATTGTAGTTTTACCGCAAGCGCACAGTCAAGTGGCGAGCGGGTATCGAACACGAGGAGGTGGTGTTGGTTCCAATCTATCCTAGGTTGGCTCGACTACGAATGTTTTATTGGTGGAGATGGTTATGGTATGATGTAATGACAATGGTGATGGATGTCGGTGTCGGTGATAAAGATGTTGGGTAAAATATTGATTTAAATTCAATATAATAAATGTGTCTAGGGCTAGGGAATCCCCACTATGGATTATCATGCATCATTGTAAATAGTGAAACTCAATATTACTAGACTTGCGTTGCGGTGAACTAGTCGCAACTTAATGTAGAACCAAGCTCACGCTCTCGCGCTATTGCCGGTCTATAACAACCTAGGTTAAGACCTACTCTCGTGCAAATCCTAACCTAAGCCACTAGCATGAAGATCGACATCATCGTCCAATCGCACCTCGAGCCCGCTCTCGTGCAAACTCGAGTTACGATCTAGGTTGTGATAGTTCGTATTCGTCCAATATCTTGCAAACGAATATGGATATAGATTTATAATAAAAATCCTAGCCTTGGTCCAATCTCTTGCAAACCAATTCTAGAAAATTTCGATTATAAACCTAATTCGAATATCAAGACCTTCCCATCGATAAGAATCCAATCTCTTGTAAACCCCAATCGATGGAAATCCCTAGCTAATCGTATTAAATCAATCACAACCTAACCATCTAACAATTCTAGCAATATAGAAATTCATTCATCACAAATTTTACATGAGATCCATAGGGTTCATCCCCTTCCCTAGAACAACAATCAACCAAGCATAGCAATAACGATATAGAAGTCAATATGAGACATTGCTTGCATATAAAAAGATATCAAATCAAAGATTCAAATAATAAGATCAAGGATACTTAGCTTTGATGAAGAACTTCAATCCAATTACAAGCTTTTTTGATCCAAGAAGGGACCTATGGCATGGCCTAACCTCTAAAAAAACTCTAAGAAAACATAATGGGAACTCCCCTCTAATGACGGCTACCAACCTCTTAAATAGCCCCCAAAACCCAGAGCAAATAACCCCTAAAACCCCTCCGAAACCCGTGCCCAAAATCAGATCCACGTGTAATTTAAGTTCTGGGCTTGCAGCGACTCGGCCGAGTGGAAAGCTCACTCGGCCGAGTGAGAATTCCTGTAGAAACTCTAGAAAACAGCACTCTGTCAAAAACTGTCAAAAACTGGTCACTCAGCCGAGTGGAAAGCTCACTCGGCCGAGTGAAAGTGTCACTCGGCCGAGTGACACTGATACTCGAATTTCAGCACTACAGCATCAACTTGTAGAAATTCTACAGATTTCATCCGACCTCCGATTGGCACGTTCTTGGTAGCGTTGGAACCGTCATGAAGTCGACTATCTACAAAAAATATAATAAAAATACTTTGACCGATGAAATAATAGAAGATTTCAAAATAGTCGAAGGCTGTCTGAAAATCTGGGCGCTCGTGTCATCGGCATCACTCGGCCGAGTGGGATTCTTCACTCGGGTGAGTGGACTTCTCTACTCAACCAAGTAGGGTCTTCTAATGTTCTCCCCAGAATTCCTGAGAGTCGGCTTTGATTTCTTTCCGAAGTCCTGACTCACTCGGGCGAGTGGCGATCTCTACTCGGCCGAGTGGATGTAACCACTCGGCCGAGTGCATTGTGACATACGATCTCTTGTATCAGTTGTACTCGGCCGAATACGCTTATTCACTCGATCGAGTGGGTTGTGTTACTCGGCCGAGTGGCCTATTTCTGAAGTCAACTCTTCTTCTCCTCGCCTCTTCATCGATTCTATCGATATCCTTCTTCTTCCAATCATCATCCAACACAGTTAGCTTCTTGATAGGGCCATAGGCGACGCTCCGGTACATGTGCAAGTCCTTTACACTCATTTTTGCTCCCGATTGCTCTATATTTCCTGAAATCCGACCAAAATAAGAAATAGTGAAAAGTAACATGATATCGTCGAATACTCGTGAAAATCGCAATATGAGCAATCGAAATGGCGTAAAAACATGCAGAAAAAAGGTGTAAAATATGGAGCGATCAAAATCCCCCAAGCTTACCTCTTACTCATCCTCGAGAAAGATAAGTAGAGAGACGAACTCAGGGGATGAAAACAAAGAAAATGAAATGAAAAAGAAAGAACACGAGGTGGAAGGGGTCGCTAGATTATTCTCTCAGATCTCAAGCCATAAGCTACACATCACGATATCTTGGAAAATACGAATCACATGCTATAAGGATTTCATATCTTACTTAGACATGATACTTGCAAGCTTTTAAGAACAACAAAAGGGACTCTCTAAATTCATACAATCAATTCATATCCACATCACGCATTTCATAGAATTTAATATACAAATGCTGGCTATGCACTTTTCAATCAAGAGTTATAATAGAAGCATATAAGAATCACACCAAGCATGCAGTAGAGAATAGAATAAGAGACATGTCATTCACATTTTCATATCAATTCAAAAGAAATCTCCATATCTCAAGTAATTCGCTAAGTCTCAGTATTATCAAACTTCCCCATTCGTGCACCTCTCCACTCTAATATCGTACTCACTCATATGGTCAAATGAATTCACCCCCCACCCCCCAAGCTAGCTTGAGGCATCGCATCTAAAGGAATATGATAGTGGAAACTGGGATTTTTGCCTTGGGTTTCCCAAGTATTTTGTGGCTCCAATAATGAGATAGAGAAATAGCTTTCTTATTCTTTTTGAACTTTTTGTTTCTCATTTTTCTTTTCGGATTTTTGTAGGAGCTATATGATTTGTATTTTTGGATTTTAGCTCCTTTATGGCTTTTTGGATTTTTTTGGAGCTAACGTTTTCTTTTGTGGGGATTTTTGGGAAATAGATGCGATATAAGTAGCTTTAGGAGGTGAACTCAAGTGACATGTAGAGAATAAAAAGATATATGTGGAGAAGGAAATAATGTAACACTCGGTTCACTCTAAGATGTGCACAAATGGTTCAATAAAATAATACATCAACTAAACTTATATATAAGAATGGATATTATCAATCATTTCAATAAATAGTGAAGTTAAGCAGTAAAGTTTACAATCATATCAGGCATGCAACAGAAGGTAAATAAGACAATAAAACTGATGCTTCAGATATACAATTGATGCGTGAATCTTGGTGCACTTCCAACAAAAGCATACTAAACACTAATCCATGTAGATTTGCAATTAATATCATGCATTCATGTAGAGGAATCATGAAAAGAAATAGATTTGCAAGCACATGTGAATAGCAAGACTATAGAATACTCTAAATAGCATGGCAAGGAATAATAAGCATCGTGCTGGCTACTAAAGCAATAAGAGATATCATCATAAGGAACAAATCTAGCAAAAGGGGGAAAAGAAAATAAAGATATAAAATAAAAGAGAGGAAAGAAAAGGAAAAAAAGGCACACAATAAGATGCATGAACACACATAAAGGGAAAATAAGATGGAAAAATCAAAAAGATGATGCAAAAATTTTGAAAAATTTTAAAAACCCTAAAATAAAGTAAAAATGCAACTAATGCATCTAAATGGCATGGAAATGCACTCCCCCAAGATTAAACTTCACATTGTCCTCAATGTGATCATAGTGGAAGAATACGAGGAACAACGGTAATAATAAGGGGGTGAATGAAAAATGATGAAATGAATGACATGAAATCCTAATGCAACTACATGCACATACAATAATGCGTGAGATCACCTTCCCCCAAGCTTATACCAAACAATCCTATTTAAATGGCTCGATCAAAAATAACACGGCTTCACTAAGTGAGATCAAGTCAAACAAATAAGAAAGTAAGGTTTCACTTGAAAGAAATACTCGGTGGTGGTGAGCAAAAGGGTGTGGCGTATCAAAATATGAAGACGGCAATTAATATATATAACGGGTTTTGGGTGTAAATGATTATTGTTGCCGTCATATGATGTGATATTTATTCAAGAAAAACTATACGGTCCTCTCGCTGTCGAGAGGATTCCTGTTTATTTAAAGCATAAAAATTTCTACACTACTGGATTGATATCACCTATAGCAAAAGGCGGATCTAGTATCTTTGTCGGTGCAGGCAACTGCTCCAACTTCTCCTTCCGTGGCTCTACCAGGCGCGTGTGTCCACGAACACCAACAAACTCCAGCAATGCATCCTCCACATTCCCACAAGGACTCCACATGTACCCTGCAGAGAATAAGATGCATCAGTTCGCTGCAAAAAAATCACCCTCGTAATAAAAGTATTCCAAAGAGGATCGTCTATAGAAATATATGAAATAAATAATGGTGGACGATACTTCCCTGGAAATAATCCAATATCCTCTCGTGCTGTGATAGTTGTCTCCGTGGTGTCCTCTCTCAGCTGTTCAGGTTCTGGATCATAGCTGTGGATCTCCTCGATAGGCTCGTCAAACTGTGACACGTCCAAGCATACCTCCGATCCATAATCGTATGTGTGCTGTAAAAGGTACGATGTGTCAAAAATATCTGAATCAAAATAAATATCAAATGGAATACATGATTCAGAAATGGAATGGGTAAAACTATCTCCCTGAGTAGGACCAGTAAGTTCTGTGGGATAGTCCTCGATGTCAGTGGAAGGATGAGATGGTTGCAGGAGCTCTAATGAAGGAGGATAGTGCTCGGGATCCTCATGAATGGCTGTGTCCTCGTCCCGATGTACGACCTCCTCGGTGATAAGCTCTGGCTCTACATGTAAGGCCTCCTTAAAAGCATGCTCTGGCTCTGCATGTGAGGCCTCCTCGTCAATATGCTCTGGCTCGACAGTGTGCTCCTTTGCCTTCTTATCAACTATCAATGTAGGCTCTCTCTGGAATGGTGATGCTGGCTGCTCAGGTGTGTCAACTTGTGGGGATGTATCATGTGGTGGGGAATGCCCGCAAGCAATCTGAAAATACAGTCTATCCCCCTCAAGACTGACATGGATGTCCTCCTCAATTGTTTCTACAGCTGAAACACGGTTCATAACAAACTCTGTAAATCGTAGCTCAAATGCATCGCCTGCTGTAATGCTCTCTGAACCAGTGAACCTCACTGACTCCAAGAGGCCCTCTAATAATCTCTGAAACGTGTCCTCCTCTGGCTGCGCATATGACTCAATTTCTGCTTCCTCCACTGCCTCTTCATACATCCATTCTTTATATGCAATAGTTGTATCGTAGGATGTGGGATCGATGACTACACATTCTGGCTCTGGCAATATGACTGGCGATGCTTCTTGCCCATAAAATGAAGAAGCAGAACTGATATCTTTGGAAATCTCTGCAACCTTAAGCATGAGCACATTTATTTCAAGTTCCCTCTTCACCCATTCCAGTTGAAGGTCACCCTTATCAAGCCTATCTTGTATTTCAACTTAGTGTGCATGCATATCATCAAAATAATATTCTCTAGTCTGAGTATTCTAATCAAAATAGTATTCTCCCATCTAACCACTCTGATCAAAATAGTATTCTCCTATCTGAGCACTCTGATCAAAATAATATTCTCCCATCTGAGCATTCTGATCAAAATAGTATTCTCCTATCTAAGCACTCTGATCAAAATAATATTCTCCCATCTGAGCATTCTGATCAAAATAGTATTCTCCCATCTGAGCACTCTGATCAAAATCTGTGGTCCACATAGTATACTCCATAACACCTGATCAACAAGGATAAATACCTGGACAAAAATATCAGTGGCACTAAAGAATATAGAAATGATAATAATGGTGGCGGGGGTGAAAATTTCTTTTAAATTTTTTTTTCCGTTGTCTAATCAACCTAATTGTGACAAATTGGCTCCAACAGGAAACACCTCCCCGGCAACAGCGCCAAAAACTTGATCGGCCCCAGATATACACCCGGAGAATGATTGTAGTCTTACCGCAAGCGAACGGTCAAGTGGCGAGTGGGTATCGAACACGAGGAGGTGGTGTTGGTTCCAATCTATCCTAGGTTGGCTCGACTACGAATGTTTTATTGGTGGAGATGGTTATGGTATGATGTAATGACAATGGTGATGGATGTCGATGTCGGTGATAAAGATGTTGGGTAAAATATCGATTTAAATTCAATATAATAAATGTGTCTAGGGCTAGGGAATCCCCACTACGGATTATTATGCATCATTGTAAATAGTGAAACTCGATATTACTATACTTGCGTTGCGGTGGACTAGTCGCAACTTAATTTAGAACCAAGCTCACACTCTCTCGCTATTACGGTCTATAGCAACCTAGGTTAGGGCCCACTCTCATGCAAACCCTAACCTAAGCCACTAGCATGAAGATCGACATCATCGTCTAATCGCACCTCGAGCCCACTCTCGTGCAAACTCGAGTTACAATCTAGGTTATGATAGTTCGTATTCGTCCAATCTCTTGCAAATGACTATGGATATAGATTTAAAATAAAAATCCTAGCCTTGGTCCAATCTCTTGCAAACCAAGTCTAGAAAATTTCGATTATAAACCTAATTCGAATATCTAGGCCTTCCCATCGATAAGAATCCATTCTCTTGCAAACCCCAATCGATGGAAATCCCTAGCTAATCGTATTAAATCAATCACAACCTAACCATCTAACAATTCTAGCAATATAGAAATGCATTCATCACAAATTTTTCATGAGATCCATAGGGTTCATCCCCTTCCCAAGAACAACAATCAACCAAGCATAGCAATAACGATATAGAAATCAATATGAGACATTGCTTGCATATAAAAAGATATCAAATCAAATATTCAAATAATAAGATCAAGGATACTTAGCTTTAATGCAGAACTTCAATCCAATTACAAGCTTTTTTGATCCAAGAGGGGACCTAGGGCATGGCCTAACCTCTAAAAAAACTCTAAGAAAACATAATGGGAACTCCCCTCTAATGACGGCTACCAACCTCTTAAATAGCCCCCAAAACCCTAGAAAATAACCACTAAAACCCCTCCGAAACCCGCGCCCAAAATCGAATCCGTGTGTAATTTAAGTTCTGGGCTGGCAGCGACTCGGCCGAGTGGAAAGCTCACTCGGCCAAGTGAGAATTCCTGCAAAAACTCTAGAAAACAGCACTCTGTCAAAAACTGTCAAAAACTGGTCACTCGGCCGAGTGGAAAGCTCACTCGGCCGAGTGAAAGTGTCACTCGGCCGAGTGACACTGATACGCGAATTTCAGCACTACATCATCAACTTGCAGAAATTCTCCAGATTTCATCCGACCTCCGATTGGTACGTTCTTGGCAGCGTTGGAACCGTCATGAAGTCTACTATCCATAAAAATTACTAAAAATACTTTGACCGATGAAATGATAGCAGATTTCAAAATAGTGGAAGGCTGTCTAAAAATCTGGGCGCTCGTGTCATCGGCATCACTCGGCCGAGTGGGATTCTTCACTCGGGCGAGTGGACTTCTCTACTCGGCCGAGTAGGGTCTTCTAATGTTCTCCTTAGAATTTCAGAGAGTCGTCTTTGATTTCTTTCAGAAGTCCTGACTCACTCGGGCGAGTGGCGATCTCTACTCGGCCGAGTGGATGTAACCACTCGGCCGAGTGCATTGTGGCATACGATCTCTTGTATCAGTTGTACTCGGCCGAATACGCTTCTTCACTCGACCGAGTGGGCTATGTTACTAGGCCGAGTGGCCTGTTTCTGGAGTCAACTCTTCTTCTCCTCGCCTCTCCATCGATTCTATCGATTTCCTTCTTCTTCCACTCATCATCCAACACAGTTTGCTTCTTGATTGGGCCATAGGCAACACTCCAGTACATATGCAAGTCCTTTACGCTCATTTTTTCTTCCGATTGCTCTATATTTCATAAAATCCGACAAAAACAAGAAATTGTGAAAAGTAACGCGATATCATCGAATCCTCGTGAAAATCGCAATATGAGCAATCGAAATGGCGTAAAAACATGCAGAAAAAAGGTGTAAAATATCAAGCGATCAGGACAGAGTGGCGGGCGGATAGAGGAACTACCTGCCTTATTTTTCTTGCGCTGCTCCCAAAGAAGATGCATTAGTTCGGAGGGCACGCCCTCGAATTCTTGGCCTATCATCTTTGCAAGAATAAAGACAATTAAGGTAAACAATCATGGAAGGAGCATCAAGACAATAAGCATTAACAGGCCTCCATAAAACGATCTTCATCAAGCCATTGTCTAACAAATGCTTGGTCGACCTCTCCACTTGTGGGCGATCCAGCAAAAGTTTAGCTGTCTTGACCTCGACAGAAGATAACCTCAGTTCCTCGGAAAGGTAAGGATTAGGTCTACCACAATGAGTGATAAATGTGGCTACATTCGGAAAGGTAATAAAAACGAAGGTGTCTTCCCAATTATGAGCAGAACTAGGGAGATACCAGAGAAGGAATATATCTCTCCGAGCAACGATGTGATGCCATACACCTTGGGAGTCAAACTCAATCTGGAAAAAGAAGCTAAAGAGCGGGATGGTAGGTTTTATCTTGTTCAACGAGCATAGCTTGGTAAAGCCGACCACTGGGGAGACAGCCAAGACCACAAGCTGACAAAGAGAAAGCTCTAGGTAATCCAAAACTTCAAAGATGAAGGGATGAAGAGGAAATCAGAGGCCGAACTGGAAATCTTTCATATAAACCCCAGCTTCTCGCCTTTTGGGGAAGCAAATCGACTCATTCAATTTAGGTATCCGAAATCTGTATGGATAGGAGAGATAGTTCATTCGGATCTTGTTGGTTAAGGAAAAGGATAGCTCGGGAACTGATCGCTCCTTTTTTACACCTTTTTTCTGCATGTTTTCATGTCATTTCGATCGCCCATAATGCATTTTTCACGATTATTCGACAATATCGCATTGCTTTTCACTATTTCTTGTTTTTGTTGTATTTGGAGATATGGAGCGATGTGGAGCGAAATTGAGATCAAAGGACTTTCATGCACACCGGAGCGTCGCCCACAGCTTATTTGAGGAGTTAGCAGCGCTAGAGGATGAGCGGAAGAGGAAGAAATTCAATAGAATCGACGAGGAGGTGAGAAGGAGAAGAAAAGAGCCCAGAAGCAGCTCACTCGGCCGAACAGAGATTCTACTCGGCCGAGTAACGGGCTGCGTTCGGCCGAGTGAAACAGATACGCACAGCCAAATTTTCAAAGTTTCCTCGGCCGAGCAAGAAAGTCTACTCATCCGAGTGAGAAAGCCTACTCGCTCAAGTAGAATAGGGATTTTCTTCCGAGAAGAGGCCAAGTTACAGGAAATTTTGAGAAGCCTACTCGGTCGAGCAAGATTGCTTACTCAGCCAAGTAAAGAAGCCTACTCACCCGAGTCAGTCAGAGCGACAGACCCCTGAAACCCCCAGATTCTCTGTTTTATTATTGGGTATATCACTCAATGTCACTCGACCGAGTGACGCATTCCGACTGCTACACAGATTGCGATTTCTGGGCTGCGTAAGGGCAATTCTGTCAGGATTTTTGGACGATTTTGGCTTGTATTTAGACCTACTTTTATCCCTAGTTTTAGGAGAGACTTCTATTATTTTTTGGCGGCTATTCTTTTGTGAAATCTCAGCTGGAGATCATAGGCAACAATTTTGGTTCTTTCTTGCTAAAATTCTTATTTTTATGAATTGTCTCTTCTCTACAATGAATTGTGCTATGATCTATTGCTTTATTTTTGAGATTTCCATGATGATTTGTGAGTAGTTTCATCGTTCTAGGGCATGGGGATGAACCCTATGGACTCGATCTTTGAATTGTGATGAATGAATAGAATTGTTGCCAGGATTGAAGAAAGGTTAGGTTTTGATTGATTTATTACGAGTAGCTAGGAATTTCCATCGATTGGGATTTTTAAGAGATTGGATCCCAATCGATGGGAAGGCCTAGATATTCGAATTAGGTTTATAATCGAAATTCTCTAGATTTGGTTTGCAAGAGATTGGACCAAAGCTAGGATTTTTATTATAAATCTATATTAATATTCGTTTGCAAGAGATTGGACGAATACAAACTATCATAACCTAGGTCGTAGCTCGAGTTTGCACGAGAGTGGGCTCGAGATGCGATTGGACGATGATGTCGATCTTCACGCTAGTGATTTAGGTTATGGTTTGCACGAGAGTGGGCCCTAACCTAGGTTGCTATAGACCGGCAATAGCGCGAGAGCATGAGCTTGGTTCTACATTAAGTTGTGACTAGTTCACCTACATTCAAGCTTTGCAACATTGATATTCATGATCCACAAGGATAAGAAACGGTCCGTAATGAGGATTTCCTATCCCTAGATGCATTATTATATTGAATTCTATTTGCTATTTGAACTATTGTGACATTACCATCCAAACTATTCTCATTCCATCAATAGCTAGGTGATCAAAGTAAGATACTGTCAATTGTCCTCCCTGTGTTCGATACCTGCTCTCCACTACACCGTGCGCCTGCGGTAAAACTACAGTCGTTTTCCGGGTGTATATCTCGGCGCGATCAAGTTTTTGGCGCCGTTGCCGGGAGTCGACAGTATTTTATTTTTCTTTACTTAGTTATTTATTTTTATTTTTATTTTTATTATTTTTATCTTTTTATTCCTCTATTGAGCTAATGATTCCATCGAGACTCTCTTTTTCTCTGTGCATGTACAGGAGATCGAAGGCACATCAAGAAGATATATTATTTGATCCTGAGATTGAGCATACGGCAAGGAGGCTTAGAGCCGAGAGGAGACTTGCTATAGAGGACAATCATATGAACCAACTGGAGACACCGGAGGAGTTAGCGTCACGCATGGCTAGGCTTGTTTCTATCAAAGATAGGCTACGGCCTTAGACTACTTCTACTACCTCTTCTATGGCGATGCTGGAGTTGGCGACAGACAAGAACTTCGAGCTCAAGACGGGACTCGTGGTTTTGATGCAACAAGACACAATTCATGGGAACTTCCAAGAGAATCCACACTACCATCTACAGTTGTTCTTGTCCAAATGCACCACTTTTCAAATGCCCGTTGTACAGGCCGACGCTATCCGACTGCGCATCTTCCCATTTTCCCTTCGGAACAAAGCATTGTATTGGTTGATGACACAAGCGGATGGGATCTTTACCACATGGGATGAGTTGGCGAGCGCATTCGTTACCAAATTCTACCCACCATCCAAGACAGTCAAGATAAGGAGTGCGCTCATGTCCTTCAAGCAAGGACCACAGGAAACCCTATTTGAGGCATGGGAGCGCTTTAAAGATCTCCAACACCAATGTCACCATCATAGTATTGAAGCATGGGAGCTTACACATAGCTTTTACAATGGATTGCAACCGGGTACCAAGCAAATCATCGATGCAACCGCTAATGGAGCCATATTATCTAAGACGTCGGATGATGCTACGGCACTACTTGAGGAGATGGCCTCTAATAACCAACAATGGGGCGACGAGAGGGGACATTCTTCGTCCTCCTTGAAGCCACCAAGTATTTATGAGGCAAAGGCCGTAGCGGAGCTCTCTACGAAGTTTGATTCTCTCCACAAGGTCGTGGAGAGATTGGAGAAGTTGATAAGTGATCCATATGGAACGCCCACCACATCTACATCGAGAGAAAGTATGGGCGATTGGCAAGACCAAGCCCATGTCATGTATGCTGGAGGAGAGCAAGGAGAGGGAGCTACAGAGCAAGTCCAATATGTTGCTGGGAACACCGGTTATTGGGCAAACCCGGCCACGAGAAGCCATCCGGGATTTTCATATTCTAATAATGATGGAGCCTTAAATCCACCACCGCAACAACCTCAAGCTCGGCCTCCACAACAACCACAATATCAACCGAGAGGGCCTCAATAATAAAACTTCCAACCGAGGCAACAAGCGTGACCATATAGACCTTCGGGGTATAATCAAGGGTGGAGAGCACCTAATCCACCACAAGCACCACCGAGATCCGACCATGAAGCGAGGTTTGAAGAATTCATGGCAGAGTAAAAGAAGGTAAATGCTAGATTGACGGTCCAACAAGACTCTCTCAACACCGTCGTGGCACAATTATTGGTGCAACTAGCATTGCTCAATAAGAATACTCAACAATTGTCGGCTCAACTGGAGCCAAAGCCTCGGAGCAATACCGGCCACATCAATGCGGTGGTGGCGGTAACTACTAGGGGCAGAAAGGACACTACTCCCGCCATGGTTCAAACTAAGGAGCCGGGGGAAGGATTTTGGTTGACAAGGAGCCGGTTAATGAGGAGGAGTGCCCAAAAGAGCTAAAAGACAGTGAAAATTCTGAAATTGTGAAGCCACGTGAGGAGCGCAACTATATGCCACTGGTATCCTTCACACAAAGGTTGGTGATCACTCCTTATTTTACACTTTTTTCCCGCATGTTTGCATGCCATTTAGATCGCCCAAATCATGTTTTTCACGATATATCAACGATATTGCGATGCTTTTCACGATTTGTTGTTGTTGTCACATTTCAGGTGATTTGGAGCGATTTGGAGTGATCTCGAGATGCGCTTACTCCAGAGGGTCACCGACGACCTCCCCAAGGGGTATTTTGCTGTTGGAGAGGAGCGGAAGAAGAAAGAACGTCGCAGGAGCGACGAGGAGGCCAAAACAAGCTGTTTGGGCATTTTTGGTGTCCCACTCGGCCGAGTGAAGGAGTCACTCGACCGACCAGCGAGACACCGCTCGGCCGACCAGATCGGATACGCTCCATACGTGCACTCGGCCGAGCGACGGAAGCCACATCGGCCGAGTGACGAGATCCCGTCCGCCCGAGTGGCACCTAGACGACGCATGTCAAAAATCGCCAACTTACTGTTTTTCGTCTGCCTGAGCTTCAGAAGACCCACTCGGCCGAGTGGCAATTGCCGACCGCCCGAGTACCAAGAAGCCAGCGGCCGAGTGACGACAACGCACTCGGCCGAGCGACTCCCGAAGTGAAGACCCCTGAAGGCCCTGACTTACTGGAAATTTACAGGGTTTCTCACTCGGCCGAGCGACTTTTGTCACTCGGCCGAGTGCGACGCGCTGCCTGTAGCGAAAATTGCGGATTTCAGGCTGCGCAGGGGTATTTTGGTCACAGTTTTTGGACGATTTTGGGGGGTATTTAACCCCTGTTTTTACCCTAGTTTGGAGAGCTTTTCTCTTAGATTTTTTGCAGCTTTTTAGATTAACTTTTTAGCTTTATTCTTGTGATTGGAGAGGAGACAAAAAGTTGATTTTTGTTGGATTATTTGAAGAACTCCATTGGTTTGCCTCTCTCTTCTCTAAAAATTCTATTTTATTGCTTATCTCAATATTGTGATGAATTCTCTTGTTAATTTCATTGATTATTTTTGTGTTTGCGCTATGAATTGTGAGTAGTCTCCACGTCTTGGGGCGTGGGGATGAACCCTACAAGCCCAATTTCATATTTGTGATGAATTGGTAGAAATTTTGCTAGAATTGTTATTAGGGATTAGATTGGGATCAATTTACTACGGATGGCTAGGTATTCATATCGATTGGGATTTGCAAGAGATTGGATCCCAATTCGATAGGAAACCCTAGAAATCCGAATTGGGTTGGAATCAAATTTCCGAAGTATCGGTTTGCAAGAGATTAGACCGATACTAGGGTTCCTGGTTGCAATTCCATGCCGATACCCGTTTACAAGAGATTGGACGGGTAGGAACTATCCCAACATAGGTCGCGGCCCGAGTTTGCACGAGAGTGGGTTCGGTGCGCGATTGAACGATGATGTTGATCCTAATGCTAGCTTCCCTAGGCTAGGGTTTGCAAGAGATTGGACCCGAACCTAGGAAAGCTATAGACCGGCAACAGCGCGAGAGCGTGAGCTAGGTTCTACATTCAGTTGCAACTAGTTCATCCAAAATTTTACTCTAGCAATTTTGATATCAATGAACCACATTGACGAGATGCGGTGAGTAGCGGGGATTCCCCATTCCCTAGACGTCCTTTATTTGATTTGATATTTCCGTACTTTGTCTGACGATTGTGACAGGATCACCAAAGGCAAATTTCTCTCTTCTTAAATAGCCAGGTTGATGGGAACAAGCACGGTCATTCGTCCTCCCTGTGTTCAATAACCCGCTCGCTGCTATACCGTGCGCTTGCGGTAAAACTACAACCGTTCTTTGGGTTACATTCCGGAGCGATCAAGTTTTTGGCGCCACTGCCGGGGAGTACTTTTTGACGGTGTTCAGCATCGACCACTCGGTTATTTCTTCTTTCTTTACTTTCTTCTATATCTTGTTCTAACTCTGTTCGCAGCCCTATTTGCATATTCTCCCCGTATTTTGCATAAGATCTTAACAGGGAGAATGGAGGATGCAATGTCAATAATAGAGCTAAGTCAGGAAGATTATGACTCCTTCACAGACCTCCTTAAGGAGCTCGTCAATGAGGTCCATGCGACCGGAACTTTTGCGATCGATATCAAGGACCCCGACGAACAACTGTTTGCTAGTTTTGTGATGGACCAAATCTCCCCGGATGGGACTATCGGGGGCAATGTCAGAGTTGATGTTGTCGACGACAAATTATATTTCGAAGACGGTAGAACAGATGCCGAAGAACACTATACTCCCGAAGAATCCTTCGAGCAAACCGACATTCAGGGAGTTACACTCTATGACGCTCACTCTTGCTTTTATGAATCGTCTGATGTGTTTCTTGATTCCAGGCACGAACCAGAGCGGAGAGAGGGTTTTGACGATGCTAGCGCAGAATCGGAGGGACCCTATTTCGATGCCTCGTCCTCACTAAGTAGTGAGTCTGACTCCTCACAAGAGAGCGCACCACCTGAACATGAGCTAAACTGACAAGGAAGAAGCCAAGCTCATGCGAGCTGATGAAGTAGAAGGAGCAGCACCTCTTGGGGTAGAACTTAAACAATTACCTCCGAATCTAAGGTATGCTTTTTTGGGTAATAAATTAACTTTCCCGGTGATAGTAAGCTCCCACCTCACGCAAGATCAACTTGAAAAACTCCTAGACGTTCTTAGGAGCCACAAGGATGTCCTTGGCTACACTATCTCCGACCTAAAAGGGATAAGCCATAGGCTTTGCACACATAGGATCCATTTGGAAGATACCGACGCCACCTCCATAGAACCCCAAAGGCGGTTAAACCCGAATATGAAGGAAGTGGTTAAAAAGGAAATCCTAAAATTGCTCGATGCTGGTATCATTTACCCCATCTCTGACAGTAGATGGGTTAGCCCCGTTCACGTCGTCCCCAAGAAAGGGGGGATGACAGTCATAAAAAATGAAAAAGGTGAGCCCATATCTACACGCACCGTAACGGGATGGAGAATGTGCATAGATTATAGGAAACTAAATAAAGCTACCCGAAAAGACCATTACCCATTGCCCTTCATTGATCAAATGCTTGAACGCCTAGCTAAGCATAAATACTTTTGCTATCTAGATGGGTATTCGGGATTCTTCCAAATTCCTTTACACGAAGATGACCAAGAAAAGACCACTTTTACTTGCCCTTATGGTACCTATGCCTACCGTAGGATGCCATTTGGTCTTTGTAATGCTCCCGCCACCTTTCAGAGGTGTATGACATCCATATTTTCCGATTACATTGAAAATATTATGGAAGTTTTTATGGATGACTTTTCGGTTTATGGAAGTGAGTTTGACTCTTGTTTGGCCAATCTTACTAAAGTCCTTAAAAGGTGCCAACAAAACAATCTCACTCTAAATTGGGAGAAATGTCACTTCATGGTCACGGAAGGTATAGTTCTCGGGCATCTTGTTTCCTCGAGAGGAATTGAGGTAGACAAAGCAAAGATTGAGGTAATCGAAAAACTTCCTCCTCCTATTAATGTCAAGGGCATTAGAGGCTTCCTTGGTCATGCAGGGTTTTACCGCCGCTTCATCAAGGATTTCGCCTCGATTGCCCGACCACTTACTTCCTTGCTCGCTAAATATACTCCTTTTGTTTTTTCAGGGGAATGCTTGCAGGCCTTCAACACCTTGAAGGAAGCACTAGTTTCAGCGCCCATCATTCAACCACCGGATTGGAGCCTTCCCTTTGAGCTAATGTGTGATGCTAGCGACCAAGCCATTGGAGCGGTATTGGGACAAAGAAAAGATAGGAAGCTTCATGCGATATACTATACGAGCAAGACATTGGATGACGCACAGAAAAACTACACAACTACCGAAAAAGAGCTTCTAGCGATCATCTATTCCATAGAGAAGTTTTGCTCCTACCTCCTTGGTTCCAAGGTGATTGTCCACACCGACCATGCGGCGTTGAAGTATCTCTTAAACAAGAAGGAGGCCAAACCTCGGTTGATAAGGTGGATACTCTTGTTGCAAGAATTCGACTTAGAGATCAGAGACAAGAAAGGTACAGACAATGTCGTGGCGGATCATTTATCTAGGCTCATTCGCGACAAGGAGGATGAGAGTTTGCCTATCGACGAAACATTCGTGGATGAGAGGCTATATGCCATAAGGACCGATGAAGTTCCTTGGTACGCGGACTTCGTCAACTACTTGGCTTGTGGGTTCAAACCGCATGGGATGCCCACGCATCAAAAGAGGAGATTTCTGCATGAGGTCTGTAGCTATTTTTGGGAAGATCCATACCTTTTCAAGATATGCAAAGATAGTGTCATTCGTAGGTGTGTTTCTAAAGAGGAGGCAACATCTATCATTCTGCATTGCCACGGTCTACCATGCGGAGGACATCATGCCGCCTCTAAAACAACCGCTAAGATCTTGCAGAGCGGATTCTTCTGGCTAACAATGTTTAGAGACACCCACGCTTTCGTAAAGGGGTGCGATAGATGCCAACAGACTGGGAATATCTCCAAACGCAATGAGATGCCAATGAGGCCCATCCAAGAAATTGAGCTTTTTGATTGTTGGGGAGTAGACTTCATGGGACCATTTCCGTCGAGTAATGGTAACAAATACATCCTATTGGCCGTTGACTATGTCTCCAAATGGGTGGAAGCAATCGCCACCCCTACTAATGATGCAAGGGTTGTCTCTAAGTTCTTCAAGCAGAAAATCTTCCCGCGTTTCGGAGTGCCTCGCACCTTGATAAGCGACGGGGGGAGCCATTTCATAGAAAACAAGTTTGAAGCCATGCTAAAGAAGTACGGGGTAAACCATAGAGTTGGCATGGCATATCACCCCCAGACAAGCGGCCAAGTGGAAGTTTCAAATAGAGAGATCAAGCAAATTCTTGAGAAGACTGTGGATCGATCTAGAAAGGATTGGTCAATGAAGCTAAACGACGCTCTATGGGCATATCGAACGGCCTTTCGCACTCCCATCGGCACCACACCGTTCCGACTCGTTTATGGGAAAGCTTGCCACTTGCCGGTAGAATTGGAATACCACGCATATTGGGCCATCAAGACCTTTAATTATGATTACAAAAGTGCGGCGGTGAGGTGACTCTTAGACATCAACGAGCTTGATGAGATAAGAAGAGACGCCTACGAGAGCTCAAGAATTTATAAAGAAAGGACCAAGATTCTCCACGATGCCCACATAACCGTCACATACTTCAAGGTAGGAGACAAGGTCTTGCTCTATAATTCCCGGCTCCGACTATTTCCCGGTAAGTTGAGGTCACGTTGGTCCGGACCTTTCACCATCAAACACATACAACCGGGAGGAGCTTTCGAGTTGGAAAGCAAGGACGGTTCCACATTCAAAGTAAATGGCCAGAGGCTCAAACACTATTCCGAGGGAGTCCCAACAGGCGAAACCAATAGACTATATTTGCTTAAGGGACGGCCGGATGATCTTTCGGACCTCCTTGATGAGGTAATTGAGGAGGCGATCCCCCACTCGATTGGCGCTCTATTCGATGAGGATTTCGAGGAAGTCCTGGATTTAGGCCAAGATGAGAAGAAAAATGATTCCCCCGACCTCTCCGCTGAAAATGATGAAGGCGACGCTGATGTCGCAAGGATTCGAGAGCTCTGCAAGCTCTCGAAATTGAAGTCTCCGAAGAAAGCTCCGCCGATACGGAAATCGGCGTCACCGGTGAAGCCGTTGACCGGAGCAAATGCTAGCTTGGGGGAGCCTCCCCCCAACACTATTCGAGACGGGAGACCACCGAGGGAGAACACGCCGCCGCAACTTCCGAATCCAAGCGTTCTCCCCGGAAAGTTTGATGGGTGCATCTCATATGCACCAAACATCCCGCATTAATTGAAAATCATAGGGGGTCGAGCTCACGACCTTAAACGAGCGCTTGTCGGGAGGCAACCCGACGGTTATTGCTTTATTTTCACTTTTCTTTTATTTTTGTTTTAGAAATTTTTAGTGTTTTGAGTCGTTCGCCCAAAAATCTTGTGATAACGGGTCCTAATTTTCCTGACAGGAGAGGAGAATGAGGTGCCCATCATTAGGAGGATGCACGAGGTGACGAGGAGCGCCCCAGGAAGGCGCTCGATGCTTAGGAGGAAGATGAAATCGACTGGAGGAGGAAAGACGGAGTTTAGAGCCCAAACGAAGACAAATGGCAGAAGACAAGGCTCACTCGGCCGAGTATACTAGTCACTCGGCCGTGAACACAAGTTCGTCCGGCCGAGCCGCTCACGAACGAGGGAAGTCTGCTATACCCAACTCTCTGTTTATTTTTCCCGATTTCAGTATAACTGCTACTCGGCCGAGTATATATATTCACTCGGCCGAGTAAAATGGATACGCTCCTAGGGCGAGTCTTGCCGAGTAGCTTGAGCCACTCGGCCGAATGGACTTACTCCACTCGGCCGAGGCTGGCAAGGCCACTCGGCCGAAGCGTTAGCGGGTAGGGATTTGCCATTGATCTCGCTCGGCCGAGTGACCCTGTCACTCGGCCGAGTCGTAACTTTTCCTATAAAAGGGGGCGGGGTCGGGCTCGTTTTTTGAAACGACACAAACCGCAGCGCCCCGACTCCTCAGTTCCCTCGCCCGAACCCTTCGCCCACTCGCCCGACCGTTGCCCCGCTGCCGCCGCTCGGCCAGCCACCACCGGCCGCGCCCCGCCGCGCCTCGCCCGAGTCGCCGCCGGCGGCCACCACTCCGGCCACCTCCGGTTGTTTCTGGGAGCTTAGGGGAGCCCAGGGGAGCTTCCAGGGACTGATTCGGGCTACGTCGAGGCGTCGTCTTCGCACGCTTCCACATATTTGCACTCGCGGCGTGTCGTGGTACACTCTTTCCTTTACTTTACACACGCCGCACTTTTCACGCTTTTCGGCGCGTGCTCGGGGCCCATATGCCGCCCCAGACACGGCCGCGGTCGAGGAGAGCTTCCGCCAAGCGGAAGCGGTCGGATGATGCCGGCCCCTCCCATGAGTTGGAGGACTCTCCTCCGCCTTCTCCACCACACCCCGTTCACCCTGCAGGCCCCACGCACCCCGCACATCCTGCAGAGCCCGCACAGCCCATACACCCCGCACAGCCGCTCCCTGCCGCTCCACAGCCACCACCCCCGGCTCCACTTATCGAGCCGCTGGGGATCACGTTCCGGAACGACGCACACCGCGTCGCTTTCGAGCGTATCTCCTAGCGCTCGATCGTACCCTCCAGGTTTGCACACCTTGCCGACCTAGGACGCCTGGGGGTACTAGAGGGGATGCTCATGTTGTACGACAACGTGGGCTGGCGAGATTTCTTTCAGGTGTCGGCGGACACGTTTATCCGCCCGACACTTGAGGTACTTAGTTCGATCGCCCGGACCGACGAGGGATGCTCGTTTCGGTTCAGGGACCGGGAGTGCCAGGTCACTCTCGGTATGATGAGAGCCTTCTTCTCGTGGCCCGATGTCCCCGGGGCCGATCGAGGTTACGCCCCCACCCATATCCCCTCACCTTCCTTCGATGCCGGTGCCTTCTGGGCCCGGATTACGGGTCTTCACGCTGCCTTTGACCATAGTAGGGCCAAGGCCTCGGCCATTGTCCATCCCTGCCTCCGTATAGCTCAGCGCCTTATGGCGACGACGTTTTTGGCCAGATATGAGCCGGGTACGATGTCCACGCCAGAGCTCTACATGCTCTACGCGATGACACGTCCCAGAGCTCTATCTAGGGAGGGCGATGAGCAGGTCCCCGCCGTCGTGATTGATGTCGCGGCTTGGTTTTTGGAGCGCATCATTGTATCGGTGGGCGCTTGCTCACCGATATGCTACGGCGGCCTGATCACCTTGCTCGCCCTTATGACCGGCGAGGACTTCCCTGATGACCTGCGACGAGCACCGGGCCCCACTTCTCTGTCGATTGATGTTATGGCCTGGATGAAGATGATGCGTCCACACGGCGAGCGACACTGGGTCTGGCTGCACGGCCCTTACGGTGCCGATTACATGATTCTTCCGAGCCCAGCTCGGACTCAGCTTGCACCGGCCCATGTGGACTGGCTCCCTGCGATGGATGTTCTGATCCCAGCCGCTTACGTGCTCGAGGCCGAGGAGGCCGAGCAGGCCCACGCTGCCCACGCTGCCCCCGCAGACCCTGTTGCACCTGCCGAGCCTGCTGCCCCTATTAACCCCGTGGCCCCTCAGCCTATCCCTGATATTCCTGCCGCCCCCCGACACCTCTGTCCACACTGCTGTTAGTGTCGGGAGCACCTTAGCTGAGCCCACTTCCACTGCTTCCACGCCGTCACCACCACCACTGGCCCTCTGTCTGCCGAGCCCGTTTCCTCTGCCCCACCCGAGCGCCCGCCGACCATAGTTGAGTGCGAAGAGCCCTCTGTCTCCACCGCCGCTGTATTTTCCGAGAGTGTCGTGGCGTCTGTCCACACTTCTGTGCCACCGACCTCTCCGGCCGCCTCGCCGCCACTTTTGTATTCTTCTTTCGCTGCTGCTGCCTCCACTTCTCACCGTCCTGCCCAGCCTCGCACTGAGGCCAGGCCCCCACTTGCGAGCGCAGCCCCTTTTGTTCCCTTGCCTGCTGAGCCCGTCACTTACGCCACCAGAGTACGCCAGCCCCGACCTGCACAGCCCCGACCGGTGCGTCCCTCTACACCACCTCCCCCTGACACTGTACTTCAGAGCATTCGTGCTCTCGAGGGGGCGGTGAGTGGCCTCAGAGGCGACCTTCGGACCCTGTCTGCCACCGTCACTGCGATGGCTGGCCGCTTTGACCTGCTCCCGCACATTCACTACTGTCTTACCCAGGTCCTGGAGCGTCTCCCACGCGTACCCCCGCCCACCCAGCAGGTACCCACCCCCACTTCCACACACACTCTGCCTGCTACCACTTCCATACCCACACCCGCTCAGCAGCCTGCCCCACACCCACCACCACCTCCGCCTCAGGACGGAGACGGCGCAGCACCACCTTCTTAGGCACCCTTGATGCCATCGATTATTTTTGTCGTTGTGCTGCCCGTTTCTGCTGGGTCCTGATGCATTTTTGTCCACCCCCCCTCCCCTCACTTATTTTGGGATTCTCATTCTGATCGTATCTTTTTATATCTTTTTTGGGAGAGAGGGAGAGTTTTGGTGCCACACCTATATATCTGTATCACTCCTTTAGTTACATGCATCATGTCCGCATCATATTTTTCATTTCATTATTTTTAATTTTCTTTCTTCCCTCATGCATGCACCCTCACTTACCCCTCACATTACTTGTCTCTCGGTGCACCACACTTTGCACATTGAGGACACTGTGCCATTTAGCTTGGGGGAGTGAGTTCTCACGTTCTTTTTCGATTTGCCACCTTTATTTTTAGTTTTTCACTCCGTTTTCCGCTTTTGCACTTATTTTCATTTTTTTCCTTTTATTTTACCATGCATCACGTTTTCCTTATTTTTCTGTGTGCCGCATTGTAAATAGTTCTATTTTCCCTTTATCTTTATTTCTTTTTTTTCTTTTCATCTCATGCTAGAGATGACTTTTCTGTGATGATGATGACGTGGAGTTAGCTTACTCTATTTGCATGTTTTATTTGTCATGTCTTGGACTTTATTTCTGATATCACATGATATGACTTGCCTTGCATCTAGAGATAGTAACCCACACTTTTTCCACATGAAAATGGATGAAATTTTATTATTAGCTGAGTCTGAATATTCATATGTATGCTATCACAGAAAACACACCAAGATTCACGCATTGAATGCCTATATCTGGAGTACCGATTTCTTTTCCTATATCACTTCTATATGCATGAATTGTACATTTCACTTCAGGATGATTGAATGATGTTAGCTATGATAAATCTGGATTAGTTAGCTTTTTTGTGATCGAAACTGAGTAGATTAGATTACCCTGCTGAAGTTGTCGTGCATGTCTTATAGAGTGAACCGAGAGATATATTTATTTCTTTCTCCACAAATCTTGAACATTATTTCTATACTTTTAAAATCATTGGTGAATCTCCCCTTAGCGATTCTATTATATGGCATTTCCCCCGCTATTAATTCCTAGCTCCAAATTCCCCGAATTCAAAAAAAGAGAGAAAATATTCTTGTATATCATTATCTCTCTTTGAGTTGGGATCGTTGTGTATTTTTATTGCTTAAAAAAGAGAGAAAAAGAAAAAGAAAAGAGGAAAAATCCTCAATAAAAGATCCCATCTCACTTTCTTTCTTTCTTCTCTCTTTTCGTGTTCATTTTTATTACTTTTGGAGCTTTATAAAAATGGGGATGTGAAAATTTTTTATGCCACCATGCTTATAGATAAGCTTGGGGGAGGGAATCCATTGATGTGTGAGAGAGTGACTACTTTACGTTGCACGACAACCTAGGCTAAGTAATATTCTATACTCGGTGAGATTATTTTTAGCTTTACGAAGTCCAGAAATCTAAGCCTAGCACTCATATCATGAAATCCACACTTTTCTATTCTCTCTATTCTATTGTGTGATACTCTTATACTCCTCATAGAAAGCATTCAATTGAAAAGTGTGCGATCTGCGATTTGTATACCGCTTTAAATGATTCAGACGATGTTAATTTTAAACTTATTCCGTTTTTCATGATCATATCGTTGTTCGTGGGTTTTCTATTTCTATTTGCACTATTATACTATGATATCAAAATAAAACTCTTTGACGTGTATTTTTCATTCAGTACATGTTATACGAGTAAGCGAAACCCACGTCCTGAGAAAATGATCTAGCAGCTTCCCTCTTCGCTTCTTTCTTTCTTCTTTGTTTTTATTTCGCTTTTCATTCTTCTCCGTTTTTCATTTTTCATTTCTCGCCATTTTCGTTTTTCGAATCCACCGGGTTCGCCTTTTACTAATCTTCCTCGATGATGAGTAAGAGGTAAGCTTGGGGGATTTTGATCACTCCTTATTTTACACTTTTTCCCCGCAGGTTTGCATGCCATTTAGATCGTCCAAATCATGTTTTTCACGATATATCGATGATATTGCGATGCTTTTCACGATTTGTTGTTGTTGTCGCATTTCAGGTGATTTGGAGCGATTTGGAGTGATCTCGAGATGCGCTTACTCCAGAGGGTCACCGACGACCTCCCCAAGGGGTATTTTGCTGTTGGAGAGGAGCGGAAGAAGAAAGGACGTCGCAGGAGCGACGAGGAGGCCAAAACAAGCTGTTTGGGCATTTTTGGTGTCCCACTCGGCCGAGTGAAGGAGTCACTCGGCCGACCAGCGAGACACCGCTCGGCCGACCAGATCGGATACGCTCCATACGTGGACTCGGCCGAGCGACGGAAGCCACATCGGCCGAGTGACGAGATCTCGTCCGCCCGAGTGGCACCCAGACGACGCATGTCAAAAATCGCCAACTTACTGTTTTTTGTCTGCCTGAGCTTCAGAAGACCCACTCGGCCGAGTGGCAATTGCCGACCGCCCGAGTACCAAGAAGCCATCGGCCGAGTGACGACAACGCACTCGGCCGAGCGACTCCCGAAGTGAAGACCCCTGAAGGCCCCGACTTACTGGAAATTTACAGGGTTTCTCACTCGGCCGAGCGACTTTTGTCACTCGACCGAGTGCGACGCGCTGCCTGTAGCGAAAATTGCGGATTTCAGGCTGCGCAGGGGTATTTTGGTCACAGTTTTTGGACGATTTTGGGGGGTATTTAACCCCTGTTTTTACCCTAGTTTGGAGAGCTTTTCTCTTAGATTTTTTGCAGCTTTTTAGATTAACTTTTTAGCTTTATTCTTGTGATTGGAGAGGAGACAAAAAGTTGATTTTTGTTGGATTATTTGAAGAACTCCATTGGTTTGCCTCTCTCTTCTCTAAAAATTCTATTTTTATTGCTTATCTCAATATTGTGATGAATTCTCTTGTTAATTTCATTGATTATTTTTGTGTTTCCGCTATGAATTGTGAGTAGTCTCCACGTCTTGGGGCGTGGGGATGAACCATACAAGCCCAATTTCATATTTGTGATGAATTGGTAGAAATTTTGCTAGAATTGTTATTAGGGATTAGATTGGGATCAATTTACTACGGATGGCTAGGTATTCATATCGATTGGGATTTGCAAGAGATTGGATCCCAATTCGATAGGAAACCCTAGAAATCCGAATTGGGTTGGAATCGAATTTCCGAAGTATCGGTTTGCAAGAGATTGGACCGATACTAGGGTTCCTGGTTGCAATTCTGTGCCGATACCCGTTTGCAAGAGATTGGACGGGTAGGAACTATCCCAACCTAGGTCGCGGCCCGAGTTTGCACGAGAGTGGGTTCGGTGCGCGATTGAACGATGATGTTGATCCTAATGCTAGCTTCCCTAGGCTAGGGTTTGCAAGAGATTGGACCCGAACCTAGGAAAGCTATAGACCGGCAACAGCGCGAGAGCGTGAGCTAGGTTCTACATTCAGTTGCAACTAGTTCATCCAAAATTTTACTCTAGCAATTTTGATATCAATGAACCACATTGACGAGATGCGGTGAGTAGCGGTGATTCCCCATTCCCTAGACGTCCTTTATTTGATTTGATATTTCTGTACTTTGTCTGACGATTGTGATAGGATCGCCAAAGGAAAATTTCTCTCTTCTTAAATAGCCAGGTTGATTGGAACAAGCACGGTCATTCGTCCTCCCTGTGTTCGATAACCCGCTCGTCGCTATACCGTGCGCTTGCGGTAAAACTACAACCGTTCTTTGGGTTACATTCCGGAGCGATCAGTTGGTAAGGGCAAAGATTGAGAAGCGGCTCACCAAATTTCTGGAGTACTTGCGAGGAGTGAGCCTAAATATCCCTTTCTTGGACGCTATTGTAGAGATCCCGTCTTACACCAAGTTCCGAAAAGACTTGATTTCGGGAAAGAAGCGAAAGAAAAAGATAATGCTCGCCGAGCAAGGTACATGGCTCACCCGAAAGGAGAAGGAGCTTACAAAATTTAAAGATCCTGGAAGCTTCTGCATTCCTTGCACGCTTGGAGGAGTCCCTCTACAAAAAGCTTTTGTAGATTTGGGAGCAAGTGTGAGCCTAATGCCCCTAACAATGTTTAAGAAGTTGAATACGAGAACCGACCTAAAGCCGACGGACATGAGAATACAACTCGCAGACAGTCGGGTCACTAGGCCGATGGGAATTGCAGAGAACATACCGCTCCAAGAACCGGGAGGAATTTGCTTGTCGTGCGACTTCGTGGTAATGGATATCAAAGAGGAGGGTGATACATCGCTAATTCTTGGACGTCTCTTCTTAGCCACCGCCGGCATGATAGTTTATGTGAGAGAGGGCACCTTGTCTTTGAATGTCAGAAACATAGAGATGGAACTTCACATTCCTAAGGCAATGAAGCACATGCCTTGGACGGAGGACGTCGATTACGTGGACCTCCTCGACGAGGTCATTGATGATGCTATACCGCATGCTATCGGTGCCTTACACAATGATGGCTTCGAAGGATGTCAATCTTCTAGAGATGGAGAAAATTTGGAAGACCCGTCGGATCATTCGATAGTTGATGACAAGGATGACACTGACGTCGTAAGAATTAGGGAGCTATGCAAGCTCTCCACGGCAAAGAATTTGAAGAAAGCTCCGCCGGACAAGAAATTTTCATCACCGGCAAAGAAAAAGGCGAATAAAGGCTCAAGCTTAGGGGACTCATCCCACACTACCACCCATGATGAGGGGGAGTCGAGGAATGCCAATGAACAACAACAATTAAATCCAAGTGGCCTTCCCGGCAAATTTGACGCGCGCATCTCACATGCGTCGAACATCGAGCATTAAACGAGTATCTTAAGGGGTCGAGCTCAAGACCTTAAACAAGCGCTTGTCGGGAGGCAACCCGACGGTTTTATCTTATTGTAGTTGAATCTTTCATTTTTATTTTTGTTTTAGATCTTTCTTAGTGTTTAGAGTCTAGAGTCGATAAAAATCCTGAAAACGGGCTTTATTTTTTATGACAGGAGATGGAGAACGAGTAACCATTGAATGGAGGATGACCATAGCAAAGAAGAGTGCTCCAGGAACGCGTCAGGCCTCAGGAGGAGGAAGGAATTGACGGGGAGACGAAAAACAGAAAGTGGGGCAAAAACAGAGAGTGGGAGCTGAAAAAAGCAGGCCACTCGGCCGAGTGACTTAGTCGTTCGGCCGAGCAAAGACCCTACTCAGTTGAGTAGGGTACTGATCAGGAAAGATCCTAAAAACTACTCTCTGTAATTTATATGCCACTCGGCTGAGTGACTTAGTCACTCGCCCAGTGAATCAGACACTTTCCAGCACTTAAAAGCTCTAAGTAGCATTGCTACTCGGCCGAATGACCTTTGTCTACTCGGTCGAGTAGTAAGATGTACTCGCCCGAGTCGTGAGCTCTGGTTCGAAAATTTTTGTGTGCCACTCGACCGAGTGAACACGTCACTCGGTCGAATGACCCATCCTTTATATACTCAACGCCCGCGGCTCAAATCCCAAAATGCAAAAAAATCCCAAATTGAGCCCGAGCCCCTTCGTCTTCCCACGCATCGCCTGAACCAAGACCACCCCTCGCCCGAGCCGCACCACCGTCGGTCACCAATCGCACCACCGTTGATCGTCGATCGGCCGTCGTGGATGCCTTTCGCCGGCGTCGCCCTACCCGCCGCCGCACACCCCCAATTTCACCCAACTCCTATTTTTTTCCATTTTCTCTAATCCGTAAGCCCAATTTTGGCCAAAACCTAAATTTATCTAAATATATATCTATTATACCTGATCTTACCCCATACGAATTAATATTCTTGGCTAATTTGTGAATTTTCATTTCAGGCTAGCTTGGGGGAGATTCAGGACGGGATTGGCGCTTCTCGGAGGAGGTGATTCGTTGCACGCTTTCACTGCTTTCTCTCCATCGTGCTCAGGTATACTCGTTCCATATTTTTAGCACTTCGCATATTTTTTTCGGGTAGGCACTTTCTGTGACTCACATGCCGCCCCGTATTAGGTCACGCACAAGGGCGCCCGCTTCCAAGCTGAAGATGTCCAGCGATCCTGGCTTCTCTTCCGCTAGGGCGGACTCCCCACCACCTAGCCCACCACCACCCACACATCCGCCTCCTACCGCATCGATTCCACCACCAACACTACCCGCCCCCGCTTTCGACACGATGGAGATTACGTTCAGAGATGACGCACACCGCGACAGATTTGAGCGTATCTCCCATCGCTCGATCGTACCCTCTAGGTTCGTGCACATAGTAGACTTTGAGTGCCTAGGGGTATTTGAGGGGCTACTACAGTTGTATGACAACATGGGGTGGGGTGACTTTCTGTCGGTGTCGACGGACACCTACATCCGCCCGACATTAGAGGTCCTGAGTTTTATAGCTAGGACTCCCGGGGGTTGCTCTTTTCGACTGATGGATCGTGAGTGCATGGTCACTCTCGGCATGCTTCGAGCCTACTTTCAGTGGCCCCCATTTCCGGACCCAGACCGAACCTATAGTCCCACACACATCCCAAAGCCGTCATTCGACACACACGCTTTCTGGACACGTATCACGGGATCACCCCTCGCCTTTGACCCTAGCCGGGCCCAGGCCTCTGCTATCCTCCACCCATGCCTTCGCATTTCATAGCGCCTCATGGCGACCACTTTCTTAGCAAGGTATGAGCCGGGGACGATGTCGACGCCGGAGCTTTACATGCTCTACGCGATGACTCGATCGAGGGCCTTCGAGAGGGGTGGAGACGTCTTACTCCCTGCCAATGATATTGACATAGCCGGCTGGTACTTAGACCGCATCGTTATTTTTGTCGGTGCTAGGACGCCTATCTGTTGCGGCGGTCTGATTACCCTCCTGCCTCCTTTGTGCAGAGTAGACCTCCCAGCTGGCTTGCTTAGACACCAGGGCCCCACTTCTCTTTCCATAGATGTTATGGCCCAGATGAGGACGCATGGTCCTCACGGTCAGCACCACTGGGTATGGCTGCACGGTCCTTTCGGTGCTGATTACATAATTCTCCTGAGCCCCGCTTGGACTCATATTAGACCCGCAGGAGGGGAGTGGATTCCAGCGATGGACGTCCTCATCCCTGCTGTGTAAGTGCTAGATCCTGAGGGCGCTCAGCAGGAGCCTCTCCTTCCACCTCTGAACCCAGTGATACCTCAGCCTGCACCTATTCTTTCTGCACCTCCCGACACCTCTGTCCACACTTCTGTCAGTGTCGGGAGTAAACTTGATGAGTCCACCACCACCACCACTGTGCCGATATCCATTGACCCCATTTCTGCTGCGAGCCATGAGCGTCCTGCCACCATTATTGAGAGCGACGAGCCCTCCTTCACTTCTGTAGTAGAGACCCTGGCCAGCTTATTATGCTCGACCCCTGGGGAGTCATTCTCTGCACACTTTACGGCCTCCACAGCCGTCGACACTTCTGTCTCCATCGCAGTTGTCTTTACCAAGAGTGTCGTGACGTCTATCCCTATTTCTGTGTCAGCGACCACTTTATCCTCCTCGCTCTCTGTCACCATTTTGGCTTCTGCTGCTTTTCCTTCCTCTTCGACCATTCCTGTGTCTCAGCCTCCCATAGAGGCTGAGCGTCTTTTTGTGAGCACAGCACCTCAGCCCCACCAGGTAGTTACACCCGTCATTTACGGTAGCTGTGTGAGACATCACCGTTCCTCACCAGTATGACCCTCTGCTCCACCTCCCCCCGACACACTAGTTCAGCACGTCCGTGCTCTAGAGGGGGCAGTTAGTGGGCTCAGAGGGGATTTTCGGGCTCTCTCTGCTACCGTCGCTGCTGTACAGAGGCACGTCGCTTTACTTCCTGGTATTCAGGCTAGCCTGAACCAGATCCTTGCACACCTGTCGCATCCACCACCACCTCCTCCACCACCACCACAGGACGGTCCTGGTGCTCCACCACCCACCTAGGCATACACTGGGCGCCTCACACAGTTTTACTGCTGCTATACTGTGTATCTTTCGTCTGCTGATTTACACCCCTCCTCCACACTCGTTTTGGTCACCTTTTGCTCATATCTGTCTATATCATATTGGGAGAGAGGAGGTATTTTTGGGGACATCTATATTGCACTTGTTTGATCTCTGCATGCATCACCTGTATACCTATCTCATTTTCTTTTATTTTCATCATGCATGCATCCTCACTACCCCACCCTTATCATATCTCTCCATGTGCCACACTTTGCACATTGAGGACAATGTGTAGTTTAGCTTGGGGGATTGAGTGTCTCACGCACTTTTCATTTTCTTCACTTTTTCTTTTATTTTACACCTATTTTCACCCACTTTTTCATTTTTTTCCCCATGCATCACGTTTTCTTACTTCTTGTGTGTGCTGCATATGTATAGTAGTTCTTACTTTTCTTTTATCCTTATTTCCTTTAGCCTTTTTTGCTAGAGATAAATTTTCTGTGATGATGATGACGGTGGATTCGCTTATCTCTATATGCATATTATCTTGTCATGCCATCGTTTTTATTTCAGATATCATATGATATGCTTTGCTGTGCATTCGAGATAGTAACCCGCACTTCCATTATATGAATGTGAATGGATTCTTCTATTAGCTGAGTCTGATGATTTATACTGTATACTCTTCATAGAAAACACACCAAGCTTCACGCATTGATTGCCTATATTTGGAGTACTACTTTGTTGTTCTATATCACTTCTTATTGCATGAAAATTGTATGCTTCACTTTCAGGTTGATTGAATTATGCTATGTTGATATAACTGGATTAGTTCACTTTTTGAGATCAAACTGAGTAGATTACGTTACTCTGCTAAAAGTTGTCGTGCACATTCTATAGAGTGAACCGAGTGTTACATATTTTTCTTTCTCCACATATCTTGCGCATTATTTCTATATTTAAAATCATAGGTGAATCTCCCTTTAGCAAATCTTATATTGGCATATCTCCCTGCTATAAAAATCCATACTCCAATACCCCAAAATCAAAAAGAAAAAATACATGTATATCTCTCTATCTTTTGATTTGGGATCACAGTTGTATATATTGAAAAAATGAAGAAGAAAAGAAGTACATAAATGATCCCACTTCATATTCCTTCTCTCTTTCTTCCCTTTTTTATTTTTATTTCTTGGAGCTTCAAAAATGGGGAAAGTCGTATTGCTAAATTTGATGCCACCACGCTTATAGATAAGCTTGGGGGAGAGGATCCAATGATGTGTGAGAGAGTGACTACTTGTCTGTGCATACAACCTAAGCTAGGTAATTTTCTATACTCGGGTAGATTACTAAAGATTTTACGAAGTCCAGGAATTGAAACTTGGCATGCATCTCATGAAACCCACTCCTTTCTATTTGTATTGCTTCATATTGTGTGGTACCTCTTATACTCCAAATAGAAAGCGATCAATTGAAAAGTGTGTGGTCTATGATTATGTATATTACTTTAAATGCTTCAGACAATGTTAATTCTAGAATGATTTCACATTTCATATTGTTTTGATATTCTTGGGCTTCTATATTGAATGCATCCTTATATGATCATGATATCGAGATAAAAATCTTTGGCATGTTTTTAATTCGTCGTATGCTATATGAGTAAGCAAGTCCACATCCTGAGGAAATGATTTAGCACCTCCCTCTTTATTTTCTTCTCTATCTTCTTCTTCCTTTTTCTTTATTTTTTCTCCGTCGGATTCGCCTTTTACTCATCTTCCTCGAGGACGAGTAAGAGGTAAGCTTGGGGGATCGCTCCTTATTTTACACCTTTTTTCTGCATGTTTTCATGTCATTTCGATCGCCCATATTGCATTTTCCACAATTATTCGACGATATCGCGTTGCTTTTCACTATTTCTTGTTTTTGTCGTATTTCAGGAGATATGAAGTGATTTGGAGCGAAAATAAGATCAAAGGAATTTCACGCACACCGAAACATCGCCCACAGCTTTTTTGAGGAGTTAGCAACGCTAGAGGATGAACGGAAGAGGAAGAAATTCAATAGAATCGACGAGGAGGCGAGGAGGAGAAGAAAAGAGCCCAGAAGCAGCTCACTCGGCCGAACAGAGAGTCTGCTCGGCCAAGTAACAGACTGCGTTCGGCCGAGTGAAACGGATACGCACAGCCAAATTTTCAAAGTTTCCTCGGCCGAGCAAGAAAGTCGACTCGGCCGAGTGAGAAACCCTACTCGCCCGAGTAGAACAGGGATTTTCTTCCGAGAAGAGGCCAAGTTACTGGAAATTTTGAGAAGCATACTCGGCCGAGCAAGATTGCTTACTCGGCCGAGTAAAGAAGCCTACTCGCCCGAGTCAGTCAGAGCGACAGACCCCTGAAACCCCCAGATTCTCTGTTTTATTATTGGGTCTGTCACTCGGCCGAGTGACGCATTCCGACTGCTACACAGATTGCGATTTCTGGGCTGCACAGGGGCAATTCTGTCAGGATTTTTTGGACGATTTGGCTTGTATTTAAACCTAGTTTTATCCCTAGTTTTAGGAGAGACTTCTATTATTTTTTGACGGCTATTCTTTTGTGAAATCTCAGCTGGAGATCATAGGCAATAATTTTGGTTTGTTCTTTCTTGCTAAACCTCTTATTTTTATGAATTGTCTCTTCTCTACAATGAATTGTGCTATGATCTATTGCTTTATTTCTAAGATGTCCATGATGATTTGTGAGTAGTTTCATCGTTCTAGGGCATGGGGATGAACCCTATGGACCCGATCTTTGAATTGTGATGAATGAATAGAATTGTTGCTAGGATTGAAGAAAGGTTAGGTTTTGATTGATTTATTGCGAGTAGCTAGGAATTTCCATCGATTGGGATTTGCAAGAGATTGGATCCCAATTGATGGGAAGGCCTAGATATTCGACTTAGGTTTATAATCGAAATTCTCTAGATTTGGTTTGCAAGAGATTGGACCAAAGCTAGGATTTTTATTATAAATCTATACTAATATTCGTTTGCAAGAGATTGGACAAATACGAACTATCATAACCTAAGTCGTAGCTCGAGTTTGCACGAGAGTGGGCTCGAGATGCGATTGGACGATGATGTCGATCTTCACGCTAGTGGTTTAGGTTAGGGTTTGCACGAGAGTGGGCCCTAATCTAGGTTGCTATAGACCGACAATAACGCGAGAGCGTGAGCTTGGTTCTACATTAAGTTGCGACTAGTTCACCTACATTAAGTCGTGATCCATAAGGATAAGAAACGGTCTGTAGTGGGGATTTCCTATCCCTAAACAATTTATTATATTGAATTCTATTTGCTATTTGAACTATTGTAACATTACCATCCAAACTATTCTTATTCCATCAATAGCTAGGTGATCAAAGTAAGATACTGTCAATTGTCCTCCCTGTGTTAGATACCCACTTGCCACTACACCGTGTACTTGCGGTAAAACTACAGTCATTTTCCGGGTGTATATCCGGGTGCGATCAGGAACCAGATCCAAGATTTCTCGAGGCACACCGGGTGACTTGCCAGCCCGTAAAATGGGAACTCTAGGCTTCATGGGCAATCCTTTGTCCTTCCCAGGGACCGAGTCATATTGGGAGGATCGAAAATTACCCAAATATTCGAGTTGGGATACTTCCTTCATTATCAACATTGGAAACCAGAAAGGGAGATGTGAAGAGAAAAGCAGGCGGGGAAGAAAGACTACCTTAGCAAGGGTTGATAAAGGGCAGGGGTAGTTGAAGCGGAAGGAAAGTTTCTCAAAGACGAAGTCAAAAGAGTTTGCTGCTTCGTCTCATTCTCTCCATTTATATCAGTGAACAGCTTGGCCGTTGAAGGGGAAGCACGTATCCACATCAGATGCCACCAATGCTCCGAACCTTGAGCCGGCACAGCAACCGAAGCAAGTGTGGATTTTGGCGGTCAAAATCAAATGTTCCCGATTCGACTGCCTTGCCTAGTTAATTAGATTTCACATCATTCAGTCTCAATCTACACCCCGCTTGAGCATAAGTGGTGGGGGCCATTGTTGATCATGGGTCCGGCCCACAAAGCGGGGAAATGTATTTTGCTTGGAAAGATAAACCCACTTGAAGTGCTAAGCCTCCTCCCGATAGCCCAAAGGCCGTCCCAAAAAGGCGAGCTCTTACTGACCGCCCGTCCGTTTGGCACTCAAATTAGGATGGGGATACTAGGATTAGAATTTGTAAACTGCAAGCACGCAGTGTCGAAGTGTGGATTGGGGGTCAATCACGGGGAGGCGTGTATTGTGCTTGGAAACATTCGGGAACCGGATCACCTGGTGGGTGAGCTAGCCTATTCTCAGGGTGGTTGTCACGATAGTAGATTAATGGAAAAGATGTAAGAGGTAAAAAGGGTAACCTAGGACTTTGGCTTCTACCCAATCATAAGTTCTCACTATTAGGCCGAGGGATAGGAATGTGATAGGATTCTAGGGTTTAGCGGTGATACGTTGCCTCTAATATGTGTACCTAGCGTCCCATGGGCCTGATATTTTGTTCAATGCCCAGGATGATACGTGACGTGCGCTTATATTTCATATATTCATGCACGTTTTCTTTTGTGTTTCTCCGTGTTTTCCGCCGTCTCTTATTCGTTTTCGTATATTTTCCCGTTTTCTTTCACTTTTCTTTGTTTGTCCATGATTGCAGGAGTTCGACCACGTAGGGGACGTTTTACGATGATATCCCAAGTCCCCGGAGCAACGGGAGAAGTCACGCGTGATCCAGGGGTCAAACGGCGAAGTATTCATCTTTCAGCCCCTCAACCGGTCTCTGCCGCAGCTCACAACGAAGTCACCCGACCGGTTCACAGACCGGTTCAGCGGGGGCTATTCTCTGTTTTCTCGAAGCAAAGCGCCAACCGATCGGGTGACTCTCACCCGATCGGTTCATCTGTAGCTGAGAAAGATGAGCTGAAGACACGGACGTCGAACCGGCCAATTCACCCGACCGCTCCAAGATCCAACCGGTCGCTCAAGAACTCACCCGATCGATTCATGTGATCGGGTGAAAACTCGCCATTTTCTGATATTTATTTGTAACGGATCAACCGATCGGTTGACTTGTCAACCGATCGGTTGATGCGAAGGCCTATATATAGAACCCCTAGGGTTCCAGAAACGGGAGTTGCTGTTTTTCTACTGTTTTATTTCCTTGTGACGGCTGTAATTGTTACTCTTTTGTAAGTTTTCAGATCTTTCTAAAATTTTAGTATTGTCTTTATTACTCCTTTACTTCCGCATTGCAATTGTCCGATTATGATTTCAACGGTTAAATTTCATTTAGATTGCTTTTTCATGAATTTTTGTGAGTAGTTCCCAAATCTGGGATTTTGGTGGAAACCCCTTCGGGGGCTCTTCCCGATGCGTCCATAGGGTTAGGAAATCGATAGGGAGTAGGAATCTAACGGTTACGCGGGGCGTTTCATTGTCATCGGCGGGAAAAAGACTGCCTTTGACCGTCGGGCCAATGGAGAATAAACTTGGCGGTTGACTCCCTAGCCATAGCTCACGCCTTTAGCGTAGACGCCAAATCCTAGCACGCGGGAGCGGCAGGATGAGACGTTAGGAGATATCATTGCGGACTTAGTGCTCCCGGGATCGATCAGTGTTAATGGACACGGGAGTACCCACTGATCGAATCCGGGAAGTCCGGTGTATCATCCTGGGCACCGACCAGAATATCGGCGAGAGTCTCTCGTCGGGTTGGAAACCAAAGTCCCGGGTTTACTTTCTTTTCGTTCTTACGCTTTTATTCCCTTTCGTGACAACCAACCACCGATTCGGGCTAGCTCGCCCCTCGGGGTGATTTAGGTCCTACCTGACCCAAGCACAACCTCGCCTCCCTGAGTTCGATATTCCCGCACCCTACACTAACCATGAAACTTGCGGTAAACGACACCGCGCCGCCGCGACGCAAGCGGGGCGCCGGTCAAGTTTATGGCGCTGTTGCCGGGGAGGCAACGTGCTTGATATTTTAGGATCTCTTGAACCCTCGTGTCTAGCTCACATCCCTACCTCGCGATAATTTTCGCATTCTCCTTTTTCTTTTTATTTTTCTTATTTTTATTTCTTATTTTATCTGTCTCTTTCCCACTTGTCGCTTCACGGGTGTTTGTTGTTTTTCATGCGCAGGAGTTCAAGGAGTCTCGACGACTTGATCCCCCTCGATCAAGAGATTAACGCCACCCTTAGGCGCTTGGCCGCCGAGAAGCGGAGAAGGGAAGATCCCGAATCCATGGAGGAGAACACCCCACCTCAGAAGTCTCTGCTGGAATACTCGATGCCATCTATCGAGTCCACTTCCGCCATCCGTCCTCCAGCTATCACGGCCCAAAGATTTGAGCTAAAGCCGTCATTGGTGACGTGGATCCAGCAGGATCAGTTTGCAGGTGCACCCATGGAGAGCCCGATCGAGCATCTAGACTCCTTCTTGGAGAAGTGTGACACCTTCCGGATCAATGGTGTCACGACAGAGGCTATCCGTCTGAAGCTGTTCCCCTTCTCTTTGCGAGACAAAGCAAAGCAATGGCTAAGGGGGAAGGACCCCAACACTTTCAACACCTGGGAGAAGCTCTCCAACGCTTTTCTGACAAAGTTCTTTCCTACGGGGAAGACCATGAAGTTGAGGAGTGAAATCTCCTCCTTCTCCCAGGCCAGCCACGAGTCCTTGCATGAAGCTTGGATGAGATATAAAGAGATGCAAAGAAGATGCCCTCACCATGAGCTTCCGAAGTGGCAGATTATTAATCTGTTCTACAATGGGTTGAGGGATGACCTGAAATCTTCTATGGACACCGCGGCTGGGGGTTCCTTCATGTCTAGAAGCGAGGAAGATGCCGGGAATATTCTGGAAAATATGGCATCCAACAATGAGCGGTGGTGTGACGAGAGAGCCACACCAAGAACTGGGGGTATACACAGAGTCGAGGACGTCGACAAACTTTCAAGCAAGTTTGACTTGCTTTCGACCCAGATCTCCGCACTGATGGTAGGAGCCGGTGGGGCCGGTACACAGCAAGTTTCTGCGGTAGAGTCCGAATTCCTTGGGGAATTCGACGGTGGTGACATCTCACCACCGTTGGATCAGGCGAGCGCACTATTTTACAACCCCACGGGGAATGCGCCATATCCACCAAGGACAAATTCCAACCCGGCCTACTCTCCCAACAACCGGAACCACCCGAATTTCAGTTACCGGCCACCATTTCAGCCCTCGCCGCCTCAGCAGCCGCAGCAACAAGCATATCAGCCGGCTAGGCCACATCAGAGTCCGTTTCAACAGCAACAATATCAGCAGCAACCATCTCAGTAACAATCCTACGCCCCCAGGAATTAGCAGCCGTTCCAGCAGCAGCAGCAGTATGGCCAACAGAGGGCCGTCTCTCCGGTTGAGTCTCTCTTGACTCAATATATTACCAACCAGGAGAGGATCAACCAGAAGCTGGAAATGGGTCAGCGGACCCTCACGGACCAAGTAACCCAGCTGGGGTTACAAGTGGCGAACCTTGCAAGGTCACAAAACCAATTACCGCCACAACCGGAGGTGAACCCGAGGGGAGCACCCCAGACATTGGCACTCGTGCACGAGCACGCGAATGTGTCCGCTATCGTTCTGAGAAGCGGGACACAAATTCCTACTAGAGTGCCCCCTAGCAACCCGGAAGCACCGTCGGTCGTTGAGAAACCGATCGAAAAATCAAACGACGCCGGTGCTTCGTCATCAAATCTTATGACTCCGGAGGGAGTCTCTGAAGAAGAGAAAGAGAAGGAGGAAGAGAGCCCTAAAGTGTATAAACCCGTTGTGCAATTTCCCCAACGGTTGGCTCAGGCAAAAATTGATGAGAAGTATGGCAAGTTCTTCGCCATGGTCAAGGACCTGAGTTTGCAGATCCCCTTCCTAGAAGCAATCGAAACAATCCCCTCCTATGCAAAATTCTTGAAAGATTTGGTGACTAGAGGGTCCAGAAAGGAGAAAGTAGTGTTGACGGTGGAGTGTAGCGCTCTTATCCAGAGGGCAAATCCGCCGAAACTTAAAGACCCGGGGAGCTTTTCCATTCCTTGCACGATCGGGGCAGTGAAGATTCATCGTGCACTCGTCGATCTCGGAGCGAGTGTTAGTTTGATGCCCTTTGTCAATGTACAGAAGAATAGGGATGGGTGATTTGGAACCCACCGAGATGACCCTACAACTAGCTGACCGGTCGGTCAAATACCCAGTGGGAATTGTTGATGACCTACCGGTAAATGTGAGAGGGGTGCATGTGCCTGTGGACTTTGTGGTCATGGACATGCCCGAAGACGCACACACCCCCATTATCCTGGGACGGCCTTTCATGGCCACTGCTGGCGTTCTAATAGATGTGAAGAACGGAAAACTATCTTTGAACGTCGGCGGAGAGAAAGTTGAGTTTGACCTGGGATTATCTATGAAGCACCCCGATCCCCCTGATGACCCTGGATGCAATTTGCTTGAGATAGAAGAAGAAAAAGCTGTAGAGGAGAGCTCCTGGGAGATTCTCCTGAGAAACCCCCCCGATGACTTGGGGGATTTAGATGATGAAGAAGGCCCCGAAGACAAAGAAGCTGCTGGAAAACCAAGTGCAGCGAGAACGACCCCTCCCGGGTTCCCCAAGACTCCTCCTGCGAGGAGAACGGGGAAAGAGCTCACGGACCTCACTAAAGACGATGTCCGGATCCTGAAGAAGATGGCGGGAAGCGCCAACACCAAGGAAAAGCCCCCGGATCTCAAGAACAAAGGGAGGGTAGTCGAGCAAGTATTTTTCCAGCCGCTGACTACTCCAAGCGCCTTCAGCTCCAACAAGGAAGAGATGCCGAAGTTTGGGCATCACCCGTATCAGCCACCATGAGCATCTCTTGCGGGCGTCGAGCCAACGACGTTAAACAAGTGCGCTTCATGGGAGGCAACCCATGTTCTAAACTTTTTCCCACTTTTTAGCGTTAATTTTTACTTTATTTTATCTATTTTTATAAATAAAATCAGCCGCGAGAACATCCGTTCGGGGACTTAAGCAAATTTCTTGGTTTTTGCAGGAAACAGGCCCCAACCGATCGGGTGACAACTCACCCGATCTTTTGGGATGTATCAGATACATGCCGAGATCTGTCCTCATATGACCCGATCGGTTGAGTAATGAAGAGACCGGGTGGCAGACCGGGTGAGCTGGGGAGAACTCTCGGGAAATTTTGGGGAATATCAACCGATCGGTTGAGTTCGATCGCGATCGGTTGACCTGACCGGGTGAGCAGCCCTAAGTTCTCGGGAAATTGAGTGGAGCGGCCAACCGGTCGGGTGAAAAGTCACCCCATCGGTTCGCCTGTAGCATTTCTTCGGCAAGATTTTCGACCTAACAGTCAACCGATCGGGTGACAAGTCACCCGATCGGTTCGACTTAAAATCCTATATAACCACCCCCGACACCCGTTCGTTTTCTCCCTCGTCCGATCGCCCGAACCTCTGCCGTTTCGTCTCCCGTCGTGCGCCTTCCTGCTTTCTTCCCCAAGATCAGCCTCGATCTTCCTCTCCAACCATTTCCCTACCCATCCACCATCATTTCTCTCCATTCCCCCGTCATCTCCCTACACACAAACCCTAGATTTCCCCCATTTCCCCCCCCCCCCCCCCCCCCCCCCCCCCGCTTCGGAACTTGTTGAAGAGATCGCTGCGGCTTCACATCGTGCTCCAATCGAGCAGCATCGGGGCATCCACGAGCAACTATCTTCATCTCATTTTGGGTAACCTCGCTCCTTTGCTTAATTTTAATCTTTTCCCAAATATTCTGTTTGCTTGTTGGTCGTATTTTGTGTTTGTGTTGAATTCGTTGTACTCTCACACACCTACGCGCACAAACAACACCTACACAATGCCTCCCCGCCGTATTAAACCCACCGACGCTAGCTCTTCGAACCCTAGGCCCACCCGTCGTACCCGTCGCACACAACCCACCACCTCTAACCCATCCACCACACCACGCACCACTTCCCCACCTCCCGGTTACGATCCCGAATATGGGATGCAATTCCAATCCGATGACCATGCCGACCGATTCACGGCCATGGTCCTCCTTGCTGGTCAGGGTGGTCGGATAACCCAGGAATCCGTCGACCGTGACCTCCCCTTCCTTCAAAGCTTCGTTCGCCACATCTGCGAAGACCCACCCGACGTCTCCGAGCTCCACATTCCACCCCCCACGACCCCTGGTCCCCAGCGCAGGCCCCCGTCACCACCCCCAGAGGGTGGTGCCCCTGCTTGATCTTTCTCTCCCGCTTTTGCCCCCCCCCCCCCATTTTTGAGACCATCTGTCTTTTCGGGGCCCCGCTTTGTCTCTGTCGGAGGGAGGGGACTATTTGCGTGTTGTTTTCTAGATTCACCCATTTTGTTTTTGACTCCCCCTTGCACATATCTGGATTTCATTAATCATATCGTTTCACTAGCTCTTTCTGGTCTAGCTTGGGGGAAGTCTACTTTGGTGTGCTGTCGTGTTTTGTTTGTTTTTCTCATTTTTTGTGTGTGTTTGTTTTTCACTTTTTGAGTGTCGTGTCGTGTAATTTTATTTTATTTTTATTTTCGTATTGTTTGATTTTGATTTTGATCTTTCTTTCTTTTTCGGTTTCATCTATGTGTTTTCCTCGTTTTCATTTCTTTTCGTGTCTGTGCGTATCCCCCCCCATTTTCATTGCCCTCCCGTACTCACTCTTATTGCATTGAGGGCAATGCAAGTTTCAGCTTGGGGGAGTCGCACTTCGTGCGTCATTTGTGTTGTTTTTCTACGTTATTTGAGTCGTTTTCCATCGTGTTTTTCTTTTTTCTTTTTCCTTTCTTTCTTTAGCTCTTTCTCCTAGAAATGAATCCTATGATGAATCGCCACAAAGTCACACACACCTAGCATTGCATCGATGATCACACTCACTAACCCTAGGATTTCGAGTCCTCTTGCATTTCACGCGTCGCAGGTCCACTTAGCTTTTTGTGAGTCGTGTGTCGTGACTAGCATTTGGTGTGCTTCTGCTTTGTGATTTTACTTTATATACCTGTCCAGGAATGACCCCTAGATTGTCATGCTCCGATCTGAATATGTGGTATATGTTTCCACTGTTTGCATGCTATATTTATATCGTATAATTCAATTCACATGCGTCGGGATTCCACAACTAAGGACTAGGATAACCCATTTAGCCTACGCTATATTTAGCGAGAATAGTTTCCTTTGCCCAAGTGTTTAGATTTCGACTTCTTTTTTGTTTTACTTGGTGCAAATCCCCTCGTCGTGTACCGTTCTCCCACTTGGGAGAGTACACATGTGTATAGCCAATATCCCAAAAATCCAAAAAAAAGGAGAAAAGAAAAGAAAAACCCAAAAAAGGAGAAAAGAAAAGAAAAACCCAAAAAGAAAAGAAAAGAAAAATCTTGTATAGCCCAAAATTCAAAAAAAAAATACAAAACCCAAAACCCAAAAAATTCCCGTGTGAATATTTTCATACTTGCCATGAATAAAGGGAAGGCGAGAATTTGCTCCGAGTGTTCTTCTCCACATCATCTCAACCCCCGTCGTTATCGAAAACACTTGGCTTGGGAACTTTTTAGCTAGTATCTAGGCTATAATGGCGTGATTTCCTTAACCCTAGTTGTGGAGTCCCCGATGCATGATACGCTTCTATTCTCTCTATTCTCATGCATGCTTGAACTTATATTCGCCGCTTAATTCAATTCGATTCGATATTTGGGTCATATCTTGGATTTGTGTACATCGAGCCTCGTAGCACATCGTAGAAAGCATCACCATTTGCTAGCACACGACCACGCTCACTCGCGCTTCACTGCGTGGACCCACGACACTTATTTGGACTCGCTTTCCTAGGTTTAGTGGTGTGATTTGGCGTTTGCTTGCTAGGTGAGTGGTTTTTGATTTTGTTGGCTCTGATGGGCGATCTAGGGTCTAGAGTTTTCTTTTTCTTTCTTCCTCTCTATTTTCCCCTTCCGAGCTCCTACTCTCACTCGTCTTCCTCGAGGACGAGGAAGAGTTCAGCTTGGGGGATTTTGACGTGCGCTTATATTTCATATATTCACGCACGTTTTCTTTTGTGTTTCTCCGTGTTTTCCGCCGTCTCTTATTCGTTTTCGTATATTTTCCCGTTTTCTTTCACTTTTCTTTGTTTGTCCATGATTGCAGGAGTTCGACCACGTAGGGGACGTTTTACGATGATATCCCAAGTCCCCGGAGCAACGGGAGAAGTCACGCGTGATCCAGGGGGTCAAACGGCGAAGTATTCATCTTTCAGCCCCTCAACCGGTCTCTGCCGCAGCTCACAACGAAGTCACCCGACCGGTTCACAGACCGGTTCAGCGGGGGCTATTCTCTGTTTTCTCGAAGCAAAGCGCCAACCGATCGGGTGACTCTCACCCGATCGGGTGACTCTCACCCGATCGGTTCATCTGTAGTTGAGAAAGATGAGCTGAAGACACGGACGTCGAACCGGCCGATTCACCCGACCGCTCCAAGATCCAACCGTCGCTCAAGAACTCACCCGATCAGTTCATGTGATCGGGTGAAAACTCGCCGTTTTCTGATATTTATTTGTAACGGATCAACCGATCGGTTGACTTGTCAACCGATCGGTTGATGCGACGGCCTATATATAGAACCCCTAGGGTTCCAGAAATGGGAGTTGCTGTTTTTCTACTGTTTTATTTCCTTGTGACGGCTGTAATTGTTACTCTTTTGTAAGTTTTCAGATCTATCTAAAATTTTAGTATTGTCTTTATTACTCCTTTACTTCCGCATTGCAATTGTCCGATTATGATTTCAACGGTTAAATTTCATTTAGATTGCTTTTTCATGAATTTTTGTGAGTAGTTCCCAAATCTGGGATTTTGGTGGAAACCCCTTCGGGGGCTCTTCCCGATGCGTCCATAGGGTTAGGAAATCGATAGGGAGTAGGAATCTAACGGTTACGTGGGGCGTTTCATTGTCATCGGCGGGAAAAAGACCGCCTTTGACCGTCGGGCCAAGGGGGAATAAACTTGGCGGTTGACTCCCTAGCCATAGCTCACGCCTTTAGCGTAGACGCCAAATCCTAGCACGCGGGAGCGGCAGGATGAGACGTTGGGAGATATCGTTGCGGACTTAGTGCTCCCGGGATCGATCAGTGTTAATGGACACGGGAGTGCCCACTGATCGAATCCGGGAAGTCCGGTGTATCATCCTAGGCACCGACCGGAATATCGGGCCCATGGGACGTCGGTACCACTTTCAGAGTCAACGTCTCACCATTAGACCCTAATCCCGATCGCTATCCATACCCGTAGGCCGTATCGGCGAGAGTCTCTCGTCGGGTTGGAAACCAAAGTCCCGGGTTTACTTTCTTTTCGTTCTTACGCTTTTATTCCCTTTCGTGACAACCAACCACCGATTCGGGCTAGCTCGCCCCTCGGGGTGATTTAGGTCCTACCTGACCCAAGCACAACCTCGCCTCCCTGAGTTCGATATTCCCGCACCCTACACTAACCGTGAAACTTGCGGTAAATGACACCGCGCCGCCGTGACGCAAGCGGGGCGCCGGTCAATACGCTAGGTCTACCCAGGTTCGGACGGTGGGCATTCCCATGTCCAACACCGCCCGACTCCGGGAGCACTAAGCTCGCAACGATTGCTCCCGACATTTTATCCAAGCCGTTCCCACACGCAAGGAATCAATGTCTATGCTAGTGGGTGAGCTGTGGCTAGAGAATCAAACTTTCGTTTTATTTCCCCTTGGCCCGACGGTCAAAGGCGGTGTTTCTCCCACCGATGACAATGAAACGCCCCGGCGTAACCATCAAAATCCTTATATCCTATCGGATCCCTAATCCTATGGCCGTTCTAGGGAGAACCCACGAAGGGGCTTCCACCAATGTCCCAGATTGAAGAACTACTCACTATTCAGGGCATGAAATGCAATAAACAGGTTATAGTCATTAGAATGGAAATCATGCAATAGATTACCCTAGCAAATAGTAGTATAAACGCAATATTAAAATATAGGAATGATCAACGATCCCTAAAACTGCTTAAAATAATGGGGATTACGTTTCTGGGAAAACCTAGCCCTATTTATACAATTTGGCAAGATGCCGGGAAATATTCCCACAAAAAGACAAAAATAGACATTCACACGATTGTTTGAAACTTCAACCGATCGGGTGAGACAATGGAAAACTTGGTCTTCGGCTCTGATAGATCTCACCCGATTGCTGAACAGATCGGGTGAGTCTTGGAATTCTCGAGCATTGGAAGCAGCAGCTACAGGTGACCCGATCGGTTGACAAATCAACCGATCGGGTGAACTTTGGCTCTCAAAACAGCATTCTGTGTCACATCCATCCGATCACTGAACCGATCGGGTGGAGTTCCCTCTTCCTCGGGACTGATACGGAGGCATAAACCGATCGGGTGGATCTGTCTACCCGATCGGTTGAGAGCTGATACATGGTATATCTTAACGATTGGCTCTCAGGATCTCGTACGACACCTCCTATTGCTCCGAGGACTCATCATGTTGGCCTTGTATGTTCCTTGCGCTAGCAATATCCTGTAAAAGCACACAGACACAACGAAAGTAAACAGGAACTAAAAACACAAAGGAAAGGATTCAAAACAACGAAAAACGACGGAAAATTAAGGAGAAGACGTGCGTGAATATATAAAATATAAACGCACGTCAAAATTCCCCAAGCTGAACCCTTCCTCGTCCTCGAGGAAGATGAGTGAGAATAGAAGCTCGGAGGGGAAAATAGAAAGAAAGAAGCAGAAAAAGAAAAGGAAATCCTAGATTACCCGTCAGAGCCAACGAAAACTAACACGACACGCTAAGCAAGCACGCGAGAAGCATAGCACTGAGCCCAGAAATACGAGTCCCTACAAGTGTCGTGGGTCCGCGCGGTGAAGCGCAAGTGAGTGTGGTTGTGAGCTAGCCAATGGTGTAACTATCTAAATCGTGCAATCAAGCTCCATATACACATATTCATGAAATGACCCAAATATCGAATCAATTCAAGTTAGCGGTGAATAATAGTTCAAGCATGCATGAGAATAGAGTAAGAATAGAAACACGTCATATGTCAGGGACTCTACTGCTAGAAACTAGGAAATCGCCGATTGCTAGAAAGCTCCTATGCCAAGTGTGTTCAAAAACGAAAGAGGTTGAGTAGGTTTGGAGGAGAGCACTTGGTGCAAATTCTCGCCTTCCCTTTATTCACGGCGGTAGGAGTAATATTCACAACAGAAAAAAATTTAGGGTTTTGGATATTTGTGTATTTTTTGGATTTTGGCTATACATATTCTTTCTTTTCTCCTCTCTCCTTTTTCTTTTTTGAATTTTCTTTTCCCCCCTTTCTTGTAGTCGTGGGATAATGTGCATTCTCCAAAAGCGGGAGAACGATGCGCATGTAAATGGCAAAATTGTGAACTCTTCAAGTGGAAGTAAAGTACACGACGAGGGGATTTGCACCAAGTAAAACAAAAAAGAATTCGAATTTTAAACACTTGGCCAAAGGAAATTTTTCGCGGATCAGAGCGTAAGCAACATGGGTTATCCTAGTCCTATTGGTAGAGTCCCGACACATGCGATTTGAAGCGTAAATATATAGATGATTCATGCATGATGAAGCAGAAAGTAGAGGCAATATATCACATATTCGAAATTGAAGCATGATAGTCTAGGGGTTATCCATGGATAGGTATATAAAACTAAATCACAATGTAGAAGCACACCAACTAGCTAGTCATAACACAAAACTCAACACAAAAGGCAAAGTGAACCCACGGAGCATAAAATGCAACAGAACTCGGTTTCCTAGGGTTAGTGAAGATAGGTGTCGTAGCTCAGCTAAGTGTGAGTGTGGTTTAGTGGCAGTTTCATCATGCGGGGTCAACTCTAGGAGAGGGAGAATAAAAGGATGGAAAGAAAAAGAAAAACACGATGAAAATGACTCAAAACGGTGAAAAAGACACGAAGTGCGACTCTCCTAACCTGAACGTTGCATTGCCCTCAATGCAATATGATTAAATGCGGCAGGGCAACGAAAGATGGGAGGGAAGTTCGCACCGACAAAGAAACGGAAAAAACATGAAAAACACACAAAATGAGACGTAGAAAAATAAATAAAGTAAAGAAATTAAATACCGAAACCAACTATACAAAAGACATACACACGAACACATGAAACTAGCCCACAGCAAACGAATGACACGACGACAATCACAAAATATTGATCTCCCCCAAGCTGATCTCAACTATGCCTGAAAAAAGATATGATCATGGTGAATCAGAAAAACTGGCTAGGGAAAAAATTCAGAAAAAGGAAAATCAAGGTGTAGGAGTAGAAGGCTCCTCGTCCTCCTCGGAAGAGAGTGGAGGGGTATGGTCGGGAGAGGTGATGGGTGTGCGAAGAAGTGGAGAAAGAGATGGAGATCGTGCAATGGTAGGCTCGGTGGGGATGTGAATAATGGGTGGGTTGTCGATGGTAACGGAAGGTGGTGGGGATGGAGCGACTGATGAGGAGGGTGTGGGTAATGATCTCGTGTGCACAGCTGTCACACCCCGCTTCCCTAATATGGAAGACAAGACGTGAGGAGGTCCGCTCAGACGTGAAGCTGTGAAGTAGCAGTCTGATAAGCTGTAACGGCCGCTTTCCGACCGTTTGTAATTTTCTGCGCGCACGTGTTTTATCGTGCACGTATTTTATTTGACTTTTCTGAGCTCCGGCATTTGCGATGCGATATGCCGATGCGATCGTTTGGGCGTGTTGAATTTTATAGTAATTTTTGGGAACGTCTTTCACGGCTCGTTTGCTCGCAAAACGACTTTGAATGATAGGGGCGTTTTAGTCATTTGACTCGAAACGCCGTTTCCAATTTTACGTAAATTTTTGGTAGGCATTATGCACGATCAGGCTTCGTAGATCGGTGCGTCTCGTCTCCACGATCGCCCCGTTATTTTCGGATTATTTTTCTGACGTCCGGATTGAAAGATATCGCTCGGAGAAATCTGGACTGTTGATTTGCTCTGATCAGATTCAAAATTCAAATTCATTAGCCAATCTGGCTAAATCCCTTATTTAAATCGTTTTAAATCTTTCCCTATGCTATTTCTCTAACTTCCTCTAGACTTAACCCAACCTGTACCCCCCTCTATCCCTTGCCCCTCACCCATTCTACCATTATCTTAGGTCTATATAGTTAACCCATACCCTATAAATAATAATAAATCCCTAACCCTAACTAAACCTAACCCCAAATTCCACAGCCGTCGGCATTTTCCCCCTAAAAACACAAAACCCCGATCATCCCATCCCCCTCTCTCCGATACCTCACGGCGAGGCAGCCGCCACGCCCCGTCGCGATCCGACGCCGGCACGCCGACCATCGTGATCATCGGCGTCCCTGCCAAGCCTCCGCCGTGACCGCGCCTCCCCAGCGTCGCCGAGCCGCCGTCTCATCTCCCTCTCGCTCGCTCTCAGTCGCCGTGACCACCGATCGCCGTTCAGCACGAGGCACCGCCTCCGCACGACGCCGCTCCGGCGTCCCCGAGCCCCAAACGCCGCCGTTCACCCCACGATCGCCCTCCGCCATGATCCACGGTCCCGATCACCGATTGTGCAGACCGCCGATGCGACCACGGCTACGCCTGTGAGCCCAACGCCCGCCGACGGTCCCCTCCGATCTCCTCGGAGCCGCCGTGACAGCCGTCGCAGCAGCTTCCACGGCCATCTCCCCTCGCTTTCCTCTGGTCGCCGCGCTCTCCAGATTCCACCGTCGTGCCTCCCCCGCGAGGCCCCTTCCTCCGCAGCCAAGACGCACGACAGCCTCGCTCCGACCTCCGGTAATCAAACCCAGCACCCCGAACCACCGGAAAGCACCTCGCCTCTGACTACGCCCTCTCGCGTCCGCGGCCAAGCCCCGCCGCGGCCGCCATCCGCCTCTCGACGCCTCCCGATCTCACCGTCTTCGATCGAGGCACCGCCACGATCCGCAGCTCCATGCTCCCCCGCACCGCTCTCGCTCTCCCAGCGCCGCCGCGCTCCCCGCGTCTGCCCCGATCGCCGTAACTCCGGCAGCCACTAAAGAACGTTCAAATTGGGGGGGAGAGAGAAGTTATAGTTATTATAGTGGGCATCAGTTGAAATTGATGTGTATTGGTACAAACTTCAGATACTCATATAGTCTCCAAATGCATTCAAATAAGTTGACATTAACACTTCAGATTGATCCGAAGTAAGATTATCACCCTCAGGTTCAAATAAGATGTAGAGATAAGGCGACTTAAGATGGTAGTTCAACTCGTTTCCCGGTGTCCCTGCTCGCTGCTCTCACCTTCGGTTCGCTGCCAGAACGTTCCTGGCTACGCTACCCGTAGTCGAGACGCCACACAAAGACGTCCCGTATCCATGACATCTCAGCTGCACTACCCGCAGCCGGTACGACCCTGAGACGATCCCGAGACGACCTCCACTGCCCTACCCGCAGTCGGGGACACGAGCACCGCCACCGTTTCCAGACCCGACGCCAGATTAAATGCGCGTTCCTCACACCAGGTTGGTCCCTCTAAACTCGTAGTGAAACCCACACTGTAGCAAACTGAACCTTAACTAAAACTGGACAATAATAATTAAATTTACTTTTCCGCACCAGTAAACCGCTGCTCACCGTAGAAATCGACCATCGGACAAACTTTCTGTGCATATAGGGTAGCGGTCGATTTAGGCTGAACAAGAACACCAAATTGTGACTTTGACAAATAGGGTAGTCCCGATAACCTAGAAACGAACCTAAATAGGATTTGATGGAAAACGCGACCTGACACCGTCGCCATGACCTGTTTCAGACGGACTTCTACAGACGAGACGCCTGGACGAGACGCTTCGAGAGGACGACACACTCGCCATCGCAGGCAAGTGTATCCACTTGCACTTTTGGCTGTGCTTAGGCCCTAGTTGGTTAGAATTGTTAACTGTGAACAAATAGAACCGGACGTGAAATGATAGCGTCCGGGACGACTCCTGACGGCTCAGACTTGACGACGAAGTCTGAGCCTGACAACAACAACTTTTGACATTGTAGGGCTATCATGTGTGTGCGTGCGTGTGGACACCCTAGAATAACAACTTCCTACACTTGTCATGTCGTGTCCTGTTACACAAAAAGCCTTCGGGCGTTTCGGATGCTTTCCTAGCGGAAGTGATCCCTGTTACACAAAAAGCCTTCGGGCGTTTCGGGTGCTTCCTTTGCGGAAGTGATCTCTGTGTTACGAAAAAGCCTTCGGGCGTTTCGGATGCTTTCCTAGCGGAAGTGATCCCTATTACACAAAAAGCCTTCGGGCGTTTCGGGTGCTTCCTTTGCGGAAGTGATCTCTGTGTTACGAAAAAGCCTACGGGCGTTTCAGGTGCTTCCCTTGTGGAAGTGATCTCTGTGTTACGAAAAAGCCTACGGGCGTTTCCGGTGCTTCCCTTGCGGAAGTGATCTCTGTGTTACGAAAAAGCCTACGGGCGTTTCAGGTGCTTTCCTTGCGAAAGTGATCTACGTGCTTCCTGTCCTGAGTTCTGGGGTTTGGGGTAGGGTTGAGCATGCGCACGGTGAGAGGGTCTGATCCCCCTCGAACCGTAAGGCGTGAACCCTTCGTGTTTTACTAGTCCTGTCAGTCGTGTCGTGTCCTGTCTTGTCTTGTCTAGTTCCGTCTTGTCCTGACACCTTTAGGATAGTCCCGTAGTTGGTAGCACACGCTACGACTACTACTTGTCCCGTTTTACTTTCCTGCTACGTTACTTCCTGTTGTGTTACCCTGTTATAACCACAGCATGCTAATCAACCAGTAAACTGTTGTGTAAGAGAACCTCAGCATGTTAATCAATCAGTAAACCGTTGTTTAAAGTTCGGTGCACTTGCAGTAAAGTCTAACCCTTCTTGTAGACTTTACCTGACGTACAGTTCCTTTTCTTGGGTGTTGTACGTCAGGTGCTCAGCCAGAGTTCGTGGACGAGGCAGACTCACTGGAGCACGAGGAGCCGAGGATGGCGACCCAGAGTACGCGCCTGACGAGGACCAGACCTTGAGGTCTTCTTAGTCATCACTTTCAGAGGTTACTACCTTTAGTTTGCTTTTAGATAGTTGTTGCCACGCTTAGGCTCTTTTTTTAGACTTTGTACTTGTTTGATATTATTATATCTCAATTTAATGAATGCAACTTCTTTTCTGTACTGTCTGTTGTTCGAACTTTATAAATGCAAGAACCTGAAAATCTTTTAAATGGTACCCCTACAGACGCTTATTGGGTCCGAGCTTCTCAGCTCCGGCCCGAGCGGGCCTTAGTCACGCTTCGCCTCCGTCGTTTTGGGAAGCGGGGCGTGACAGGTTTTAGTGGTGGCCCATGCAGGTCATGTAAAAGTTCAGAACAATAAAAGTACCGCATTCATTTAATATCCATGTATAAGTCTAAACTAGGCTTTCCCAGTCTTCGTTGGTAGGAAGACTTAGATAGACAACCGGGTTGGATAGTTTGACGCCTTGGTTAAGATTTAGTCGTCCTCGTTCTAGAATACCTTAGTAGCCTACTTGACTCTGACCGTGTTAGATTTCTAGAGACCTTCTTTTAGTTTTAGTCGCTCGCCCAGCTCCATCGACTTCGGGCCAGCAGAACGAACCTTGATTTCTCTTAGGAACTTTCCCATTAGAACCTGGTTACAGTCTAGCTCATTAGAAAATCTTAGTGCCGAGCTCTCCTGATCTTTGGACGACCCTATAATTAGAATCCCTGACTTCTAGCGCCTCCCTGATCATTACCCTTTTGTGTGACCGACCGAAGAACCTCATCGTAGCTTCGTAAATCAAATCCTAAGTGTACCCATCAAGCGATCCTTTTTCATGTCTTTCGATTCGCGTGAATCGTTTCCTACCAATGATAGTTGATCCTTCAAATCTTTCCCTCTGCCAAGACTGCTTCCTCAAAAAAAAGGGTATTTTCGAAATTTATTATTAAGTCTTTCGCTCAGCTTAACTTCTTTGAAAACCCATATATTATATATTTCAAAATTCTTGTTTTCCGGTTGAGTTAAAATTCTTTCACTAACCTTGAAACCTCCCTGGTCGTAAAATTATTTTACTATCTCGTACCTGTTTTCAAAACGGCATCTTTTTGTGTTTCGGTTTTAGACCTTGTTATCAATTCTATAATCCAATATATATAAGCTACTTTTCTAAACTACAAAATTTTATTGCAAATCATTTACCGTACATACCTTTTTTTAAAATATTTTCTAAACTAGAGGGAACACCAATTATTTTCTTATTATTATTATATCAGTTCTATGTTCTTCGTGACCATATTTCAAAATCCTCGTGTAAACTTATTCTCGTTTGCAAAACAAACCGTTTCTCACCCTACCCATCCTTCTTTCGTCTTACTTTTTCCAAAATTTAAATTTGCTACATCTGCTCACTTTTAAGTATATAAATATATCTATTTTAAAAGGTATATGTTACCATATTTTGCACAAAATCCTTCTTTCATCGTTAAATCCTTGTTAGAACATTTTTCGTTCCATCCAACCAACTATCTCTTTACCCCGCCTTATTTGAACTCGTTCTCTCCGATCTTAGTTCGTTTCTCTTTTGGTCTAGTTTTCCCTTCTATTGTTTAGACAATTGTGCCTGTAGATAACTATGTCATCTCTAGTGAGTAGTGGGCTCTTCGGTAGGTGATGTCGTCGTAGTGCACGAGTATAGATAGAGTGTGTAGACCTGTATGAGGGTGTCATCTTTAGGATCCTGATAAATTGCCTTTTTGTGTCTTGAATGTGTACTCAGTGTTAACCATGATATGATTGAAGTTGTCTGAATGACGGTATTCATACGTATATGAATATGGTCATAGCAGGCAATTTCCTTAGACGTAGTTTTTTCGCGATTATAGAATAACTTAACTCTGACTGAATGTGATTGTATCAAAACTTTGTTTTTATTTTAAACCAAACCTTTAAAGTTTTTGAAATTAGCTCACAAGATCACGAATCAATTATCCTTCCTCACCCATTATCGCAACTCCACACGATTTTTCCAAATATTTTAAATGTGACTTTGGACTTAAGTTTCTTTTTCCTTCTTTTCTTTCTCCCTTAAAAATTTCTGTGTTATGATTGTTATAATATTGGGACTAGCTGTTATCGTTATAGGATTTTGTTTGCGGGTAGGCTCAGGGTGAGACGAGTTTTTTATTATAGCAATGATTAATTGATTTTGGAACACAAGGATGTTGGATTAGAATTTCTTTCGGATATAAAGAATGGGCTGTCCAAGACTTATTTATAAAACCGAAGTGTGGCGGACTCAATGGGAAATTCTGGTCAGATGAAATTATATGTGCGAGGAGATGATAACTTATCAGATTTGAGGCTTAGACGAATGGTAGATAGGGATGGCTACAGAGTATGGTAGGAGTTAGAGTGGTCATAAGATTGAGTAGAGATTTTATTAGCATCGAGACTTGATCGTTGAGTTGACGTGAGAAGACATTGGGAGTAACACGACGCGTTGAGATAAATGGATGGTTAGGTTGTCAGATTTAATATTGGTTGAAGATAATTATAATAAGTAAGAGGAGATATGATTTTAATAGTTCAATTTTTTGGCGGATAAATTTATGGGAAGATACGATAAGGAATGCATTAAGGACACGGTGATTGTTGATTTGTGAAGATATTATAAGATAGACGAAGTTTTCGTCTTGGATTGGTGATCGACTAGGACATCATTATAGCGACTGATTAATATTGGGAAGAGATTGAGAAAATTTAAAGAGATTATGGGGCGATGATGTTTAGTAGAGTGGTAGGGTAAGAGAAGGTGATTGTTATTCTCTTACGAGGACTTGGAGTTGGAAATTTTAGCAGCAGTGATGGATCTATGGTTGAGTTTTAGGATGTGAGACTAGTCGTGGAATTATCCAGTGAAAGGATGGGTTATGATGGATTAGTTGAGGAACGATGTTAAAGTTATAGGATTAGGGATCATTGTGGGGAAGATGGGAGTTATAGGCTTAAGTATTTGTGGATTTTATTAATTAGTCTTAGTATGAGTGATTCCGAGGGCGGAATCATTTCTAAGGTGGGTAGAATGTAACGGCCGCTTTCCGACCGTTTGTAATTTTCTGCGCGCACGTGTTTTATCATGCACGTATTTTATTTGACTTTTCTGAGCTCCGGCATTTGCGATGCGATATGCCGATGCGATCGTTTGGGCGTGTTGAATTTTATAGTAAATTTTGGGAACGTCTTTCCCGGCTCGTTTGCTCGCAAAACGACTTTGAACGATAGGGGCGTTTTAGTCATTTGACTCGAAACGCCATTTCCAATTTTACGTAAATTTTTGGTAGGCGTTACGCACGATCGGGCTCGGTAGATCTGTGCGTCTCGTCTCCACGATCGCCCCGGTATTTTTGGATTATTTTTCTGACGTCCGGATTGAAAGATATCGCTCGGAGAAATCTGGACCGTTGATTTGCTCTGATCAGATTCAAAATTCAAATTCGTTAGCCAATCTGGCTAAATCCTTTATTTAAATCGTTTTAAATCTTTCCCTAGGCTATTTCTCTAACTTCCTCTAGACTTAACCCAACCTGTACCCCCCTCTATCCCTTGCCCCTCACCCATTCTACCATTATCTTAGGTCTATATAGTTAACCCATACCCAATAAATAATAATAAATCCCTAACCCTAACTAAACCTAACCCCAAATTCCTCAGCCGCCGGCATTTTCCCCCTAAAACACAAAACCCCGATCATCCCATCCCCCTCTCTACGATACCTCACGGCGAGGCAGCCGCCACGCCCCGTCGCGATCCGACACCGGCACGCCGACCATCGCGATCATCGGCATCCCCGCCAAGCCTCCGCCGCGACCGCGCCTCCCCGGCGTCGCCGAGCCGCCGTCTCATCTCCCTCTCGCTCGCTCTCAGTCGCCGTGACCATCGATCGCCGTTCAGCACGAGGCGCCGCCTCCGCACGACGCCGCTCCGGCGTCCCTGAGCCCCAAACGCCGCCGTTCACCCCGCATCGCCCTCCGCCGTGATCCACGGTCCCGATCACTGATTGTGCAGACCGCCGATGCGACCACGGCTCCGCCTGCGAGCCCAACGCCCACCGGCGGTCCCCTCCGATCTCCTCGGAGCCGCCATGACAGCCGTCGCAGCAGCTTCCACGGCCATCTCCCCTCGCTTTCCTCCGGTCGTCGCGCTCTCCAGATTCCGCCGTCGCGCCACCCCCGCGAGGCCCCTTCCTCCGCAGCCAAGACCCACGACAGCCTCGCTCCGACCTCCGGCAATCAAACCAAGCACCCCGAACCACCGGAAAGCACCTCGCCTCTGACTACGCCCTCTCGCGTCCGCGGCCAAGCCCCGCCGCGGCTGCCATCCGCCTCTCGACGCCTCCCGATCTCACCGTCTTCGATCGAGGCACCGCCATGATCCGTAGCTCCGCGCTCCCCCAAGCCGCTCTCGCTCTCCCAGCGCCACCACGCTCCCCGTGTCTGCCCCGATCGCCGTAACTCCGGCAGCCACTAAAGGACGTTCAAATTGGGGGGGGAGAGAGAAGTTATAGTTATTATAGTGGGCATCAGTTGAAATTGATGTGTATTGGTACAAACTTCAGATACTCATATAGTCTCCAAATGCATTCAAATAAGTTGACATTAACACTTCAGATTGATCCGAAGTAAGATTATCACCCTCAGGTTCAAATAAGATGTAGAGATAAGGCGACTTAAGATGGTAGTTCAAATCGTTTCCCGGTGTCCCTGCTCGCTGCTCTCACCTTCGATTCGCTGCCAGAACGTTCCCGGCTACGCTACCCGTAGTCGAGATGCCACACGAAGACGTCCCGTAGCCGTGACATCTCAGATGCGCTACCCGCAGCCGGTACGACCCTGAGACGATCCCGAGACGACCACCACTGCGCTACCCGCAGTCGGGGACACGAGCACCGCCACCGTTTCCAGACCCGACGCCAGATTAAATGCGCGTTCCTCACACCAGGTTGGTCCCTCTAAACTCGTAGCGAAACCCACACAGTAGCAAACTGAACCTTAACTAAAACTGGACAATAATAATTAAATTTACTTTTTCGCACCAGTAAACCGCTGCTCACCGTAGAAATCGACCATCGGACAAACTTTCTGTGCATATAGGGTAGCGGTCGATTTAGGCTAAACAAGAACACCAAATTGTGACTTTGACAAATAGGGTAGTCCCGATAACCTAGAAACGAACCTAAATAGGATTTGATGGAAAACACGACCTGACACCGTCGCCATGACCTGTTTCAGACGGACTTCCGCAGACGAGACGCCTGGACGAGACGCTTCGAGAGGACGACACACTCGCCATCGCTGGCAAGTGTATCCACTTGCACTTTTGGCCGTGCTTAGGCTCTAGTTGGTTAGAATTGTTAACTGTGAACAAATAGAACCGGACGTGAAATGATAGCGTCCGGGACGACTCCTGACGGCTCAGACTTGACGACGAAGTCTGAGCCTGACAACAACAACTTTTGACATTGTAGGGCTATCATGTGTGTGCGTGCGTGTGGACACCCTAGAATAACAACTTCCTACACTTGTCATGTCGTGTCCTGTTACACAAAAAGCCTTCGGGTGTTTCGGATGCTTTCCTAGCGGGATCCCTGTTACACAAAAAGCCTTCGGGCGTTTCAGGTGCTTCCTTTGCGGAAGTGATCTCTGTGTTACGAAAAAGCCTTCTGGCGTTTCGGATGCTTTCCTAGCGGAAGTGATCCCTGTTACACAAAAAGCCTTCGGGCGTTTCGGGTGCTTCCTTTGCGGAAGTGATCTCTGTGTTACGAAAAAACCTACGGGCGTTTCAGGTGCTTCCCTTGCGAAAGTGATCTCTGTGTTATGAAAAAGCCTACGGGCGTTTCAGGTACTTCCCTTGCGGAAGTGATCTCTGTGTTACGAAAAAGCCTACGGGTGTTTCAGGTGCTTTCCTTGCGAAAGTGATCTCCGTGCTTCCTGTCCTGAGTTCTGGGGTTTGGGGTAGGGTTGAGCGTGCGCACGGTGAGAGGGTCTGATCCCGCTCGAACCGTAAGGCGTGAACCCTTCGTGTTTTACTAGTCCTGTCAGTCGTGTCGTGTCCTGTCTTGTCTTGTCTAGTTCCGTCTTGTCCTGACACCTTTAGGATAGTCCCGTAGTTGGTAGCACACGCTACGACTACTACTTGTCCCGTTTTACTTTCCTGCTACGTTACTTCCTGTTGTGTTACCCTGTTATAACCACAGCATGCTAATCAACCAGTAAACTGTTGTGTAAGAGAACCTCAGCATGTTAATCAATCAGTAAACCGTTGGTTAAAGTTCGGTGCACTTGCAGTAAAGTCTAACCCTTCTCGTAGACTTTACCTGACGTACAGTTCCTTTTCTTGGGTGCTGTACGTCAGGTGCTCAGCCAGAGTTCGTGGACGAGGCAGACTCACTGGAGCACGAGGAGCTGAGGACGGCGACCCAGAGTACGCGCCCGACGAGGACCAGACCTTGAGGTCTTCTTAGTCGTCACTTTCAGAGGTTACTACCTTTAGTTTGCTTTTAGATAGTTGTTGCCACGCTTAGGCTCTTTTTTTAGACTTTGTACTTTTTGGATATTATTATATCTCAATTTAATGAATGCAACTTCTTTTCTGTATTGTCTGTTGTTCGAACTTTATAAATGCAAGAACCTGAAAATCTTTTAAATGGTACCCCTACAGACGCTTATTGGGTCCGAGCTTCTCAGCTCCGGCTCGAGCGGGCCTTAGTCACGCTTCGCCTCCGTCGTTTTGGGAAGCGGGGCGTGACATAAGCATCTATTAAAATTTCAAATGAAAGTAGGTCCTTTGCATTGCGATGAAACAACAACAATGATAATAGTAAAGTAGATATAAAAGAGACATCCACCAACATAACATCCAGTAAATTATTTCAACATCGTAGAAAGTCACAAAAGTATAAGTCTGAACAAATAGGCCTAAAACATGGCCGAAATAAAAGTAAAGAAAGTCAGGTGCTACGCACCGGAAACTAACTGCAACTACTAAAAGAAGTGACAACTAAAAGACTCCAGGTGAGCTTAGGACTGGTCACCAGTGTCCTCGAACTCGATCTCTGCAGGCACCTCGAACTCAGCATCCACGTACTACTCGTCCTCAGCGGGTAACTCTAACTCAGAACCTGACATGTGACACCCAAAGAGAAAAGGGCACATGTCAGCAAAAGTCTCCCAAAAGAAAGCGGAGAGCTTTTGTGCAATGATACAAATAACAAAAGACGACTATCAGTTCTAAAATAATGCAATAAGTTGAAATGACATTTAAGAATGCAACATTTAAAGATGACATGATGGCATGCATTACGAGAGCATTAATTCACAATAACGATCACTATCCTATCACATTGTGCATAGGGTTTTCCCTTTACAGCTGAAGGAGCGGATCAGGCATCCTTCTATGCTGCGTGGCAGCTTAACCCTACACCTCCACGTGTATCGAGCCATGGTTTCCCAAGTACATGAGCTCGCTTCTGGATCACGAGCCAGGAAGTGTTTTTGGCATAGGGTTGTGCCCACAAAAGCAGGTGCCTAGCCTCAAACAATACAAAGAGTGTAGCGTGTGCTACGCAATCACGATGAAACATTTGATGCATGCAATGACATGGCAATGAACAGATAATTTGCGTACCGTTAATTGAATTTAAACATGGCATGGTAGTATAACTGCAAGCATGATGAAGGCGTCAGATCTGGCTTCGTTGTCAAGCCAGATCTAAAAGTGTCGTCTAGGCAGCTATCATTTCACTGCCTAGTCTCTTTTACACTACTGTACAAAATGGCCTAAGACGTGGCCTAAACAGAAAGCTGACAAGTATCACTTGCCTGAAAAACAACCAAGTCACGATCCAGCTCAATCAGTCCGAGTTTACCTACGTGTTCAGCTCACAGTCCAGCCTACAGTCCCAATTTTATTATCTTGATTAGTGAGTTACAAAATAATCGAAAGCTATGATTTTTAAGTTGATTAACAGGCGTGGTGTGGGGTTCCTATAGATAGAGACTTACCTCAACACGACGCGAGAGCTACTCTGACATCGGGTAGCGACGTCAGGGGTTGGATTTCGACGGTGAGAACGGTACGGAACGTCCGGTTCTCTGTGATAAAATATGTGCACGAATAAGCTCGTAACTACGGACTAGAATTCTTAGATAGCCCTAAAACTTCTAATGACCCAATTTTAATTAAGTTCGTTATCCTAAGATGGATAACACATCAATATTAATGATCACTAAAATATTAACATAATAATTACGTCACGTAACTAGTACAAAAATATACAACAATATTATTAAGCAACATAGTTTACAAGTTATCTAAAAGTCGTCTAAACAAGTTATTAACCCTATAATCATCATTAACAACGTCACAAAACGCTACTAGCATGCAAGCATCATTTCATTAAGTTACCAATTTGTTAACTAGGGTTGACTAACAAGTTTTATAAAAGTATCGGTAACGTTATTACCCTAGCAACCAAGACTAGCGATTACTAGGAGAATACACGTACAAGTTATCAACCCCACGCTAACATACCAACATCAATATTATTAGGTCCAAGATTGATCCAAAAAAACGTTGTTCAATATTGCGGTCCAGAAATCCATTTGTAAACTGAAATTAACGCATCATAACGAATGTTCACTAACCGTTACGAGGAGATGCTCAACGCTACCGGGTTGCCGCGTGACGGACAGCGGCTAGAGGGGGTTTGCAGGACGTCGCAGCGACTCGATAGGAAGGCGTCGACAGTCCGAGGTTGCCGAACATTGCTACCGCGTGAAGGGAAGTCGCGGTCGTAGCTGTCAGTGCCTGGCAGTGCTGTTATTCGCCTGGAGGGGCCATAGGGTGCCTGAAGATGATCCCGGTGGCTTGAGGACAGCGCTGATGGTGTCGTCGCGTTAGAGGGTGGCGTTGTCGCCGTGACAGTGCCTGGGGGCACTGTCGTCGCTCCTGGGCGCTACTGCGCTGCAGGCAGAGATCTCCCGGCGGCCTGCTACCGTGTGTCACCGTGGGGAGGGTCGAAGGGCTGGCGGCCACCTGGGAAGGCCGGTGATGGCTGAGGGGTCGAAGGGTGCTTCGCAATGCGAGAAAAGTATAGGCGACGGCGCTCGTTTGTTTCTGGGAGAATAGATATAACCTTAGGTCTATTTAGTAGAGGAGAGGGGAGGGCTGGTCATGTGGGTGTCTAGGATTATGTTAGGGTACTTTAAATGGAGAAGGGTGTTGTTGTCTCTTAGGGTTATAATATATATGAGAATAGGGTGAGGGTCTAGCTTGGACAGAACGTGGGTAGGTCAAAGTTTTGTTTTAAAAAAAATTATTTAAGTTTTTTTTAAACAATGAAGAAACCGTAATATTTTAGAGACTAATAAACCAAAACCAAAATTGTTTATTAACAAAAAAAATATTTTTAGAGACTAATAATGGGTTATTAGTAGGTAGGACAAACGACATCCTAAAATTACAAGGAAAATACCGGGGCGCTCACGCCTCCGAAAGGGTTACGAAAACAGAGATCGGTCACGGGTCTGAGCTACGAAAAGTAGTATTAAAAACAAATACACAAAACGCACACGAAACACGGCTACGCGCGAAAATTTGTACAGTCGGAAAGTGGCCGTGACATCCTACCCACCTTATGGATGATTCCGCCCTCGGAATCAACATCAACCACTACTCTGAAACAAGTGCAAAAAACACTGTCTCATATCATCCTCGCGCTCCCAGGTGGACTCCCCAAGAGAATCATAATGCCACTGCACTCTAACCAAGTCGACTGTCTTATTCCTCAACTGCTTCTGCTGTCGATCCAGAATCTCAACTGGCTACTGATCATAAGTCAGATCCGGATGAACCGTGATCTTTAAGAAATCCACAGCATGGGACGGATCACTGACGTATCGGCGTAACTGAGATACGTGAAACACGTCGTGGACTCCCTCTAGTGACGGCGACAATGCCAAGCGGTAAGCCACCGCTCCAACTCTTGCCAGGACGTCAAAAGGCCCAATGTATCTCGGACTCAGCTTGCCTCTCTTTCCAAATCGAATAACTCCTTGATTCAGAGAGATCTTAAGAAAGACGTGGTCTCCAGGCTGAAACTCCAATGGTCACCGTTTAGCATCTGCCTAATGCTTGAAACGGTCTTGAGCAATCCTCAGCTTCTCCCGGATGTTCCTCACAACATCCACTGCCTCCACGATCATCTCTGGTCCTAACAGCTCCCTGTCTCCAATGTCATCCCAGCTCAGTGGCGATTGACATTTCTTCCCATATAGCGCGGCGAATGGCGCCATGCCAATACTCGCCTGGTAGCTGTTATTGTAGGCAAACTTCACATGATGAAGATGATCCTCCCAAGATCCCTTGAAGTCCAACATGCACGCCCTCAGCATGTCCTCCAAAATCTGAATCGTCCTCTTGGACTGGCCATCCGTCTGTGGGTGGTACGCGGTACTGAAACTCAGACTCATACCCAGACTCTTCTGTAGACTCTGCCAAAACTGAGATGTGATTCTCGTGTCTCTGTCCTACATGATACTCACGGGGACTCTGTGGAGTCGCATGATCTCCTGCACGATTCATGTTACATCACTATCTAAACTAGGAAAGGAAATAAAAACGGAGAGTAAAAGAATTACCTCCATATATCTTTTCGCTAGCGTCTAAGTGGACTGTCCTACTCGGAAGGGAATAAATTGAGCCGATTTGGTCAACCGATCCACGATCACCCAAATCGCATCATTCTGCTTCGGACTCCGAGGTAGTCCCGTCACGAAATCCATAGTGATGTGTTGCCACTTTCACTTTGGAATCGGAATCGGTTGTAGAAACCCTACCGTACGATGATGCTCTGCATTAACCTGTTGACATACCAAACACTTGGCAATGCTCCGTGCCACACTCTGCTTCATGCCATAACACCAATAGTTCTGGTGAAGGTCCTTGTACATCTTGGTGCCACCAGGATGCACAGAATACGGCGAGCTATGTGCCTCAACAAGCAACTCCTCTCTGATATCTCTAGCTGGCACACAAATTCTGCCTCCATACCTCAGCAAGCCATCCTCATGAATCAGAAAGTCAGTCCGTAGACCGGCTTCTACCTGCTCACGGATCCTCTTTAGCTTCGGATCTCCGGCCTGACCTGCCTTGATCCAATCCACGATCGTCGACTGTATCTGCATACACATCAACGATGAAGCCTCTCCAGGAAGCACGATCTCAATACCATACTCGCAAAAATCCTGCTGCAATCTCCACTGTGAAGTCAACATCATAACCGCTGGTAGACTGCTCAGCGCATCAGGAACCATATTCACCTTGCCAGGATGGTACTGCAAGTCGATCTCATAATCTGCCATCAGCTCCAACCATCAATGATGTCGCATGTTGAGCTCCTTCTGCGTAAAGATATACTTCAAGCTTTTGTGATCGGTGAAGATCTTCACCTTCTCACTCAGCAAGAAATGCCTCCAAATCTTGAGCGCAAATACGACTGCAGCCAACTCCAAATCGTGTGTCGGGTAATTCTTCTCGTGAGCCTTAAGCTGCCGAGAAGCGTATGCGACCACATGCCCATGCTGATGCAAAACACAACCGAGACCTTTGCCAGAAGCATCGCAAAAGATCTCGAAACCTCCACTCCGATCAGGCACAGCTAGAACAGGGGCAGTCGTCAACCTCTCCTTCAGAATAGAAAAGGCCTCCTCACAAGCATCAGACCAAACGAATGGTATATCCTTCCTCGTCAGTCTGGTCATCGGCTCCGCAATACGAGAGAAGTCCTTAATGAAGCACCAATAATACCCTGCAAGCCCAAGAAAACTCCTGATATCAGATGCTGACTGAGGAACCGGCCACTCTCTGATAGCCTTGATCTTCTCCGGATCCACGGATATGCCATCTCCTGAGACCACGTGACCAAGAAAATCCACTCTATACAGCCAGAACTCGCACTTGGAATACTTCGCATACCACCGATGCTTCTTCAAAATCTCCAGAACAGTCCTCAAGTGCTCAGCGTGCTCCTCCTCCGACTTCGAATAGATCAAGATGTCGTCAATAAAGATAACGATAAACTTATCTAAGAAGTCATAAAATATCAGATTCATCATATTCATAAAAACTGCGGGTGCATTGGTCACACCGAAAGGCATAACCACGAACTCGTAGTGTCCATACTTCGTTCTGAACGATGTCTTCGGCACATCTTCCTTCTTCACCTTCAGCTGGTGATATCCGCTCCTGAGATCCAATTTGGAGAATACCCTCGATCATCCAAGCTGATCAAAAATGTCGTCAATCCGCGGCAATGGATACTTGTTCTTGATGGTGAGAGCATTCAACTCTCTGTAGTCCACGCACATCCGACACGAACCGTCCTTCTTTTTCACCAATAGATCAGGTGCTCCCCACGGCGACACACTCGGATTGATGTAACCCTTCTACAGAAGTTCATCCAATTGTTTACGTAACTCCTCCAACTCTGTCGGAGCCATACGATATGGTGCTTTCGAAATAGGCTGCGCTCCCGAAACAAGATCAATCGAAAACTTAAGAGCTCGATCGGGCGACAGTCCTGAAATCTCCCCGGGGAAGACATCATCGAAATCTCTCACCACAGCTGGTCTAGTCACCTCCATCTGCATAGCCACAAGCTCCACCACTGGCTTGGCCCGAAATTTGACCGGTCCAAGCGAACTGATCCCGCTACTGAACTCGAAGGTCGGATAACCAGGAATCTCGAACACCACCTTCTTCCATCGGCAGTCGATCGTAGCATAGAAGCAACTAAGCCAATCCATCCCAAGAACAGCATCAAAGTTGGTAATGTCGTGCACGATAAAATCGGCGTAAAGCTCGAGTCCATAAACTACCAAGGGACAAGATTGACATCCAAGGGACACCGAGATCACCCCATTCCATGTGACGATATCCCAACTTTTGGAAAGTGGGGAAGTCGTCAGAGAATGCTTGTCCACGACACTCCGGGATAAGATGCACATGGATGCACCGGAGTCGAAAAGAACTCGGGCGGGACAAGCACAAACCAAAATAACACCTAATAAGCAAACTAGCAATCAAAACCTACTCTAGCAAACAATCTCTAATCTAACAGCAAGATCAATTAAAGAAAAGTAAAGACCAGTCTAAGGGTTACCTGCAATAACGCTATCCTCAGCCTCGGCATCTACCTCGGTCATCGTGAAAGCCTGCCTTCTAGGCTGAATAGCCTGCTGAAATGCCTGCTTATGAGGGGCTCTCCACGTCCAGCGGCTACCGGTGCTTTCGGCGGGTGTCTAGCAAGCTGGCAATCCTTCACTGTATGCTTAGGGTCGCCACAAAGTAGGCATTGGCCCAGAAATCTCCTGCACTGGTCCTTCACATGGTCGGTCCTGACGCAAAAATGACACGTCTTCTGAACAGACCCTCCAGGCTTCTTGAACTGCATGGACTGATTAGGCTTCAGCAGTGGCCTAACCACAACTCTGGTATGTTCCATAGGCCTCTTCCCAGCTCCTGAATACTGCTTCGCTCCCGGCTCGAAGCGAGGGGCATTCTGTAGCATCCCCTGCTGAACCTGCATCATCTGATGCATCATCCTCATCATCTCAGCCATGGTGGGTTCTCTATCAGCATCCGCAACACGTCCTGCTCCACCACTGGCTCCAGGTCCACTACCAGCTCATCGAGTAATGTGTCTACCGGCCATCTAAAACAAGAAAATGTTCAGATTAGACTCAATCATGACTTGAATGTTAGGAATAATTAATTGGATGTTGTTTATCATTATTGTTGTTCCGATATTTCGCGGATGCAAAGGGACCTGCAAGGGCCACCAACAAAACCTATCACGCCCTGCTTCCCTAATATGGAAGACGAGACGTGAGGAGATCCGCTCAGACGTGGAGCTATGAAGCTGCAGTCTGATAAGCGTCTATAAAAATTTCAAATGAAAGCAGGTCCTTTGCATTGCGACGAAACAACAACAATGATAATAGTAAAGCAGATATAAAAGAGACATCCACCAACATAACATCCAGTAAATTATTTCAACATCGCAGAAAGTCACAAAAGTATAAGTATGAACAAATAGGCCTAAAACATGGTCGAAATAAAAGTAAAAAAAGTCAGGTGCTATGCACCAGAAACTAACTGCAACTACTAAAAGAAGTGACAACTAAAAGACTCCATGTGAGCCTAGGACTGGTCACCAGTGTCCTCGAACTCGGTCTCTGTAGGCACCTCAAACTCAGCGTCCACGTACTGCTTGTCCTCAACGGGTAACTCTAACTCAGAACCTGACATGTGACACCCAAAGAGAAAAGGGCACATGTCAGCAAAAGTCTCCCAAAAGAAAGCGGAGAGCTTTTGTGCAATGATACAAATAACAAAAGACGACTAGCAGTTCTAAAATAATGCAATAAGTTGAAATGACATTTAAGAATGCAACATTTAAAGATGACATGATGGCATGCATTACGAGAGCATTAATTCACAATCACGATCACTATCCTATCACATTGTGCACAGGGTTTTCCCTTACAGTTGAAGGAGCGGATCAGGCATCCTTCTATGCTGCGTGGCAGCTTAACCCTACCCCTCCACGTGTATCGAGCCAAGGTTTCCCAAGTGTAATGCCCTACCAGCTACTGCACAAGTACTAGAGGGGGGGTGAATAGTACTTTAAAATAATAAGGAGTATAATTCCAAATTAAATGCAAACAACTACCAAATCAATTTGCGGAAGCTTAAATTGAATGACAACACAAAATTAACAATGCTAACAAGAGATGTTACTGGGTTCGGATCCACCCAAGTCTCCCCGACTTGTTCCCGGTGATCCTACGTCCCAACCACCCGGATCCCCTTCCGGATACTTGAGTTAGAAACCCTAACTCAAGATTTCCACTATGAAATACTTGTGAAAAACCTCCACAAGTCAAATCATACAAAATGTAATTTGTGACTCCCACAACCCGGGATCACAACCACACTCTCACAACCGAGAGTGAAACTTACAAATCAAATATGAAATGAAATAAAGAAACTTCTTACCGAACAAAATACCTATGCCTTGAGTATTGCTTACGAATTAGGGCAAGGATGATTTTGAGGAAGAAGTGGCACCAAACCCTAGCTCCAAGATGTAGAACAGCGATGGAGAGCTTTGGGGATGTTGGTGACCTAGAATCAAGCACTTGGCTTGGAAGGCTTCACACTCAATGAATCTCTCTTTGGAAGTAAGAGTTAGGAGAGATTAATGAATGGAGGGAATGAGCTTTGAATGAGCTTGGATTGATTTCTCTTGAACTCTAAACTTGCATTAATATCAGCCTTGGCAGCAATGAATGCAGCCCAACAAGTATTTATAGGAATGAAGAGAGAGAGAGAGAAAAACGTTTTAATTAGGGCTCCAACGGCTCTTTTCTGAACCCAACTAGTCGGTCAAAGAACAATCACCGACCGACTAGTTTATCAACTAGTCGGTCGGTCACTGAACGTAAACCGACTAATGAGTAAACTGAGAAAAGATCAAAGTACAGACTAAGGAACTAGTCGGTCTAAGAAGAGTAGCTGACCGACTAGTTTCACAACTAGTCGGTCGGTTACACAACGTGGACCGACTAACAGATAAAACTGAAGTCTGAGAAGAATTAGACTTAGTCAGTCCAAGAACACATGTTGACCGACTAATTCACCAACTAGTCGGTCACCAAATGAACATAGACCGACTAACAATAAACAGTAAGTATGGTGAAAAATTTGGCATGTACAGTAAACTAAACTAGTCGGTCCAAGAAGGAAAGTTGACCGACTAGTTCATCAACTAGTCGGTCGATCAATAAGCATAGACCGACTAATGATAAACAGTAGCTCAAGTGAAAATGTGCATGTTCAGGGAAAGCTCAACTAGTCGGTCACAGAAGCATCACTGACCGACTAGTTCACAAACTAGTCGGTCGGTGAGTCAACTTAGACCGACTAACTGTAAACAGTAAAGAGCTAAGAATTAACTGACAGAAACTAGTCGGTCCAAGAAGCTTGGCTGACCGACTAGATCACCATCTAGTCGGTCAGTTCTTCTTCTTGAACCAACTAACATGCACAAGAAGTCCCGAATCGAAGCGCGAAGCTTCGGGAAGAATTGTATGGACTTCTACTAAGATCCTAGAGCTAAGATATGAGCGTTATGAAGAATTAAAACGTAAGACCTACTCAAGGCTTAACATTCTACGAAAGAAGCTTAAAGACTATTAAATAAACTTGACGATACCGTCTTCAATAGCTTCAATCGAATCTTCATGACTTCTAAATAGGTCCATAATCTTCAACGAAGCTTTAGGCATACGATCACGTGCTTTGAGAAGTCTCGAGATGTCGTTATTGATATTCATGTGAATTTGGCGACGATCTCCATAACTGCGCTCACAAAGTGTTAGTTCATATTATATTTATGTTTGTTCATCATCCAAAACCAAATCCGGGGAGTCCAATATCCAACATTCTCCCCCTTTTTGGTGATGACAAACCAACATAAATAATAATAAAAAAATAATAATTCAAATGAAATTTACTTACTCCCCCTGCATTGATGACACGTTAATTCCAATTTAAACAAAAATGATACGCATCAAGCAGACGAGTGAAGTATATTAAATGAGAATCGATTATTGAATTATTGAAATACCAAATGAAGGTTATTGAAATATCGGATTTGAAAATCCATTTATATATCTTAACTCCCCCTGAATCTAACACATCAAGTTAGATTCTTGGACAAATGCTCTTAATTTTCATTTGGCGCATCGTTATTATTATATCTCTCCCCCTTTGGCATAAGCAAAAAGAGCGGGAGGATAACAACGACAACAACAATGGCATCAAATTAAAAAGCACGGGAGTCGTAGAATACGACGAAGGTTCAAGTGACACCAAAGAGAAAAATACGAATAGAATCAAGGCGTGTCAAAGATACCAACGTTGAAAAGTCGTAAAACGAAATCATCAAAACTCAAATCAATTTAACGGATTGAGTTATGGAATATACTATCCAATATCAACATTTCTTGGTTAATTTAGTGCATGGAAAACAATTCTATGTTTTCATAGAAGAAATTTCTATTAAACCAAGTGAATATCGTCGAGCGACGAAATCAAACATCAGAGACATAAAAATTATACATTGCACAAAATAATGAAATGTCAACTGAGAGATATATATATATATAATGCATGAAGCAGAGTACATCACCGATATACACACCGACGATCAACAGATCGGGGCACAAAAATACATCATACATCACAAAATATCGGAGTGTCAACAAACAAAAAATTACATCATCATTAAACATATCAAAATACATCATCAAAAAGATCCAAAATACATAGCCACCCACACTATCCTACCCAACATCTCTCACAACTAGATATATCATCCAAAGAGTATCAGGAGAGGCCTCGAAGAAACTCAAGAGGCAGCGGGAGGATCAGAAGCAACTGCAGGCTCAGCAGGAGCAGAGGAGGTGACTGGATCAGCAAGAACGTCCGAAGCATCAGCAGGAGCGACGACAGAAGTGGCAACCACTGAAGCAGCGACTGTAGTGGCCTCGGGAGCACCAGTCGGAGTATCCACCACAGGAGTGGTGGCAACAGGTGTGCTCTCGGGGGCACCAGCAGACGTAGCAGCAACAGCAGCACCGGAAGAGGTATCACCAGCAGCAGCAGTACCAGCAGAAGTGCCCTCGGGTGCACGAGTCGAAGCACGACAGAGCTCCTCAATGTCCTCCTCAGCCATCTCATCAAACTCCTCATCCTCAGACACGGAAGGAGGAAGCTCAACACCCATCTGACGAGCCATACGGTAGACTACCTCCTCGGTACGAGCCAAGCAGGACTCGTGACGACGAAGTATCCGTAGGACTTCATCCAGGGTGGCAGAAGGAGCAGCAGAGGCACTGGCAGAGGCAGGGACAGACGCTGAAGGTGTCGTCCTCTGAACGTGACGAAGCGCCGCAAGAGATTTCTTGACGGCCGTCGCATTCAGGGGAGGACCAAGGGGACGCTCATCGTCACGAGGCAACGTGACACGAAAATGACGAAACACGAGGGTCAACATGCAAGGAAATGGGATATGAGCCGATTTATTGGACTTTCGAATACACTCGAAAGAGTCAATCTTATCGAGTATAATTCGATCCCAATTAATCGAGCTCCCCATGAAGATCGCATAGATAAGCTTCAAAAATGGCTGGGACGGGAGAGATGAGGAGCCGTACTTAGGAAGCAAGCACGACTTCAGAATCAGATTTAGGACCCACGCATTAGGCTTGAATGATTTAGATGGCACGCCAATCATGGCAGGAGGGATCTGATGGAAAATCTCTGAAAGGATGGTCTGATCAAGAGAAGAAATATCATCTACCGAGATATCAGAGGGAAGAAGGCCAGACGAAGAGATACCCAAAATCTCTCCTAAGATTTCTGCAGTGAGGACTATAGGGGTCCCCAAAACGGTCGTCTCAACAGAGTGGGTCTGATCGTACTGACCCCGGATCCTATTCGCATAGAAAAGCTTCACTAATCTAGGGTAGGGGTGAGGATTCGCCTTCGGGTCATATCGAAGATAATCGAGAAGACCCGACGACGACAGAAGATCAGCTAACCCTATAAAGTCGCTAAACTGGACGAAATGCTCCAGAAGCAGCGGGCAATGTTCGATACGGTTATACGCCGCGAGACACAAAGGGTCATCGCGACATAAGGAAATATCGACACCGCCCACCGGCATCGGACCCTTTCCCTTAGGCTTACGGGTAGACGTACGAGGGTAGGTGCTAGACTCGGGATGAATAGGAGGAGTGGGTTCCCTATGAGTCTCGGTCTCGGGGTTATACTCCGTATCGGAATCGGTAGGAGTATGGAACGAAGAGGCAGAGGAAAGAAGTTTGGCCTTAGGCTTAGGCTTGGGTTTGGGTTTCGGTTGACCTCTAGGTTTAGCGGTCGTCGTCCTCTTCTTCTTGAAAGGAGGCGAAGATGACGAAGGAAGGGTGGTCTTGGCTCTACGCTTCGGAGGGGTTGGATGTTCGGGATCCGAAGAGATTGGATCAACGGTCATCGGAGAGGGGCTAGAGGGAGTGATCGGGATTCGTGTTCGGGCCATAATCGCAGCACTACACGAGCCACGAGAGCAAATCAACGAATCCTAGCACAACCCTAGGAAATCCGAAACCCTAGAGGAAGAGATCTAGAAACCTAGGCAGAAAAACCTAACCCTAAACTGAAAATGAACCCTAGATAGGAGAGGGAGGAGAGAGGGTTACCCTAGGAGTAAGAACGACGGCCGGCGACGGCGGAGATGATCGGAACAAGGCCGGAAGTCGATCGGAAGTGGAAGGGTCGGGGTTTTGAGCTGGAGGAGAAAGAGAACTTGACCGATTAGAATGAGAATAGACCGACTAAAATCATTTTAAGTCGGTCGAGATCGCAAATTACCAAACAGTCCCTGGCACAACTAGTCGGTCACAGTTCAAGCACTGACCGACTAGATCACGATCTAGTCGGTCGGTCAATGAGCTTGAACCGACTAGTTGCAAACAGTGGCTGAAACCAAGATATACTGACAAGATTTAGTCGGTCTGCGTTCATGTACTGACCGACTAGATCTCAATCTAGTCGGTCGGTCACTGAACACGAACCGACTAAAGAGTCAAAAACTTGAAAATCAAGTTCTCTCCATAATACGCTTGGACGATATATCTCAAAACTCTCAATAATCATCTAAACTACCCCATTAAGCATCGAAAAACAGAAATTTGACGATTACTCACAAATCGAACGAAAAATCAAGATATCACATAAAATTCCCGAAAAATCCAATAATTCTAGCATGAATGAGATATTGCCAAATATAATAGCATGCAAAATTATTGAATGAAACATGAATCCTATATCTCGGATTCACCCATAATCCCCAATTCTCGATGCAACCGCACAAAGGAGTCCTCCTTTAGGGGTTTCGTGAAAATATCGGCGATTTGCTTTTGGGTTTCAACGTACACTAAAATGATGTCCTTTTTAGCAACATGATCATCTAAAAAGTGGTGTCGGACATCTATGTGTTTCGAACGGGAATGATGTACCGGGTTCTTGGAAAGACATATTGCACTTTGGTTGTCAACCATGATAGGGCAAGTATCACAATTTATACCAAAGTCTTTAAGTGTGTGTCTCATCCAAAGAACTTGAGCACACGCGGCACCGGCGGCAATATATTCTGCCTCGGTGGTTGAAAGTGATACGGAATTTTGCTTCTTGGAAAACCAAGAGACAAGAGAATTTCCTATAAAATGGCAAGTGCCACTAGTACTTTTCCTGTCGGATTTGCATCCCGCATAATCGGCATCACTATATGAGATTAACTCATATGTGCTAGATTTCGGATAAAGTAATCCAAAATCTAAAGTGTAACTTAGATAGCGAAAAATACGCTTTACCGCTACTAAGTGAGATTCCTTAGGTTGAGATTGATATCGAGCACATACGCATACGGCGAACATAATATCGGGCCTACTTGCGGTAAGATAAAGCAAACTACCTATCATACCTCGATATAGACGAATGTCTACATCCTTACCGCCCGTATCTTTATCAAGATGCGTTGTCGTGCTCATTGGAGTCTTTTTCCCGGAAGCACTCTCCATTCCAAATCGCTTTAGCAACTCCACCGTATACTTCGTTTGGTGGATGAAGATTGCATCGTCCATTTGGCGAATTTGGAGACCTAAGAAATACTTGAGCTCACCCATGTGGCTCATCTCAAATTGTTCCTTCATAACATTAGAAAACTCTTCGCAAAGAGCAAAGTTAGTAGCACCGAAAATGATATCATCAACATATATTTGAACTAAAATTATATCATTATTCGCATGCTTAACAAAAAGTGTAGAATCGGCTTCTCCCATTTTAAAATTCAAATCCAAAAGAAAATTCTTTAGGCGATCATACCAAGCTCGAGGAGCTTGTCTTAAGCCGTAAAGCGCTTTCTTTAGTTTAAAAACATGATTTGGAAAATTTTCATTTATGAAGCCCGGAGGTTGAGAAACATAAACTTCCTCAACAACATCTCCGTTTAAAAATGCACTTTTAACATCCATTTGAAATAATTTAAAATCCTTATGGCATGCAAAAGACAATAATAATCTAATTGATTCTAATCTAGCTACCGGAGCGAAGGATTCTTCGAAATCAATACCTTCCTCTTGTCGATAGCCTTGAGCAACTAACCGAGCTTTGTTCCGGACGACGACTTGGTTTTCGTCGGTTTTGTTCTTGAAGATCCACTTTGTCCCTATGACGGTGTGATTCTTCGATGGCAATGGAACAAGTTCCCAAACTTCATTTCTCTCGAATTGAATGAGCTCCTCCTCCATGGTTAAGATCCAAGCGCTATCTTCGCATGCTTCATTAATATTCTTTGGCTCTATCGAGGAGGCAAAGGCACAATGAGCGAAGTAGTTCACTTGCGATCTCGTCTTGACACTATCATAGATATTGCCAATGACTTGCTCATGAGGATGGTCACGAACGGTATGAAGCCGTTTGGGAATACCTTGATCACTAGGAACATTCTCAACAATTTCGTTAGTTGGGTTAGTCTCAATAGAATCAATAGAATCATTAGACTTAGAATTATCAAATGAATCACATAAAACATCCATATAATCATTATCATTTGAAATTCTAGTTGGAACAAATCCTTCATTAAATGATACATGAAGCGACTCCTCGATCGTTGAGGTTCGTTTGTTGAATATCCGGTAGGCTTTGCTACGCGAAGAATATCCAACAAAAATCCCCTCATCGGATCTTGGATCGAATTTGTCCAAACTACCATACGTGTTCTTAATAAAACATTTCGAACCAAAGACACGAAAATGTTTAACTTGAGGCAACCTACCAAACAACAATTCATAACAAGTTTGTTTGGTTCCGGGCCTCAAAAGTATTCTATTAAACACATAGCAAGCGGTGTGTACCGCTTCCGCCCAAAATTGATGGCCAAGTTGGCTATCATCAAGCATAGTGCGAGCACACTCCACTAGCGTCCTATTCTTTCTCTCAACTACACCATTTTGAGGAGGTGCACGAGGGAAAGAGAAGGTGTGTGTAATACCAACTTCATCACAAAATGTCTCAAAAGACTCATTCTCAAATTCACCTCCATGATCACTACGAATAGTGACAATGGTGGTTCCTAAGAGATTTTGTACTTTCTTAACAAAAATTGTGAAGTTTTCAAAAGCTTCATTTTTATTACACAATGAAAATACCCATGTAAATCTTGAATAGTCATCTACAATGACAAGTCCATACCTTGCATTTCCTAAGGAAGCAACTCTAGTTGGCCCAAATAAGTCTAGATGTAATAGCTCTAGTGGCCGTTTAGTAGAAATGCTTTTCTTAGGTTTAAATGAAGATTTAGGAAGCTTGCCACGTTGACAACAATCACAAAAACTTTTCTTTTCAAAAACAAGCTTCGGAAAACCTTTAATGGAATTTAATTTTGAAAGCTTATAAAGTGTTCCAAAGTTCACATGTCCAAAGCGTCGATGCCATAAGTGTTGTTCACTTGTGTTGGCAACGAGGCATTGTTCATATGACTTAGGAAGATCCAAAATATAAATTTCTTTATGACGAGTTCCGGAAAATAATAATTTATCATTATCTTTTCTTAAAATATGACACAATCCTTTCGCAAAGCTAACTTTGTAACCTTTGTCACAAAGTTGGCTTATTGAAATAAGATTATGATTTAAACCACTAACAAGATAAACATCACTAATTAGGGGTTTAGAAGGATTACCCACTTTACCAACACCTATGATGGTTCCGCTCTCATTGCCTCCAAATATGATGCGGTTTCCATTTGCTATGGGAACCACTCCGGAGAGCAAACTAGCGTCACCCGTCATGTGTTTTGAACACCCGCTATCGAGTATCCAATTTCCCTTGGAGCCAAATTTAAATTTGTTGCTCCTTTTCTTTTTCTTTTCCTTGAGTACCTAAAGATAGAGAATTTCATATCATGGTACCCAAGGTCATTGGGTCCAAAAGATTAGACCTTTGGAAGCCAAGTCCAATTGGACTTAGACTTCCCCACATAATTTCTACTATGCACAACATCCGAAAAATAAGCATTCATATACATTTGTTTTTCGTCCATGCTTGTGTCCTTTGGGCTCCAAATTGTGAAAATCTTGGGAGCCCTCATCCTATTGGGTGCATGCATTCGACGTTGATTTCTACGTGATGCATGTTGTGGATAGGCATAAGGAACATGATGGAATGGTGCACGATGAGAATTATTCATATGATGTTGTGGGTGAACATATGCATGTGAGGGAACACGTGCATGAGGGTGTCTCACATTGTGTGCACGTGCCCGAGAATGTGTTGCATAAAAATCATCATATGTGTGAGACGGTGGAGTAGGACGTGTGTTCCTACGTGGCATGGTATTGGTGTACATGTAGGCATGCCCCTTCTTTGGAGGTCCACCCAAAGTGGGTTTCTTTCCAAAAGAGGGTGTGGACGAGGTGGAAGCACCATTGGTAGATGAACTACCAATAGAGTGTTTGCTCCCACTCGTTGAGGCTTCGGAAGTTGGCCTTACAAAAGTAGTGACCGACTTGGATGAATTTCCCATCATATACCCCAGGCCAATGTGGTGTTTGGCCGGAAGTAAGTCTTTTAGGATATTATCCAAGTGGCCCTTACCCTTGTTGAATTTGTTGATTCGGCCCAATGTGTCCTCATATTTCTCTTTGAGAGAACGCAAAGAAATATCCAAAGTGGATATTTGCGATGTGAGCACATAAACACGAGATTTAAGATTCTCGTTCTCAATACTCAAAGTCGAGTTTTGAGAAGTCAAATCCTCTATCCTATGTTCTTCCGTATCCTCAATGCTAACATGTTCGAGTTTAGATTTGAGATTATCAATCTCATTTCTTAACTCTTCAACAACGGTGTCGTTGTTGGTGATGATAGTCTTAGGCGATGTTTGAATGCTAGCTAAGTCATCTTTTACCTTAGTATATCTATTTACTAATTTAGTGTATTTTGACCATAATTGAGAGTTAGCATTCCTAAGGTCATCCATGGTTACCTCATCGCTTTCTTCATCACTATCATCGGAAGAGGAGGATCCTTGATCGTGCTCCTCTCTTGCCATGAAACACATGTGCGCTTGCTCCACGTGCTCATCGTCCGACTCTCCGCTTGAAGAATCATCGGAGTCGGTGAAGGTAGCTCCGACAAGTCCCTTCTTGTTTCCTTTCGTGTACTTCTTGGACTTGTCATACTTTGGCGCCTTCCACTTCTCCTTGTGCTTATTGAGGGGACACTCCGCTTTCATGTGTCCCGGCTTATTGCACTTGAAACATAAAGGAGAGGAAGAGGCGTTAGTAGAACCAAATTTAGCTTTGTTCTTGAAGTTACCTTTTCGGAAGAAACGGTTGAACTTCTTGGCCATGAGTGCCATGGACTCCAAGTCCAACTCGTTTTCCGAGTCTTCATCATCGGTTGATGTGGATGTGGATGGAGCGGCCTTGAAAGCAATGGCCTTCTTCTTTGGCTCGTCTTGCTTTAGGTAGGACTTCATCTTTTCCTGCAATTTGAGCTTGCTATCCTTGCGTACCTCGTATGACATTAAAGTACCCATTAGTTGAACTACGGTGTACTTGTTCATGTCATTACCTTCCTCGATGGCGAATGTACGCTTTTCCCAAGAAGAAGGAAGTCCTTCGATAAGCTTCGAACACTTCTCCTTTTGGGTGTAGGATTTGCCAAGAGCCTCTAACTCGTTTATGATGTCGACGAAGCGAGCGTAATACTCCTTCATCTTCTCGCCCTGTTGCATATGAAACATTTCGTAATCTTTGTTTACAACTACGAGTTTAGAGTCTCTTACCCGACTCGTCCCTTCATGAAGAATGAGGAGGGAGTTCCAAATTTGATATGCACTCTTACATGTGCATATCTTATTGAAGTCCTCGGGCTCCAATGCGCATTGCAAGGCGTTCATCGCCTTGGCATTGCTTACCTCCGCGGTGACCTCCGCGGTAGTCCATTTCTCGAAGTCTTCTTCTTCGGGCTCGATGTATTCCTTCATTGTGGTCCTCCATAGAGACGCACTCCGGAGGAAGGTTTCCATCCGGCATTTCCAGTACCCGTAGTTGGTACCGTTGAAGAATGGAGGCCTCGTAGAGGAATGTCCCTCCATCACCGAAGATGCTCCTTCACGGTTCCTGAAGGTGTCATAGTTGGAAGGTGGACGCACGGTCTTGTTGTCGTTGGCAGACATAACTGTGTATCTGGCTTTGATACCAAATGTAATGCCCTACCAGCTACTGCACAAGTACTAGAGGGGGGGTGAATAGTACTTTAAAATAATAAGGAGTATAATTCCAAATTAAATGCAAACAACTACCAAATCAATTTGCGGAAGCTTAAATTGAATGACAACACAAAATTAACAACGCTAACAAGAGATGTTACTGGGTTCGGATCCACCCAAGTCTCCCCGACTTGTTCCCGGTGATCCTACGTCCCAACCACCCGGATCCCCTCCGGATACTTGAGTTAGAAACCCTAACTCAAGATTTCCACTATGAAATACTTGTGAAAAACCTCCACAAATCAAATCATACAAAATGTAATTTGTGACTCCCACAACCCGGGATCACAACCACACTCTCACAACCGAGAGTGAAACTTATAAATCAAATATGAAATGAAATAAAGAAACTTCTTACCGAACAAAATACCTATGCCTTGAGTATTGCTTACGAATTAGGGCAAGGATGATTTTGAGGAAGAAGTGGCACCAAACCCTAGCTCCAAGATGTAGAACAGCGATGGAGAGCTTTGGGGATGTTGGTGACCTAGAATCAAGCACTTGGCTTGGAAGGCTTCACACTCAATGAATCTCTCTTTGGAAGTAAGAGTTAGGAGAGATTAATGAATGGAGGGAATGAGCTTTGAATGAGCTTGGATTGATTTCTCTTGAACTCTAAACTTGCATTAATATCAGCCTTGGCAGCAATGAATGCAGCTCAACAAGTATTTATAGGAATGAAGAGAGCGAGAGAGAGAGAGAAAAACGTTTCAATTAGGGCTCCAACGGCTCTTTTCTGAACCCAACTAGTCGGTCAAAGAACAATCACCGACTGACTAGTTTATCAACTAGTCGGTCGGTCACTGAACGTAAACCGACTAATGAGTAAACTGAGAAAAGATCAAAGTACAGACTAAGGAACTAGTCGGTCTAAGAAGAGTAGCTGACCGACTAGTTTCACAACTAGTCGGTCGGTTACACAACGTGGACCGACTAACAGATAAAACTGAAGTCTGAGAAGAATTAGACTTAGTCGGTCCAAGAACACATGTTGACCGACTAATTCACCAACTAGTCGGTCACCAAATGAACATAGACCGACTAACAATAAACAGTAAGTATGGTGAAAAATTTGGCATGTACAGTAAACTAAACTAGTCGGTCCAAGAAGGAAAGTTGACCGACTAGTTCATCAACTAGTCGGTCGATCAATAAGCACAGACCGACTAATGATAAACAGTAGCTCAAGTGAAAATGTGCATGTTCAGGGAAAGCTCAACTAGTCGGTCACAGAAGCATCACTGACCGACTAGTTCACAAACTAGTCGATCGGTGAGTCAACTTAGACCGACTAACTGTAAACAGTAAAGAGCTAAGAATTAACTGACAGAAACTAGTCGGTCCAAGAAGCTTGGCTGACCGACTAGATCACCATCTAGTCGGTCAGTTCTTCTTCTTGAACCAACTAACATGCACAAGAAGTCCCGAATCGAAGCGCGAAGCTTCGGGAAGAATTGTATGGACTTCTACTAAGATCCTAGAGCTAAGATATGAGCGTTATGAAGAATTAAAACGTAAGACCTACTCAAGGCTTAACATTCTACGAAAGAAGCTTAAAGACTATTAAATAAACTTGACGATACCGTCTTCAATAGCTTCAATCGAATCTTCATGACTTCTAAATAGGTCCATAAGCTTCAACGAAGCTTTAGGCATACGATCACGTGCTTTGAGAAGTCTCGAGACGTCGTTATTGATATTCATGTGAATTTGGCGACGATCTCCATAACTGCGCTCACAAAGTGTTAGTTCATATTATATTTATGTTTGTTCATCATCCAAAACCAAATCCGGGGAGTCCAATATCCAACACCAAGTACATGAGCTCGCTTCTGGATCACGAGCCAGGAAGTGTTTTTGGCATAGGGTTGTCCCCGCAAAAGCAGGTGCCTAGCCTCAAACATTACAATGAGTGTAGTGTGTGCTACGCAATCACGATGAAACATTTGATGCATGCAATGACATGGCAATGAACATATAATTTGCGTACCGTTAATTGAATTTAAACATGGCATGGTAGTATGAATGCAAGCATGATGAAGGTGTCTGATCTGGCATTGTTGTCAAGCCAGATCTAAAAGTGTCGTCTAGGCAGCTATCATTTCACTGCCTAGTCTCTTTTACACTACTGTACAAAATGGCCTAAGACGTGGCCTAAACAGAAATCTGGCAAGTATCACTTGCCTGAAAAACAACCAAGTCATAATCCTGCTCAATCAGACTGAGTCTACCTACGTGTTCAGTTCGCACTCCAGCCTACAGTCCCAATTTTATTATCTTGATTAGTGAGTTACAAAATAATCGGAAGCTATGATTTTTAAGTTGATTAACAGGCATGGTGTGGGGTTACTACGGATAGAGACTTACCTCAACACGACGCGAGAGCTACTCTGACGTCGGGTATCGACGTCAGGTGTTGGATTCCGGCGGTGAGAATGGTACGGAACGTCCGGTTCTCTGTGATAAAATACGTGCACGAATAAGTTCGTAACTACGGACTAGAATTCTTAGATAGCCCTAAAATGTCTAATGACCCAATTTTAATTAAGTTCGCTATACTAAGATGGGTAACACATCAATATTAATGATCACTAAAATATTAACATGATAATTACGTCACGTAACTAGTACAGAAATATACAACAATATTATTAAGCAACCTAGTTTACAAGTTATCTAAAAGTCGTCTAAACAAGTTATTATCCCTATAATCATCATAAACAACATCACAAAACGCTACTAGCATGCAAGCATCATTTCATTAAGTTACCAATTTGTTAACTAGGGTTGACTAACAAGTTTAATAAAAGTATTTGTAACGTTATTACCCTAGCAACCAAGAGTAGCGATTGCTAGGAGAATACACGTACAAGTTATCAACCCCACGCTAACATACCAATATCAATATTATTAGGTCCAAGATTGATCAAAAAATGATGTTCAATATTGCGGTCCAGAAATCAATTTGTAAACTGAAATTAACGCATCATAACGAATGTTCACTAACCGTTACAGGGAGATGCTCAACGCTACCGGGTTGTCGCGTGACGGACAACGGCTAGAGGGGGTTTGCAGGACGTTGCAGCGACTCGAGAGGAAGGCGTCGACAGTCCGGGGTTGTTGAACGTTGCTACCGCACGAAGGGAAGTCGCGGTCGCCGCAGTCAGCACTCGGCAGCACTGTTGTTCACCTGGAGGGGCTGTAGGGCGCCTGAAGATGATCCCGGCGGCCTGAGGACAGCGCCGGCGGTGTCGTCGCGCTAGAGGGTGGCGATGTCATCGTGACAGCGCCTGGGAGTGCTGTCGTCGCTGCTGGGCGCTGCTGCTCTGCAGGCGGAGAGCTCCCGGCGGCCTGCTGTCGTGTGTCGCCGCGGGGAGGGTCGAAGGGCTGGAGACCACCGGGGAAGGCCGGTGATGGTCGGTGGGTCGAAGGGAGATGGCGAGAGGGTCGAAGGGTGCTATGCGATGCGAGAAAAGTATAGGCGACGGCGCTCGTTTGTTTCTGGGAGAATAGATATAACCCTAGGTCTATTTAATAGAGGAGAGGGGAGGGCTGGTCACGTGGGTATCTATGATTAAGTTAGGGTACTTTAAATGGAGAAGGGTGTTGTTGTCTCTTAGGGTTATAATATATATGAGAATAGGGTGAGGGTCTAGTTTGGACAGAACGTGGGTAGGTCAAAGTTTTGTTTTAAAAAAATTTTATTTAAGTTTTTTCTAAACAATGAAGAAAATGTAATATTTTAGAGACTAATAAACCAAAACCAAAATTTTTTATTAACAAAAAAATATTTTTAGAGACTAATAATGGGTTATTAGTAGGTAGGACAAACGACATCCTAAAATTACAAGGAAAATACTGGGGCGCTCACGCCTCCGAGAGGGTTACGACAACGGAGATCGGTCACGCGTCTGAGCTACGAAAAGTAGTATTAAAAACAAATACACAAAATGCACACGAAACACGGATACGTGCGAAAATGTGTATAGTCGGAAAGTGACCGTGACAACAAAGACCTGTTTCTTGCGATGCGAGTAGGCGGTGGTGATAGAGGTGAAAGGTGGTGGGAGTGGAGGGTCAACGGTAGTGGTGGTAGGAGGGGAAGAAGTAATAGTGGGAGGGGAAGATCGTCGAGGAGGCGACGGAGGAGGTGATGGCAGTGGAGCGTCATGGATATGTGTCAGAAGACGCAGGATGGCAGCTACGTTTCGCTCGAGAGCGAGGAAACGGTGATGGGAAAGGAAAGAGGTAAATGGATCTGAGGGTGACGAGGAGGATGGGCCAGCACGTAAAGCAGCCATCTCTGACTCGAGAGCGTGGCGAGCTGAAGTGGCATGGCGCACGACAGAGTGTGTGCCGGTAGCAGTGGTCGTGTCGACATGAGATGCCAGGCCAGGCCATGCAGGACCGTGATCAGGGCCTCGAAAGAAACAGCAACAGCAGCCAGGGTGGTGGAATTGGGTCCAGCCCCGGGGTCTCCTCTGAACTCAGGAATATCCTGCTCGCCCACGTGGACTGCTGGGGAAGGTGGTCTATGAGCGTAAGGAAGAACAAACTAAAGGTGTAGCCCCCCCAACAAATTCAGGATCAGGTGGGAATGACCAATCTGTCGGACGCTCAATGGTTACGTGATCAGGATTTGACAGAATGGTATAAGGTGCACGAGGATGGCCATAGTGGAAAGCAAACCGACCGCCGCCTAGCAGCTTGATCATGTGGGTGTGCCTCAGGACATCGATGTCAAGATGGGTGTATCCTGGGGCATGGGGAAAATGGGGGAAACTCGATGTTGAAGGGTGGGTGTAAGGAAATGATAGTGATGAGGCCACCGCAGCAATATTTTCCTTTATTTGCATGACTAATATTAACAAGCTTTTGAATTAGCCACACAGCGACATTGATGCATATACACGGTGCCTCGAAAGTAATCCCGTCAACACCGGGAATGAAAGGAAAAGTCATGCCCATAAAATGAAAAGATCTAGGATGGTCACGGTACCGGACTCATCCCGTGGAAAGAAAGTGCTTGAGATAATGCGATGGGCGAGGCGGAAGACTGGGTGGATAATAGAAGAGGCATTGGCCGTGCCCCTAAGATAATGATCGTGTAATGTGAGGCGTTGCCAAAAGAATTCGACGTCAAAGTCGGGATGCAATTCATTGGGAAGGGAGCTGCATTCAAGATTGGGGAAATCGAAAATATCGTTGATGGTGGTCAAAGGGGCACGGAAATTTCGGTTCCGAAGGCGAAAAGCTATATTTGACTCCGGCTCGATCTTGATAGTGGAGAGAAATTCTAGTGTGAGCACGGGGTAGATTGAGCATAGGCGTGGAGGAAACCAAGCCAACCCAAGTTCGTGAATAAAAACTTGACTTCGAAGAAAACTCCAAGAGCGAATAAGGTTTGATCGTGTGCAAACTTGGTGGTGAGGTGAGGGTGTTGGTCCAAGCGAGCGAAAAAATCCTTGTGGGATTGGCTCATAAAGCGAATACCTTGATGTCCAAGCAATGGATCTCTCGGAGGAACGATAGGTGGGGGTGGTGGTTGGGTAGGCAGTGGCTGAGGAGCATGTCTACGCGTAGGACATGTGGGTCGTTGTCTCTTGCAAGACGGCTCCTCATCCACCATAGGTTGCTTACCCTTATCTTTGTCTTTTGCCATGATGTTGTGGCGATTTGATGTGATATGCAAGAGGATATGTGGGTGCACGCAACAAATGACAAAGTGACAAAATAAAAATTCCTGGGCAATAAAATAATCAAGTTATGGAGCGAGTTTACCCAGCAATGATGCGACTCCTAGCTCCCAAAAGATCCCACAATGCATGAGGGAGTGATCCACGGAGCCGCCGCACGCTAATCCAAAGAAAACAGAATTTTTGAAAATTGGGGAGATTAGGGCTAGGGTTTTAAGGGGTTTGCGGTTTGAACGTGGTCGACGGAGGGGCCTTGATGGTGGGGAAGTAGTTGAGGAAGTGGAGGAGTACGATTAGGAGCAGTAGGAGTGATGGGAAAGATCATTTTAGAAGAAGTCGAAACGAACCGCTCGAATGGATTTTTTGGACGTCGGGTGAAATGGAAGTCGGGTGGGGGGTTGATATATATAGGGTTTGGGTGAACCGATCGAGTGAAAATCACCCGATCGGTTGGATCAATTTTCAAAAAATCCCTTGGATCCGCAGCTACAGGTCACCCGGTCGAGTGAGATCGCACCCGATCGGTTGACCACTCTCTGAAAAACTTCCCAAGCCTCTGTTTTCTTCACCCGATCACCGACCCAATTGCCGAATTTATCACCCGATCGGTTCATCCGTCGACAGAAGCTAACCACATACTGAAACAATCCACCCGATCGGTTCATCCTTCGACTGAAGCTTATCACATACTGAAACAATCCGCCTGATCGGTTGATGTATGACCCGATCGGGTGGGGCAATTCCTGCACAAAAAGTTTAATATCTCTAAGTCTTCCAACAAAAATTCCCCACATCAGCATTTATTCACAAAAACTAATAAAATAATCCTATTAAAAACCATCAAAAGTTTAGGACATGGGTTGTCTCCCATGAAGCGCTATTTTTTATAGTCGTTCGCTCGACTCCCGATAGGATATTTAGGGTGGCTTGCAGGGATGACGCTCAATGGTTGGTGTCCTCTCAGCGGTTGGGGCAAGAACTCTGGTTGTTGGCAACGGCGACAAATGGATGGTCTCAATCACTCCCCCAATGGTGATATCCGGGGGCTTCTCCTTTGTGTTGGCGACACTCGCCACTCTCTTCAAAATTTGAACTTCGTCAGCGGTGAGCATCAAAGGCCCCTTTCCCTTGCTCTTCATCCGAGCATTCTTTCCAAGTCCAGGGGGAGTTGACAGGGAGACATTCTGGCCCGATAATTTCCTCTCCGTCTAGCCCAGAATTCTCCACTATTCCATCCAAGTCTTCAGGGGGGGTTCCTAGAAAGAACATCCAATGCTCCTGCTTTATTAACTCTCTCTTCTTCAATCTCCAGAAGGTTGCAGTTGGATTCCTTGGGTGGTAGCTTTATGGACAGCGCCAAGTCAAAATCCAATGTTTGATCGCCGATGTTTAAAGACAATTTTCCCTTCTTTACATCGATGAGCACACCGGCGGTTGCCATAAAAGGTCTTCTGAGAATAATCGGAGTGTGATTATCCTCGGGCATATCCATCATTACAAAATCCACCGACACACATACGCTACAGACATTAACTGGTAGGTCGTCGACGACTCCCACGAGGTACTTGACGGATCGATTCGCTAGCTGCAAGGTCATCCCCGTAGGTTCCAGTTCACCCATATTGATCCTTCTGTAGAGTGAGAGGGGCATCAAACTTACACTTGGTCCCGCTCTATTGATAGAGACTTCCCCTATAGAGCACGGAATCGAAAAACTTTCCAAGTCTTTAAGATTCGGTGGATTTGCTCATTGAATCAAAGCACTACATTCCGCCGTAAGGACCACCTTTTCCTTTCTTGTCCCCTTCGTCACTAGGTCCTTTAGAAATTTTGCGTACGAAGGAATAGTCTCAATTGCTTCTAGGAATGGGATCTGAAGACTTAGATCCTTCACCATCTCAAAGAACATGCCATACTTTTCGTCAATCTTGGCCTTGGCAAGCCTTTGCAGAAATGGGACCGAAGGCTTAAAACCCCTCAAGTCTTCACCCTCATTCTTCTTCCTTTCCTTAGATTCTTCTTTCGGAGTCACGGGATTTGATGTTGAAGCTCCGTTGCCGTTCCCCTCCATATCTGGTTACACATTGACAATGGGTGCTTCATTATCTTTCTCGGCCTCCCGTACCGGAATCTTCTTTCCACTCCTCAGAACAATAGCAGAGACATTCGCTTAACCATGTGTCAAGGTTAAGGTTTGGCTTGGTCCCCTAGGATTCACCTCCGGTTGACCCGACAGTTGTCCTTGCGCCTTTTGGAGGTTGGCTACTTGTAACCCCAACTGGGTCACTTGGTCGGCCAAGGATTTCTGCCCAAGCTATAGCTGTTGAGTGATCTTCTCCTGATTCGAAATGTACTGAGCCAGGAGGTTCTCAATCGGAGAGACCACTCGTTGTTGTTGATTGTACTGTTGTTGTTGGCGCGGAGGTTGCTGATGTCGAAAAGGAAACTGTTGAAAAATTTGTTGAGATGGAGGAGGCTGGTATTGTTGTTGCTGAGGAGGTCGCTGAAATTGTTGGTAGGGTGTCTTGTAGCTAAAATTTGGATGATTCCGATTGTTGGGAGAATATCCAGGATTAGAACTTGTTCTCGGCGGATAAGACGCATTTCCCGTAGGATTATAGAATAGAGTACTCGCTTGATCCACGGGCGTCGAAATCTCTCCAACATCGAAGTCTCCCATCGCTTCAGTTTCCATGGCCGCTACTTGCTGTGGGTTAGCGACACCGGCTCCAACCAAAACGCTAAAATTTAAGTGGAAAGAAAATCGAATTTGCTTGACAGCTTGTCCACTTCATCAACCCGATGCATTCCACCAGCTTTTGGCGTAGCATGCTCATCACTCCACCTCTCATTGTTGGATGCCATGTTCTCCGAGATAGTTCTGGCATCCACTTCGTTTCTTGACATGAAAGATCCACCCGACGTGGTATCCATAGAGGACTTCAAGTCGTCCCTCAGTCCATTATAAAATAGGTTGATGATCTGCCTGCGGGGGAGCTCGTGGTGAGGACACTTTCTTTGCATTTCTTTATACTTCACCCACGCTTCATGTAGCGACTCATGGCAAGCATGGGAGAAAGAGGAGATTTCCCTTCTTAGCTTCATCGTCTTCCCCAGAGGAAAGAACTTGTTCAGGAATGCATTCGAAAGCCGCTCCCAGGTTGTGAACGTGTTGGGGTCCTTCCCCTTCAGCCATTGCTTCGCTTTATCCCATAGAGAGAACGAGAATAATCTTAACCGACTAGTCTCGGTCGATATGACATTGATCTTAAATGTCTCACACTTCTCCAAAAATGAGTCTAAGTGCTCGATGGGATTCTCCATGGGAGCTCCAGAAAATTGGTTTTGTTGAATCCGAGCCACAAGTGATGGCTTCAACTTAAAGTTTTCAGTCGTAATGGCCGGAGGTTGAATGCTGGATGTAGACCCAATAGACGGCATCGAATATTCGAGCAAAGACTTTGGAGAAGTGACGTTTCCTGCCATGGGGGTAAATTCTTCTCTTCTTCTTCTTTCTGCGTTCAAACGCCTCAGTGTAGCGTTGATCTCGGGATCCAAAGGAACTAAGTCGTCGAGACTCCTTGAGTTCTTGCGCATGAAAAATTAAGATATACTGTAAAGCACGAATGGTATGATGCGAAATAAAAACAAAAATAAAAACAAAAGTGTAGAATGTGAAAATTATCACGGGGTAAGGATGTGAGCTAGTCTCAAGGATAACAGGGTCCTAAATGTAACAAGCACGTTGCTTCCCCAATAACGACGCCATAAAGCTTTCCCACCCATCAGTTTGGCACTCAAATCGGGACGGGGATACTAGGATTAGAATTTGTAAACCACAAGAGCACGGTGTCGAAGAGTAGCTTGAGGGTCGATCATGGGAAGGCGTGTATTGTGCTTGGAAACATTCGGGAACCGGATCACCCGATGGGTGAGCTAGCCTATTCTCAGGATGGTTGTCACGATAGTAGATTAATGGAAAAGATGTAAGAGGTAAAAAGGGTAACCTAGGACTTTAGCTTCCGCCCTATCATGAGTTCTCACTATTACAGCCGAGGGATAGGAATGTGATCGGATTCTAGGGTTTAGCAGTGAGACGTTGCCTCTAATAGTTGTACCTAGCGTCCCCTGGGCCCGATATTCCGGTCGATGCTCATGATGATACACTAGGTCTACCCGGGTTCGAACGGTTGGCATTCCCATGTCCAACACCGCCCAACTCCTTGAGAACTAAGCTCGCAATGATTGCTCCCGAAATTTCATCCAAGCCATTCCCACGCGCAAGGAATCAATGTCTACGCTAGGGGGTGAGCTGTGGCTAGAGAATCAAACTCCCGTTTTATTTTCCTTTGTCCTGACGGTCAAAGGCGGTCTTTCTCCCGCCGATGACAATGAAACGCCGCCTCGTAACCATCAAAATCTGTATATCCTATCGGATCCCTAATCCTATGGCCGTTCTAGGGAGAACCCACGAAGGGGCTTCCACCAATGTCCCAGATTGAAGAACTACTCACTATTCATGGCATGAAATGCAATAAAACAGGTTATAGCCATTAGAATGGAAATCATGCAATAGATTACCCTAGCAAATAGAAGTATAAACGCAATATCAAAATATAGGAATGATCAAAGAACATACAAATAGAATTAAATTCAGAGCAGCCAAAATCCCTAAAAACAGTTTAAAATGGGGATTACGTTTCTGGAAAAACCTAGCCATATTTATACAATTTGGCAAGATGCCAGTGAATATTCCCACAAAAAGACAAAAATAGACATTCACCCGATCGGTTGAAACTTCAATCGATCTGGTGAGATGATGGAAAACTTGGTCTTCGACTCTGATAGATCTCACCCGATCGCTGAACCGATTGGGTGAGTCTTCGAATTCTCGAGCATGGGAAGCAGCAGCTACAGGTGACCCGATCAGTTGACTTGTCAATCGATCGTATGAACTTTGGCTCTCAAAACAGTGTTCTGTGTCACATCCACCCAATCACTGAACCGATCGGGTGGAGTTGCCTCTTTCTCGGGACTGATACGGCCGTATGAACCGATCGAGTGGATGTGTCTACCCGATCAGTTGAGAGCTGATACATCGTTTATCTTGACGATTAGCTCTTAGGATCTCGTGCGACACCTCCCATTGCTCTGGGGACTCATGATGTTGGCCGTGTATGTCCACTGCGCTAGCAATATCCTGCAAAAGCACACAAACACAACGAAAGTAAAAAGGAACTAAAAACACAAAGGAACTGATTCGAAACAACAAAAAACGACGGAAAATTACGGAGAAGACGTGCATGAATATATAAAATATAAACGTACGTCACTTACCTAGTCAAGGAGCCAGCTTACTTATCCGTTGGGTCCCGCTAACTGCACGGGATTGGTTAATGATTGCGAATTAAGAGGGCAGCCATTACCCTCATTTTAAGGAAGATCATGCCGCATAAAGGAAAAGCCGTTTCTACAAATGGTATAGAGGAGAAATCAACATCTATAAATGGGCAGAAGAAAGACAAAAAAGGGTTCACACTCTAGAGGTACTGAATACTAGATACTCTGACAACTTCTCTCTTTACATTCCACTTATATTTCTTCCTCTAAGTGTTAGAAATTCTTCACGTTGGAATTCTTCCCGTTAGTGACCCACAGTTGTAAAACCAATCCCTCCATAAAAACTGAATTTTTGAAATTGAGAGCCGTTGATGGAACAGATCTTGAATCTATCAATAGGGGGTTTGGTCCCTCAATCTACTCACTAAATTTTCAGACAATACACCATCATATAGGAGTGATTTGAGACTGAGAAGAGCAAGACCTGTCAGAAAGTTTACCTATTTATCGAAAGCAATGGCTGGAGGTAAGAACCTACGAATTTCTTCCACATTTCGTGATGAAACCTTCACGATTAGGCTAACAATTGTTATCGTAGCTTCTTGATCCTCTGCCTTGCTTTATTTGCTGCTAATTTTTTTGATTTCGGTCGGAGGAATCCATCGATCTGAAATATTTTTTTGGGTTGTTTACGGGTTTTGAAACCCGATGGATCGAGGTTAAAGATGACCGTGCAAGGGTATTTTCGGTTTTTTTTTCATAAAGCAAATTTCTCATTCAAGTTGCCAACGTACAGCAAAAGGGACACTGTACATAAAGTTAATTTATTAATTGATTTGCACACTGTTGTACACTTTTTTCTGTCATTCAAAGGTGCCGTTTGTACCTCCGATGTGAAATTGTATATAAATGCAATTATATTTAGGCATGGTGTACTTTAAGCACAGTTAATGATTCATTTTATACTGCAGATGTGGGAACATTAATAAAAAATAAATTACCGAGGGTTTTGCCTTTATTGCAAACTTTTGCATTTGTTGCAGACTGAAGCATTTTTTATAATGTTGCTACTGCATTATAAGGGGTAGTTCGGTATTTGATAATGTCAAATTGCATTCAAACCGAATACTGATGTTTACCTGCAAACTAGTACGACGGTAGACAAACTAGGTTGAAAATTTTAATTGCATTCAATATGTCCTCTTGTTTATCTGTTAACAAGCTGACCACTAAAGCTTACTGATGTTTCAAAAGGGCATATTAAAATCAAATATATTGTTTTTAGTAATGTTTCAAAAGTACGACAGTCCTCCATGTTTCCTCATTTTAATACAAGTTCTCTTATATTGCCAACATTATTATCTGGCCTAAAGTTATAATAATGTTGTTGTTTTTTATCGTAAACCTTAACTGATGCCATGGCCGATCAGAGCAATCACTCAAGTGTTATCCAAAAGGTTTCATTCATAGTTCACATTTATATCTCAAATGTACTGACAGAGTACTGTACATGATAAAGTATTCATTTTTTTACACTATGAACGAAAATCTGTGCATTATCTTTGTCCAACAAAAGGGTTTGGCTGTAAATAAAGTTAAAATTGTATGATTTTGTTTGTTATTCAAGGTACACACATGCTTGTTGTGTACTGCTATAGAAAAAGGCTTGGCCTACTCAACCTCATATATGTACTGTTTGTTGTGTACGACTGTTTAAGGGATGAGGATAAGGACAGTGAAGGAGTGTGATGATTTAGGGGGAGGATGATGAGCCAATGGTTGTTTGGAAAAGAGAATGAGTGAGAAAGAGATGGTTAAAACATAATATGTTCCATTAATTTTAAACATAATGTGCCACAATGTTTTAAAAAAGTTAACTAAGGAACTCTTTTTTCGAGTAACTTAATAAATATAGGAGACCAAATCATAAATAATATGATTTGAATGGCACTTTTAAAAAAAATAGATATTATAAATGGACCGATATCTAAAAACTCTTTATTTGTTATAAACGGGCTTTTGGAGGCCCAACAGTGTATTGGGTATCCACACATTATGTAGCCCTATTACTATAATACAGGGCGACGGGTTCCGTAGCCACCAAGTTTACAACACGTTATCACCACGGTCGAAGCTGAGCCGAACCTCTGCCGACGGACGAACGCGATGCGAACGGACTTCCTTCAACAAACGTCGCTAGATCCGACGGGTAGGATCTAGAGGTAATTTTTATTCCCTAGATCTAAATTTATATGTGCATATTGTAACGGCCTGTATTTTTAGCCGTGCTTTAGTTCGTGTGTACCGGAATTTCCTTTTAGTCGTCTGGTTGACTTTTCATCCGTACGTTTCTTGTTACGCATGTGCGACTCTGTTTTTCCGTCTTTACAGTATCGTCGTTAATTAACCATCACGTTTAATTAAGAACTTTGGTTTAATTATTTTACTAATTAATTTTTGTTATTTTACTAATCACGTTTGGTATATTATTAATTATATTTAACGCTTAACTAATCTTAATCGTTCACGTTTTGTGATAGGGATGAAATCAATTCGTAGCCAGATGAATCCTCTAGCTTAAGTCAAAAAACTTAATTAAATCAGTCCTACTCCAAAACCTACACACATTGAAGCTGTTCCCTGCTCTTTCTTCGAATGATAAAGGGATATCATTTCTCCACGTTTAGGAATATTTTATCAAAACAAAGAGAGGAATTGCAACACGGATACTTTTTCCTTTAAGTCAACAAAGCATCATTAAAACCATCCTAATCACAAACCTAAACACATTAAAATTGTCTCTGCCAAATTGCTTCTTAAGGCAACCTAACAAATTTTCCTTCCTCCTGCAAACGAAACCTGCAAACAACCAAACCGTAAACAAATTCTTTTTCCCCTGCAAACAAATCTTCAAACAAATTTTCAACCAGCAACCGATTCACCAAATCTTTCCTTCCCAAAACCCAATCTGAACACAGATTTCAGATCCAACAAAAACTAATTTCAGCCCCTCTCCAAATCAATTCCAAAATCAAAATCAGCCCCACTCCCAAATCAACCCCAAAAACTGTTTTTTTTAATCAAAAACCTAGAAGAGGGGAAGATCTAAAACTAATTTCAGATTCATTACAACCTCAAAACCCAAATTCTATTTCAAAAATCAAACCCTTATCTCAAAACAAATTTCAGATCATACAAAACTATCCATCTTCTTCCTTCCTCTTCTTCTTCATTCCTACCTCCACCTCCACGCCCTCCCTCTCACATGCGCCGCCGCCGGAGCCCTCACCGCCCGCGTGCGCGCTGACGCAACCCGCCGCCGGCCGCCTGAGGGGAGTCGCCGCCCGTCGCAACGAGCCGCCGCCGCTCCAGATCCGTGCGCGCGCCGCCGCACAGGCAGCCATCGGACCCCCTTGCCACTTGTTCACCTGCAAGCATCAAAAAAAAGAAAGAAAAAAAAACAACACAGAGAAGAAGACTGTAAGAAGAAGAGAAGAAGACTGTAAGTGGAAGAAAGAAAAGGAAGTTAGAAAGACAAGGAAAAGGAAAAATCCTTATTGGGTTTTAGTTGCTTATTGGGTATATATTCTTATTGGGTTAAGTTTAAGGTTATTGGGTTGGGTGGGAAGTTAATTGTCTATTGGATTTGGGTATGAATTATTTGCCAATAGGGTTCTTTATTGGGTAATGAACTTTTGGGCTAATGGGTTTTGTAAGTTAAGTGAAGCATGCTTATTGGGTATTTGAAATTATTGGGTTGTAGTATTATTGCCTATTGGTTATGAAATGAGTTTAAGTTTATAAGAAAAATGATAATGATAAGTTTAATAATCTATTAGTATAAAATTGCTAATCAAGTTAATATTTACGCATTAATTGTTAATATACGCAAGTAAGTATAAATACCCTAGTTGATTAAAAGAGTTGTAATATTTGTTGGTTAGCAAATTGTTTGCTGCAAGTTAATATCGAAATTTAATGACGCAGATACGTCGCATCATGTCCTGTCATTACTCGGCCAACCCAAACTGTCCCAGTCAGGCAAGCGTGCAATTATTTTATGTTTTGTGATATCTGATGTTGTACACTTAATTGCTGACACAGACACACTTTTCAGAATTGCTAGACTTAAACTCGTGTGCGTGTGTATGGACCCCTTAATAATCAAAAGGGTTATTTAGTACCGACCCCCTGTGTTTTCTCCGAAATTAGCAACACCCCCCTATGGTTTCAATAATTAGTAAGACCCCCCTATTGTATCCAATTTGGACTCCCCCGCCTATAGGAAGACCCCCCTAAACAGGGGGAGGGGGGTCCAAAATTGGGTGCCATAGGGGGGTCTTACTAATTATTGAAACCATAGGGGGGTGTTGCTAAATTCGGAGAAAACACAGGGGGTAGGTACTAAATAACCCTAATCAAAATGAACACACTTTGTGAATGGTAATGTTTCTGGACATGTATGGTTAATTTTAGAACTGTTGATACTTATAGAATGTTAAATGCCGTTGTTCCTCGTGGTTAAATGCCGTTGGCTACCGATGTTACATGCCGTTGGCTACCAATGTTACATGCCATTGGCTACCAATGTTACATGCTGTTGGCTACTGATGTTACCATGCCATTGGCTATCAGATGTTACTTGCCGTTGGCTATTAGTTAATCTCGTCGGTCACATGTGATTACGTCACATGTGACTAGTCTGAACTCGTGTTTCAGTATATGATGGATTAGCATCCTGGCACGTGATCCAGGAAATACACTTGGGTGGGGTTGGTTCCCGGGCACTAGCCGGTAGTAAACGAGTCGCCTTCGGGGGCACTTGAAGGTGTATTTATTTACTATTCGTCTAACGGCGGGAATCTTATTCACGGACTTGCACACACAGTTAAATAATTGAAAAAGAAAGTTAATTACAGACTGATGTTACATTGCTCAACTGCCATGTTAATTTTTACAATTGAAATGCCATGCTAATGTAACTTGTTGCTTTAACTACCATGCTAGTGTAACTTTTCATAATTGTTTTAACTGTTTCAGTTCATTGAAATACATGCTAGTGTAAATTCTCTTAACTGATGTAAAACTGCCATATATATAACTTGTTATATATATCTTGCCTTGGGTCATCTGACATCTACTTGCAGACCATTGCTGACATACATTCATGTTGTTTGAATGTATGTCAAGTTACGAGACAGGTTACCAGGAGGACGAGTTGCTGGATCAGAGTGATCCAATTGACCAGGATTCTGCTGATCCTGAAGTCCACCTGTAACGGCCTGTTTTTGGGCCAATTTGAATTTTGTGTGTGCACAACAGTTAGGTCTGTGCGTAAAGTGATTTGGTCTGTGTGCATAGCAGATGTCGTCTGTGCACGCAGTAGGACCCTAGAACCTTGCTTGAACCTATAGATAGCCTCCGTGACTCATGTCCCGACTTGGGAACACATGTCAACCCAAGCCAACCCCGATGTGTGCCCAACTTAGAATTACCGTCCGCTTGGGACCCCGTACCCTTATTACGCGTTACGTGCACGTAGCCTCATTCGTGCACGTATTTATTTTAGACCTTGTCCGTAACCGAACCCTATTGTGTGATATGTCGTTGTGACCCTCTCTGAAGTATTAAATTGTGACGCTAATTGGAACGTCATTTCACGGGTCGATCTCCCACAATTTGACTTTGTTTGATGAGACGTCGCGACATTCACTTTTGTCGTGAGGCCTTTTTATTTTTAATTCCGTTTCTCGTCATCAAAATTGTGAACCGTCTTCTCTGTCTTCTTTCTCTCGTCGTCCCGGTCATCCCGGTATTTATTTCACAATTTTTGGGCTTCGTTTGACCCACTTTCACATTTTTCCCCGTCCAAAATATTGGTTTAACCCTAAGTATCACAAGATTCTTGTCCCCTAATAATTAATTGATAATGAGATACACCCTAATACTGGACCTAGCCCACCTTTTTAACTTGGCCCAACCCGGTTAGACACACAACTCACATTTTGGACTTTTAAATCTTTTAGATAATAATATAGGAGTAGTCAAACCCTAAGAGAGAGACAAGGAGCCTCACAACTCTACCCTAACCTAGACCCCCACGTGTTGTGCCCTTCACCTACTTTTAATAGCAACTAGAGGTTTGTTTATTAGCCTAGGTGTTTGTTTTCACAGCAAGCACAAGAAACGCCGCCGCCTCAAAATCTCGAGCGCGACTTCTCTACGCCGCTCGACTTGATCTCTCCGGCGTCCTAATCATATCTCCGACACCCCCTCGGCCTCGCCCTTCCGTCGTGACCCGCCGGAGCTTCCGCCGTATGCCGCCTGCCGTCGTGAACGCCCACGGCAACACTTCGCGGCAGCACGCAGCCAACTCCAGCGACGAGCGGCCCTCGCCTCGTTCGTCTCCCTCCCGCCGTCAACACACTCTCCGCCGCATCCCCCGTGCCTCCGGCGCCGCCTTGACGCCTCACGGCCGTCACCCCTCTCCCGACTCCGGTGCCCTTGCCTCCTCGCGGCCACCTCCCTCCTTGTAACCCCACGGCAACAAATCCCCCACATCATCTCCGGCGACCTGTGCCCCGATCTCCGGCCATGATCAGCCCCTCCGACCCCGTCAGCCCTTCCTCGCCGTCGCCGTTTGTCATTGTGTCCGCACAAATAGGTTGAGTGCTCGAAGGTAGGTAATTGACAACTCGTTAATTTCTTTGTTGTATGAAGGTATGCTGTGAGATATTGCAGTGAAGGATATTATTTTATTATATGAAGGTAGCAGTGAATGATTATTGTGTTAGCTAGATAAGTTGGTAGATATTTGAGCAGTAGGCTATAAATGGTATGATACACGTAGGCCATGTTATAACTTGTAAGCTATCCTAGTTTAATTTGACAGACTATTAAATTGATCTAGACCCATTAGTAATCTTGTCGTCCCGTTGCTAATAATGATTATAGAGTTAATAACTCGTTTAGATGACTTATAGTTCATTTTTAGCCTATGTTATTTGTTTAATTATTGTTTAGTTGTTGTACTAGCATCGTGCCGTTAATCGTGTTAACTATTGTAGTGATCATTATTATTGATGGTGTCGCCTATCGCAGACTAGAAATCTAATTAAAATTGATTTGTCAAACATTCCAGGTTGCCTAATAATTTATTGTTCCGTCGTAACGAACTTATTCGTACACGTATGTTATCTCAGAGTATTCGTCGTTCCGTGCCGTGCACACTGTAGGAATCCAACCACTGGCGTCGCTACCCGACGCCAGTGTAGCTTTCGCGCCGTATTGAGGTTCCGTAGATCCGTTGGTTGACCCAGACCCTGCTGGACTACATCCTTGCCGGAATCTTTCAGGCAAGGAATGAGACTTTAGTTACTGCTTTTATGCTTTTCTAGAATTGATGTTAGAACTGCTAGTTTTATTTCCGCAAAATACTTGAAAATGATCGCATGCTACTTTCTGCTCGAACCCACTTTTAAAATGCAACTTAAACCTCACATGCTAATTAATAAGCCGGACATTGTAATTGTGTGGATCTTTGTAGAAGATCACAGGCGTGGGCCTCTCCTATACGGAGGTTGGCACTACTCTTGTGGAGCGTTTGCTGGCTCGTCCAGGAATGTCTCGCTTACGGATAGTTAATCGATGACGGGGGTGACCATTGAGAACTGGTGCTCCCCAGCTTTGGCTCACCCTGTGACTGGTGCGCTCCGGTATGATACGTAGTATCATTCATGATTAATGATTTGTTTCGGATCGACGACGGGGGTGACCATTGAGAACTGGTGCTCCCCAGCTTTGGCTCACCCGTGACTGGTGCACTCCGGTATGATACGCCGTATCATTCGTGATCCTTGTCTTGTCTCGTGTCTAGATGGAGCGTTTGTTGGCTCGTGTCCATAACACAAACGACTCGCGGGTGGGGTAGGACAAAAGAGTCTAGCTGGGCCTGGGGGGTAGCTCCCCTCCGCCTACGCAGCTTGAGTCCTTAGGCTTTATCTTTGTATCGCAGTTGGTGCACTCCTGCTTGCTTCGCAGGGATGCATTCCGGTCGTTTGACCATTTCTAGACTTGGTCAATCTAACCAGATGGACACCCCTGGCAGATTGATAGAACTACATGAACAACTCTTAGACGATCTGACTAGATGGACACCCCTAGCAGATCGATTAGAATAACCATTACTTGTTTCCTGCTTCCTAGGACTGCCTGTGTAGTTGTCTTTTAAATTCTATTTAGAACTGCTAGAATTGTATAACTGCATTAACTTATGGTCTCATTAGTTTCGTTGCTGACATGTGTTTTGCACATGTCTCAGACTTGACAGGGCTGCCTCAACCTGAGGATCCCCCGCAGACTTTTTCCTCTTTAGTTGCCTCCGGTACGTACAGTTTTAGTCTTTATGTTAAACTCTTTGTTGGTTTACCTTTTGCGTTTGAATAATATCTTTTTACTGCTATTTCTATTGTTTCATGCTAAATCATTTGATCGGACCTTCCCCTCCGCATCATAACTTGCCATGGACGCTTATTGGACCCCGAGCCTCAACGGCTCTGGTCCATGCGGGTTGGCCATGCCTCGCTGCTCAATCTATTTGGGAAGCGGGTCGTGACAGTTTTTGTGGTGGCCCATGCAGGTCTTGATCGAATGATTTATCGAAACAATAGTGTTGCAGTAACTATTCAAACAACCAACAATATTCGAGTCTAACATAAGTTAGTTAGGTTTAGACTAGTTTCCTTGGCCCCCTCTAGTTTGGTTTTGAGTGAGAATACAGGAATAAGATGGAGTTTAAAGTGATGTATTTTTAACATTGGATAGTTATAAGGGTGGGATTCTCGACTTGACAAGGAACCATGGAAGTGGAAACTTTGAATCGAGGGAATGAGGATCGACTCTTAGTATGCTGATCGTGATAGAAGTATGGTGATTAGAAGTCTTGTCTTAACGACTAAATACGTAGGCCTACATCGATCAGGTGAAATGGTATGCCACGGATATTATGAACATGTTGATATATAAGCCGAGTAGCAACAGTATAACCTGGGTTTTGAAGTAAGTGGTTATGATCATTAGAGATGGACAGAAAAGATTCAGGGTGATAATGTGATGACGAGATTGATCTTATGATGGATTGTATAAGGTCGACCACATGATCTGTTTTGGACACAGTGATTTAAAGGAATTAAGGATCTTGGGAATGTCATGGGAGTTTCAAAGTCGACCGTTCGGATACGCATTGAGTGCGTACTGATCACTGGATTCCAGTTACAGTTTACGAAATGGTGAAAGGCGATGACTTCTCCAGATCATGTGGACGGATTAAAGTCAACAAGTGACTAGCAGTTTAAGTGTCAATGAAAATTCTGAATCAAGTCAAGTGAGCATATTTGGCTTTGTGAATGCTCAATGATCAGGAAATATGGGAAGAAAGTTAGTAGATTTGCCTTGGTTGTTTGGATTAAAAAGGAAATCGTAAGTAAGTCTGACGCCCGAAAATCTAGAATTGGTTGGTAGTTTCACTTTATAGAATCCTAGAGGCAACCGAGCCAAGAACCAATTAAAGCGGAGAACAACAGGATCATTATAACAGGTTCTCGTGAATGGGCTTTTGAGTTGGAAAATTTTATTCGTGTTTTAAATGACTTGGGAATAGCCAATTAGGGCTGATTAGTTGGAGGTTGTTTAACCACCCTAGATGTGAATATGGGAAGTGTCTGCACGTTAGAGCCTTGTGTTTGTTCTGCCATCCCCGTAGACTCATGAGGAGGTTTACCCGGCTCGTGTAAATATATATATCATTGTCGGGCATGCTTAGTATTATTACTTAGGTATATGTGACGTTAAGGGTGAATAATGGAATATGTGTACTGCGATGAATGTAATGATTATGTGTATATAGTACATGAATAAGTATAGATACTTATGTAAGATAATATGTGTGAATATATAATGCCTGTGAATACATATAAGTCTTAGTGTTCCCTCGAGTACGAGTGGACATGCTTATAGATACTAGGATAATAATGTGTTGCGTGATTGTATATACGTATATATGGGATAAGTATGAATTACATGTTCTGATGTGTGAATGATTGTATGGTGATGTCTCGCTATTTACTAAGGCTACATATGATGAGTCGTGTCGTATAGATATATAGGAGTGTGTGTATAAGTACATAGATTGTATATTGTTGGGTATGTATCTTGGAGTCTCACTCGCGAGCGAGTGAGTATGCTCAGTAAATATTTTATAATTGTGGTTGTGGTTTGCGGATGTGATTATAGTGTTATATGTATCCGTGCATGATAGGATATGGTGAATGTAATTATATATGTGTTTGTGCTGGGTTACGCTACGCACATGGACGTGTGTAGCTACACCATATATAGATACATGTTTATTCTATAGTTATGAATGCAGGGTTTACATATTTGAATGAGTATGTGTTAGTTAAACTAGGAGTGAAATGTGCTATATGCATAGTTATTAGGCTGGATGCATTGTGTTTGTAGGAATAGATTAACGTAATAGTGTGATTATGTATTGCTTGTAATAAGAAATTGTTTGTCATTTGGTGTTGTGGCGAATAGTTATAATATAGCTAAGTATTATTGTTATGATTGATGTGTTGAATGTATACTAGGGGATATACCTTTTGTAGGTTATATTGAGTAGATATATGTATTTTCGGTTTTTAAATTCGTGATGAATTTAAATACCCTGGTTAGTATATGTGTACTATATGTATAATACAATGGTTGTATATGATGGGGTGATTTTTGAATGTAGGAATATGATTGTGCGTAGGTATGGATGTGCGGAGGCACTTCCATGAGTTAGAAATGTATGCGTGAATAATATTAACTTAGCTATAAGTACAAGATACAATGGTTGGGAAATAATGATGTATATTATTACTGAGCATGTATATAGATGGATGTATTAGGTTATATGGTGGTTGAAGTACTGTGCTAGGAATGATCGGGGTAGTTACTATAGTTAACTAGAAGAGTCTAGCCATGCCTGAAATTAAGAAAGTCCGAGGACGGACTTTGTTTCAAGTTGGGGAGAATGTAACGGCCTGTTTTTGGGCCAATTTGAATTTTGTGTGTGCACAACAGTTAGGTCTGTGCGTAAAGTGATTTGGTCTGTGTTGCATAGCAGATGTCGTCTGTGCACGCAGTAGGACCCTAGAACCTTGCTTGAACCTATAGATAGCCTCCGTGACTCATGCCCGACTTGGGAACACATGTCAACCCCAAGCCAAGCCACCGATGTGTGCCCAACTTAGAATTACCGTCGCCTTGGGACCCCGTACCCTTATTACGCGTTACGTGCACGTAGCCTCATTCGTGCACGTATTTATTTTAGACCTTGTCCGTAACCGAACCCTATTGTGTGATATGTCGTTGTGACCCTCTCTGAAGTATTAAATTGTGACGCTAATTGGAACGTCATTTCAGCGGTCGATCTCCCACAATTTGACTTTGTTTGATGAGACGTCGCGACATTCACTTTTGTCGTGAGGCCTTTTTATTTTTAATTCCGTTTCTCGTCATCAAAATTGTGAACCGTCTTCTCTGTCTTCTTTCTCTCGTCGTCCCGGTCATCCCGGTATTTATTTCACAATTTTTGGGCTTCGTTTGACCCACTTTCACATTTTTCCCCGTCCAAAATATTGGTTTAACCCTAAGTATCACAAGATTCTTGTCCCCTAATAATTAATTGATAATGAGATACACCCTAATACTGACCTAGCCCACCTTTTTAACTTGGGCCCAACCCGGTTAGACACACAACTCACATTTTGGACTTTTAAATCTTTTAGATAATAATATAGGAGTAGTCAAACCCTAAGAGAGAGACAAGGAGCCTCACAACTCTACCCTAACCTAGACCCCCACGTGTTGTGCCCTTCACCTACTTTTAATAGCAACTAGGGGTTTGTTTATTAGCCTAGGTGTTTGTTTTCACAGCAAGCACAAGAAACGCCGCCCCGCCTCAAAATCTCGAGCGCGACTTCTCTACGCCGCTCGACTTGATCTCTCCGGCGTCCTAATCATATCTCCGACACCCCCTCGGCCTCGCCCTTCCGTCGTGACCCGCCGGAGCTTCCGCCGTATGCCGCCTGCCGTCGTGAACGCCCACGGCAACACTTCGCGGCAGCACGCAGCCAACTCCAGCGACGAGCGGCCCTCGCCTCGTTCGTCTCCCTCCCGCCGTCAACACACTCTCCGGCATCCCCGTGCCTCCGGCGCCGCCTTGACGCCTCACGGCCGTCACCCCCTCTCCCGACTCCGGTGCCCTTGCCTCCTCGCGGCCACCTCCCTCCTTGTAACCCCACGGCAACAAATCCCCCACATCATCTCCGGCGACCTGTGCCCCGATCTCCGGCCATGATCAGCCCCTCCGACCCCGTCAGCCCTTCCTCGCCGTCGCCGTTTGTCATTGTGTCCGCACAAATAGGTTGAGTGCTCGAAGGTAGGTAATTGACAACTCGTTAATTTCTTTGTTGTATGAAGGTATGCTGTGAGATATTGCAGTGAAGGATATTATTTTATTATATGAAGGTAGCAGTGAATGATTATTGTGTTAGCTAGATAAGTTGGTAGATATTTGAGCAGTAGGCTATAAATGGTATGATACACGTAGGCCATGTTATAACTTGTAAGCTATCCTAGTTTAATTTGACAGACTATTAAATTGATCTAGACCCATTAGTAATCTTGTCGTCCCGTTGCTAATAATGATTATAGAGTTAATAACTCGTTTAGATGACTTATAGTTCATTTTTAGCCTATGTTATTTGTTTAATTGTTGTTTAGTTGTTGTACTAGCATCGTGCCGTTAATCGTGTTAACTATTGTAGTGATCATTATTATTGATGGTGTCGCCTATCGCAGACTAGAAATCTAATTAAAATTGATTTGTCAAACATTCCAGGTTGCCTAATAATTTATTGTTCCGTCGTAACGAACTTATTCGTACACGTATGTTATCTCAGAGTATTCGTCGTTCCGTGCCGTGCACACTGTAGGAATCCAACCACTGGCGTCGCTACCCGACGCCAGTGTAGCTTTCGCGCCGTATTGAGGTTCCGTAGATCCGTTGGTTGACCCAGACCCTGCTGGACTACATCCTTGCCGGAATCTTTCAGGCAAGGAATGAGACTTTAGTTACTGGCTTTTATGCTTTTCTAGAATTGATGTTAGAACTGCTAGTTTTATTTCCGCAAAATACTTGAAAATGATCGCATGCTACTTTCTGCTCGAACCCACTTTTAAAATGCAACTTAAACCTCACATGCTAATTAATAAGCCGGGACATTGTAATTGTGTGGATCTTTGTAGAAGATCACAGGCGTGGGCCTCTCCTATACGGAGGTTGGCACTACTCTTGTGGAGCGTTTGCTGGCTCGTCCAGGAATGTCTCGCTTACGGATAGTTAATCGATGACGGGGGTGACCATTGAGAACTGGTGCTCCCCAGCTTTGGCTCACCCGTGACTGGTGCGCTCCGGTATGATACGTAGTATCATTCATGATTAATGATTTGTTTCGGATCGACGACGGGGGTGACCATTGAGAACTGGTGCTCCCCAGCTTTGGCTCACCCGTGACTGGTGCGCTCCGGTATGATACGCCGTATCATTCGTGATCCTTGTCTTGTCTCGTGTCTAGATGGAGCGTTTGTTGGCTCGTGTCCATAACACAAACGACTCGCGGGTGGGGTAGGACAAAAGAGTCTAGCTGGGCCTGGGGGGTAGCTCCCCTCCGCCTACGCAGCTTGAGTCCTTAGGCTTTATCTTTGTATCGCAGTTGGTGCACTCCTGCTTGCTTCGCAGGGATGCATTCCGGTCGTTTGACCATTTCTAGACTTGGTCAATCTAACCAGATGGACACCCCTGGCAGATTGATAGAACTACATGAACAACTCTTAGACGATCTGACTAGATGGACACCCCTAGCAGATCGATTAGAATAACCATTACTTGTTTCCTGCTTCCTAGGACTGCCTGTGTAGTTGTCTTTTAAATTCTATTTAGAACTGCTAGAATTGTATAACTGCATTAACTTATGGTCTCATTAGTTCGTTGCTGACATGTGTTTTGCACATGTCTCAGACTTGACAGGTTACCAGGAGGACGAGTTGCTGGATCAGAGTGATCCAATTGACCAGGATTCTGCTGATCCTGAAGTCCACCCTACCGTGGACTAGTGCTGAATATTACCGCTGCAGCTATTTACTTTCACCGCTGTTATTTGTAGGGTGTGTACCCACTTTATATGTATCGCTATCGTTGTAGGCCATGCTTGGGGCCCTTTTATTATTGTGTACTTTATCTGGATGTTGGCTTTAATATTTCTATTATTCTGAGTTGCATGCAAGTTCCTGCGAAAGGTGTTTTCACAGACGCTTATTGGGTTCGAGCTTCACCGCTCCAACCTAAGCGGGCCCGCTCGCGTCCTCGCCCCAAGTATAATGGGAAGTGGGGCGTGACACATATGGTTAGATCCAAATGCTTGGATCGATGTTTTGATTAGTATAGATCGGATTTTACCTCAGATCTGCATGCTAAATCAACCGTTAAATGAAAAATCGACGTTTTTATCAATAAAAATCAACTTTTTACGATAAAAACGCCGTTTTGATGACTAAAAATAGATTTTTTTCCCATAAAAATCATGTTTTTATCATCTTCTTCCCCAAAAATCTTCAAACCCTAGGGGGATTTTCATCGCCACACGGCCGGAAGCCGCGCACTCGAACGCCCCCCCCCCCCCCCCCCCCCCCCCTCGATCACGCGCCATTGCCGCCGTGCGCAACGGCGGCCAACGACGTCGCCGTCTGCAGCGGCGGCATCCGTCCCCTGTAGCGGGCTGGAGGACCCCTCCGCCTATCCGCCGCCGCTTGCAGCGGTGGGCTGACCCCTCCGCCTACAGCGGCAGAACCCGCCGCCTGCAGACGGCGGGCTGACCTGCCCGCCTACAGCGACGGCACCGCCGCCGCTTGCAGCAGCGGGCGGCACCCACTGCCCGCAGGCAGTGGGCAGAACCTGCCGCCTGCAGCAGCGTTACCCACCGTCGCCTGCAGGCGGCGGGCAGAACCTGCTGCCTGCAGCGGCGGCACCCCCCACCGCCTGTAGCGGCGGGCGGACCCCGCCGCCTGCAGTACCCACCCCCGTGCGCCCGCGTGTCCGAAACCCTAGCCACCAGAAGCGGCAACACACGCGACTGAAACCCTAACCGGTTGCACGGGATCACACGGCAGATCGAAACTAAAAACCCTAACTAGGGTTTGTCCACAAAAATTTTGTTTTTCCGAATTATTTTTCAGATTTAATTACGATTTTTCTTCTACACGCTTTTTAATTCATCACATTTTTTGGATTATCTGATTATCATACATTTAATAATTAGGAAGATCCTGCGACCGCTCTGCCGTTAGTCAACTAATCTAACGGTGTATAACGTTGCCCAGTGGTCCAATAATTATTAAACGAAAAATTTTCATTTCCATTATAAAATGCCTGTGATGATTAAATTGCATGTGATGATTAATTGTCTGTAATGTAATAAAATGTTTGCTGCATTTTTCTGCAATGTATGTGTATATTTGTTGTAGTTTTGGATCGGCTAGTTATCACCATTGTTTTCCTCGCATTCTTTTCTATTTTTTTAGAGAAAATGTAGTGAGGATATTATTGTATAAATTCCAAGATCGGTGGACGTCCCACGAAACTGAAGGTCTATTCCAGAAGAATAGGGGCCCCACGTGGGTTACCGAGTTGTATTTTCAATTTTATGGGACTGTATGGACTTTATTTAAAATGGTGATTAGGCGATCCACACAACAAATATCTGTGTCTGAAATGCATAATTATTTGGTTTACTTTATAAATATATAATTATTGCTCATTTTTAACATGCTAGAAATAATGGCTAAAATTGCGAGCGTCGACTTTGACGTATTGGATGCTACATGCAAAAATTATCTGAGCTGGCAGTTGGATATAAAATTCCACATGCGCTCACATGGACTGAGCCATGCCATCGCTGCAGGCGATAAGTTTTCTGACATAGATAAAGCGAAAGCAATTATCTATATCAGACGCCATATCGATCGGACCCTGAAGGCCGAGTACCTCACGGTGGAAGACTCTTATGAGTTATGGACCGTCCTCGAGGATAGATATAAACATCAAAGAGATGTTATCCTTCCTCGAGCACGATATGAATGGGAGAACCTCCGTCTCCAAGACTTTAAGTCTATCGCCGAGTACAACTTGGTACTTTTCAGTATCACCTCACGCCTGAAGTTGTGTGGTGAGAAAGTGACGGAGGAGCGCATGTTAGAGAAGACGTATACATCCTTCCACGAGAAGGATGTTATACTAATGCAGCAGTATCATGAACGAAAGTTCACGAAATACTCAGAGCTTCTCTCATACCTTCTGATGGCAGAGCAGAATAGAGACCTCCTTCTGGCCACCCATAACTCGCACCCTGCCGGCACTGCTCCTGTGCCTGAAGCGCATCACAACTTCTCCCAGAAGAAGAGGACCAACTTCAAAGGCAAAACCCAGAAGGACAAGGCAATGAAGAAGCAGGCTAGAGGACCCCCTCCAAGAACCAACAATGAGGAAAAGAAGAAAAATGTGTGGAAGAGAAAAGACAACGGCCAGACATCTGCCCCCAGAAAAGACTGGGAAGATAAATGCCACAGGTGTGGCATGACTGGACACTGCTCCAAGAATTGTTGGACTCCACACCATCTCCAGGACTTGTACAAAGCTAGCTAGAAGCCAGCCAAGACAAACCTGGTGGAACACGAAGACCTGGCACCAATCAGGTTCATCGCTGAGGACTTCTCAAATGATGACCTGCTCGACTAAAGCATTATCTACTTTCTGCTATGCATTGTAATTTGAAAAACAATCTACTTTCTAATTTTCTGGTTTCTAGCATGTTGGATGATTTTTCAGACATTGATTGATTTTTAGTAATCTTTTTGTGCCTTATATTGCTATGTTTTCTCTCTTAATTTAGATGGATAATAAATGCCACAGTGCCTTTACGCACACGATCCTCCAAGACATTTTCTTTTTTCAAAGCATACATAAATATGATGGATTTGTGAATACAGTCTCCGGACCATCAGGAATTATTGAAGGATCAGGGGAAGCACATTTTATGCTCCCCAACAAAACACAACTACACATAAAAGATGCGCTTTTCTCCCCTAGCTCTCATCGGAATCTGTTAAGTTTTAAAGATATCCGTCTGGATCATTCTTAGGATATCCACTCTTTTAGGGACCATTCTTAGGATTCCCTCCCCTGGATCCCTTCCTTCAGACATTTCCATTTCTGATGTCGATGAGCTAGATCAGTCCGTCCTCCGGGACATGTTCTGTGAGATACCCTCTGCTCTATCTTCTGGTGTTAGGTCGTCCATGTTCTCGGCTAGGGGTTGGGCTGTTCACCTCGTGGTGAAGTCCAACATCCTGCCGAAGTACGGATCTTCTGACCAGCCTTCCCAGGAGATACTGATGTGTATGTACATGATATTTTCCGGGATGTCCGTGAACTGGGCCGGTGTCCTCCTTGATAGGATGGACAAGGTCGAGTTTACTTCTTCCTCCTCTCACATCCCCTATGGTGGTCTTCTTACTCTCGTCTTTCGTCATTTTGGGATTGACTTTTCTCCCTACGTGCCTGTGCCTTTTGGTCCTCTTCTTGATGCTTCTGCAAAGTCGAAGTCCTCTTCGGCTCTGTAGTCTGCATCTAAGAAGAGGAAATCGACTTCTGCTCCGTCTTCCTCCACGGTTCCTCCTGCAGACTAGCCATCTGCCTCTGCTCCATCCTCTCTTGACATTCTCTTTGAGATGGTTTCTGGTCTATATGAGTTGGCTTTCCTGTTATTCCAGCATCAGGGTATGACTTTTCCTGAGCATCTGAGACGTTTTGTTCCTCCCCAGCCTCGTGAGCCTCCTCCTCCCATCATCACTGATCTCGTTGTGCATCCTGGCGTAGCTGCTACTCAGGGTGTTGCTGTTACTGTTCCTCCTCCAGATGATACTACCGTTGACCCTGAGCCTACTACTTCATCTGCTGCTCTTGGAGACACTCACTCGTAGTTTTTTTTAGTTGTTGAGTGGTGTTTGTATGATGGATATTTGGTGATGATGTCTGAGTATCACAATGTATTTTGTTCTTTTTGAGTCACATGTATGATGTATTTGATGGACATGTTAATGTTCATATGACCTTGTACTCATGTAGTTTTGATATTTATATATATAATATTTCAGTTTATTTGTCTGTTTCACACATTGTATGATTACTTATCGTATCTGTGTGAATTTTGAGATATTGTCTCCATATATGTTGTATTCCTCATGTGATGTGATTTGAGACAATATGTTTTCTTCGTATATCTAAAATGTTGATATTGGACTTCCATTCCTCTATTCACATAAGTTTATGATGTGGTTTTATGAGATTTAGTTTTATATATCTTTAAACTCTCTGATTGTTGATAGTTTTTATTTAGCACGATTGTTGCTGTTATTTTACTCCAATCTTTTGGATAATGCCATAGGGGGAGAGAAATAAACATATAGATTCATAATGAATGTGCTAAGTATATACTAGTAACACTTGAATCTAAGATTGAAGTTCCCTTAGATTCGGGAGGAGTAAGATACAATAAGTAGGGATTTTAAATACTAGATTTCATGATTTCATTTCATTCATGCATATCTTACTCATTTGCTTCAATTGATATATATAGATGTCCGACTATTTGTTGACTAACTTGATTGGCATCTATGTTAGGGGAGTAAGTTTGCATTAAGCACAATTATTTATCTTTTTGTTTATGTTTGTTTGTCATCATCAAAAGGGGAGAGAATGTTGAGTATTGGACTTCTCCCTACTTGGTGTTAATAATGAGCAAACATAAATACTTGTGACTAATCCCCTATTTTGTAGTTAATCCAATGCCTAAGCTTATTATGAAGATCTACTTGCAATGGATGACACTCAAAGATCATTAAAGGCAAATGAAATGGATCGGATGATCGTAGATGGTGATTAAAGTTCCTAGAAGACTTCAAGCTCATGCTTTGGAAAGAAGAGAGAGTTCGTCAAATGTAACTTTCTTATATCTCCTCTAGTATGTAGCTTAGAAGTAGAACATTGTTGGAGCGCACACACATCTTCATTTCAGTCTTAAGACATTATTAGATCAATCGTCCTTAGACTCCAATTCATTTCTATATTGATTGTGCATGTATTGTTTATAACAGTCGACTGGTGAATGTTTTACAGTCGCATGTCTCAAAAACAGTCGACTGTGTTTTGTTCTACAGTCGCATGTTATGCACAAACTTTTACAGTCTAGTTTTAGGCTTCTCTGCTTTTAATTCTCACATGCGACTCATGAACGATTCACATGCACCTGTCCAAGTGACAGTCGACTATGTTTTGTACATCAGTCGCCTGTCTATCTTTAGCTCAAAGTCTATTTCTCTGATTACTCTGGCCAGTCGACTTATCTTGGATTTACAGTCGACTGTCCAATGGAATAGTCGACTGTCAATGCTACAACAGTCGTCTGTCTGTGAGCCAATTTGTTGACTTAACTCTCTGGAAAATCTCAGGGTTTTGACAATCGTCTGTAGAAGGAATTACAGTCGCCTGTTCTGATTAACAGTCGACTGTCTTATCTTTATCAGTCGTCTGTCCTGTTCTCCCTGACTTTTTCCAGAATTCATCAACTTACCCAACTTACGGCCAGTCGCATGTAGTAGGATTTACAATCGCCTGTTGGTTCAACAGTCGACTGTCTATGCCTCATCAGTCGACTGTCCACGTGGTAAGTTACAGTTATAAATTCTCACCTACCCTATCTGACTGTGCAGCAGTCGACTGTGATTTCCACAATAGTCGACTGTCACGGGATCAGATTCTATCCGTTGAGATTTATCTCACGGATTTCAAAGCGGTTTTGCTGAATTCATTTGAGGGCTTTGAGAAACCTATATAAGGAGCATCTACTGTTTTATTGAGAAGTTACTTAGTCACTCACTCTTTCATTCAATCTTTCATTCTCAAGATCAAAGCTCTCAAGCCCTAAAGCCCTAAGAATTCCCATCTTCAATCTCTTGCTCTCCAACCTAGAACCAAAGAGATATCTTCTAGGCATTTGGTGCAGTCAAGAGAAAGGTCTTTCCTCTCTTTCAAGAGATTATTTCAACACACAACACACTTCTCCTTCAAGTTCTACTTCAAGGCATATGTGATTGTAAGTGTTGCTTTCATATTTCATAAGTTTCGTTATTTGAATTTACTCTCAGGTTGTGAGAGTGGTTTGCTTGCTCCCAAGTTGTGGGAGTCAAGGTCAATCGATTGTATTTCGATTTCACTTGTAGGGTTGCTACAAGTGGGTTTTAAGGAAACCTCAAGTTAGGGTTCTAACTTGAGTATCCAGTTGTTAACCGGGTGGAAGGGACGTAGGCTTACCGGAAACAAGTCGGGAAGTGGCTTGGGTAATCCGAACCCTCGAAACATCCTTGCGTTTGCATTTGTTTCATTTTGGGTTTATTTCTATTACGCACTATTTTGTTGGTTAGGAATTTAAATTGGTGTGACTATCGTTTTAAATTGCTTAAACACTATTCAACCCCCCTTCTAGTGTTTTCTCCATAGCTAGGGTCCTTACAACTGGGGGTAAAAACCAATAAGAGAGTCATATCTGATATGATTGATGAAGAGTCATCTACCGATTGCAGAGTCAAGCAATTTGTTGAGCTACACTCACGTTTATTAGGCTCATGGTGATTGGATCTCTTACCCATTAATTTAATCTGATTAAATCGTTCATTATTAAGGCTTAGAATGATCGCAAAAATAATGGAAGGATATAGATAGATAAAAGCCAGTCTACCTATATTTAATATTGAACATATGCTAAACTAGGGTAAGTTCTAAGTTTACCAATGGAATCAAAATGTAATATTCTAACAGAAAAAATTAACTGGTCAAATAGGTTGGTTAATTGAATATCAAGTTGAATTCTAATTGATAGACTAAACTTTATTCTCATTGACATTAAAATGACCTTCTTAAGGATAGACTTAAGGAATATGATTTCATTAAGTTCTGATTCCAACAAAATAAATGCACGCTACATGTCACTCGCCTCTATATGGGGCAGCTCGAATATATTGATATTCAATAGCAAGTTTCTTCATACAACTTGTTGAGCGACACTCAAGGTTGTATGGAAGCAGGTTCGATCCGTAAGGATCGAAAATTCGATCAAACTGTTTGAATCGAATATGAGTGCATGAGCGATGCAAGACTATGTATCCCAACCGGATCTTGAGACAAGCAACTTGTTGAGCTACACTTAAGGTTGCAAAGCTCAGTCGTTTGGATACATGAGATGCTTGCGTAGCTATTTAAATTTTTGTTGAGACGTTTAATATCTAAATGAGATTTAAAAAAGGAAGAAGGCACTAAGGAAAAATAAAATTGAGAAAGATAGTTTTATTTATCATTATAAAGGCGTAAGTAGAAGGAACTGAAAATGTGACATATTTGATGTCACGATTTCAAAGTAATTGTTATACAAAAGACGTCTAACACATTTTTGACGAATGTTGTCACCTTACTTCTGAAGCAATGTTTTGTGTTGGTAATTTGTAATAACTATATATATTAAATGTTAATATATGAATACGCAAGATAGGAATAAACTTATATGGCAAAATAGACTAGGCCGTATCAAAAGAGACTAAGCTTCACAAGTCACAAAAAGTTGGGTCTAACCTCTTGTATTATGAAGTCTACGGACACTTGTGAATTTTATTCTCAAAGGTATGTCGGCCGAAACTCCTTCTGTAAGACGGTGGGAGAATGAGTTGTTGAACTCACAGTCTCGTACATACTGATGTATCCGGACCCAAGTCTAAGTTAGCTAGGATAAGTCGTTCTTATTATTATTACGACCCATGTTCTTGATAAAACACAAGTCTGATAAAATAGAGAACAAAATGACAGAAGTATTTGAACTAATTCGATTAGATCGAAAAGTCGAATACTTAGCTGTATAAATCTTGCATAAATAAAATTAAATGTGATTTTCTCTCAGGTCAAGTATCTTAACATATTGGATGTGTTAGAGAGCATGAATCGCACTTTGTTAGACATAGTGCGACTCATGGCAAAGTGACTGAGTTACGATCCTCCCTCTTGGTTAAGTCCCAGATTATAATGCCTTGGTTTTTTGATGAGGTTCTGTGAGGATCTTATCAATAAGATATTCATTAAATCAATCGTTAGGAAGTTAAAGGATTACTCGAGTCTCGTGAGACAAAGAGTCGAGGTAGACATCATTATCGATGATGGTTTAAAATAACTTTCAGGATGAAATTCAGAGTATAGACTCTGATTAACAACTTGATGCAATAGGTCCGTGCACGTAAATAAAGTGTGGACTTTAGTTTACGTGCCCAAAGAAATTGTTTCTTAATGTCTGCTAGTAAATCTTTGAGTTTAGACGATTGGCGCATTAAGAAAGTAGTGAAGTACAGCTTACGTTGGTTGAGAATGTTTTCATCCTAATTCCTATAAACGGATTTTGATGAAACCGTCTCACCAACAGATGCGTACAGATCTACTCGGACCGAACTCGATGTAAATGCTCATGATAACCATGAAAACGGGTGCATTCATTCAAAATTCGTTTTCTAAATATGATTTAGAAGAACAAACTTTTATGAATTGACCAGAGAGTTTTCAAGGTCAGTGGGAGCGAATAAAACACATGCGAACCATCAAGGGGATGGAACATATTTGATAAAGTAGTCAAAAGAGTTTGACACTTTTAAATATGAACCATCTAAAATGACCACGTAAGGTACGATGAGCTAGATGAAATCCAGCAAAACTTAATATTATGGATTCCAACAGACCAAATGAATTATTTGAATGAGATTCAAAAAGTTGGTCTAACATGATCATAGAAACACCTTAAGTCTATACAGTAGACGGTTTAGCAGATCCACTCATAAAGGCTCTACCACATGAAGTCTAGAAAGACTTATGTGTAAAAACGGTATGAGATACCGGGATAAATAGGCCTGAGTGCAAGTGGAAGATGTTGCGAGATGTATGCCCTCGAGGCAATTTATCTCCGTGTATCTATACAAACATCTTGTTCAAAATTACAGTAAGTTGTATGGTAAGTATTTATCTAAGTTAAATCATAATGTAGTTATCATTAGAAATTAACTTAGGTAAAGTCCTGAGACTTAATGCAAGGTCAAACTGTAGTGCCCTATGGTAGCTACTGCACATGTACTAGAGGGGGTGAATAGTACTTTAAAATAATCAAGATAGTAATTCCTAATTATTGTGCAAGAAACAAACGACAATGCGGAATAAACAACAATCAACAAGAAATAGACAACGCAAAGAAAGCATGTAACGGGTTCGGATCCACCCAAGTCTCCCCGACTTGTTCCCGATGATCCTACGTCCCAACCACCCGGATCCCCTCTGGATACTTGAGTTAGAAACCCTAACTCAAGATTTAGCACTATGAAATTCTTGTGAAAAACCTTCACAAGACCAAATCATACAAATGACATGTGACTCCCACAAACCGGGATCACACCCTCTCTCACAACCGAGAGACACATTTGCAATATCAATTGAAATGAAATATGAAACACTTACCACAAAATCCTATGCCTTGAGTATAACTTACCAATTTAAAGCAAAGATGGATTTTGAGGAGAGAATGTCACCAAACCAAATCTCCACCAATAAGATTAGCGATCGAAGGCTAGGATGGAGGATGGTGACTTTGGATCAAGCTCTTGGCTTGGAAGGCTCACAATGGAGAGAATCTCTCTTGAGGAATATGGCTCAAAGAGTTGAGGGAGAGATTCTTGTGAGGAAGAGAAAGCTTTAGAATGGAGTTGAATAGTTTCTTTTTGATATCTCTAAACCACTAAAATGGCAGCCTTGAATACAAGGAAAGAACCCCTCCAAGTATAGATAGGATAGAGGAAAGAGAGAGAGAAAAACGTTTCAATTAAAGCTCCAACGGCTCTATTCTGAAGCAGACTAGTCGGTCTAAGAAGGATCACTGACCGACTAGATTCACAACTAGTCGGTCGGTGATTCTTCATGGACCGACTAACAGCTCGACAGCCAAAAGAATGATTTCCAGGCAACATAAACTAGTCGGTCTAAGAAGACTTGCCATCCGACTAGTTTGCCAACTAGTCGGTCGGTGAGTGTTCTTTGACTGACTAAGAGAAGAAATCAAGTAGCTGAATACAAGTTACACTAGTCGGTCTAAGAACAAATGCTGACCGACTAATTTCACAACTAGTCGGTCGATGAATGTTCTTGGACCGACTAACTGTAAACAGTAACTCAGGCTGAAATCAGGCAGTGATAACTAGTCGGTCTGAGAAGGATTCCTAACCGACTAGATCGTCATCTAGTCGGTCGGTGAACCTTCTTTGACCGACTAATTGATCAACAGTGCCTGGGCTGAAATGAGCAAGGACATCTAGTCGGTTCATGAAGAGTTGCCGACCGACTAGATCGTCATCTAGTCAGTTGGTTCTTCTTCTTGAACCAACTAAGATGCACTAGAAGCCGAGGGAAGAAGCGATAAGCTTCGGGAAAGTTTCTAATGGCTTCTATGATAATCCTAGCTCTAAGATATGAGCGAAATGAAGATTATAATGTAAGTCCTACTCAAGGCTTAACATTCTATTCAATAAAGCTAGAAGACAATAAATATAAACATGACGAACTGTCTTCAAAGCTAGCTTCAATCTTCGCTCTTGAATTCATTAATAATCCTTGAGCTTCAACGAAGCTTCAGGCACACGATCACGCATATTGAGAAGTCTTGAGATGTTGCTTTTGATATACGTATTCTTTTGGCGACGATCTCCATAACTGCGCTCACAAACAGTTAGTACACGATATTTATGTTTGCTCATCATCCAAAACCAAATCCGGGGAATCAATACTCAACAGTCTCCCCCTTTTTGGTGATGACAAACCAACATAAATAATAATCAATAATAATGATTCAAATGAAATTTACTTACTCCCCCTGCATTGATGACACGTTAGTTCTGTATTCAATAATATTCATACGCATCATACAGACGAGGGAAATATAAAATATGAATCCTATCATCGCAATTTAGGATCTAAATCCATTTTATATCTTAACTCCCCCTGAATCTAACATATCAACTTAGATTCATGGTAAATTGCTTTGATATCAATTAGCACATTGTCATTATTATTAATTCTCTCCCCCTTTGGCATTAGCAAAAAGAGCGGGAGGAGATCAATGACAAAATTACAATGGCTAAGAAATAAAAGCAAGAGAGTCTAAGAATATGACCACGGTCTAAAGTAAAATACCAAATGTAAAATACCGAAGAAAATCAAAGCGTGCCAACTTGACCATAGTCGAAAACCGAAAACCGAAACCATCAAGCCATAGGCGAAAATCGAAATACGAAATCATCAAACCATAGTCCAAAACCGAAAACCGAAACCATCAAGCCATAGGCGAAAATCGAAATACGAAATCATCAAACCATAGGCGAAAATTGAAATACGAAATCATCAAGCCATAGGCGAAAATTGAAATACGAAATCATCACAACTCAAATCAATTTCACTTATTGAGTTATGGAACATACTCTTCAATATCAACATTCTTAGTTAAATAGTGCATGGAAAACAATTCTATGATTTCATAGAAAGAATTTCTATTTAACCAAGTTAATCGTCTAGCGACGAAATCAACATCAGAGACAAAAATCCAATGTGAAAAACCAAAAGTAGCAAATTGATACCAAAAGTAACATGCAAAAGTGTTATGCCAAAAATAGATAGAACATCATAAAATTATGGCATACATAATTCTAGCATACTAATTGAAACAAAATGATACCAATGTAGATATTCTAACAATGTATGCAATCAACACACATGGATACCAAATGTATATCAAATGTAAGAAGATACTTACAACATTAAGCTCCCCCTACTTTGGTGCATCACTTAAGAACCATCAACTCCATTTGAATGAAAAACTTTGCAAATCAATGAGTTGGTAGGGTTGGTATCCCATGATGGATTGAACCTAGAAAGCATCATTTTGGTATCCAAAAATCCTTTTGGATCATATTGGTTAGGCAACAAATTTAACATATTAAATGTAACCCATATCCTAACTAAATTCAAATTAACATGCACATTCACGATTAATATGCAAAAAAAATAAACCAATTCTTACCATGTAACGACTGGTTTTCATGTATCTGGATTATTATATTATATATATATATATATATATATATATATGTTTTGGTGGATTTTCTCCTCGTGTGAGGTTTTCGTCTCCGTGGCTTTCGTTTCCGATCGTTTCGTCGTGATTTTCTAGCTTCTTCTTTAGAATCGTCGATTTCGGAGTAAGTCATTCGTGACGGGCTTCATATCGGTCATATCATACTGTTAGATCAAGCCTAGGAGTCTTAAGAATCGATCCCGGAGCTTCGCGCTCCATTTCGGAACTTTCAGTGCACATTAGCCGGTGTAAGAAGGGGCACCGACCGACTAGTTGACGATCCGGTCGGTCGAAAAACCTTCTTGAACCGACTAGTGGGCTTTGATAAATGTTCAGGAGTTACTGTTTATCGTTAGTCGGTCTAAGAACGTTGGTTGACCGACTAGGTTGCAAACTAGTCGGTCAGCAATGCTACTTTAACCGACTAACTCATTAACTAATTTTTGGTACCAGTTACTGTTCACTTTTAGTCGGTCTAAGAATGTTCATCGACCGACTAGATGTCAAACTAGTCGGTCAGTAGTTGTTCTTTGACCGACTAACTCTTAGTTCAGGTTTTCTTCAGGAGCTACTGTTTACACTTAGTCGGTCTGCGTTGGTCAACCGACCGACTATTTCTCGAACTAGTCGGTCAACAGTTGTTCTTTGACCGACTAATCAGTACAGGAAACCCTAGTTTTGCCCTAGCCGCCACCAAACCCTATAAATACCCCTCCCAAACGTTTTCTTCTTCTTCTTCTTAAACTCTAAACCTAATTTCTCCCCCATTGAGCTCTCATCTTCCCCAAACCCTCAAACCTTCATTCCAAGCTCATCCTCCATCATCCAAACCCTCACTTAACACTTTCCACCTTCCACCTTCCTCAAACCTTCATCAAACCCCCAAAACCCATATCAAAACCTATTTCTCCAGATTTTCCCCATCATTTCCAGATCTGAACCCTAGGTTCCCCGGAGCGTTTCTTCCGTTGTCGTGCTTGCTCGGCGTCATTCTTCCGCTTCCGATACGGTAATAATCGATCTCTTAATGTTTTCATAACCCGTTGGGTTTTTGTGAAACCCTAATGAAATGAATGTTGTTTTGATGATTGTTTCTCCATAACAGCGACTTCCCCGTAGATTAGCGTCCGTGGGATGAACCCTCGTTGATCGTCATCCTTGGTGCTAGGCAAGTGAAACTTGCCACTTAGGGTTTTGGGCCATGTCTTAGGCCATTTGCTTGTTGTAGGCGTAAAAGAGACTAGGCGACGAAATGATACTCGCCTAGGCGCAAATTTAGGAACTAGCTCGACAACGAAGCTAGATCCGACATTTATCATGTTACACAACTACCATGTCATGTTTAATTTCCATTAACGGTACGCAAACTAATTGTCATGTCATTGCATTCTTTAAGTGTTCCCGTGATTGCGTAGCTCCGCTACATCTTGTGAAATGATTGAGGCTAGGTGCACCCCTATGCCAAATGGAATACGCTCCTGGTTATGATCCAGGAAACGAGCTCTTGTGCGGGGCAACCCTGGCTCATTTACTGAGCTCGTGTGCAGGGACCCTGTCTCGTCTAATGTGGGTATTGGGGGTAAGAGTTAAGCGGCCAATCAACTGGGATTCTGCCCGATCAGCAACTGCAGTGGTAAGGCGTAAACTCTGGGTTCTGGGGTAGTGTTAAGCGGCCAATCAGCGTGAACGCCAAACCGTTCAGCTGTAAGGCGTAAACATCTTCAAACAACTTGAAACATGACTAGTGAAAAGATTGAGATTGTTAGTAGCTTGGCTACTCTTGACATGCCTTGATAAATGGTTCTCTTGTACTTAATGTTCACCATGTCTTGTTTGTGCACTCATGTTATAACTGTCATGTCATGCATGCTATAACTGCTAGGTTGTTAGTTTGCCTTACTTTCAGTTTCCTTGCCCAAGTCTTTTAGACTTGCTGACATGTGCCCCTTTACTCTTTTGGGTGACACATGTTAGACCCTGAGCCTGAGTACATTGTTGAGGATGAGGTGTTTGCTGACGCCGAGCCCGAGCTTGTGTTTGGCGAGGAGTACGTGGACACTGGGGACCAGTCCTAGTGTCTTCGTTGAGCTTTTCCCTTTTGTTTTAGACTGCTATTTTGTTGTCGGTGCGTAGCACCTATACTTTGTTACGTTGTTCCTTTTGTTGGCCTTGTTCTGGGCCTTTAGACTCTTTCTTTTAGCCTGGTGGCTTTTCTGTATGTTGAACTTAATTTTCATGTTGGACAAATTATGAGATATGAGATTTTATTCTGTCTCTCCTTGTGTTATTATTGTTGTTCCGTTTGTGGTTACATGGGCCTGCTTATGTTTTATTGACGCTTATCGGTTTGGGGCTTCACATCTCCACTCTCGTGCGGACCTTCTGACCGGCGCCCCGTTTACGGTTTGGGCGCGGTGTCGTTTTACCGCAAGTGCATGGTTAGTGTAGGGTGCGGGTTTATCGAACTCAGGGAGGTGGATGGCTTGAATGGCTACTAGCCTCGCCTAGGTCGTGTGCTAGCTACGCGGATGATGTGGGTGGAAGTGTAGAAATAAAAGAAAGAAATGAAAAAGACACGAAATGAATCCCCGCTAACACGGGCTAGAGCACTCATGACACATGGCATTTGACTTGACCCAGGGTGAGACATTGCCCCAAAAGATGGTACCTAGCGTTCATGGCCCGATATTCCGGTCGGTGCCAAGCACGCTAGGCCTACCCGGTTCCGGACGGTGGGCATTCCCATGTCCATTAACACCTTCCGCAACCGGGAGCATTAAGGCCACAATGATATCTCCCAACACTTCGTCCAAGCCGTTCCCATGCGCGAGGACTCGATGTCAACGCTCGGGGCGTGAGCTGTGGCTAGGGAGTCAACCGCCAAGTTTATTCCCCCTTGGCCCGACGGTCAGAGGTGGTCTTTCTCCCGTCAATGACAATGAAACGCCCCCGCGTAACCCTAATGGCCAAATAGGTCAAATGTGATTTCTAGCAATACATCGAAGCGGATCTTGACTGGACAAGCACCGGACCCCAATCCCCAACACATCTAGTGTGTCGTCGTACGAATTGGACCCAGATTGCTAGAAATCCCCATTGACACATTTCATCGAACACATGCCATGCAACCAAGTCAAATGAAACAACCAAGCATCAATCCTACCCTAACCCGTATTAGGGTTCATCAAAACTACTCAATGGTGAATAACATATAAACAAACAACACAAAAGACATATAAACTTTCACCATCAAGCAAAATAAACACAACACAAACAATGGAGAAAAAGAGAGGAAAATACTTATCTTGAGTTGAATTGTCAATCCAATACAAGACTTATTGAACAAAAGACCTAATCTAAACTAACCTAAGACTAACAAGTGAAGGGGGGGCAAAAGCCCTAAAAACTGAGAAAGAACCAAGAAGAAGCTACCCTAAAAATCGGCCAGCATTGGGAATTTATAGCCCCCATTCCGAGCCCTAACGGATCGGGTCCAAAACCACAGGAAAAACGCCACCCGATCGGTTGACAAGTCAACCGATCGGGTGATCAGTTACAAATAATAAACAGAAAACGGCGGAGCTTCACCCGGTCAGATGAACTGGTCGGTTGAGTTCTTGGGGTGACCGGTTGGATCATGGCGCCATCGGGTGACGAGGTCGGTTGGATGCCCGTGTCTTGGCTCCTCAGAATCAGCTATAGATGAACCGATCGGGTGAGAGTCACCCGATCGGTTGGCATTTGGCTCGAAAAGACAGAGAGTTGGCCCCCGTTGAACCGGCCTGTGAATCGGTCGGGTGACTTTCACTTGAGCTCCGGCTGAGACCGGGTGGTGCACGCGTGCATCACCCGATCGGTTGGAGATGACCAACCGACTGGGTGAGGGGCTGAAAGTTGTATTCTTCGTCATTTGACCCCCTGGATCATGCGTGACTCCTCCCGTTGCTCCGGGGACTTGAGATATCGTCGTTAAACGTCCCCTACGCGGGCAATCTCCTGCAAACATGGAGAAACAAAGAAAAGTGAAAGAAAACGAGAAAATACAAGAAAACACGAGAAAACGAATAAAAGACGGCGGAAAATACGGAGAAACACGGAAGAAAACATGCGCAAATATATGAAATATAAACGCACGTCAAAATCCCCCAAGCTGAACTCTTCCTCGTCCTCGAGGAAGACGAGTGAGAGTAGGAGCTCGGAGAGAGAAAATAAAGAGAAAGAGAGAAAAAGAGAACTCTAAATCCTAAATCGCCCGTAAGGGCCAACAAAATCAAACACGCCACACGAAGCAAGCATACGACAAAACACAACACTAAACCAAGGAATGTGAGTCCAAACAAGTGCCGTGGGCCCACGCGGTGAAGCGCGAGTGAGCGTGGTCGTGTGCTAGCAAACTGTATCACTATCTACATTGTGCAATAAAGCTCGATATACACAAATCTAAGATATGACCCAAATATTGATTCGAAATGAATTAAGCGGTGAATATATGGTTCAAGCATGCATGAGAATAGAGAGAGAATCGAAACATATCATGCATCAGGGACTCCACAACTAGGGTTAAGGAAATCACCACACTATAGCCAAGATAATAGCTAAAACGTTCCTAAGCTAAGTGTTTTCGAAACCGATGGGGGTTGAGATGATGTGGAGAAGAACACTCGGTGCAAATTCTCGCCTTCCCTTTATTCTCGGTAGATAGGAAAAATATTCACACTTGAAATTTTTTGGTTTTGGGTATTTGTATTTTTTTTGGATTTTGGGCTATACAAAATTTTTCTTTTCTTTTCTTTTTGGGTTTTTCTTTTCTTTTCTCTTTTTTTGGATTTTTGGGTTTTTGGCTATACACATGTGTACTCTCCCAAGTGGGAGAACGGTACATGACGAGGGGATTTGCACCAAGTAAAACAAAAAAGAAGTCGGAATCTAAACACTTGGGCAAAGGAAACTATTCTCGCTAAATAGAGCATGGGCTAAATGGGTTATCTAGTCCTTAATTGTGGAATCCTGACACATGCGAAATGAAGTATACGATATATATATATATATATATATATATATATATATATATATAGCATGCAGAAGCAGACAGGAGAAATAAATACCGCATATTCAAATCGAAGCATGATAATCTAGGGGTCATTCTTGGATAGGTATATAAAGTAAAATCACAAAGCAGAAGCACACCAAACAGCTAGGCACGATGCACGACTCACAAAAAGCTAAGTGGACCCACGATGCGTGAAATGCAAGAGGACTCGACATCCTAGGGTTAATGAATGTGATTATCGATGCCATGCTAGGTGTGTGTGATTTTGTGGCGATTCATCATAGGGTTCATCTCTAGGAGAAAGAGATAAAAAGAAGAAAAGAAAAAGAAAAAGAAAAAGACGGAGAAAAACGACTCAAATAGCGAAGAAAAAGAGACAAATGACGCACGAAGTGCGACTCCCCCAAGCTGAAACTTGCATTGTCCTCAATGCAATAGTAGTGAATATGGGAGGGCAATGAAAATGGGGGGGTGCACGGACACAAAAAATGAAAAACACGAAAAACACACGAACGAAACTGGAAAATAAAGAGAAAGAAACATACAAAATAAAAGATATAAAACGCAACGAAGGACTCAAAGACACAAACACACGACAACGACACACGAAAACATGCACACAAAAGTCGATTTCCCCCAAGCTGAACATGACAATGCTAACAAAATGATATGACCAATGAGGATGTAGAGATATGCTAGGGGGAAAATCGGAAAAGAAAGAAATCAGAATGCATGAGAGACAGTGCTCGTTCTCCTCGGAAGAGGATGGGGGTGAAATGATAGAAGGGCACGACATGATGGGTTATTAAGATGCAAAAGCAAATCCTAGATACGCTCCCCTCGCTAATGAGAGGAGACGAGATTATTCAAATCTAAACTAGAAAGCTGTAAATTTTTACACTACTGGATTAGGATACACCTGAGCATAGGCGGATCCAAGATCTGAAGTGGGGCAGGTAGCTGCTCTAACTGCTCCTTCTGTGGCTCCGCCAGAAGCGCTGTGCCACGTGTGCCAATGGACCCAAGCAATGCATCTCCAAGCATCCTTAGTAGGTAACCACCTGTGACCTGCAAAGGACGAGGTGCATCAGCCCATGGCAAGAAATCTTTTCCCAAAATAAATGTATCCCAGAGATAGTCGCCGGTAAATGATGGTAAAATATATGAAATGTAGCGAATACTCCCTGAGAATGGGTCGTTATCCTCTGTACTAGCGACGACAAAATCCCCTCTCTCCATGTGAAGTGGCTCTCCAGGTGGTGACACACTGCAGCATACCTCAAGGGAAGTCGATCATGTGTCCTGCGAGAGATATGGTGTGTCAAAAATATATAAGTCTAAAGGAATAGGACGTGAAAAGCGAGACTTAAATGTGGAGTGAGAGTGAGTATGAAAATCTCCCTGAATAGGGGCAATATGCTCAAGTAGATGCTCAGCCGCAGAAGAAGTGGAGCGTGACGGTAGAGGTAGACTTGGCTCGGGCTACATGAAGTGGACAATCGTATCCAAGACCTCATGCACATCCTCCTCGACGGTATGCTCATACTCCACTATCTGCCCGATGTCCTGAATGACATCCTCGTGGTTGACCACCGACCAAGGAGGAAGCTGTGACAGAGATGGCTGTGGAGGTGGATGTGGAGCGGACCACTCGTATGTGGTCGTGGTGTCGTCGTCCTCACGCACATCCTCCTCACCGATATGCATAAGCTCTGTGGTCTCCTAGGTGCTCTCATAGGACTCATACGGGGTATCCAGATAAAGATGAAAAGTCTCTCCCACAGATCCTAGAGAAATCTCCCCATCCTCACTATCATCATCAAAAAATGCTTCGTCATCCAAGTGGTAGTGTGGGAAAATTGGGGCATCTGCATGAGATGTGTCTATGGTGGCCGATGGCATGGTGGTCTCAACCATGAAGGTGGGTATATCCTCTCCTTCATCCCCTCTCCTCGGTGTCGGCTCGGTGATTGGTACCATCAAGCTTTGTAATATTTGGCCTTGGTTAAACATGGCACTTTCAAGGAGAGACACGAGGCTTGATTCTTCTTGTGTTGGTGGAGGGATATAAGGTTGAGGAAATGGATGGGAGGTGTTAGGGCTAAGGTTGTGGGGAAATGTTTGGCCTTGGTGTAGGGGGAGGCTCTCGAGCGTAAATGGGCAATCATAATACACATGCCCCGCCATCCCACAAGTCTCACAAACCACAACCAAATAAGGATCATATCCTCCCACCTGAGCATCGAAATTTGATCTCCACATGGTTACACCAAAGATACCTGGACAACAAAAATAAGAAAACTAGAGAGGAGCGTCAATAGTACAAGAGAATAACAAAAAGATGGTGGGGGAAAAATTTCTCGGTTATTGAATATATATATATTGTTTTTATGCGTAGTCTAACGAACCCAAGCTAAGCTAATATCAAACCGAACGCCTCCCTGGCAACGGCGCCAAAAACTTGACCAGCGCCCCGTTTACGGTTTGGGCGCGGTGTCGTTTTATCGCAAGTGCACGGTTAGTGTAGGGTGCGGGTTTATCGAACTCAGGGAGGTGGATGGTTTGAATGGCTACTAGCCTCGCCTAGGTCATGTGCTAGCTACCCGGATGATGTGCGTGGAAGTGTAGAAATAAAAGAATGAAATGAAAAGATACGAAATGAATCCCCGCTAACACGGGCTAGAGCACTCATGACACTTGGCATTTGACTTGACCCAGGGTGAGACATTGCCCGAAAAGGTGGTACCTAGCGTCCATGGCCCGATATTCCTGTCGGTGCCAAGCACGCTAGGCCTACCCGGTTCCGGACGGTGGGCATTCCCATGTCCATTAACACCTTCTGAAACCGGGAGCATTAAGGCCACAATGATATCTCCCAACACTTCGTCCAAGCCGTTCCCACGCGCGAGGACTCGATGTCAACGCTCGGGGCGTGAGCTGTGGCTAGGGAGTCAACCGCCAAGTTTATTCCCCCTTGGCCCGACGGTCAGAGGCGGTCTTTCTCCCGCCAATGACAATGAAACGCCCCCGCGTAACCCTAATGGCCAAATAGGTCAAATGTGATTTCTAGCAATACATCGAAGCGGATCTTGACTGGACAAGCACCGGACCCCAATCCCCAACACATCTAGTGTGTCATCGTACGAATTGGACCCAGATTGCTAGAAATCCCCATTGACACATTTCATCGAACACATGCCATGCAACCAAGTCAAATGAAACAACCAAGCATCAATCCTACCCTAACCCGTATTAGGGTTCATCAAAACTACTCAATGGTGAATAACATATAAACAAACAACACAAAAGACATATAAACTTTCACCATCAAGCAAAATAAACACAACACAAACAATGGAGAAAGAGAGGAAAATACTTATCTTGAGTTGAATCGTCAATCCAATACAAGACTTATTGAACAAAAGACCTAATCTAAACTAACCCTAAGACTAACAAGAGAAGGGGGGCAAAAGCCCTAAAAAACTGAGAAAGAACCAAGAAGAAGCTGCCCTAAAAATCGGCCAGCATTGGGTATTTATAGCCCCCATTCTGAGCCCTAACGGATCGGGTCCAAAACCACAGGAAAAACGCCACCCGATCGGTTGACAAGTCAACCGATCGGGTGATCAGTTACAAATAATAAACAGAAAATGGCGGAGCTTCACCCGGTCAGATGAACCGGTCGGTTGAGTTCTTGGGGTGACCGATTGGATCATGGCGCCATCGGGTGACGAGGTCGGTTGGATGCCCGTGTCTTGGCTCCTCAGAATCATCTACATATGAACTGATCGGGTGAGAGTCACCCGATCGGTTGGCATTTGGCTCGAAAAGACAGAGAGTTGTCCCCCGTTGAACCGGCCTGTGAACCGGTCGGGTGACTTTCACTTGAGCTCCGGCTGAGACCGGGTGGTGCACGCGTGCATCACCCGATCGGTTGGAGATGACCAACCGACCGGGTGAGGGGCTGAAAGATGTATTCTTCGTCGTTTGACCCCCTGGATCACGCGTGACTCCTCCCGTTGCTCCGGGGACTTGAGATATCGTCGTTAAACATCCCCTACGCGGGCAATCTCCTGCAAACATGGAGAAACAAAGAAAAGTGAAAGAAAACGAGAAAATACAAGAAAACACGAGAAAACGAATAAAAGACGGCGGAAAATACGGAGAAACACGGAAGAAAACGTGCGCAAATATATGAAATATAAACGCACGTCACCTTCTCACGTCTCGCCTCCATTTTAGGGAAGCGGCGCGTGACAGGTTTTGTTGGTGGCCCATGCAGGTCCTCTCCTTCTGTAACTGCGATTATCGGAATAACGATAATAATATTAGAATGTCCAATAAACTAAGTTCGACATCTGAGTCATAAGCTATGAGTCTAATCTGCTTCGTTTTCTGTGTCATTAGATGGCAGGAAGGCGATTCACCCGTGGTGGAGGTAGTGGTGCGCCCCCTCATGACGAGGAGCCTGAGCGGGAGCCCACCAATAGAGAGATGATGCGGATGATGCTCCAGATGATGCAGGTGCAGTAAGGCGTGCTCCTGCAAGCCCAGAATGCTCCACTTGCTCGAGTTGTCCGGGCACTTCCGGATGCCCCTCGCTCCGAGCGGGGAGCGAAGCAATTTCGGGAGCTGGGTCCCGCATATTTTGATGGGTCTGAGGGTCCTCTGGCTGCCGATGAGTGGATTCGGAACATTGAGGATAACTTGAAGATTGTCAAGATCACCCCGGCTGGATGGGTTGATTTGGCAAAGAGGCAACTCAAGGATAATGCTCGGAACTGGTGGGATGCAGAAGAGAAGATGCTGGTGGAGCCGATAGCTTGGGCTACCTTTAAGTCCAGGTTTGATGAGGAGTTCTTCCCGAAGGCTGCTAGGAAGGAGATGCTGCAGCGCTTTATTGATCTGAAGCAAGGGAGCTTGACGGTGGACCTGTACCACCAAGAGTTCACTAGGCTGAGTCGGTTCGCACCGAAGATGGTGCATGATGCTGATGAGAGGGCTCAGAGGTTCCTGCAGGGACTTGCTTTGGAGCTCCAGAGTTTTGTGTCTTCCTCTGATCTGGACTCTTATCAGAAGGTTCTGGTCGCTGCGAGGAGGCAGGAGCTGAACCTGAGTCAGAGGAGAGGACATGTTTCTGGTGCTGGGAAGAGGCCTATGGAGCAGGCCAGGGTGGTGGTTAGGCCTGGTTTCAAGCCTAATCAGCCAGCTCAGTTCAAGAGGCCTGGAGGGCCTATTCTGAAGACTTGCCATTTCTGCGGCAAGCCTAGCCACATCAAGGATCAGTGTAGGAAGTTTCTGGGCCAGTGTTTGGTTTGTGGTGATGCTTCTCATGTCGCGAAGGATTGTCGGCATGCGAATCAGCTGCGGAGGGCACCTGTTGCAGCACAGCCGTTGCAGCAGCGAGCGTCTGTTCCTGCTGGGGGTGGAGCAGCTCTTGTTCCACAGAGGCAGGCTTTTCAGCAGGCTATTCCGTCGAGGAGGCAGGCTTTTCTGATGACCGCTATGGAGAGCGAGGCTGTGGATGAGGTTATCGCAGGTAATCCTCAATCTAGATGTTACTTTCCTAGCTGGTTTTGATTGTTAGGTTGTGTTGTTTGCTTGAACATGATTGTTTGCTAGACTAGGGTTTGATTGTTAGATTGCTTGTTAGGTGTGGTTTTGGTGTGCACATTTCCTGCACGAGTTCTCTTTGCCTCTGGTGCATCGATGTGCATTATTTCTCGGAGCTTCGTGGAGAAGCATTCCTTGTCGACGTCCTCTCTTCCTAAGAGTTGGAATATCGTTACAGGGAATGGCGTGGTCTCGGTGCATCGTGGGTGCAATTCTTGCCCGTTGGTGGTTTGTGGACGTGAGCTTTGTGCTGATTTCATTGTCCACGACATCATCAACTACGATGCGGTCCTTGGGATGGATTGGCTTGCGAGCTTCTATGCTACAATTGACTGTCGAAGGAAGAAGGTGGTGTTCGAGATTCCCGGACATCCAGTATTTGAGTTCAGCTGTTGTAGCAGCTCGCTTGGTCCTGTCAGATTTCGGGCCAGGCCCGTGGAGATTGTGGCTATGCAGATGGAGCTGGAGAGGCCATCGGTTGTGCGGGATTTTGATGACGTCTTTCCCGAGGAGATGTCTGGTTTGCCACCTGATCGAGCTCTAGAATTTTCTATTGATCTTGTTCCGGGAGCGCAGCCGATTTCGAAGGCGCCGTATCGTATGGCACCCGCTGAGTTGGAGGAATTGCGGAAGCAGCTGGATAAGCTTTTGCAGAAGGGTTATATCAACCCTAGTGTGTCTCTGTGGGGAGCATAGGTGTTGCTGGTGAAGAAGAAGGATGGTTCGCGTCGCATGTGCGTGGACTATCGGGAGCTGAATGTGGTGACCATCAAGAATAAATACCCGTTGCCTCGCATCGATGATATTTTTGATCAGCTTGGAGGTTCGAGGGTGTTTTCGAAGTTAGATCTGAGGAGTGGTTACCATCAGTTGAAGGTGAAGAAGGATGATGTTCTGAAGACAGCGTTCAGGACGAAGTATGGACTCTACGAGTTTGTGGTTATGCCTTTCGGTGTAACCAATGCACCCGCAGTTTTCATGAATCTGATGAACCTGATTTTCTACGACTTTTTGGATAAGTTTGTCGTTATCTTTATTGACGACATTCTGATCTATTCAAAGTCGGAGGAGGAGCATGCCTCGCACTTGAGGACGGTATTGGAGATTTTGAGGAAGCATCATTTGTATGCCAAGTTTTCAAAGTGCGAGTTTTGGCTGGATAGGGTTGCTTTTCTCGGGCATGTGGTGACTGGAGATGGTATTTCAGTGGATCCCGAGAAGATCAGGGCCATCAGAGAGTGGCATGTTCCGCAGTCAGCGTCTGAGATCCGGAGTTTCCTTGGGCTTACTGGTTACTATCGGCGTTTCATTAAGGACTTTTCCCGTATTGCTGAGCCGATGACCAGATTAACGTGGAAGGATGTACCTTTTGTTTGGTCGGGTGATTGTGAGAATGCTTTTGGTGTTCTGAGGGAGAGATTGACGACTGCCCCTATTCTTGTTGTGCCTGATCACAGCGGTGGATTTAAGATCTTTTGCGATGCTTCTGGCAAGGGTCTCGGTTGTGTGTTGCATCAGCTCGGGCATGTTGTGGCGTATGCGTCTCGTCAGCTCAAGACTCATGAGAAGAATTACCCGACACATGATTTGGAGTTGGCTGCTGTTGTGTTTGCTCTTAATATTTGGAGGCACTTCCTGCTGAGTGAGAAAGTGAAGATCTTCACCGATCACAAAAGCTTGAAGTATATTTTTACTCAGAAGGAGCTCAACATGCGACAGCGTCGATGGTTGGAGCTCATGGCGGATTATGAGATTGATTTGCATTATCACCCTGGCAAGGTGAATGTGGTTCCTGATGAGCTGAGTAGGCTTCCAGCGGTGATGATTTTGACCTCGCGGTGGAGATTACAGCAGGATTTTTGCGAGTCTGGTGTTGAGATTGTTCTTCCTGGGGAGGCCTCTTCGTTGATGTGTATGCAGATACAGTCGACGATCGTGGATCGGATCAAGGCTGGCCATGCTGAGGATCCGAAGCTGGTGAAGATTCGGGAGCAGGTGGAAGCCGGTCTGCGGACTGACTTTTTGATTCATGAGGATGGCTCGCTGAGGTTTAGAGCCAGGTTGTGTGTGCCAGCTGGGGATATCAGAGAGGAGTTGATGGTGGAGGCACACAGTTCGCCGTATTCTGTGCATCCTGGTGGGACCAAGATGTACCAGGAACTTCGTCTGAACTATTGGTGGCATGGAATGAAGAGGAGTGTGGCTCGGAGTGTAGCCAAGTGTTTGGTTTACCAGCAAGTGAAGGTGGAGCATCAGCGTACGGCCGGGTTGCTACAACCGCTTCTGATTTCGGAGTGGAAGTGGCAACACATCACTATGGATTTCGTGACTGGACTACCTCGGAGTCCGAAGCAGAATGACGCGATTTGGGTGATCGTAGATCGATTGACCAAATCCACGCACTATATTCCATTCCGAGTGGGACAGTCCACTCAGGCGCTAGCAAGGAGATATATGGAGGTAAATTCTTTTACTCTCCATTTTTATTTCCTTTTCCTAGTTTAGATAGTGATGTAACGTGAATCGTGCAGGAGGTCGTGCGACTTCACGGAGTCCCCGTGAGTATCGTGTCGGACAGAGACACGAGGTTCACATCTCAGTTCTGGCAGAGTTTGCAGAAGAGTTTGGGTACGCGTCTGAGTTTCAGCACGGCGTACCATCCGCTTGGAAGACATGCTATTCTCGTAGAGTTTTCCTACAACAACAGCTTCCAGGCGAGTATTGGCATGGCGCCTTTCGTCGCTCTTTATGGGAGGAAATGTCGATCGCCATTGAGTTGGGATGACGTTGGTGATCGTGAGTTGTTGGGACCTGAGATGATCGTGGAGGCCGTGGATGTTGTCAGGAACATTCGGGAGAGGTTGAGGATTGCTCAGGACCGTTTTAAGCATTGGGCGGATGCTAAACGTCGTCCTTTGGAGTTTCAGCCGGGCGACCATGTGTTCATGAAGATTTTCCCGAATCGTGGTGTGATTCGCTTTGGGAAGCGAGGGAAGTTGAGCCTGCGATACATTGGACCGTTTGACATTCTGGAGAAAGTTGGCGAGGTAGCCTACCGCTTAGCCTTGCCACCATCTTTGGAGGGAGTTCACAATGTTTTCCATGTGTCGCAGCTTCGTCGAAACATTAGCGATCCATCTCATGCTGTGGATTTCTCGGAGATTACCGTTCGCCCCAATATGACGTATGACCAGCAGCCAGTGCAGATTCTGGACAGGCGTCAGAAGTCACTTCGGAACAAGGTTGTCAATCTTGTGAGGGTGATGTGGCGACACGGCTCGCCTGGAGAGTCTACTTGGGAGAATGAGGATGAGATGCGAGAGCGTTTCCCACTTTTGTTCCCGGACACGTGAGTGTTGGGAAATTCCGAGGACGGAATTTTTCTTAAGTTGGGGAGGATGTAACGACTGGTTTTCATGTATCTGGATTATTATATATATATATATATATATATATATATATATATATATATATATATATGTTTTGGTGGATTTTCTCCTCGTGTGAGGTTTTCTGTGGCTTTCGTTTCCGATCGTTTCGTCGTGATTTTTTAGCTTCTTCTTTAGAATCGTCGATTTCGGAGTAAGTCATTCGTGACGGGCTTCATATCGGTCATATCTTATAGTTAGATCAAGCCTAGGAGTCTTAGGAATCGATCCCGGAGCTTCGCGCTCCATTTCGGAACTTTCAGTGCACATTAGCCGGTGTAAGAAGTGGCACCGACCGACTAGATGACGATCCAGTCGGTCAGAAAACCTTCTTGAACCGACTAGTGGGCTTTGATAAATGTTCAGGAGTTACTGTTTATCGTTAGTCGGTCTAAGAACGTTGGTTGACCGACTAGGTTGCAAACTAGTCGGTCAGCAATGCTTCTTTAACTGACTAACTCATTAACTAATTTTTGGTACCAGTTACTGTTCACTTTTAGTCGGTCTAAGAACGTTCATCGACCGACTAGATGTCAAACTAGTCGGTCAGTAGTTGTTCTTTGACCGACTAACTCTTAGTTCAGGTTTTCGTCAGGAGCTACTGTTTACACTTAGTCGGTCTGCGTTGGTCAACCGACCGACTAGTTCTCGAACTAGTCGGTCAACCGTTGTTCTTTGACCGACTAATAAGTACAGGAAACCCTAGTTTTGCCCTAGCCGCCACCAAACCCTATAAATACCCCTCCCAAACGTTTTCTTCTTCTTCTTTTTCAACTCTAAACCTAATTTCTCCCCCATTGAGCTCTCATCTTCCCCAAACCCTCAAACCTTCATTCCAAGCTCATCCTCCATCATCCAAACCCTCACTTAACACTTTCCACCTTCCACCTTCCTTAAACCTTCATCAAACCCCCAAAACCCATATCAAAACCTATTTCTCCAGATTTTCCCCATCATTTCCAAATCTGAACCCTAGGTTCCCCGGAGCGTTTCTTCCGTTGCCGTGCTTGCTCGGCGTCGTTCTTCCACTTCCGATACAGTAATAATTGATCTCTTAATGTTTTCATAACCCGTTGGGTTTTTGTGAAACCCTAATGAAATGAATGTTGTTTTGATGATTGTTTCTCCATAACAGCGACTTCCCCGTAGATTAGCGTCCGTGGGACGAACCCTCGTTGATCGTCATCCTCGGTGCTAGGCAAGTGAAACTTGCCACTTAGGGTTTTGGGCCATGTCTTAGGCCATTTGCTTGTTGTAGGCGTAAAAGAGACTAGGTGACGAAATGATACTCGCCTAGGCGCAAATTTAGGAACTAGCTTGACAACGAAGCTAGATCCGACATTTATCATATTGCACAACTACCATGTCATGTTTAATTTCCATTAACGGTACGCAAACTAATTGTCATGTCATTGCATTCTTTAAGTGTTCCCGTGATTGCGTAGCTCCGCTACATCTTGTGAAATGATTGAGGCTAGGTGCACCCCTATGCCAAATGGAATACGCTCCTGGTTGTGATCCAGGAAATGAGCTCTTGTGCGGGGCAACCCTGGCTTATTTACTGAGCTCGTGTGCAGGGACCCTGGCTCGTCTACATGTGAATATTGGGGGTAAGAGTTAAGCGGCCAATCAACTGGGAGTCTGCCCGATCAGCAACTGCAGTGGTAAGGCGTAAACTCTGGGTTCTGGGGTAGTGTTAAGCGGCCAATCAGCGTGAACGCCAAACCGTTCAGCTGTAAGGCGTAAACATCTTCAAACAACTTGAAACATGACTAGTGAAAAGATTGAGATTGTTAGTAGCTTGGCTACTCTTGACATGCCTTGATAAATGGTTCTCTTGTACTTAATGTTCAACATGTCTTGCTTGTGCACTCATGTTATAACTGCCATGTCATGCATGCTATAACTGCTAGGTTGTTAGTTTGCCTTACTTTCAGTTTCCTTGCCCAAGTCTTTTAGACTTGCTGACATGTGCCCTTTTACTCTTTTGGGTGACACATGTTAGACCCTGAGCCTGAGTACATTGTTGAGGACGAGGTGTTTGCTGACGCCGAGCCCGAGCTTGTGTTTGGCGAGGAGTACGTGGACACTGGGGACCAGTCCTAGTGTCTTCGTTGAGCTTTTCCCTTTTGTTTTAGACTGCTATTTTGTTGTCGGTGCGTAGCACCTATACTTTGTTACGTTGTTCCTTTTGTTGGCCTTGTTCTGGGCCTTTAGACTCTTTCTTTTAACCTGGTGGCTTTTCTGGATGTTGAACTTAATTTTCATGTTGGACAAATTATGAGATATGAGATTTTATTCTGTCTCTCCTTGTGTTATTATTGTTGTTCCGTTTGTGGTTACAGGGACCTGCTTATGTTTTATTGACGCTTATCGGTTTGGGGCTTCACAGCTCCACTCTCGTGCGGACCTTCTAACGTCTCGCCTCCATTTTAGGGAAGCGGGCCGTGACATACCACAATCGCGTTGGTACCCATAAAATGAAATTAAACTTATGGTACCAAGCAATGAAGGGTCAAAGGAAATTAACCCTTCGGCAACCAAGTCCACGAGGACCGTGATTTCCCAACATAATCATCATTCAAAATAATATCATTAATAAACGATTGCACATACAAATCCTTAGCATGCATGCTTGTGTTCTTCGGAGCCCAAATAGTGTATGTCTTGGGAGTCCTAATCCTATTGGGAGCATGCATACGTTGTTGATGTCTATGTGATGCATGTTGTGGATAAGCATATGGCATATTATGCAATGGTGCATCATGATAATTATTCATATGATAATGAGGATGAGCATATGAATGTGGTGGAACACGTGCATGAGTGTGTCTCACATGGTGTGCACGTGCTCGTGGATGCGGGGCATAAAAGTTATCAAACGTGCTAACATGTGGAGTAGTATGTGTGTTCCTACGTGGCATGGCATACATGAAAGTATGACCCCTCTTTGGAGGTCCACCCAAAGTGGGTTTCTTTCCAAATGGGGGTGTGTTCCTAGCGGAAGCACCATTGGTAGAGGAACTACCAACGAAGTGTTTACTCCCACTAGTAGAAGCTTCAGAAGATGGCCTAACAAAGGTCGTGGCCGATTTGGATGAGTATCCCATCTTACACCCCAAGCCAATGTGGTGATTGGCCTGAAGTAAGTCATTTAGGATATTATCCAAATGGCCCTTACCTTTATTGAATTCATGAAATCGGCCTAATGTGCACTCATACTTCTCGGTGAGAGAATGCATCGAAGCATCCAAGGTGGACACTTGCGATGTGAGTGCGCAAACACGTGATTTGAGATTTTTATTCTCAATACTCAAAGTTGAGTTTTGAGACGTCAAATCCGCTATCACATGTTCATCCGAATCCTCGATATGAACATGCTCAAGTTGAGATTTGAGATTTTCAATCTCATTTCTCAACCCTTCAACAACGGTGTCGTTGTTGACGATGATAGGTTTAGGCGAGGTTTTAAGACTATCTAGCTCATTTTTAGTCTTATTAAATCTAGTAGCCAAATTAGAAAACTTATTCCAAAGTTTTTCGTTGGCTAATCTAAGTTCATCCATGGTTACCTCATCTCCTTCATCCTCGCTTCCATCCTCGCTTTCATCGGAGGAGGTATCTTGATCACGTTCCTCTTTTCCCATGAAGCACGTGTATGCTTTCTCCACACGTTCATCATCCGACTCTCCACTTGAGGAGTCCTCTTCGGAGTCGGTGAATGTGCCGACAAGTCCTTTCTTGTGCCTTCTCGACTTGTCGTGCTTGGAAGCCTTCCACTTCTCCTTGTGTTTGTACAGAGGACAATCCGACTTGATATGTCCTGGCTTATTGCATTTATAACACACGGGAGTAAAAGCATTAGTCGAAATAAATTTTGATTTACTTTTCAACTTACCTTGTCGGAAGAATCGGTCGAACTTCTTTGCCATATCGGCCAAAGCTTCCACGTCCAACTCTTCTTCCGATTCTTCTTCTGATTCTTCATCATCGGTAGATGGAGCGGCCTTGTATGCAATCGCCTTTTTCTTTGGCTCGTCTTACTTCAAGTACGACTTCATCTTCTCCTTCATCTTGATCTTACTTTCCTTGCGTACCTCGTAAGACAACAAGGTACCCATTAGTTGAACAACGGTATATTTGTTCATATCATTACCTTCCTCGATGGCGAAGGTACGCTTTTCCCAACAAGAAGGAAGTCCGTCAATAATCTTCGCGACTTTCTCCTTTTGGGTGTAGATCTTCCCAAGCGCTTCCAACTCATTAGATATGTCCACGAAGCGAGCATAGTAGTCCTTCATAGTTTCACCATGTTCCATGTGAAACAACTCAAATTCTTTGTTAGCGACAACGAGTTTAGAATATTTTACCGTACTCGTTCCTTCGTGCAAGATGAGGAGTTGGTTCCATACTTGATATGCACTCTTACATGTGCATATCTTGTTGAAGTCTTCGGGCTCCAACGCACATTGCAAGGCATTCATGGCCTTAGTATTGCTTACCTCCGCGGCAACCTCCGCAGTAGTCCACTTCGCGAAATCTTCTTCGGTGGGCTCGACATACTCCGTCATCGTGGCTCTCCAAAGTGAAGCGCTCCGGAGGAAGGTTTCCATCCGGCATTTCCAGTACCCATAGTTGGTACCGTTGAAGTGAGGAGACCGAACTGAGGATTGCCCTTCCATAACTGAAGAAGATCCGTGACGATCCTTGAAGACGTTGTAGTCGTTGTTTGTCATAGCTTTAACCTTGTAGCTTTAACATGGATGCTCTGATACTAATTGTAGTGCCCTGTGGTAGCTACTGCACATGTACTAGAGGGGGGTGAATACTACTTTAAAATAATCAAGATAGTTATTCCTAATTATTGTGCAAGAAACAAACGACAATGCGGAATAAACAACAATCAACAAGAAATAGACAACGCAAAGAAAGCATGTAATGGGTTCGGATCCACCCAAGTCTCCCCGACTTATTCCCGGTGATCCTTCGTCCCAACCACCCGGATCCCCTCCGGATACTTGAGTTAGAAACCCTAACTCAAGATTTAGCACTATGAAATTCTTATGAAAAACCTTCACAAGACCAAATCATACAAATGACATGTGACTCCCACAAACCGGGATCACACCCTCTCTCACAACCGAGAGACACAATTGCAATATCAATTGAAATGAAATATGAAACACTTACCACAAAATCCTATGCCTTGAGTATAACTTACCAATTTAGGGCAAAGATGGATTTTGAGGAGAGAATGTCACCAAACCGAATCTTCACCAATAAGATCAGTGATCGAAGGCTAGGATGGAGGATGGTGACTTTGGATCAAGCTCTTGGCTTGGAAGGATCACAATGGAGAGAATCTCTCTTAAGGAATATGGCTCAAAGAGTTGAGGGAGAGATTATTGTGAGGAAGAGAAAGCTTTAGAATGGAGTTGAATAGCTTCTCTTTGATATCTCTAAACCTCTAAAATGGCAGCCATGAATACAAGGAAAGAACCCCTCCAAGTATATATAGGATAGAGGAAAGAGAGAGAGAAAAACGTCTCAATTAAAGCTCCAACGGCTCTATTCTGAAGCAGACTAGTCGGTCTAAGAAGGATCACTGACCGACTAGATTCACAACTAGTCGGTCAGTGATTCTTCATGGACCGACTAACAGCTCGACAGCCAAAAGAATGATTTCCATGCAACATGAACTAGTCGGTCTAAGAAGACTTACCAACCGACTAGTTTGCCAACTAGTCGGTCGGTGAGTGTTCTTTGACCGACTAAGAGAAGAAATCAAGTAGCTGAATACAAGTTACACTAGTCGGTCGAAGAACAAATGCTGACCGACTAGTTTCACAACTAGTCGGTCGATGAATGTTCTTGGACCGACTAACTGTAAACAGTAACTCAGGCTGAAATCAGGCAGTGATAACTAGTCGGTCTGAGAAGGATTCCTAACCGACTAGATCGTCATCTAGTCGGTCGGTGAACCTTCTTTGACCGACTAATTGATCAACAGTGCCTGGGCTGAAATGAGCAAGGACATCTAGTCAGTTCATGAAGAGTTGCCGACCGACTAGATCGTCATCTAGTCGGTTGGTTCTTCTTCTTGAACCAACTAAGATGCACTAGAAGCCAAGGGAAGAAGCGATAAGCTTTGGGAAAGTTTCTAATGGCTTCTATGATAATCCTAGCTCTAAGATATGAGCGAAATGAAGATTATAATGTAAGTCCTACTCAAGGCTTAAAATTCTATTCAATAAAGCTAGAAGACAATAAATATAAACATGACGAACCGTCTTCAAAGCTAGCTTCAATCTTCGCTCTTGACTTCATTAATACTCCTTGAGCTTCAACAAAGCTTCAAGCACACGATCACGCGTATTGAGAAGTCTTGAGACGTTGCTTTTGATATACGTATTCTTTTGGCGACGATCTCCATAACTGCGCTCACAAACAGTTAGTACACGATATTTATGTTTGCTCATCATCCAAAACCAAATCCGGTGAATCAATACTCAACACAAACATGTATCGAGATGAGTATCTCGATCATGGAGAAATGCTTGACCATCTGTAGCATAAGTCTAAAAGGGTTCGTAGTCGTAGATGTTTTGAGATAAGGATATCGAAACATCGGATAGACCATTGTGTATTAATCTTCATCGTATAGCTGTGACGATGATCTCATGATCGTTTGACTTGGCGAAGTCGAAGACGAGACACAAGTGCTCATTGGAGAATGAGTTCACTGAACGACCCACAAGAGTTATCATATGGTTATGATTGACAAATCTGTCAATGATAAATCTTAGTGATGATAGGCAAGTTGGTCTTTGACTTAAGGTCATTATACGAACCTGTACATGAACAGTGTCATTTAGATCTCTGACCTAGCTTCGAGGCTAGGCCTGTCGAAAGGTATTTAGTCGAGTGACATTTGAAGCGTGTGAGGAGAGTAATGACCAAGATAGGATTTGCCTCTCCCTGTCAATGGAAGTTAGTGTCGTAGTGTTAGTTCGGTTTTAGTGAAAACTCTGGCCAGAGTATGTTGGAAGTTGTCCAATATTATTTGACTAAATATCGATGGAAACTAACCTTATTCGAGTTATTGGGGTTGACAGTTTGACCGTACCCTAGACTTGAAGTAAACGAAATAGTTTAGACGAAGAGACTAAAACTGTGAAATTCATTATGGACACAGTCAGGGTGGTCCCGAAAATACTCATGTCGATGAGTTAATCACATAATTATGATATTGAAACAGGGACGGCAAATGCTGCTCGTGGTCACTGTCGTATAGGGCTTCGAGCCCAACCTATAGTAGGGTCAGGCTGTAGGATCTCACACAGAGTGCGACCTTCGGCTAGTAAAAGATAGAAACATTAGAGAGAATGTGCATTTGATGCAAGAGAGAGAAAACTGCATTTGATGCAAAAAGATTAGTTTAAGCTTAGATAGATGACTATTTGCATATGATACAAAACTGAGTTAAATGTGTCATAAATTGTTTACGACAATATTTAATGAGATAAACGCGAGGAAAAGTTTACCTGTAAGACGGGAATGTCCCGTTCTAAACACAGGTTCGAACGTCGTCCAAATCAGACGCCAAATGCCTAAGTTATGCCCAAAACTGCCAAATCAGCTCAAAGGGGTCTTACCCATGCCCAAACTGGGCATGTGTCAGGCCTAACTGACCCAGGCCAGACTGCCCGGGTCTGGCCTGGGCACCCTGGGCGCCCGGCCCTGGGTGCCGCCCTGGGCCTAGGCCGGGCAGGCGCCCAAGCGCCTGGAGCCCTGGGCAGGCGCCCTGGGCCAGGGCGCGGGCACGGGCCCAGGCGCCCTGGGCACCAGGCCCAGGCCTGGGCAGCGCCCAGGTCCAGGGCTGGGCAGCGCCTAGCCTGTTTTTCCTAGTGCTGTGGGGCCCACACGATGGGCCCCAGATCTGGTTTCAGAAACACTATGTGTAGTTTTTGGGTGACGGTTGATTTTGGACGAAAATCAAGTTTTAGATTGATCTGTGGGCAATCAATTGAGGGGTCAAATGGACTCTGATTGACTCGCTGTTTTTTTCCTAAGTGTTTACCATTGAACGCCCTTCGATTTGATAGGTTGTATGAATCATGAATCTAAACAATGAGGCAGTTAAAATTCATGGAAGTTTGGCCTTTATGAAAGACAAACTAACTTGAATTTATTAATTCCAAAACAATAGTCCCATATCGAAAGTGGAGTAAATGGGAGGGGTCAGTCGCCTATATAAATAGGGGGTCTGCTCTCTTCCTCTAAACTCGTTCCAAGCTCTAGATCTGAGTGGCTCCTAAAAATGTTGGAGCACGCTTGGATCTAGGCTTAAATTAAATATTCTCTTCTCCCTATAATTTCTACCTTACTCCTGAAGGGCTTTAGCAAAGCCACAAAGGGGTTCGGATTCGATCCGAAATCTTGACAAAGGTTCTCACTCGGGTGAAACTTTCTTCAGCGCGTGGTTGGCTCGGCGACTAGAGGATTGCTTGCCTTGGGACGTGGAGCAGTTCGTGGAGCGGTTCAACATAGGACGGGGAGCGGCTCGGAAGACGGTGTGGTACACCTTGCCTATACCAAGGCAAGGTTCAGGGTATGTGAATTTAATTAGCTTTCCTTTAATTTAATCGCAGTAGTTTAGATCTTTCTTGGGGTGGTCAGATCCACCCCAAGTTGGCATATATCCTGGCTAAGTGTCTTGAACCTTAGGGCTTCGTTAAAATAGTTTAACGAATCTAATTTTTCAACTGCATTCTTTTCTCTCAATAGTCCGTCCGACTTAGGATGAGCATAGATTTGTGCCATTAGGGTCTATAAAACCCAACATCTCTCTCTACCCCCCTACTCCACCGCAAAACCCGACCTCACACCCAACTCATCTGACCCCACTTTCTATCCTTGCTCCACCCCAAAACCTGATCTCAAATTCAACTCACCCGATCTCACTCTCTCTCTTCGCTCCATCCCAAAACCTGACCTCCACCAACATTCTCCCCAACCCCACCCACTCGATGATCACAAGGTCGAAGTGGGGGTTTTCAAGCCTCGTCAGCCCTTAAACCTCCATACCCAGAACTCTTCCGATGAACCTATGTCATCTGCCAAATTGCCGACATGGATAACAATGATGAAGGAAGAGTTTGATGCTCTCATACGATAAGAAACATTGGATTTAGTTCCTTCTCCTCCAAAGGCTAATATCATCGGCTGCAAGTGGGTATATCGAATCAAGTGCAACACAGATGGTTTTATTTGCTGACATGGATAACGGTAATACAGGAAGAGTTTGATGCTTTCACGTGATAAGAAACATAGGACTTAGTTTCTCCTCCTCCAAAGGCTAATATCATCGGCTGTAAGTGGGTATACCAAATCAAGCGCAACACAGATGGTTATATTGTTCGGTACAAGGCTCGTCTATTTTCCAAGGGGTTTCATCACAAAGAAGGTGTTGATTACTCAGCAACCTTCAGTCCGATGGCAAAAAACAACTCTATTCAGTTACTCATCACTTTGGCTTTGCACTTTGGTTGGTCCATCAGACTGTTGAATGTTGTTAATGCCTTTCTCCATGGTAGTATTGAAGAAGATCCCTATTTGGAGCAACCAATGAGATTGAAATATTCTTCTTATCAACATCATGTCTACAAGCGTCGAAAGACCTTGTACAGTCTCAATCAGGTGCCACGTTAGGGGTAAGCCTGCTTCTCTCAGTTTCTTTGTCTACAAAGATTTTTCTCGAGTCACGTGGACTCGTCTCTGTTCATTAGAAATTCAGGCAAACATAAAACAATGATTCTTCTTTATGTGGACGACATAATGATCACAGGCTCTTCTTCTCAATTTGTTCATCGATTTAATGGCCAGATGGCATGCGAATTCTCTCTAAAAGACCTCGATGATCTCCCTTATTTTTTGGGGCTAGGAATTCAATATGGTCCACATGGTTGTTTCATGCATCAAAGCAAAAAAAAATTGCTCCAAAAATCTGGTCTCACTCAGTGCAAAGCGAGCCAAATGCATGTTTCTTCTAAAAATCCATCCAATCGCTCAAATCTGCCATTGCTTGATGGCTCATACTATCACAGTCTTGTTGGAGTGCTTCAGTGTCTCACTTAAACCAGGCTGACATTGCCTTTGTCGTAAATCAGATATACCAATTCCTTCATGCTCCACAGGAATCGCATCTTACTGCCGCCAAAAGAATTCTTCGTTATATTAAAGCCACACTGACACATTGTATTTTTATCTAGTCGAGCCCTCTTGCCCTCGTCACATTTTTTGATGCCGGTTGGTCGAGGGATCCCATGGATCGTAGGTCTATTAATGGATTTCGTGTGTTTCTCGACAACAGTCCTCTGACTTGGAGTGGGAAAAGGCAGCCATCCATCACCCACAGTTCTACAGAATCTGAATACCTGTCCCTTGCTCTCACAGCCAAAGAAATCATATGGCTTCATCTCCTTCTGGAAGATCTACACGTTCCTCTACAGAGTAAACCGCTCTTATGGTGTGACAATAAGTCTGCTATTTTCATATCCTCTAATTCGGTATTTCATTCAAGGACAAAACACTCCGCAATATATTATCAATTTATTCAAGAACAAATTATGGCAGGCAACATTCATGTGCAACATATTTCCTCATATGAAAATCCCGCTGACATCTTCACAAAAAAGCTTTACAGCAGAGCGTTTGGAGTATTTACTGACCAAACTGTACGTCATCTCTGTCGATCAGTTTGTAGGGTGGTACAAGAAAAGTACAGCAAATCTTCTCCATAGGTGAGATCCATCAACTAAATCAGATGTTATACTCAATCAATTAGTTCCAACAATATTAGATACTTCAATCATCATGTAAGTTACTAATTTAATCATGAGTGTATATTTATTCTATACAAGTAAAATGAAAATCTGCCGGTTCTTCTTCCATCATATTAACCGTCAGACTTTTTTTAAATTTCTTTTTTAATTATTTTCTCTTTCTTACTCAACCAACGAAAAAATCTAAAAAAAACAAGCGCATACGAGAGCTTTTGGCTTTTGGCTCTTGTGATGGGATTTTGCCCCTCTTTAATCTGTGACCAATAAAGACGCACGAAGGCGAGGCTTTCACCCGCACGATCCACCAAAATTTAAATGTCGGTCGCTACGAGCATGTGACCACAAACAATTATTATTCGGGTCCCCCCTCCACCGCCCATCAAAACTCAATGATTTCGATCATTTTCTTTTAAATACTTTTGATCAAAGAAACGCAACTAAAAACTATCGTTACGAACAAAACTCAAGCTGACGGTGTGGGCTCAACAAATAATCTTCGCTCTTTAAGACGACGACAGAGGCCTGCGTGTTGGCACTCATGGTTCCACACGAGCGCCTCTGCCGACACTTTTTTGGTGGGGGCAGCAGTCAGCCGCAGCCTCCCATTCAAGTCATCGCAATCCAAATGGATTTTGGCAGGTAATAACTAATAGAGATTAATTGGTGTGACATGATGTATGAGAGATTTTTTGCACATAAGATGAGATACCATCTTCTCCTTCATAAACGGCATGAAAGACAACAACAAAAAAGGAAGTGCGAAAGAGAATGAATCTTCAAGTAGACTTACGATGATGGAAGGTGAGCTTGTATTTTGAAGACATGGCATTTGAATGGCTGCTCAGATATGACACTTTGACTTGTTGGGACCTGATGCTTTGTTAGGGTGCCCAAGTGAGGCATTCAGACATAGTGCTTGGATATGGGTGTTGGATAAATTGCAGATTTTAAAAAGGATGGTGCTATAAAAACAGAGAAGGAAAAGAACTTTTCGATTAGCCGAGGCGTGCTAGGCACTGTCCTTAAGAGTAGATTTCCGCCCCTCAGAGTATGAACTCGGTGCAAGGCAGGTCCAGCGGCTACCCTCCAGGATTCAACGGCAACGGCCTTGTAAGGGTGCACTCACAATATAAGGCTCCAGCGAGCAGCAACAATTCTTCGATCTCGCAGGAAGAGGAAGAGGAACAGCAAGGATAGCAACAGAAGCAATGAACTTTTGGAGGAAGAATGAATTATTTTGAAATGAAATTTCGCAGCACCAGAACTATAGAAAGGTTGAGTTTATATAGAGCAAAATTGAGACTGTTGGGATTCGCAATCAATAGGAAATTTTAATTCGACCATTAAACAAAATATGACCGTTGGAATTCATCCATTAATAAGAAAATGGCCGTTGGAGAGTTTAATGAGCCATCAATAAGAAAATAGCTGTTGCAAAAATTAAACAGCAATTAAAACAAAAAATATGGCTGTTGAAAACATAATGGGCTTTTAATTCTCTAAAAGTAATAGGGCTAAAACATGATGCAAAACTCGGGCACTCCGCGCGCGCACCCGTGAACCCCCCTGCGCAGGCGCGACGCCAGCGCACACACGCTAAGGTTTTCCGGATCCGACGTCCACATTTTCCATTCGGCTCAACCCGGTTTGGGCTCGGCCCCTTGCTTGGGCTCATGCGCACGCGAGCTACCCCCAAGTCCTAGCCCATTAACAAGTCCAATAGCCCATTAACAAGAAGACTCTTATAAACCTATCTAAGGGAGTTCTCACATCCAATGTGGGACTAAACTTGGCTTTGAATTGTGAAATAAACCAAAATGTCCAACAATCCCCCACTATTTCAAAATTTAAAGGTAAGGATATAAGAATCCATGATAAGGAAAAAGAAAAAAAAATGATGAGAGATCGAATACGACAATTCAATACTTTTAGCAATGGTGACTTTCGGTCTATGAACCATTAATTAGGGAATGAAAGTGTGTTCTACAAGAAGTTGGTGAAACATATAGTTTCTATGAACCAATCTCCTTTATTGTAAAACGTTGACTCACAACCCATATTGAATCATCAATGAATAGTTGCTTGCTCTTACGGGGTGGCACGTTTCGGCCATGCGCCATACCTGGTTTTTCATGAGTGCTCTAGCGAATGTACACATATTCGCTTAGGAAGCGGTCCCACTTCCACACCCGTATAGGTGGACCCATCAAGTGTGCTCGACGATTATGCACACCACCCAACAAGGGCTATGGTTTCCATTAAGAGCCATATGCTCATCCTCTCTCATCGTCGATAACACTATCTACACCATAGGATGAGACATGAACATAATGATAGTGCTCCTCACGACCAACAAGTGACTTGTTGTTACCCATATGAACCTACTTCATGAGATCATCAATCACATAGGTTGGGTTACCATCACTCTTGACCTACGTTTTAGGTATAAGTCCCATTCCCCTCGATGTACTTTCCACTAACTTCCTATTTAGTTGTTTTGTCAGAGGATCTGCCAAATTCATCTCTGACCTCACATAATCAAGGGATACTATCCCATGATCTAGCAGCTGCCTCACAATAGAGTGTCTTAGGCGTATATGCCTACTCTTCCCATTAAAAACTTTATTTTTTGGCTTTCGCAATTACTGCTTGACTATCTCACTAGATAGACACAGACGGTACCGGTTTTTCACAAATGGGAAGATCATCTAGAAGGTTCTTAAGCCATTCGGCTTCACTACATGTCTTCTCCAAGGCAATAAACTCGGACTCCATAGTAGACCGCGCAATACATGTTTGCTTGGATGATTTCCAAGACACCAAACCTCCCCCAAGTGTAAAACATAACCACTTGTGGATTTAAGCTCATCTGAATCAGAGATCCAATTTGCATCAGTGAACCTTCTAAAACTGATGGATCGCAATTAGTCTCCTTCCTAATTCTTTTCTTAGGTTCTGGTAAAAGAACTTTAGCTGGGCACCCCCACACATTAAGGTAAACAAGGTTTTTTATTTATTTATAAAACAAGCTCAAACTCTTGTTTTGACACAATGTTTACGAATGGTCAAGACACCTGACAAATTTAGCAACAATTTGTTCATGCAAATCAGATGATCCATATGCAAGAGTGGGTATACTGTCCTGCCAACTAAATATTAAAAAACAGCATAAAACAGAAGTTTCAAAATACCACACAACTAATGGAGCATATATATTTCGCAGTGACAGTAATCAACTTGAAGCAGTCAGAGATCGTTTGACCATAATTAATGTACATACAAAAGGGATGCAAAAGGAGGATATGACACCATTTCCTGTAACATTATCATAACCAAAATAAATATTTCAACTTTGAAGCAGATGGCTGAATTTGCAACACGCACTTAAAATTTTCCAGAAGTTTAACATATATCTGAGACTATCAGATACAAGAAATGAGAAAAGTATATCTGGGTGCAAAGAATTAAGTTCAGAACAACAAGCAAGGAGCAGACATCCCTTTTATTTCTAAGAAATCATTTTAACTTGGACAATGCTAAATGCACCACAAGAGTTGCAGTGCAAGGTCATTTAACTTTAGCAGATCATTTTCCAATTTTGCAAATGAATTTCAATGTACTTCAAGTACCTCATGGTAACAAGCAGTTTCAGTTAACATGCATCCACATCACTCCATTCTAAACAATTAGACAACTCATCCAAGAAAAATAACCATTAAACATTGACTGTTCCATTGGAAACGCCCAAAATACAGTGTACGAAGAAAATGGCAAAAGACCTACAGCTTTCAAATCACAATCCTCACTTACAAATAACAAAACAAAAACATTTCAAAACTTGCCTCATTTCTATTTTCACATCCGAGAACATGCAAATACTGGTCATCAAAATTTTGGTAATATAAACGAAAATGAGGTTCTGTTTTGAATTACACCCCCAGCAACCACCCAATGACAAAATGCAAGAGACACAGAAATCCACAAAAAATATTTTCTTGTTGGTGCTTTTACACACAAACAACTTGCATATGAAAAAGTTCGTCTTTTGACACAAAAAGAGATTTTTTTTAATTAAAAATAAATAGATATGCTTTTTATACTAGAATGCTTAATAAGGAGTACATTGCATCTAATTGATAAAGCCCACAAAAGAGTTCATGAAACGAAGAATGCCTTCTCAGATTTCAGTCTTCGAAAACATCAATCAAATGAAAATTTACACATCCCCTTAAACTAAATCCAAGCAGACAAATAATCACACGAATCATCCACAAAAGGAAAATTCCCATTTTCATTTTATGATAGTTAAGTATATATGTAGACATCATATTATATGAGATCATTACTCCTCTGTAAATTTAGAGTACAACTCTATGTTAAAGGCTTCAAGAAAAAATTTAGACATCATCTAAAAATAGTCATTGTCAACCAATAACAAATTCTTGGCTGAGTTTGCTCAAGTAGCATGGGGAAGAGACAAGTTTCAAATATAGGATATCACCCGATATCAATAATGCCAACAGTTTTCATGTTTAAGCTCATGCAACCAAGATAAGACTGAAGGGAAGTCAAACACAGTACACTACACATACCTAAAGCATATGTAAACATAGAAAGTGCAATGGACCCATTTGAGACCCCAAAAGAAAAGTTGTCTTGATATAATCATGATCCTTAGTTAAGCTTACTAAACACTTTTACCAAACTATGCAGAATTATGTTTCTTCACTATAATGTACTTATCTGTATGAATACATCAGGCTACCTCCCGATAATTAATCTCCAATAAAACATTTTCTATAAAATACAAATTGTGCCAACAATGTAAATTCAGTATATTAAGTAACCCGAAAGAAGGTTAGAGAGCTTGCATGTTTTAGAATGTAACACATAACATACAAAACAAATGAAGGTCATCCATCCAAATCTTCATTTTAAGCAATTATAACTTTAGGACAGTTAATGAGATATCATTGAAGAATTTTAAAATAGATAATTCAACATAAATTCTTATATTCACTATGTGCTGATCATGCATATGTAAGATCACAAATAGGCTTGAACCCATTTATACAATTTTCCTATTGGGCATGACATGAAGACCAGTAGAATGTAAACAATCCTTGAATAAATATAGCTTCCAAGTAACAGTATACAAGAACATAATTTTTATAACTTGAAATTTGTTTGTCATGGGCTGTCCGTGAAATAAAGTTATAAAATTAGCTATAAAGTAGGCTCTATAACAAAAGAAATATCAATATGGGAAAATAAATAAGTGCACTCTGCAGATAACTTTGTTGGTTCCGTAAATATGTGTTCATGAATTAAATGCTAATAAGGCACAAATCAGTTTGCATTGGTTAGTTCCATCTCCAAGCTCGCTGATGTTAACAGACACATAAATCCGAATGTCATCAAAGCGTTATGCCAATATAAATTAAAAATTCAACCACAAGTTTGAGTTGAAACGTAAGCATGTTCATATTTTACAAGTATAAAACACAATAGCACGGGCACCAATTACAGTTTATAATTAGCGATCAGAATTCACAAGTATAATAAACGACATCAGACACTCATCAAGCGAATCGTATGTCCGATATCAGACCGAACTCAATGCAAAGAAAGGCCCAATATGAATGTACCCCTTAAATCTTCACAGAGTAAAGCATACATTTACAGACACTAAAAAGTAGCATATCTACGTATATATTAAAAAAAACATGTAAGTATAAGAATAGATAGATCTGAATTTGTTTGGGAAGGAAATAGCCTCCAATGAAAACCTGATATATAAAGAGGGCTAAAAATTTTCTTTTTTCTCTCGATATTTTAAAGAAACTAATAGAGAACAGTTCAATGGTTGAGGTAGCAGGAAAAAGCCTAATTAGTGACAATAGCAACATCCATAAATCTACTCTTAAGATTGTTGGATAAATTGCAGATTTTAGAAAGGATGGTGCTATAAAAACAGAGAAGGAAAAGAACTTATCGATTAGCCGAGGCATGCTAGGCACTGTCCTTAAGAGTAGATTTCCGCCCCTCAGAGTATGAACTCGGTGCAAGGCAGGTCCAGCGGTTACCCTCCAGGATTCAACGGCAACAGCCTTGTAAGTGTGCACTCACAATACAAGGCTCCATCGAGTAGCAACAATTCTTCGATCTCGCCGGAAGAGGAAGAGGAACAGCAAGGATAGCAACAGAAGCAATGAACTTTTGGAGGAAGAATGAATTATTTTGAAATGAAATTTCGCAGCACCAGAACTATAGAAAGGTTAAGTTTATATAGAGCAAAATTGAGACTGTTGGGATTCGCAATCAATAGGAAATTTTAATTCCGCCATTAAACAAAATATGACCGTTGGAATTCATCCATTAATAAGAAAATGGCCGTTGGAGAGTTTAATGCGCCATCAATAAGAAAATAGCGGTTGCAAAAATTAAACAGCAATTAAAACAAAAAAATATGGCTGTTGAAAACATAATGGGCTTTTAATTCTCTAAAAGTAAGAGGGCTAAAACATGATGCAAAACTCGGGCACTCTGCACGTGCACCCGTGAACCCCCCTGCGTAGGCGCGACGCCAGCGCACACACGCTAAGGTTTTCCGGATCCGACGTCCACATTTTCCATTCGGCTCAACCCGGTTTGGGCTCAGCCCCTTGCTTGGGCTCATGCGTACGCGAGCTACCCCCAAGTCATAGCCCATTAACAAGTCCAATAGCTCATTAACAAGAAGACTCTTATAAACCTATCTAAGGGAGTTCTCACATCCAATGTGGGACTAAACTTGGCTTTGAATTGTGAAATAAACCAAAATGTCCAACAATGGGTCTTTTGTACAAAATGTTAGGCTACGTCCCTTTTCGTAATTATTATGATTGTTTTGTAAATTGTAAGATCCCAAAGTACACTCTAGAGAGGGTGAATAGAGTGATCGACAAATAAAATTTGCAACACACAAGCAGATATACCCTAATTCGATCGAACATCGATCTACTCCAGCAATTCCAAAAATCCACTATAAGATTATTCAGTCTCAACACGCCTGCAGACACTAGGAACTCGCAAATCACACGCTCCACGCTCACAAGCTCTATGGACTCGCAACTCACATGCTCGACTGAACTAATCTACCAAACTAGAATCTGCCTCTATCCACAACCCGTGAATCGAGAATCCCAGAACTATGCCCCGTAGCTCTCTAACAATAAAAAATAACATTAAAAATACAAGGATCAAATCATGGTACACCGCAAAAATATAAATAGAAAAATTTCAGGGTGCTCAGTTTGTGGCATCGATCTGCTCATAGACGGCTCCGCGTTGGTTTTGATCGTTCGTCAATCGGAGGACTATATTGTAAACTATGGCTTCTTCAACTTTCAGGGTCATTTCTAATTCTTTTGTGGCTCTTGCTGCAAAATTCTGTTCTGATTCCTATTGACTTCAAATGCTTGCGTGATTTATTTCCTGCACGTAAAAAACAAGTGATTCACCTTGAAGTGCTGTCGATTTGTGCTCTAAAAGAATTAGCTCTGCAGCCGTGGCTTGATCTTTATCCAATTGTTTGTGTTGCCCTTGAATAAGAAAAAAATTCCTTCGCCCAGCCGCAAGCAAGCAAGCCAAATTTAAGTTGATGGCATCTCGATGGATGTGCACAAGATGTGCTTTAATTTTTCCTCCTATTTTTTTGCTTGCCCTCTTAAAGCTTGGCCGATTATTTGCGGGACTCCCCCCCCCTCCCTCTCTCTCCCCCCTCCCTCCCTCTCTCTCTCCCTCTCTCTCTCTCTCAATGTAAGTGCATGCATGAGTTGACGATTTGCTTTGATATCTTTATTTTTGCTTGGCCTCTTGTTTTTGCTAGGAGAAAACTATTGTCCCTTGAATCAAAATGCACCCTGTTATGAATAGGACCATGAGGCTCATTGGGTAACTGGTCCATCATTGAAAGCTATATATATGCGGGTATGGGCTCTTAATCCCTTACACCTATTACTCTATTTTTCCCTTCACAACCCGTCATCAGCACGATCACGCTCGTAGGAAAAGACTACAACGCTCAAGGAAGGAGATCCATCAAACGCTCAGTTTTAAGAAGATTGTATTCTTCTCAACGGGGAGCGAAAAGGGCATTCTTCATCAACCGTCGTCTAGATTCCCTTGTCAAATTTAGAGGTAAATTCTCAAAACTTTTAGATCTAAACTTTCGTTTCCAGTATATCTGCATGCTTTAACGATCAAAAAGTTTGAAAACACGTTAAAAATCGCATTTTTATTTAGATCGGCATGTCTATAAACAATAAAAATCGTATTTTTAAAGATCTGAATCTCTGAAAAATCCGTTTTTACCCATCCTTGATCCATATACCGCACGACCAAAGGGCGCAACGGCGGCGCCTTACCAGCGCCGCCGGCGGTATCAAAGCCGAGGCCGAGGCCACGGCCCGTCGCTGCCACGGCGCCCGCGCCCCTTGGCACGGCCAGCCGCCGCGGACCCCCCTAGGGTTTTCCAAAACCATAACCCCTAACGGGCCATTTTTTAGGGGAGGCCCAATTAACCCTAGTGGGTTGTTTTCATGGCCCAAAAGCCTGAAAATTAGCCCACTTACACATAATTTTTCTTTTTTTATTTTTGGCCTTAAAAGTCCAAATAATTAAAGAAATTTTAAATTTGTGATAGGGTTAAAGCGGAAAAATAAAATATAAATAAAATGGATCAAGGTTAAAAGTTTTCAAAATAATTTTTAGCACGTCACTCCCTTTTAAGATTATTTATTAATCTTTTATATGCATGTGATATAATTCTATGCGTGGTTGTATATTTTTAATATAATATCTGTGTGGATGTGCATTAGACTATGAGTTTAGGGATCAGCCACGTTTCCAACATCTTTACTTTTCTGCAATTTTTTCTTTTTGAGAGAAATTTGTAAGTGAGGTTATACATGTAAAAAGAAGCTAAAGGACCACCAAAATGAGCTGAAGGCGTTTGCATAAAGAAGAAGAAAAGGGGGGCTTCTCTTTGAAGTTCCCGAGCTGTCTTTACTTTATCATGCACTTTTTGGATTAATGGGATGTAATTTCGAACTCTCTTTTTCTGTTGGTGTCGACTGGCTGATCCACATAGTTCTAATTTTACTTTCATTTCCTATATATTAAATGCGTGGATGTTAACTTTAAATAGTTAAATAATACATGCCATTATTTGTCTATGTTGCTAGATTGTTTAAATGGCCAGACTTGCGAATGTCGATTTTTCGGTCCTGAAGGTCGATGGGTCGAACTACTTGAGCTGGCAGTTGGATCTGAAGTTCCACCTGTATTCTCATGGGTTCAGTCTAACACCTACTGAAAAGGCAACAACAAGTACTGTCGTAGCTGAAAAGGATACTTCTAAAGAAGCCCCTAACACAGAAGAAGTTTCCGATATACTTAAGGCAAAAGCCATTATTTATATCATAAAACATTTATACTCGACCTTGAAGGACGAGTATCTTATTGTAGAGGATCCTTATGAACTGTGGGATGCACTTGAGGAGAGATACAGACATCAAAGGGATGTCATACTCCCTCGTGCGCAATACGACTAGACTCACCTCCGCATACAGGATACAAATCCGTAGTAGAGTATAACTCAGCACTATTCTGTATCACCTCACGCCTGAAGTTGTTTGGTGAGAATGTGACCGAGAAAATGTTGCTAGAGAAGACATTCACGTCTTTTCAGAAGGACATGATCCTCATGCAACAGTACCATGAGAGGAAGTTCACTAAGTACTCTGATCTGCTCTCATGCCTCCTAATGGCTGAAAAGAACAGAGATTTGTTGGTTTCCACCCACAACCTGCGCCCTCCTGGCTCCGCTCCACCGCCACCTCCCACAGAGTCGCTTTCCAGTCTTCCCAGAAGAAGAAGATGGATAAGAAGGCTAAGTTCCAGAAATGGAAAGAACAAAAGCAGCGGAAAAAGGCCACTCCTCAAGCTCCTCCCCAGAACCAGAAGTTCGTGGCAAAGAAGCAAAAGTGGACGCCCAACAAAGGTGGTACTCCCAAGAAAGACTGAGATGATAAGTGCTCTAAATGAGGAATGACTGGACATTGGTCCAGAATCTGCCGCACTCCCAAACACCTACAGGACCTCTACCAGTCAAGCCTCAAGCCTCACGCTGAGACAAACCTGATGGAAAGCGCAGCGTTACCAGAGACCACATGGATTCCAGAAGATTTCATGGGAGACGACACTCTTTAGTCATGGACTATAAACAATTCTTCTAGCAATGTATCTTGTTTTTCTAAAATGTATCTTGCTTTATGTCTTTCCTAAATTCCATGTCGAACCTTTAAGCATCTTAATGAAAGTAGTTTCTTTTTTCGTATTATTCATTGCTTGAATGTCTTTCTTATATAGATATGGAAACCAAATGCCTAGTGGACATTGCATCAACGCACTCAATCCTTCAAAACATAGACTACTTCACAAGCATCAGTAGTTATTCTGGTCCATTGAGAACAATCTCAGGACCTGCTGATAATTGAAGGATCAGGGGAAGCAATCATATTGCTCCCCGATCACACACTCATCACACTTAGAAATGAGTTTACTCCCCTAAATCAATCCGAAACCTCCTAAGCTTTAAAGATATCCGTTTAAACGGATATCACTTAGAGACGGTCGAGGAAAATAAAAAAGAATACTTGCACATAACGTCTCTTACAAATGGTACAAAAACCATTGTGGAATGTTTTAAGGGACTCCCCTCGGGACTCTACCAAACAAGTATTCAATCTCCAGAAATATTATTGACGGAGCACTTGCAGTGCCTCCAAACACCAGAATTCCAACTCTGGCATAGTAGACTGGGACACCCTGGATCTGTTATGATGTACCGCATCATAAAAAGCTCAAGGGGTATAAATTTGAAGAACCTGAAGATTCTTCAAAAAGGGAAATTCCCATGTTCACCCTGTTACAAGGGTAAACTAATTACGAGACCCTCTCCACTCAAAGTGGACTTGGAGTCTCCAAGCTTTCTGGAAAGAATCCACGGAGACATTTGTGGGCCTATACACCCATCAAGTGGTCCGTTCAGGTACTTTATGGTCCTGATAGACGCATCTACTAAGTGGTCACATGTGTGTCTACTGTCCACCCGTAACTCAGCACTGTCTAAGATTTTAGCTCAGATAATCAGGTTGGGGGCCCACTTCCCCGACTACCAGATAAAGAAAATTTGTCTGGACAATGCGGGGGAGTTTACATCACAAGTCTTTCTAGACTATTGCCAAGCACATGGCATTGCCGTCGAAGATCTTGTAGCGCATGTTCACACCCAAAACGGGTTAGTAGAATCTCTAATTAAGAGACTGCAAGGGATTGCTCTTCTATTATTACTTTAATCCCAGTTACCAGTGAATGCATAGAGTCATGCAATTTTGCATGCTGTATCCTTAATAAAATTAAGACCTTCTGGAGGTCAGTCATCTTCTCCTATGCAACTAGCACTTGGAGCCCCACCAATTGTCTCACACTTGAGAATATTTGGTTGTGCAGTATACGTCCCCATAACACCACCATAAAGGACAAAGATGGGTCCACAACGTCGCCTAGGCATTTATGTTGTGTTTGACATGCCCTCCATAATAAGATTCCTAGAACCCCTTACGGGAGACTTTTTCAAGGAACGTCTAGAAGACTGTGAATTTGATGAAACATCATTTCTAAGACTAGGCTCACAAACCAAGAAGCTCGAAGCTTCAGACTGTATCACTTGGAATACAAAGACATTAAGTCACTTTGATCTGCCCACAAGCCAGTGTGAGGAGGAGGTCCTGAAGATCCTCCATATCCAAAACACTGTCCATCTCTTGTCGGACAAATTTACTGACAACTAGAAGATTATCTGATCACACGTCCCTGCTGCTAACACTCCAGCTAGGATTTACATACCGCAAAATGGATGCAACCCGCCTGCAGCAGAAATGGTTGGATCTCTTAAAAAGAGAGGGCGACCACCGGGAACCAAGGACCAAGTCCCTCGAAAGGGTAGTACCCTTGGCAATGGTAAAACAATACCACCACAGGATGCTACTATAAGCCCTGCTCCCTCATCTCTCCCAAACTCTCAAATAGAGGAAAACCCGGGAGAAAATGAAGTTTCGATACATTATGTAGAACTGGGGAGTATTGGGACAGAAAGAGCACAACCATAGATGACACATTTGTGTGTAATATTGACATCAATATCGCATACTGCGACGATGATATTGAACCACGCTCTCTGACAGAATGTCAAAGCAGATATGATTGGCCAAAGTGGAAAGCGGAAATAGGAGTGGAGTTGGATTCACTCACAAAAAGCAATGTCTTCGGACCTATTGTCCAGACACCAAAATGTGTAAAACATGTGGGTTATAAATGGGTATTTGTTAGGAAAAGAAATGAACAAAATGAGATCGTTCGCTACAAAGCAAGGCTTGTAGCGCAGGGTTTTACCCAACGTCCAGGGGTGGATTTTGAAGCCACATACTCCCCAGTCATGAACGCGATCACCTTCCGATTCCTCATTTGGTTGACAGCTCAAGAGGGTTTAGATATGCATCTTTTGGACGTCGTAATTGCATACCTATATGGCAACTTAGACCGAGACATCTATATGAGATTGCCTGCCGGTTATTCCTTGCCTGCAGCACTAAAAGAGAGGCAATGTGACATCTACTCAGTGAAACTGCAAAGATCATTATATGGTCTAAAACAATCTGGAAGGATGTGGTATAACGGACTGAGCGATTTTCTTGCAAAACAAGGATTTACAAATGACCCAGTCTGCCCTTGCATCTTTATAAGGGCAAAGGCAATAGGATTTGTCATTATAGCTGTTTATGTGGACGACTTGAACCTCATCGGATCTCCTGAAGAGATCTCCGAGATTTCTAGAAGCTTGACAGAAACTTTCGAGATGAAAGACCTCGTAAAGTCAAAATTCTGTTTAGGTCTTCAAATAGAGCATCTTAACGATGGGATCCTGTTACATCAGTCAACTTACACATCGAACTTGTTGAAAAAGTTCCAAATGGATAAGTGCCACCCCTCAGTACTCCAATGGTCGTCAGATCATTGGATGTGCATAAAGACCCCTTCCGGCCGCTGGAAGAGGGGGAGTAAGTACTAGGCCCTGAAGTGACTTATCTAAGTGCTATCGGTGCACTCCTTTACCTGGCTAACTACACTCACCCTGACATAGCATTTGCAGTCAACCTACTAGCCAGATATAATGCGGCACCTACACAACGACACTGGGCCGGAGTTAAGCATCTTCTGTGCTACCTCCAAGAGTTCATAGACTTAGGTCTATTCTACAGTAATGGGGCAACAACAGGTTATGCTGATGCAGGCTACAGGTCCGATCCTCATACGGAGAAGTCTCAGACCGGTTACATGTTTACCTATGGCAGCACAGCCATATCCTGGAGATCTGTGAAGCAGACCATGACGACTGTGTCATCCACTCACTCGAAACTTCTAGCGATCCATGAAGCAAGTAAAGAGAGCTTCTGGCTACGCTCTGTGATCCAGCACATTCTCACATCCACTGGCCTGATGACCGGCGTCCTTGCACCTACACCACTCCATGAAGACAATGGAGCATGTACATCCCAGCTACGAACGGCTACATCAAAGGCGATAAGACGAAGCATATCTCTCCCAAGTTCTTCTAGACGCACGACCTTCAGAAGCAAAAGCAGATTGAGGTACAGAAGATCCAATCATGTAATAACTTGGTAGATTTGCTTACCAAATCCCTGCCTACTAGTATCTTTGAGCAACTTGTATATGGGGTTGGGATGAGGAGAGTGAGGAAATGTAAACTGGGTTAGGACGAGAGGACTATGAATGTATAGATACATAGAAGACTGATGTATATATTCATAGAAAATCTGCAAGCTTGAAGCTTGGTCAGATGAGGGGGAGTCAACTGCAGAGTTGTACTCTTTTCCCTTGGCAATTGGTTTTTTCCCACATGGTTTTCCATAGTCAAGGTTTTGATGAGGCAACCTCGTTGACTCTAGATCCTGAAGTATCCACCCCTAGACACATCCCTAAAACAGGGGAAGTTATGGATAAACTGTTCTTTATTTAACAAGGCAGTTATCCTAACTCAGATCCTAAAGAATCCACCTCTTATTCAATGTTGGTTGGATAAGGAGAAGTGTTATGAATAGGCCCATGAGGCCCATTGGGTATCCGGCCCATCATTGAAAGTTATATATATGAGGGTAGGGGGCTCTTAACCCCTTACACCTATTACTCTACTTTTCCCTTCACAACACACTCTATCTAATTAATGGCCATTCTCCCTTTTTTCTGCACACTAGATTTTTGGTGGCCGTCCTCTCTTTTTTTCTCGCTTGTGCACACTTTGTGATGGCCGGCCTCTATTTGATGCTAGGATTTTTGATGAGAAGATGGATGTTTGCCTAGAATGATTGATCTTGGAGAGGGGCCAACCTTGTACATAGTTTTGAACCCTAGTCCAAATTGAACACAAACTCGTGTAGCACTTGTGTTTCAAATGAACTTCTTGTGGTCAAGTTGCACATGAACTCCTAGATCTAATGCACATGAATGGGTCGGGCGCCTGCCCGAAGCGGACCGGGCGCCAGCCTGAAGCGGGCACCATTAGGCTGGGCACCCAGGCCCAAAGCGGGTCTGGGCCTGGGTGCTAGTGCCCTGCCCAGCTGGGCTTGGGTGCGCACCCAGCCCAGAACTGGGCTTGGGTGCCAACGCCCTAGCTCTGGTGTCTGGGCACGCCTGGGCGTGCCCCAAGCCCAGACATAGGCTAGGGCATTCTTCGGCACCCGGTTTTGGGTTTTTCTATGCTTTTCAAAGCTGGATTTTCATGTCACATCATATAAGACCGAAATCATCTTCGCAACCAATTGTGACCAATTTTTATGCATCATATGCATGTTCCTATTATTACTTGGGCGAGAATCTTAGCCTATGTGAGACCATATAGCCTAATTCTACTACATGTAGGACTCATAGCCCCTGATTACAGTGATCGCGAGCAGCAGTTGACATCCCTGGTTCGGCATCATCATTACGTGGTCTGTCCCTTGACATAAACATTCTCATGCCTACATTTGGCTATGTCAGTGATGAATTCCACAGTTTTATTCCCTTCGTCCACACTATGTCGCTGCGAAGCCTAGGGTATGGTTGATTGTCCACCCTTAATAACTTCGCGATCGATCAGTATCATTCAGTCTTAGCTTGTCTTTGTTAGATCATATCCAACACACCTCAGCCAAGGATTTAGCTAGTGACCGTACTGATTCCAGAACACTAACTCCCCACAAATGAAAGTGACAAATCCTCTCTTGGCCACTACTCCCCTCGTAGTCTTCAAGTGTCACCCAACCTAAGACCTTTCAGCAGGCCCTGCCTCGAAGCTATGTCAAAGATCTAAGTGACACCATTCACACAAAGGCTCGTACAATGGCCTCAAGTTAAAGGACCAGATTCCATATTATCACTTGAGAGCTACCATTGACAGTATTGTATGTGCTACCCATGTAGCAACTCTCATTGGGTCGTTCAGTGAACTCATTCTCTAATGAGCACATGTGTCTCGTCTCCGATTTCACTAAATCGAACGACTATGAGATCATCGCAACCAACACTTGGTGAAGACATAGCACACAATAGTCTGTCTGATATATTGATGTCCTTTCTAGATGCATCTATGACTACGAACAGTTTTAAACTTGTGCTACTAGTGGTCGAAGCACTTCTCCATGATCGTAAACCTTATCTTGGTACATGTTCGACATTGCTCTAAGTCTCAGGACTTTATCTAAGTATAAAATACAAACAAACATTTATGATTAGACTCGGATAGCATACTATCATTTTGAACACGATGTCCCAATTATAAATAATTAGCCTCGAGTGCACACATTTCCCAACAAGTATATCATTCGACTGAGAGATTACTACTCCCACCGTAAACTACGAACATATCTATAGTCCTTCGTAAGTACTTAAGTATGCTCTTCACGACAGTCCAATGCATTTCCCCATGATTTGATTGATATCGACTAACCACGCCAAGTGCATATGCGAAATCAGATCTAGTCCATAATATTGAATACATGATTGATCCTACAGCCAATGCGTATGGCATCTTGCTCATGCATGTTTTCTCCTTATCTATCTTGGGAGACAAGTCTTGGAGAGAGTTATTCCATGGCAAGCTGTTACCATACCACGCTTGGAGTTTTCCAAGTTAAATCTCTTTAACACGATATTTATGTACCTAGATTGGGACAATCTCATCTTCCTATTTGATCATCTCCATAGATCTTTTATACCGAGTATATAGGATGCCTATTCCAAATCCTTCATGGAGAAGTTTTGTGACAACCATACTTTGATTGATTCTAACATCTCTATGTTGTTACCAATCAACCGTATATCATCCACGTACAATACGAGGAATGAGACAACGCTCCCATTGAATTTTTGATAAACGCATGGATCATCATCATTTTTGACGAAGCCAAACTTTTTGACTATCTCATCAAATCATATGTTCTAGCTCATTGATGTCTGCTTTAGTCCACAAATAGACTTAAGCAATCTACAAGCTTTTCTCTCTCTCTCCACTGACTTCAAACCCCACTGGATGCATCATGTAAACACACTCTTCTAAATCACAATTTAGAAAAGTTGTTTTTACAACCATCTGCCAGATCTCATAGTCATAGTAGATGTTATAGCAAGCAAAATTCGAATAAATTTATGCATGGCTACGGGTGAAAATGTTTCATCAAGTCCATGTCAAGTCTTTGATGATATCCTTTAGCTACTAACCTTGCCTTGAAGGTCTCTACCTTTCCATCTGCACCGATCTTCTTATTGAAAATCCATTTGTTCCACATGGGTTTGAACCCTTTGGGAACATCCTCCAAAGTCCATACTTTATTAGTGTGCATGGAATCCGTTCAGATTTCATCACATCAAGCCATCTTGCAGAGCCCCACTCTGCATGGCTTCTTGGGAACTGGTAGAATCATCATCTTCCATGATGTTATCCTCTATTCCACCATCGAGGAGAAAATTGTAATATCTCTCAGGTAGATAAGAATGACTACCAGATCTCATAAATGGATGAGATTCATCAAGAGGAGTATTGATGTCTGGTTTTATCACTTCGTCCGTTGAAGTTTGTGTTTCTGGAACCTCTTTTAGATATGTCGATTTGCCTCGTGTCTCTTCAATGAGAGACTCTTTCTCAAGGAAGGTTGCATGCCGGGTAACAAACACCTTTTGTTTCTCAATGTGATAGAAAAGATATCCTTGAGAGTTCTTAGGATACCCCACAACTTTACACACAACGGATCTAGCCTCCAGTTTATCTGGATTGTGCATTTTTACATATGCTGTGTTAAGTATTGGACATCTCCCTACTTGGTGTTAATGATGAGCAAACATAAATAATTGTGACCAATCCCCTATTTGCAGTTAATTCATTGCCTAAGCATACCATGAAGATCAATTAGCAATGGATGACACTCAAAGATCAATGAAAGCAAAGGAAGTGGATTGGATGATCAAAGATGGTGATTGAAGCTCCTAGAAGACTTCAAGCTCATGCATTGGATAGAAGAGAGAGTTCTTCAAATGTAATCTTCTTGTTTCTCTTCTAGTGTGTAGTTTAGAAATAGAACTATGTTGGAGCACACACACTCTCCATTTCAGTCTCAGAAAATCATTAGATCAACTTTGCTTAGACTCCAATTCATTTCTCTCAAGAATGTGCATGTCATGGTTTCAACAGTCGACTGCTAAACGATTTACAGTCGCCTGTTTCAAAACAGTCGACTGTGTTTTGTTCTACAGTCTCCTGTTACGCATATACTCAATCAGTCAATTTTTGGGCTTTTAAGCTTTAACTCTATCAGGCGACTACTGTGCATTTCACAGGCGCCTGTCTTAGTGACAGTCGACTGTGGTTTGTTACTCAGTCGCATGTCTATCTTCAGCCCAAACCAATTCTCAGTTTGATCAGGCCAGTCGACTAATGTTATATTTACAGTCGACTGTCAATGCTTCAATAGTCATCTGTCTTTGAGCCTCTCTGAAGACTCAACTCTCTGGAAAATGTCAGGGGTTGTGACAGTCGTCTGTAGAAGGAATTACAGTCGCATGTTGAATTTACAGTCGACTGTCTTCTCTTCATCAGTCGCATGTTCTGTATTCCCAGACTTTTCTAGGACCTTCTTGACTTACCCTCATTACGGCCAGTCACCTGTATAAGGATGTACCGTCGCCTGTTGGTTTAACAGTCGACTGTCCACTCCTTACTAGTCGACTATCCACGTAGTAAGTTACCATCTGAATTCTCACCTATCCTCTGACACAGTGTAGCAGTCGACTGTGTGTTGTTCAACAGTCGACTGTCGCGAGTGCAGATTCTATCCGTTGGCTGTTTCTCAACAGATTTCAAAGGGGCTTTTAGGGATTTTGTTTGAAGGGTTTGAGAAAACTACAAAATAAGCCTCTTCTGTTCCATTGAGAGGTTGACTCACTTAAGATTCATTTGCTCAAACATTCAAGCTTTCTTTCCTCAAGATCAAAGCTCTCAAAATCTTAAAGCCCTAGAATTCCAATCTTCAATCTCTTGCTCTCCAACCTAGAACCAAAGAGAAATCTTCTAGGCATTTGGTGCAGTCAAGAGAAAGGGCTTTCCTCTCTTCCAAGAGAGTCATTCAACACATAACACACTCTCCTTCAAGTTCCACTTCAAGGCAAAGGTGATTGTAAGTGTTGTTAATTTCAAATTTCATAACGTTCGTTATTTGATTTACTCTCGGGTTGTGAGAGTAGTTTGCTTGCTTCCAAGTTGTGGGAGTCAAGGACAATCGAGTGTATTTCGATTTCACTTGTATGATTGCTACAAGTGGGTTTTTAAGGAAACCTCAAGTTATGGTTCTAACTTGAGTATCCGGTTGGTGTCTGGGTGAAAGGGACGTAGGATTACCGGGAACAAGTCGGAAAGTGACTTGGGTAATCCAAACCCTTGAAACATCCTTGCGTTTGCATTGTTTCAATTTGGGGTTTACTTTTATTCCGCATTATTTGTTGGTTAGGAATTTAATTTGGTGCAACTATCTTTTTAAATTGGATAAACACTATTCAACCCCCCTTCTAGCGTTTTCCTCATAGCCAGGGACCTTACAATTAGTATCAGAGTGCTGGTTTAAAGCTATGGCTTCCAACAACAACAACGTTCCTCCACCGACTTCACGCCATAATCACGATCGTGATGGAGCGTCCACAGTATTCGAAGGACAATCAACAGTGCGTCCTCCGCGTTTCAATGGTACAAACTTCGGCTATTGGAAATGCCGGATGGAGACGTTCCTAAGGAGTGCTTTCCTTTGGAGAACCCTCCACAAGGAATACGTCGAGCCCATCGAAGAGGATTTCGAAAATTGGACGCCCTCCGAGAAGTCCACCGATGTCAACAACGCAAAGGCAATGAACGCTCTTCATTGTGCGTTGGACCCCGGATGAGTTCAACAAGATATGCACATGTAAGAGTGCATATCAAATTTGGAACCATCTAGTCGTTACCCATGAGGGAACGAACAAGGTAAAACTTTCTAAACTATATGTTGCCGTGCAAAATCTCGATATGTTTCACATACAGGAAAATGAAAGCATAGCATCAATGTACGGACGTTTTACCGACATCACTAATGAATTGGAAGCTCTTGGACAAGTCTATTCCCAACAAGATAAGGTAAGAAAGATCATAATGGAAATGACCTCCAAGTGGAAAAGAAGAGCTATCGCCATCGAGGAGGTCAACGGCGTGAAGACTTACACAGTTGTGAATCTCATCGGCATTCTCATGTCTTACGAACTAAGACGGGAGAACCAATTGAAGATTCGAGCTATGATGAACCCTTCGAAGGCCACGAAGAAAGCTTTAGCATTCAAAGCCAACTATTATCCTCCGATAGTGAAGAATCAGAAAATAAGATGGATTTGGAGGAAATGGCTCAAATGGCAAAGAAGTTCCAATGCTTCTTTTGTAAAGGTAAATTTCCCTCCAAGAATAGATTTGAGTCTACTAATAACACTTTCTCTCTTTTCTTTAAGTGTAATAAGCCAGGGCACATCAAGAAGGATTGCACAATGCTCCGAAACAAAGAGAAGTGGAAGGCTCCGAAGTACCACAAGTCCGACAAGAATAAGAACGATAAGAAGAAAGGACTAGTCATTACATTCGATGACTCAAGTGGAGACTCATCAAGTGAATCCGATGATGAGAATGGTGAAAGCGCCCACATGTGTTTTATGGCCCGGGAAGATCCACTCTCCGATGAGAGTGATTCTGACATGGATGAACCCGAGGTTACAATGGATGAATTACGTATTGCTAATGAATAATTATTTGCTAAGTATCAATCTTTAATGCTTATATATACTAGCTTAAATAAACTATCTGTTAGCAAACCATCCATACCATGCATTATCAATAATGACACCATTGTTGATACACTAACTCTTGAGAAAGCAAATTTGGCTTCTCAAAATGTCACTTTGAGAAATGAGGTGAATACCCTCAAAACTCAACTAGATCAAACATATCCTAAGGATAATAGTGATCTAGCTTCACAACACACACAATTAGGTCTAGAGAATGATTCTCTTAAAACCCAAGTGTATGAGCTCAAAGCACGGGTGTCTACCTTGGATACCAATATTTCTTCTCTTAAGGAGAAATATGAGCTCATGTCCTCCCGTATTATGAGATTTAGTAAGGGGAAAGGACAATTGGACAATTTGCTAGCAAACCAATTTCCGGCCACACATCGTGTTGGTCTTGGTTTTGTGGAAGCGAATGCATCCAATGCTCGCACCTCCTATAGTGGTGTTACTATAGACTTTGTGAGGCCATCCTCCGGTGCATCCACAAGTAGTCTCAAAGACACTATGGGTAGCAAACCTACCAAGAAAGCCACCACTTCACCTTCACTTCCTTTTGGCAAGAAACTCGCTAAGGGTGGAAACCAAAAGAGAAGCCATGCTTACATGTACACCAACCGTCATTCACGAAGGAAATCTCCTACTTCACAAGTGGACACACATGACACATTTTATGCTACACACCCACGGACACGTGCAACATGAGAAATACGCATGCACGTGACCATATACACTCGTATGCTCATACGTATCATTCTTACATGTATGCACATCCTCCATATGTCATGCATGCCCCCATATGTTTCATACAATATGCATGTTCCTAAGCATGCATACAACCCACATATGTCAAACGCATATCCTCCTCCTCATTTTTATGCTAGAACTCATGTACCTAAGAAGTATGCACCACATAGAAATCAAACAAATATGCATGCAACTAGGAAAAGGACTCCAAAAACATACACTATTTGGGGTCCTAAGAACACTAGCCTAAATGATAGGAATGCCTATATTGATTCCTATTTCATGATATTATTATTAATGATAATTATGTTGGGAAGCGGAAGTCCACTTGGACTTGGCTTCCAGAGGGCTAATCCCCTTGGATCCAACAAAATTTGGGTACCATGAGCTTATGGTATACTATGTAGGTACCCAAGAAAAAGAAAGAGAGCAATAAAGGTCAAATAAGCTATAAAAGGAAAGGATGGAGACTCGATAGTGGATGCTCCAAACACATGACGGGAGATCCCTCACTACTCTCCGAAGTGATTAGCATCAAGGATGGTGCAACGGTCACTTTTGGATGTAATCAAAAGGGAACCATCATTGCAGTAGGTAAAGTCGGTAATCTTTCCAAACCACTCATTACTAATGTATATTTAGTTAGTGGTTTATGTCATAACCTTATCTTCATTAGACAAATTTGTGACAGGTTACAAGGTTAACTTTGGAGAGGGTATATGTAAAATTGTTGATTCTAATTCACATGTTTTATTTACCGGTATTAGGCGTAAAAATATTTATTATTTGAGCTTGCCTAAAACCGTAGAACATTGCTTAGCTGCTAAGACAAATGAACAACTATTATGGCATCGTCGCTTTGGTCATGTTCATTTAAGCACTTATATAAGTTAGCTAAGCATGATCTTGTCAAAGGTTTTCCAAAAATTGCTTTTAGTAAGAAAAACTTTTGTGATTCATGTCAAAGAGGTAAACTTAGTAAATCAACTTTCAAACTTAAAGAAGGCATAACTTCTAAGAGGCCAGTAGAATTACTTCATCTAGATTTGTTTGGGCCGACTAGAACCGCTTCTTTAGGCAATGCTCATTATGAGTTAGTTGTCGTTGACGACTTCTCTAGATTTACTTGGGTTTCATTTTTAACTAATAAGAATGAAGCCTTTGAAGAGTTTACCATATTTGCAAAGAAGACTCAAAATTTCTTAGGATCCACCATTATCACTATTCGTAGTGATCATGGAGGAGAATTTGAGAATGAGTCTTTTACAAAGTTTTGTAATGACACCGGGATAACTCACAATTTTTCTTTTCCTCGTGCATCACCACAAAATGGTGTTGTAGAGAGAAAGAATAGGACTCTTATTGAGTGTGCTCGTACCATGCTCCATGATAGTCATCTTGGACTACAATTTTGGGCAGAGGCGGTGTACACGTCATGTTATGTGCTCAATATGATCCTAGAGAGACCCCGAACGAACAAAACTTGCTTTGAGCTATTTTATAACAAAAAGCCACAAGTTAAATATTTTCAATTTTTTAGTTCAAAATGTTTTATCAAGAACACCTTTGGTAACTTAGATAAATTTGAGCCAAGATCCGAGGAAGGAATTTTTGTTGGATATTCCACAAGTAGCAAAGCCTACCGGATATACAACAAAACCTCTTCAAAGATCGAGGAATCACTACACGTATCATTTTATGAAGATCTTGATTTTCCTCATATTATTGATGATAGTGTAGATGCTATATGTGATTCTCTTAGTAATGTCAAGATTAATGATTCTATTATTGAGACTAACACTACTAATGAGATTGTTGAAGATGTTCCAAGTGAAGCAGAGATTTCCAAAGCTTACCCAACCGTTCGCAACCACCCTCATAACCAAATTATTGGAGATATTGGTGTGGGTGTTCGAACGAGGTCTAGAATTGAATAATTCTCTCATTGTGCATTCGTCTCTACCATTGAGCCAAAGAACATCCAAGAAGCATGTGAGAATAGCTCTTGGATAGTGGAAATGGAAGAAGAGCTCATGCAATTCGAGAGAAATGAAGTTTGGGAGCTCGTTGGTCACCAAGTTATTGGAACCAAGTGGATCTTCAAAAACAAGACCGATGAGAACGAGGTCATCACAAGGAACAAAGCAAGGTCAGTAGGCTACCGGCAAGAAGAAGAATTTTCTAAGTCTATGAAGGATGAATTCGAGATGAGCCATATGGGTGAGCTCAACTATTTCCTTGGACTGCAAATTCAACAAATGAAGGATGTGACTTTCATACATCAAACCAAGTACACATGGGAGCTTATCAAGCGATTCGGGATGGACTCGTCTTCAAGCAAAAGGACTCGCATGAGTACAACAACCCATCTACACAAGGATGAGTACAGAAAAGATGTAGACGTTCATTTATATCGAGGTATGATCGGTAGCTTACTCTATTTAACAGCTAGTAGACCCGATATCATCTTTTCTGTATGCTTGTGTGCTAAATATCAAGCTAGACCTAAGGAGTCACACTTGATTGCGGTCAAACGAATTTTTCGTTACCTCAATCATTCACTAGATTATGGGTTACTTTACCCTAAATCTAGCACATATGAGTTAATCTCATATAGTGATGTCGACTTTACCGGATGCAAATCCGATAGGAAGAGTATTAGTGGCACTTGCCATTTCCTAGGAAATTCCATAGTTTCTTAGTTCTCCAAGAAACAGAACTCGGTATCATTGTCCACGACTGGAGCGGAATATATTATCGCGGGTCTTGCATGTGCACAAGTTCTTTGGATGAGACACGCTCTTAAGGACTATGGTGTCAATTGTGATACTTGCCCAATTATGGTTGATAACCAAAGTGCTATATATCTTTCCATGAATCCGGTACATCACTCCTGTACCAAACACATAGATGTGAGACACCATTTTATCAATGATCATGCAGCTAAGAAGGACATCATCTTAGATTACATTGAAACCCAAAAACAAATCGCCGACATCTTCACTAAACCTCTTAAATAAGATTCATTTGTGAGGTTGCGTGGAGAATTAGGGATTATAGGTGAATCTGAAATTTAGGAGTTCACCCTTCATGATATATCATATTTGGACTCATATCATCATGTTACTTCCTTTCTTTTGATAAATTATATGTTTTACATATATTTGTTTTAAGAGAGGTTATTGAGATTTTGTTGATTTCGTTAGTTTTTGGTTTGTGTTAAGAGATTTGTGTGTTAATCGATTATATCTTGATATTGATTTCTTGATGAGATTTATGTTAGAGTATAGGTCCTAGGGTGAGTTGTATCTATCTTCTGGATTTTAACCTCACTGTGTATTTTTCGACCAGGACAGACAACTGTCTTTCATTTGACAGTCGACTGTCCTACCTTATCTTCTCATACAGCAGACTGTATCTTTCGCCCAGGCGACTGATGACTACTTTACAGTCGACTGTCTGATCGACAAGCGACTACAGTTTGGTCATCAGGCGTCTGTCCATTTCTTCAGTGGTCTCTATTTTTATCAACGAATTTCTTGATTCTCAGTTAGTCGACTGATGAGTAAAATACAGTCAACTGTCTCATCGACAGGCTACTGTGATTTACCCAACAGTCGACTGTCTGTCAACCTAAGCTCATCTTTTATCCTTTGAACCAGTCAACTGACAATAGTACATCAGTCAACTGTCCACTGTTATGGAGGTTCGTTAATTTGATCTGAGCAGTCGATTTTTCGATCCAACAGCCCAGATTCTTTTGACCCCTCATTATATCTATGAGAGACATCGATTCGACCGCACGTTTTCTCTCTCATCCGACTGAAAACTCCCTCGTCTTCCTGTTTTGAACTCCACCGTCGATCACTCCTCCATCGATTTCATGTCGTTTCGTAGCCTCTGTCCTCCATTCTTTCAATTGCTTGGTCATGTGTCTCCCTTTCTGTCGTTCACCACCGATGAGGTTTTGTTCACTCTCCTGTCGATTCAATCGTTCGCTCTGTTCTTTTGTTTCGATCGTTTGATTACACAATGGCACCCAAGACCAAGGGGAAGGCTGTTGCTCCTAAACGTACTTGGATTTCTAAGTCGACCATTGTCAAAACCAAGCGACCCCGCAAAGCCCGCACCAAGAGAGCTGACCATCCCTCCGATTCGTCGAGAGGCTTCTCCCTCTTCCTCCGATGCTGAGCCTCTTGTGAAGCGTTCGTGCAAGCACGTTGGTGTTCACATCAACGAGGCAGTTGCTGCGGCCGAACATGCTCCTGAGTCTAGTTTCGATGACCAAACACCTGCCATGCCTCCTTCTAATCCTCTTATCCATATTTGTTGTGACGACACTTGTCTGGAAAAGTTCCATTCGTCTTCCTGTTTTGAACTCCACCGTCGATCACTCCTCCATCGATTTCGTGCCGTTTCGTAGCCTCTGTCCTCCATTCTTTCAATTGCTTGGTCGTGTGTCTCCCTTTCTGTCGTTCACCACCGATGAGGTTTTGTTCACTCTCCTGTCGATTCAATCGTTCGCTCTGTTCTTTTGTTTCGATCGTTTGATTACACAATGGCACCCAAGACCAAGAGGAAGGCTGTTGCTCCTAAATGTACTTGGATTTCTAAGTCGACCATTGTCAAAACCAAGCGACCCCGCAAAGCCCGCACCAAGAGAGCTGACCATACCTCCGATTCGTCGAGAGGCTTCTCCCTCTTCCTCCGATGCTGAGCCTCTTGTGAAGCGTTCGTGCAAGCACGTTGGTGTTCACATCAACGAGGCAGTTGCTGCGGCCGAACATGCTCCTGAGTCTAGTTTCGATGACCAAACACCTGCCATGCCTCCTTCTAATCCTCTTATCCATATTTGTTGTGACGACACTTGTCTGGAAAAGTTCCATTCCTTGATAGGGATCAAGCTCCTTCGTGAGTGATTTATTATTTATCAGGCCTTCACTGCCGAGAGACTCTCAGAGATTCTCTCATCACCCATTTGGGTGATCTTTTTCGATACTCCCGTATCGACTCCCCACTTGCTTATCTCTTTCTAGTCAAACTATTCTATGCGAACTGCATTCACGGTGCATATGCTGACACAAAAGATATAGACACCATGGTTCAGGGGACCCGCATCCGTCTTGGCCCTACTCTCTTAGGGACCATTCTTAGGATCCCCTCTACTGGCTCCCTTCCTGCTGACATCTCTATTTCAGATGTTAGTGATCTTGATCAGGCAATCCTTCAGGACATGTTTCCTGTGATCCCTGCTGTTCTCTCTTCTGGAGTCAGGGCCTCCATGTTCTCGGCTAAGGGTTGGGTTGTTCACCTTGTGGTGAAGTCCAACATCCTGCCGAAGTATGGATCTTCTGACCAGCCCTCCCAGGAGATTCTGATGTGCATGTATGCTATCTTTTCTGGCATGTCAGTAAACTGGGCCGGCGTCCTCCTTGATAGGATGGATAAGGTCGAGTTTACTACTGCTTCTTCCTACATTCCATATGGTAGTCTCCTTACCTTCGTTTTCCGTCACTTTGGTGTTGATTTGACTCATTTCGAGCCATTAACTCTTGGTCCTCTCCTAGATACTTCTGTGAAGTCGAAGTCCTCTTCAGATTTACAGTCAACATCTAAGAAAAGGCAACCTACATCTGCTCCTTCGTCATCCACCATTCCTCCAGCTGACCAGCCATCTACCTTTGCTGCACCATCTCATGACCCTTTGGTCGAGATGATTTCTGGTCTTTATGAGTTGGCCTTTTTGTTGTTCCAGCATCAGGGAATTCCTTTCCCTGAGCACCTCAGACGTTTTGTTCCACCTCAGCCTACTCAGCCTCCTCCACCTACCTTCACTGAGATTATTGAGCATCCTGGTGTTTCTGCTCCCCAGGGTGTTGCTGCTGCTGCTACTCCTGGAGTACCAGATCGTTTTGGCCTCCTCCTCTGCTGCTGCTAGGGACACTCACCCTTAGACTTAGACTTTTTGTTAGGGTTGAGTGTTTGAGTGCTTTTGTACGGTTCATATAGTTTTGTAAGCTGATGTTGTTTGGATGATATTGTATTTTAATCATTTTGTGTGTGATATACATGGTACTTTGGATGTATTTTGTGTCCTTGTAACTTTGACCATATCTATATATGAAAATGAAGTTTCTATTTCTGTTTCACACAATGTATCATTGTCTATCTTATATGTGTGAATTTTGTGAACATGTCTCTTTGTATGTGATATCATTTATATAATGAGATTTGAGACAATTTTTTATTGTGACCCATAATGTTGATATTGGACTTTCATTCCTTTAGTCAGCTAAAGTTTATGATTTGGTTTATGATTTTTTGATTTATAAATCTTTAGACTCTTGTGATCGTTTTCGTACTTATTAAGCACTATTGTTGTTGTTATTCTACTCCCACCTTTTGGATAATGCCATAGGGGGAGAGAAATAACATATCGTAATTATGTGCTAAGTAAATTCTAATCAAAACTAACTTGAATCTAAGATTGAAGTTGCCTTAGATTCAGGGGGAGTAAGATACAAAGAATATGGATTATAAAATCTTAGATTTCATGAATTCAAGCATATCATTCCATTCATATTTATCTTACTCATTTGCTTCATTTGATCTATAGATGCCCTAATATTTATTGACTAACTTGATTGGCATCTATGTAGGGGGAGTAAGTTTTCTTTAAGCATAATTATTTATCTCTTTGTTTATGTTTGTTTGTCATCATCAAAAAGGTGGAGAATGTTGAGTATTGGACTTCTCCCTACTTGGTGTTAATGATGAGCAAACATAAATACTTGTGACTAATCCCCAATTTGCAGTTAATCCATTGCCTAAGCATACCATGAAGATCAATTAGCAATGGATGACACTCAAAGATCAATGAAAGCAAAGGAAGTGTATTGGATGATCAAAGATGGTGATTGAAGCTCCTAGAAGACTTCTAGCTCATGCGTTGGATAGAAGAGAGAGTTCTTCAAATGTAATCTTCTTGTTTCTCTTCTTGTATGTAGCTTAGAAGTAGAACTATGTTGGAGCACACACACACACACATCTTTATTTCAGTCTTAGAAAATCATTAGATCAACTTTGCTTAGACTCCAATTCATTTTTATCAAGAATGTGCATGTCATGATTTCAACAGTCAACTGCTGAACGATTTACAGTCGCCTGTCTCAAAACAGTCGACTGCTGCACATACTCAATCAATCAATTTTGGGCTTCTAAGCTTTAACTCTATCAGGCGACTACTGTGCATTTCACAGGCGCCTGTCCTAGTGACAGTCGACGGTGGTTTGTTACTCAGTCGCCTGTCTATCTTCAGTCCAAACCAATTCTCGGTTTGATCAGGCCAGTCGACTAATGTTGTATTTAAAGTCGGCTGTCAAATGGTACAATCGACTGTCAATGCTTCAATAGTCGTCTGTCTTTGAGCCTCTCTGAAGACTAACTCTCTGGAAAATGTAAGGGTTTGTGACAATCGTCTGTAGAAGGAATTACAGTCGCGTGTTGGATTTACAGTCGACTGTCTTCTCTTCATCAGTCGCATGTCCTGTATTTCCAGAATTTTCTAGGACCATCTTGACTTACCCTCATTATGGCCAGTCGCCTGTATAAGGATGTACAGTCGCCGGTTGGTTTAACAGTTGACTGTCCACTCCTTAACAGTCGACTGTCCACGTGGTAAGTTACCGTTTGAATTCTCACCTACCCTCTGACACAATGCAGCAGTCGACTCTGTGTTGTTCAACAGTCGACTGTCACGAGTGCAGATTCTATCCGTTGGCTGTTTCTCAATGGATTTCAAAGGGGCTTTTGGGGATTTTGTTTGAAGGGTTTGAGAAAACTATAAAAGAAGCCTCTTCTGTTCCATTGAGAGGTTGACTCACTTAAGATTCATTTGCTCAAACATTCAAGCTTTCTTTCTCTCAAGATCAAAGCTCTCAAAATCCTAAAGCCCTAGAATTCCAATCTTCAATCTCTTGATCTCCAACCTAGAACCAAAGAGAAATCTCCTAGGCATTTGGTGCAGTCAAGAGAAAGGGATTTCATCTCTTCCAAGAGAGTCATTCAACACACAACACACTCTCCTTCAAGTTCTACTTCAAGGCATATGTGATTGTAAGTGTTGTTTATTTCAAATTTCATAACTTTCGTTATTTGATTTACTCTCGGGTTGTGAGAGTGGTTTGCTTGCTATCAAGTTGTGGGAGTCAAGGACAATCGAGTGTATTTCGATTTCAGTTGTAGGGTTGCTACAAGTGGGTTTTTAAGGAAACCTCAAGTTAGGGTTCTAACTTGAGTATCTGGTTGGTATCCGGGTGGAAGGGACGTAGGATTATCGGGAACAAGTTGGGAAGTGGCTTGGGTAATCCGAACGCTTGAAACATCCTTGCGTTTGCATTGTTTCAATTTGGGGTTTACTTTTATTCCGCATTATTTGTTGGTTAGGAATTTAATTTGGTGTAACTATCTTTTTAAATTGCATAAACACTATTCAACCCCCCTTCTAGTGTTTTCCTCATAGCCAGGGACCTTACACGCTGTACAACCACATATCTAAACAAATTTAAGATTAAGTCTTTTCTTAGTCAATATCTCATATGGAGTGATAGGAATGGGCTTGGACGGGACCACGTTCAATATGCGCAAAGCCATTTTAGGGCATATCCCCAGAAAGTAAGAGGTAACTCAACATTACTCATCATGGATATTGCATCATATCCGATAAGGTGTGATTCCTTCTATTTGACACACCATTGTGTTGTAGTTTGTATGGAGGAGTAACCTGAGAGAGAATCATATTCTCTTTTAGAAATGTAAGGAATTCCAAACTTAAGTATTCTCCCCCTCGATCTGATCGAAATATTTTAATGCTCTTCCCAATATGTTTCTCTACTTCACACATATACTCTTTGAACTTTTCAATTGCCTCAGATTTGTGTTTCATCAAGAACACGTATTCATATCTAAAGAGGTCATCAGCAAAATTGATGAAGTAAGAATTCCTCATTTAGCTTGAGTAGACATTAGGCCACATACATCAGTACATATGAGTCCCAAGAGTTCACCAACTCTTTCTCTTTGTCTTACAAAGGGAGTTTTAGCCATTTTTCCTTTGAGACAAGACTTACAAGTTGCAAACGATTCATAATCGAAAGGATTTAGATATCCTTCTTTATGCAATTTTATAAGTCTCTTCTCGCCAATATGGAATAGTCTACAGCGCTAAAGAAAGGATTCTTTTATACTTGGGGTTTTATTTTTGTTAATATTTAACACAATGCCCACATTCAAACCATATACACCAATGCATAGAGTACCAAAGCAATAAGATATGTCTTTATGGAAAATGTTCATAACATTATTCTTCACTATGAAATTGTATCCTTCCTTATCTAATAAGGATATGGATACAATATTACATATCATGCTTGGTAGATAGTAGCAATTGCGTAAAACAAAAATTTTCATTCTGATAAGCTAAGGTAGAATTCCCATATGGCGATGGTAGCAACGCTTACTCTAGTCCCTAGTTGTAGACTAATTTCACCTTCCTTCAACCTCCTACTTTTCTTAGTCCCTTTAAAGAATTACAGATGTGAGAACCAGCTCCGGTATTCAATACCTAAGTAGTAGGAGATATGTAAAATATGTTTTGAATAACATATGCTAGCCATGCCCCTTTCTCTTTATGGACTCCAAGTAGTCATTGCAGTTCATCTTCCAATGGTCTTACTTAAGATAGTAATGGCATTGGTGTGATGACTGTACCTCTTTTGTCCCTTTCACCATTTTGACGCCACCCTTAGACTTGGTAAGCTTCTTCTTTTTCCCTTTAGCAGATGGCTTGGGTGGAGAAGGAGCCTTAGCAAGCATAACCAGTGTCTTATCTCTAAGAATGGAGCTCTCAGCCTGCCTCAACATATTGAGAAGCTCTAAAAGTGTGCAATCCAGTATATTCATATGAAAATTCATTATGAACTAAGAGTAGGTGTTGGGAAGGGACTGAAGAATTATATCAATATATAATTCATTGTCCATAATACACCACAACTCTACAAGTTCCTCGATGTAACTAATTATCTAAAGGATATGATCTTGAACTACAGATCGAACCGATAACCTCCCTTGCAACAATTTTTCGAGGTCTCTAATCTAGCTATTCGAGATTGCTCTTTATATAACTCTTTTACATAGAAAAATATGGATTAAAATTCCATATTCTCTTGTTGTCTTTACAACTCATTGTTCATGGATGCAAGCACGAGACATTTGGCTAACTCATAGTCCTGAGTCCAAATTTTGAAAAGTTCTTTTTCTTCATCTGAGGACTTATCCGTTTGGGTCTTAGAAGGTGATTCATCCAACACATGAAATTTCATCATAAGCCAATGCTATCTTTACGTTTCTCAGCCAGTCTTTGTAATTAGGTCCAGTGAATTTGTTTCTGTTAAGGACTAATTTCAAACCAGTCATAAAGCTACAAAGGAATTTTTAAAGTGTTACGATAACGAAGCAGATGTTCTTAAAATATGATTTTCATCTAATTATTTCTCCCACTAATTATTACAAATATCTTCAACCTAAAAGATATCTGAAAATTATCATATAATTTCTTCGTAGGAATTAAAATCCAACTATATTAAGTTCGATAACTTTGACCTTCACCAACAAGTTATCACACTTTATAGGTGGTAAACAAAATATTTGTTAATTGCAACACTTTGCAACTCTCAATTATGGCTTTTCCCCTAGCCCTTTATGACCTTGACATTCGCCAACGAACCATAAAGTCTAGTCAAGTCCTACTTATCATTTCATATTAAGTAGGATGTGAGCAATGTGCCCTTGACCTTCGCCAACAAGGCCCATCGTCATATCCCCTGAATCTATCTTATGGTAGCAAAGATGCATCGCCTAGATTAGAACAACCAAGGCTTGATCTTTACTAACAACCATACTGTCAATCTAGGCACTCTACATTTTTGAAATGATGGAGAGCTATGGATAATCCTTAAAATGATTTTGAACATAATAGATTTGATGTTATTGGATCATGTCGATGGCAGACAACACTAGAAGGGGGGTTGAATAGTGTTGTGTATAAAGATAAAACTTTTTCGTGAATATTATAAACCCTTCTAATCAAGTTGCCTAAGTCTCCAAGAAGTGTTATCTGATTTGGTACTTAATCAACATAAATATTAGAGCTTGTAATAAGATAAAGATAATAAGCACAACAGAAATAGATCACAAGCAGTATAATGAACAGAAAGACAATAAGAGTAGTCACAGTGCAAACACCAAGAATTTATTCTAGTTTCTCACAACCTGGGTACGTCTAGTCTCCGATCTCCCTCGAGATTTAATCCACTATTGCAAAACCTACAATACACTTACCTCGCTCCACTTGCTAGGATTTCCTAACCACCTAGTTACACCAAAACTAGGATTTCAAACCAACTACAACAACACTATACCGATCGACTTACCAACGTCATTCTGTAAGGCGTACAGACCTTTGTTGATGATCGTTACCCCCTTTTGATCCAATAGCCAAAATATGGAGCTTTGTGTTTTATGTGGCTATATAAAAGAATTAAAAAAAACTTGATCTCAAACTAATGTATATGAAAAAATAAAATAAGAGATAACAAATAACTTGAATCAAATCTCTTGAAGATTAAAACTTTGAGAGTAGATATTAAAAATCAAACTAATCAGAGGCCAAAAGGTTTCTAAAAGGATCAAAAGAATTAAGCACAAAAGAATTAAAATTATGGCCAAAAGAGAGCTTTTTAAGAATGAGAGCTTTTGAAAAATTGCTTGAAAATTACAAGAAATTGTTCAAATATTGATATATAAAAGTTCTAAACTCTCTGGCAGTTAAAAAGGGAAAAACAAATCAAATCGAGTTCAAAAATCTCTCCTCCAACGGCTAGAAACGACTAGTTTGTGTAAATCACATTTTCCATTAAAACTGACCGTTTGACTCAGATAGTCGGCTATCTCCAGGAGATAGTCGGCTATTTTCTTGCCGATAGTTGGTTATCACAATGAGATAGTCGACTACTACAGTCAAGAAATTTTTAATTCAAATCATGCTCACAGATAGTCGGCTATCGGGGTATGGATAGTCGGCTATTCTATGACACATTAGTTTTTCTCTATGAAAATACTTTGAAATCATTTAAAAAATTATATAATAGTTTAAAACATATTAATACAAGTTAAAATCATTTCTCTAGTATTTGGGTGTGTGTGTGTGTGTGTGTGTGTGTGTGTGTGTAGCTCCAAGATTTAGCTTTTACTAACTAAGACTCGTACTTACACAATTTTATACACTTTGACTCTTTGAGTCTTGTCTTGCTTGTCTTGGGCCATTGGGTCTTCATTTTGGTCTTCAATTGATTCTACATTTGTTCCATGTTTTGACTCTAGAAATGGCTCCATGATCATAGCTTACATGTCATCATTTTTGATCTACGCCACATCTTAGTTCTCATGGCTTTATCACATTGTTCATCATATTGTTTACATCATATACACACTTGAATTAAATCATTAGTACCATATCATTTGTGAACATCATCAAAACTCCACTGAGGTGGGTCTCAATTTCCTAACACTCTCCTCCTTTGGATGACGACAATAAAAGATATAAAATAGAAAATATAATATGAGAACTTGAAAATTAACTTACGCTTCCCTTACAGAGATGCATGATTGCCATGGAGAAGTTACGCCCCCTGCATTAAGGCTGGTTAGAGATAAGCAGAAATATGCACATCATTTCATATTATATTCCAAGTGTGTTAGTAAAACAATCTGTCACAATATCATCAATATTATATGCCATGAACATCATGACAGTATCAATAATAACATTAATAATAGTATTAACAATGAAGTATTATTTTATATGCACAATGAAGTAATATTTTATATGCATTACATGCTTTCTCCCCCTTTGTCACATCAAAAAGAATAAAGATATTTTATATCACGTGACAAATATATTAAAGAGAGATTATAACCAATTTATTAAATGAAAGATATTCAATAAGCAAAAACATGTTTTATTAGAAGCATAACCATAAGCATATGCATAAACATGAGCAAAAGAAATTAATAGTGATACCATGTAGCTAAAATTATATCTCAATATCTACACACTTATACATGTCCTTTAATAATCATATTTTAAGAATTAATTTGAAATTCCACACAGCATTGAGCATGAATCATGGATAATGACAACATAAAAGTTTTACATACCACATCCTTACATATCCAACCAAAATTGTAAGGTGTCTTAATACAAACCATATCAAACCAAAGTTTAAAGTTTTATAAGAATACAAACCAACTACTAATAATGTTACGCATAAAAATATATAACACAAATATCCTTCGCCACAACTCATTGTTTGCACATCTTCTTCTTGATCTCCGCAATCTCCTTTTGAACTTCCTTGATAACTACGTCGGAAATATCAAGCCTATCAGTGATTGCTTGCTTGAGTTTGTCCATCCTTTCAAGCAAGTCACCTCTTATGGAGTTCATGGTGTCCCTCAGCTCAAGTTGCATTTTCTGACGTCCAGAGAGAATGGCTTCTTGGAATGTCGCAAGGTAGGGTGGTGGCTCCATAGATGAGGATGATGAGGCTAGGGGTGGAAAAATAAGCCCGGCCGACCCGACCCGACCCGAACCCGACATCCTTAACCGGGTACGGGTAGGGGCCAATACGGGTCAAGTAGGAAACGGGTTGACCCGACCCGACCCGGATAAAATCCGGGTCGGGTATGGGTTTGGCATGTCAACTCGGATGACCCGAATTCGACCCAGTTTACTTTTTATCTATATATAAAAAATTTATATAATAACTTCAATTTACAATTGCTAGGGGAGTTGTGCTTATACAATTTGAATTGTTGTCCACTTCTTTAAGAGGTCTTGGATTCAATTCACTTTACATACAAGTTTTTAGTTAATTTTATTACTTTTGTTAATAAAATGGTAACATTAATTATACTTCCTTGCTATCATCAGTGTGGTTTAAACGATGAGTTACTGGAAATTATGCAACACTTAATAAATTGTCGGTGGCTCTTAATAAATAGCTGGATATCGAAAAAGGAGCAATCGTGTATAAGTCAAATCTTAACCCGACGGGTTAACCCGAACCCGACCCGAAAATTTTCAGGGTCACCCGAACCCGACCCGGTTTCAATCTGGGTCGAGTTAGGGTTTACCCCTATCCGGTCGGGTCAAATCTGACCCGACCCGAACCCGAACCCACCCGACCCGTTTGCCACCCCTAGATGAGGCTTGTCCATGTTGCATAGGTTCATCTTCTGATTCATCTTCATCCTCTTCAGCTTAACTAAGAATGTTCTTGGAAGGATCATGATGGAGTCTCATTTTATTGAGTGCATGTGCATCTAACCTAGTCATAGGTTCTATGAAATGGATCTTACTATCAACATCTATCCCTGCTCTAAGAAAGAGATGTGGGAGAAAATGTCCATGATGGAGAGGATATGCGAGATTAGTGGAAGTGGCACTATGAATAATATTGATCTGTGCCTAATCAACCTTGATGCCTCCAAGCATGGCATAGATGCATTTTGCTTGGTTGATAGATAAAATTGCTCTACTTCCTCCTTTCTGATTAACATTGTATGAGAGAATATTTGTTGGGAAACATGTAATGGGTTGGAGATCACTAGTAGGTAGGGATGCTCTATATGACCTTTCCTCTAGATACATTACTCTATGACTGTTTGCATCATTCATAACAATTTCTCTCAGAAGTGCTCCAGAGCTAGGAATACCCAATCTAAGACCTAGTGCATAAGTATCTAGTGTCATCTGGACGTTTAAGACTTTGGTGGTGAACCTAACACATACGAAAACTCTATCGGTGGCTATGTTGGTGTAGAATAAGTTCATGAGTCTCATGAGTTAACGCTTGAAAATAGGGTTTTGAGCCCTTGGAATTCTACGATACTATATATCCCATAATTCTCCAAATCTTAATTTTGATAAATCTCTTTTGAAGGATGGTTTTGTTAGAGTTTTTGTCAAACGTAGAGATTAACTCTGGTGTATTGAGATATTAGATTATGATCTCCCTCTCTGAGAGTGCGTGTGAGGGTTAAGAAGAAGAAGCAGTTGATATCTTCTTCTTGGAGATGGGTGCTCTATGCCTATCCATGATGCAAATGAAGTTCTATGAAAATATATGGAGCTAAAGAGAGATGTTTATACCTAGAAAATATGAAATCTCTACCAAAAATGTTCAAGAAATCCTTTGTAGCTTTGAGAAAATGAAGAAAGTTTTAGTGGGTTTGAGAGTTGGGGGCTCAAAGAGATATGAAAGAGGTGAAAGGTTGTGGTAAAATTCTAGGGTTTTATCTTGAGAAAGAGAAATCCAAGCCATATAATTTAGATGGAGGATCAAGATGTATTTTACCTAAAGGGTTTGAGTAAAAGACTATGGTAAAAATTCAATAAGAATCAAAGAGACCCAAAATTTTCAACCCAATAGTCGTCTGCAAAAATGGGGCTGACAGTCGATAGTCTGCTATCGGCTCTGCGATAGTCGGCTAGCGCGGGGCAGGGAATTCTAACTATGTGATCGGGTAGTCGGATAGTCGGTTATCTCTTTGGATAGTCGGCTATCTTCTAACTCCTATTAAATCTAAGGCTCAAATGAACTCTAAATAGTGTTAAACAAATTTCTAATTAATTCTAATGAATCTAACATCATTCTAACACTTCATAATGCAATCAAGAGAATATATAAACATTTATATGGAATAAATCAATTTAAATGTCTTACAAACTTTATTGGCTCCTCCTTCTTGACATGTATGAAGTTAGAATTGCAAGAGGAGCTTGTTTGCTAATCCCTTCAAATTTTGAGTACCTGAAAATAAATCATAATAATTTTGGTACCCCTTTTCTTTAGGGTCTGAGGGATTAGTCATGACATAAGGATGTCATTTTATAGGAAACCAGACCCAATGAGGTTTAGTATTCTCATCATGTACATATATAAAAAATTTATTGTAATGGACATTAAGCTAAAATTAGTCACATACATGTCTTTCATTTGGTTCGTCCCGTTCTTGGAAAAACACACTTGATAAACATGTTCCTGGATTTATAATGCTTGACAATATGCCTAGCTACATGGCTAGGATGAGATTGATCAAATCCTAAGCCAGTTCTACTCCCCGATAGTTTTTACTTCTCAATCAAGTCATCAAGTGTTCCTTTTCCTTTATTGAACATATCCAAAATTTTGTAAAGATCATCGTACTTGCCTTTTGTGGTGGTCAATAACTTATCTAAGTCATATATCGTAGTATGAAGTCCATTGATCTCATCAATAAGAGTTCTATTTTTTATCATCAAAATGTCATTTTTGTTTTCAAGTTCTTCTCTTCTCTTGGTGCATGTCCTCAAATTCTTATCCAACTTATGGTGATATCTAATTAATTTTTCTTGTACATTGCATAATTCCGCATATGCATCTTTAATATCAAATTCATCATCATCAGCATTATCATTGCTAGTCTTGGTCATCGTTACTAAAATGATGCGATGAAGTCGGAGGGGTATCTGTTCTTACCTTGGCAGAAGTCGAGGCCATGAAACACATGTGCGCTTGTTCTTCCTGCTCTTCTTTGTCATCAGATGAGGTTGACGAATCGTCATAAAGGGTTTTCTGGGTCCTTAGGGCTATAAAATAGACGTTCGGCCTAAGTCGGTCGGACGACGAAAACAAATTAGCAACGAAAAAGCAGACTTAGAAAATTTTAAATCAAAGCCCTAAAGATTAACAACCTATCCAAGATCTCTATTATCCCGGGGTTGGGTCCGACCAACCCCTAAGGATAGATCTATCTAACATTTACAATTTATAAATGCTTGTTTAATTTAAACTACATACCTTTCACTTCGTTTCCGCAGAATACGAAGCATCGTTTTCAGCAACATTTCTTTGGCCCCACGATGCTTCTTCCCAGCCGAACCGTGTCCCGAGCGACACCTTGCCTCGAGCCGAACCGCTTCCCGAACCGCACCGCATCCCGAGGCGAGCAACACCCTTGTCGCTGAGCCAACCACGCGTCGAAGAAGATTTCACCTTGAGTGGATCCTTCGTCATGACTTCGGATCCGATTCGTGCTCCTTCGTAGCTTTGCTAGAGCCCGAACATGAGCAAGGAAGAAATTTAGGGAGACAGAGAATAATTAGTTTAAGCTTAGATCCGAGCTTGCTCACGTTTAATGGAGCTACTCACATCTGGAGCTTGGGACGAGTTTCAAGGAGGGAGTAGGCCCCATTTATATAGGTGGCTGACTCCTCCTCTTTACTCCATATCTGATGTGGAACTAAAAATTTTGGAGGAAAAATTAATTATAGTTTGCCTTTCACAAAGGCCAAACTTTAGCGAATTTTTGCTCCATCACAGTTGAGCTTCGCAAGTGATACAACCTATCAAATCAAAGAGGGTTGAACGATGAACGCGTAGGAAGAAACGGCACTCCATTCCGAGTCCATTTGACCCCTCAAAAGAGCATCCAAAGATAGCCCAAAACTCTGTTTTTTGCAAAAAAAAACGAGCCGCCACAAAAAGCAGCCACATGGTTCGGAACCCTATGTGGTGGGGCCCACTATGTGGACCCCACCTCCCTATGTGCACGCCTATCCCAGGCTGGGCGCATGCCATGCATGCCCAGTATGGCACGCGCCCAAATGGCGCCCTTTAAAGGGCGCCAGCCGATGATCTGCCTGGCCCATTAGGCCGGGCCTTTAAAAAAGGCCTCCCCTTTATTATTTTTTAAATCAGTCTTTTGGGTTGAAATAAAATGGCTTGGGGCCATTATTGTTTTGGCTATATCTTGTGGCATCCATTTTGGACGCTGTTGACCAGGCGGGCGGGCCCCGCCCCGTTTTTTGATATATTTTTTTCTTTTATCTCTTTTACAATAGCTTTACTGGGCCTTTTTAATCCCCAAAAATTGCTCCAATGTCCGAAAAATATGGAAAAATAGCCGTTGGATTCGGAAAATAGCAAGCTTTACCTGAAAAATAATATGAAGATAAAATTAAGCATAAAATGGTATTTTGCGTATAAACAAGCGATATGCACTAAAATTAAATGATCTTTCAATAATACATGTATTAGAGATCAAATATATATTAAATATACGTAAAATACAATCAAATGAGGGGGGTAATAAATGCAATATTCTCTCAGAATCACACCCCCAACTAGCTTTTTGCTTGTCTCTTCGCAAAATAAGCGAATATTCCAAAAATATATCTTACACCCCAAAAAAACGAATTAAGAATAAAATTACCCAACAAAGTTCAATAACTATCATGGGTTTTCATGGACTAATGCAAAATTCTATAATTTTATCTCAATCCACACATATTCAGTGTCGCACAAATGCAATTGTTTAATCAACAGGTAATCACGTGTCCTAGGATGTAAATTTCCTAAGACTATGCCATCACAACATCCAAATCATAAGATCATGATCTTGAATCCACTCAAAATATCTCATCTCTTTTTGTGCTTTTTTTGAACTTTTTAGAGCAATCATGTAACGAGCGTTAGGTCAATGACTTCCAAACCAGATGGTCTTAGGGCATTAGGTTTTGAAAACCCCCTCAAACTTAATAACTCGAAATGTCTAAAGATTATTATGCACTCCCCCATACTTTATTTTTCGGCGCGAATCCCGATGATTCCTGAGGCACGAGGACCCGGCTACTAAAAGAAGTTGGAAGAACGGTGCATTTTATTCACTTTTTTTTGCTTTTCTTCGTCTTTTTTTGACATGAGACATGTTTGAGTAAAATTATCCATCATCTACTAATCAGCAAGCTTGTGTATGTGGTTGGTCTTTATCCTGAGAATTTATAACATTCTTCACATAATTACCAATTCATAAAAGCAAACGTGACATGAAATTGCCTAAACCAAACAATAGTTTCATGAGATTACAATTGCGGATACATGCACTAATTTACATGAAATTCATGATAATTTAAAATTCTACGCATGGGTAAAACATTCTTAATCTATTTTACAATAATTAATATGGGTGTGCAATTAATGACGATGGAATTTCCACTTCAAAGGGGCATATAGATGGTTTGGATGAAAAGCACAACCCTTTTTTATTATACAAGCATATGAAAACTATTTTTTTTGCAAACTTGAATGTAAACAAACAATATTTTTTTATGCAAACTATATAGATTGTTTATGCAAAACATATATGATATATTGTTTACTGATTCCTCCCCCCAACTTAAAATGAACATTATCCTCAATGTTTAAAGCGTAATAGAATAAAATATGGAGATCAGAATATGTGAATGCATAAACAAATAGCTTCCCTTTCAAATATATATAACGATGTAGAAGGGTAAAAAGGGAAGAGATCACCGAAGCCTCCCAAATGGAGGATCACAGATATCTATCGGTGGAGGAATTTGTTCCAGAAGCTCCTTACGTATATCCTCCGTTAGTGCTCGAGATGGTGACGCCAAAGGCAATTGTGTAAAAACTGGCATCCAATAAGTGCTAGGCTTCGCAGACGGTAAAGGTGCTAACTCCATCACAAAAAGAGGATCCAGAATCTCTAGCAGAGGTGGCAACTGCACGATCAGCTTCTTGCGCTCATCAGCCAGCTGCTGCGAAAATAGGCCTCCATCGGCCTTCTTGGATTCCAGCAATGCAACTCCTAGACGAGCCGCATCAATCCAAGCGTTGTCCTCATGCCTTGTAGCAAAAGTGTTCCAAAATGGGTCATCAAAATTAACTAAAGAATTTAAATTCAATTGACGACATTTTGAATCAGAAGTATATGGAATTGAAATTTGTGATTCAATAAGATAGGGCATGAAACTGTGGGAACTCCCCTGGTGTGTGTTGCTATGCCCGATCTGATACTTTTCCTCAGGAGGATGAAGTGTCTGTGGAAGTAGATCTGGAGGGTAAAACAGAACTAGCTCAATGTAGATCATCTCGTAATCGCCATCAATCTCCTCCAGTGCTGAAGGAAGTGGGAACTACTGCACTGAAGTAGAAAGAAGGTATGGCTCGGGCTCCATCCTGGTCTGTAAGCTCGCTCCCTCGCATATATCCTCCTCGTCATCATCGAAGTAGATTCCCTCATGGTCAACACGCACCACATCATCCATCTCCTCTTGCTCCTCTAGTGGTGGTCGTTCATCCTCTTTCTTTTGGCTCCAATGTCCCCCCATCAATACGCTCTTCCAGTTTTTCCAGAGGGTCACATTGGAATGAGTCCACTGGCGGAACCTCAGGCCGACCGTCGATCTGTTGGAGTGCAACCTCATACTCAGCAAGATCATTCAAATACCAACATGCTTCCTCGGTAGAATAAGCAAAGAATTCCCCATTGCAGCTCGTCTACACGAAATCTCGCACAGAAGGCAGTAATCACGTGTCGAAGATCTGTAGGAGATGATCATCGTGGAAGCTGTGGTTTGGACATGCAAGCATCTAATCATTGAACCTATGTCATGCTTGATAATATGCCTCCTCATCAGCTTGAGCAAAGATCGCTATATGGTGCTATGTGGCCTACCGCTCCTGTACATGCGCAAAGAAGATATGAAAAAATACTCGAAGAAATTCAGCCTGAATTGACAACCAAGTAGAATCTGAGTCAATAGGCAATTTTTCAAACCAATGCTTAGCAAAATTTCTCAAAGAATATGGGAAGTATCTAAGAAATAAGTCATCAATGCGTGTATTCCCACCAAATAAAGTGCGGCATATCGTTTCAAATTTTTGTAAATGTAAATGTGGGTTCTCCTCCTCTGTACCATGGAAAATTGGTAGGATTTGAATCAACCCCGAAATAAAGTATGAAACGATTGCATCATTATCCATATCATGATTCATTTAAAAAATTTTTACAATTTTACAATTTTTTTGGATTATATAAAGAAAAATGAAAATATAAAGATAACAAAAAAAATTGTAAAAGAAATAAATTTTAAATCACACACTAAAGATGGGACACTCTAAAAGAAAACAAAATGACTAAAAAATGTAAAAGAAAGAAATATTAAATCTCACACTAAAAAGATGGGACACTCTAAAAAATAAAAGAAAACTAGTTATGGAAAACGTAACAAAAAAGGATAACAAAAGGAAAGAAAAAATGGATATACAAAGAATATATACATAAAAAGTGGACAAATCTTACCAATATTTTCAAGATAATTAGAAATCGTAAGAAAATATAGACCGTCGTCCCCGGCAACAGCGTCAAAAATTTGGCAATATTCTCTCAGAATCAGTCGTTCGAACCTGGATTTAGATCGGAACGATCCCGTTCTCCATGTAACCCTTTCTACGCGTTTTAAATATGCACGCAAACATTTTACGACAAATTTAATTCCCTTTGCATCATATGCAAAATTCCCACATCTATTATAAAATCATTTGCATCAAATACAAATGAACTGAGGGTATATATCCCCTAACATCTCCCACTTACACTCAGGATCATTTATCCGGAATGCAGAAGCTAACTGCAAACTCTTTGCAGTTTTCTATCTCTTACACCAAATGCATATTTTCCCTAATTTCTACCTATTACTTGACAAAGGTCTCACTCTATATGAGACCCTACAGCCTGACCTTACTACAGGCGGGGCTCAAAACCCCAACGACAGATACCACAAGCAGCAAGTGTCGTCCATATTTTGGTATCATACTTATGTGGTTAACCCATTGACGTAAGTGTTGTCAGGACCACCCTGACTGTGTCCGTGATGATTACCGCAGTTATAGTCTTTTCGTCAAAACTATACCGCTTAGTCAAGCCTAGGGTATGTTCAACTGTCAACCTTACCAGCTTGAAATTGGTTAGTCTCATTCGATCTTTAGTCAAATAATGTTGGACTTCTTCCAACATACTCTTGCCAGAGTTTTCACTAAATGATCGAACTAACACTGTGACACTAACTCCCCTTGACCGGGAGAGACGAATCCTATCTTAGTCATTACTATCCTCGCATGCTTCTAATGTCACCCAAGCAAAAACCTTTCAATAGGGCTTGCCCTGAGGGTAGATCAGTGATCTAAGTGACTCCGTTCACGTACAAGTTCATACAATGACCTCAAGTCAAATGACTAACTTGCCTATCATCACTAAGAGTAACCATTGATAGATTGGTCACTATAAACCATATGATAACTCTCGTTGGGTCGTTAAGTGAACTCATTCTCCACTGAGCACCTGTGTCTCGTCTTCGACTTCGCCGATTCAAACAATCATGAGATTATCGTCACCACTACATGGTGAAGACAAAGACACAATGGTCTATTCGATGTTTCGATATCCTTTTCTCGTAACATCTATGACTACGAACGATTTCAGACCTATGCTACTAACGGTCAAACAATTCTCCATGATCGAGATCCTCATTTCGATACTTGTTTAACCTCGCATTAAGTCTTAGGACTTTACCTAAGTTCTAATGTCGACTACATTATTATTAACTTAAGTAAATTCTTACCAAACAAGTTGCTGCTATTTTGAACAAGACGTTTGTACACATACATCGAAATAAATTTGCCTCGAGGGCAAACCCATCTCGTTATATCTCCCACTTGCACTCAGACCCATTTGTCCCAGTATCTCATACCGCATTTACACATAAGTCTCTATAGACTTTATGTGACAGAGCCTTTATGAGTGAATCTGCTAAACTGTCTTTAGTTATAGATTTAAGGAGTTTTCTATGTTCATGTTAGACCACACATTTTAATCTCATCCAAATAATTTCCTTGGTCTCTTGAAATCCATAATTTATGTCTTGCCTGGATCTGATCCAGCTCATCGTACCTTACGAGAATAATCCAAATAAGTTATTGGTTATTTAGACGGTTCATAATAATTTCTGATAAAGAGTCAAGCTCTTTTAACCAATTTGTCAAAACATATGTTCCGGCTCTTTGATGTCTCGTTTGTTTTTTATTCGCTCCCACTGACCATGAAAACTCTCTGACCAATTCATATAAGTTCGTTCTTCTAAATCATATTTAGAAAACAGACTATACGTGAATGCTCCAGTTTTCATGGTCATCATGAGCATTTACATTGAGTTCGGTCCGAGTAGATCTGTACACATCTGCTGGCGAGACAGTTTCATCATAATCATGTTTATAGGAGTTAGGATGATAACCGTTCTTAACCAACATAAGTTGTACTTCATTATTTTCTTTCTGCACCAATCTTCTGTCTTGAAGATTTACTTGCAGCCGATAAGAAACACTTTCTTTGGGCACGTAAATTAAAGTCTATACTTATTTACGTGCACGGACCATATTTTGATTGCATCAAGTTATTGATCAGAGTCCCTACTCCGATTGACATTCTAAAAGTTGACTAAGTCATCATCAATGGTGATGTTTTACTCGACTTATCATCTCACGAGACTCGAGTAACCTTGTGACTTCCTAATGATTAATTTGAGGAATATTTTATTTATAAGGTTCTAACATAACCTTATCAAATTCCTAGGCATTATTATCTGGGTTTTAACCCAGAATGAGGATTGCTCAGAGTCACTAACCATGTATCGCACTAAGTCTAACATAGTATGATTCATGCTCTCTAACACACCGATGTGTTAAAAGACTTGACCAAAGAGAAAATCTCATTTTCTTTTAGTTACGCAAGAACTACATAGCTAAGTATTCGACTCTTTGATTCGATCGAATTAGTTCAAATACTTCTATCATTGTGTTCTCTATTTTATCAGACTTGTGTTTCATCAACAACACGTGTCCTAATAAAATAAGAATACCTTATCCTGGCTTATTTAGCCTTGGGTCAGGGTACATCCGAATGTACGAGACTACGAGTTCACTAACTCATTCTTCCACTGTCTTACAGATGGAATTTCGGCCATCATACCTTTGAGACAAGATTCACATCTGTTTTTGGATTTATAATACGATAGGTCAGACCCCTCTTTATATGACTTGTGAAGCTTTGTCTCTTTGGTACAGCTTAGTCTATTTTGCCTTATAAGATTTGCTACTAACTTGCGTATTCATGTATCAACTCTTAATACAACATTGTTATACAGTATAATCATATCAAAACATTTCTTCTAAAGTAATGTGACGACATTCGCCACGTTGTGATATAAGTTCCATATGGTCGTCTATACTTTATTTACGTGCACGGACCCTATTTGGATTGCATCAAGTTATTGGTCAGAGTCCTTACTCCGATTGACATTCTGAAAGTTGACTAAGTCATCATCAATTGTGATGTTTTACTCGACTTATCATCTCACGAGACTCGAGTAACCTTGTGACTTCCTAATGATTAATTTGAGGAATATTTTATTTATAAGGTTCTAACATAACCTTATCAAATTCCTAGGCATTATTATCTGGGTTTTAACCCAGAACGAGGATTGCTTAGAGTCACTAACCATGTATCGCACTAAGTCTAACATAGTATGATTCATGCACTCTAACACACCGATGTGTTAAAAGACTTGACCAGAGAGAAAATCTCATTTTCTTTTAGTTACGCAAGAACTACATAGCTAAGTATTCGACTCTTCGATTCGATCGAATTAGTTCAAATACTTCTATCATTGTGTTCTCTATTTTATCAGACTTGTGTTTCATCAAGAACACGTGTCCTAATAAAATAAGAATACCTTATCCTGGCTTATTTAGCCTTGGGTCCAGGTACATCCGAATGTATGAGACTACGAGTTCACTAACTCATTCTTCCATTGTCTTACAGATGGAATTTTGGCCATCATACCTTTGAGACAAGATTCACGCATGTCTTTCGACTCATAATACGATAGGTCAGACCCCTCTTTATGTGACTTATGAAGCTTTGTCTCTTCGGTACAGCTTAGTCTATTTTGCCTTATAATATTTGCTACTAACTTATGTATTCATGTATCAACTCTTAATACAACATTGTTATACATTATAATCCCATCAAAACATTTCTTCTAAAGTAATGTGACGACATTCGCCAAGTTGTGATATAAGTTCCATATGGCCTAAAGACACCTTTTGTTCATTAGCCAATATGTGAGACTATCTTTGTATAACAATTATTCTAAAATTTTAGACATTAAACATGTCCCATTTTCAGTTCCTCCTGCTATGCCTTGTCTTATGATAAACCAAATATTATTTTTCAATGAATTTTCCTTAGTGCCTTCTCCTTTCTAAATCATATTTAGACATTTCATGTCCTAACATAAATATTAGCTGTGCAAGCATCACATGCATCCAAACACTTGAGCTTTATAACCTTTAGGAGACTCAACAAGTTGCTTGTCTCAAGACCTAATTTGGATACATTGTCTTGTACCACTCTTACACTCATCTTTGATTCAAACAGATTGAACGAAGTTTCAAGCCTTGCAGATTGAAACTGTTTTGCATACAACCTTGAGGAGACTCAATAAGTCATATGGAGAAACTGCTTTGAACATCAGTATGTTAAAGATCCCATGTTCATATGGGCGAGTGTTAATTAGTGTGCTTTTATTGCATTAGATTTTAGAGCTTAAGGAAATCTTTGTCCTTAACTCAGTACTAAGAAAGACATTTTAATATCAATGAGAATATAGTTTGGTTTATCAAATATTCCTTAACTGATCAGTTTGTCCAGTTGACTTATTTCTTTTAAGGATATTATAATTTTGGATTCCACCCTATAAAACATAGAATATCCCTAGTATAGCATGTGTTCATGATTTTTAAATATAGTTAAATGGTTTTTTATTTAACTATATCCTCTCACTATTTCTGCGATCATCTTTAGCCATATAGATGAACGAATATAGTTATTTGATGGGATAGGGATCCAGTTACCTTGAGCTTCACAACATTGAGGAGACTCGAGAAGTTGATCTACTCTGCAGTTGGTAGATAATCTCATTATCAATCACATCACATGTGACTCCCAATTGGTTTTTACCCCTAGTCACTAATGATCTTGAAGAGACTCAACAAACCATAATTACTAGTCTAGTCGAACCCTTGTTTTCATGTCTAATATTAACTTACACCGATACTCGAGGAGACCCGACGCAACGGTTTGGGTTAATACCGGACTATATCTCATGTATGATGGAGTCGATTTCTAGAAGAGACCATGTCATAGCTTAAGGAGACTCAACAAATATGACATGCATCTTTTAGTCCCCTAATCCAAAAAACAAGGAGGGCTATGGCTAATCTTGAAGAAGATTTTTAACGTAATTGACTAGATATAATCAACGATGTCACATTATCATAATTCGCATCCTTGTGGTCCAGCGGAACACGGCCAAGGATTTGGCTAGGCTAGGATCACTATCCCCAGTCGAGCTAGGGTGATCCACAATACTAGTCAAAAACACTAGACCGGATCATGGTCCATTAAAGGAAACTTATTATTCATATGTGTCACATCGATTAGAATTGGCTTCATTAAAACTAGTAAATCCTATCAACTAGTTGAATCCTAAAATTCGAAATTATTAGGATTGGTTAATAACTTTTATTGATGCCCTTATCAACTATAAAGATTATTATGGTGCTATCCTAAACATGTATTAGGTATTTAATGTTCAAGTTGCAACAATTTAAATCATATCTTTTTGTTTGAAATTATTACTAGAACAATTAAAATAATAATTGGGAGAGGTCTACCCTAAACAGGAATTTAATATGTTGCAACAATTTTTAAATCATATCATGTCCATCAAAAATTATCTTATAATTTTCTGGAAGTTTTTAATGATTATCCTAATAGTCTTTCTTGAATTATCACATAATCAATAAAAAACTAATATAACCATAAAAATTATCATCTAAATATATTAGCGTGAAAATCATAGCAATTAAAATTATCTCATAAATTTTTGCTAAACATGTAACCTAAAATTTATCGCATAAGTTTAAGTTACATCAAAAAATTATCACATAATTTTAAAGATTTAATTTTAAAGTAAAATTTAATTTAATTTTCAAAAACAAATTTCGAAAATAAAATCATTGCTTATGAAAACGACAATTTAAATAGTTTAAATAAAACCTCCATCTGATGGAGAAGCATGTTGTATCATATACATTTTATAATTGCAAAAACTATAGATCGTGTAAACATGGCTCTGATACAACTGAAGGGTTTTCTGGGTCCTTAGGGCTATAAAATCGACGTCCGACCTAAGTCGGTCGAACAACGAAAACAAATTAGCGGCGGAAAAACAGACTTAAAACAATTTTAAATCAAAGCCCTAAAGATTAACAACCCTAGCCAAGATTTCTACTATCCCAGAGTTGGGTCCGACCAACCCCTAAGGATAGATCTATCTAACATTTGCAATTTTTAAACACATGTTTAATTTAAACTACATATCTTTCACTTCGTTTCGCAAAATACAAAGCGTCATTTTCAGTAACATTACTTTGGCCCCGCGCCGCTTTTCCCCAGGGAACCGCGTCCCCGAGCCGCACCTTTTCCCGAGCCGAACCGCTTCCCGAACCGCACTGCTTACCGAGGTGAGCAACACCCTTGTCTCTGAGCCAACCACAAGCTGAAGAAGATTTCACCTTGAGTGGATCCTTCGTCAAGACTTCAGATCCGATCCGAGCTCCTTCGTAGCTTTGCTAGAGCCCGAACAGGAGCAAGAAGAAATTCAGGGAGACAGAGAATAATTAATTTAAGCTTAGATCCGAGCTTGCTCACGTTTAATGGAGCTACTCAGATCTAGAGCTTGGGACAAGTTTCAAGGAGGAGAGTAGGCCCCTATTTATGTATGCGGCCGACTCCTCCTCTTTACTCCATATTCGATGTGGGACTAAAAATTTTGGAGGAAAAATTAATTAAGGTTAGCCTTCCACAAAGGCCAAACTTTAGCGAATTTTTCCTCCCTCATAGTTGAGCTACGCAAGTGATACAACCTATCAAATCGAAGAGGGTTGTACGGTGAACGCGTAGGAAGAAACGGCACTCCATTTCGAGTCCGGTTGACCCCTCAAACCAGCATCCAAAGATAGAACAAAACTCTGTTTTTTTTGCAAAAACGAGCTACCACAAAAAAACAGCCACCGGTTCGAAACCCTATGTGGTGGGGCCGACCATGTGTGCCCCACCTCCCCATATGCACGCCCAGCTCAGGCTGGACGCGTGCCATGCGCACGCCCAGGCTGGGCGCGCGTAGGCACATGCTGGCGCCCTTTAAAAGGCACCAGCTGATGATCCGCTCGGCCCATTGGGCCGGGCCTTTAAAAAGGGCCTCCCCCTTTATTATTATTTTTAATCAGTCTTTTCAGCTGAAATAAAATGGCTTGGGGCCTTTATTGTTTCGGCTATAACTTGTGCGTTTGGCATCCGTTTTGGACACCGTTCAAACCTGGATTTAGACTGGGACGATCCCATTCTCCAGGTAACCCTTTCTATGCATTTTAAATATGCACGTAACTATTTTACGACACATTTAATTCCCTTTGCATCATACACAAAATTCTCACATTTTTTATAAAATCATTTGCATCAAATACAAATGAACTGAGAGCAGATATCCCCTAACACGTCAGAGCTAGAGACGTCGCTTTGTTTAAACGCCGCAAACGCCGTTTTCTTTGGCTTTCCAAACTTTTTGTCTATGTGACTCCTTCTCCCCTCTTTCTCATTCTTTTTGCCTTTTTCCTGGTCACGATTCTTCTCCAAGGGGCAATCTCTTCTTACATGTCCAAAGCAAATGATTTCATTAGTAAAACAAGATTTTCTTTTTGCATTTTTAATTCGGAGGAATCTTTTGAAGTTCCTCGATATGAGTGCGATCTCATTCTTGTCTTGGTCAGAGTAATCAGATTCAAAACTTTGATCAATAGCTTTAAATGCCAAGTTCTTCTTTTTGGGCTTCTCTGTAAGGACCCTGTCTATGGGGAAAACACTAGAAGGGGGGGTTGAATAGTGTTTATGCAAATTTAAAAGGAATTTACGCCAAATAAAATGCAATCCAACAAGTAGTGCGGAATAGAAAAACAACCCAAAGAGAAACACATGCAAACGCAGAAATGTTTCAAGGGTTCGGATTACCCAAATCAACTCCCGACTTGTTCCTGGTAATCCTACGTCCCTACCACCCGGATACCACCGGATACTCAAGTTAGAACCCTAACTTGAGGTTTCCTTAAAAACCCACTTGTAGCAACCCTACAAGTGCAATCGAATACAATCGATGTCCTTGACTCCCACAACCAGGAAGCAAGCAAAAACCACTCTCACAACCGAGAGCACAATTCAAATAACGAAGTTATGAAATCTGAAAAAAACACTTACAATCACCTATGCCTTGAAGTAGAACTTGAAGGAGAAGAGTGATGTGTGTTGAAGAACTCTCTTGGAAGAGAGGAGAAAAAGAAAGCCCTTTCTCTTGACTGCACCAATTGCCTAGAAGATCAATCTTTGGTTCTAGGTTGGAGAGTAAGAGAACAAGATTTGGAAATACTTAGGGCTTTGGATTTGAAAGCTTTGATCTTTGGAAATGAAAGCTTGAAGGATTTTGCAATGAATGAGTAACCTTCCAATGGAACAGTAGAAGATCTATTTATAGCTTTCTCAAATCCACAAAACAGTTTTGGCAAAAACCCAATCGAAATCCGTGAGAAAAATCTTAACGGATATAATCTGAACTCGCGACAGTCAACTGTTGAACAATCCACAGTCGACTGTTGCACAGTCAGCAAGGGTAGGTGAGAAATCATAACGGTAACTTACCACGTGGACAGTCGACTGATGAAGCAAAGACAGTCGTCTGTTAAACCAACAGGCGACTGTAATTTCTTCGACAGGCGACTGGCCGAGAGAAGAGTAAGTTAGACAAATACTGGAAATCTCACACGATACAGGACAGACGACTGATGCAAGGAACACAGTCGACTGTTAATCAGAACAGGCGACTGTATAACCTTAAACAGACGACTGTCACAATCATGATAAATTTCCAGAGAGCTGAGTCAAAGAAATGACTTACAGACAGGCGACTGTTGCAGCATAGACAGTCGACTGATCTAATAGACAGTCAACTGTATATACAGCATAAGTCGACTGGCTGTAAAAGTGAGATCAAAACAGAGTTTGGGCAAGGAGAGACAGGCGACTGATTTACAACACACAGTCGACTGTCACAAGGACATGCGCCTGTGAATCGACCAACAGTAGCATGTGCGAAATAATCAGAGAAGGCCCAAAACTGCATTGTAATAGTCTGTGCATAACAGGTGACTGTAGAACAAAACACAGTCGACTGTTTTTGAGACAGGCGACTGTAAACTGTTCAGCAGTCGGCTGTTATGAACAATCCTAGCATAAACAAAAGGGAATTGAATTGAGATCAAAGGACAAGGGTCTAGAGATGTCCTATGACCGAAAGTAGATGTGTATGAGTGCTCCATCAAAGTTCTACCTCTAAGCTACATACTAGAAGAGATAAAAGAAAAATTACATTGACGAATAATCTCTTCTTTCCAACGTATGAGCATGAAGTCTTTACGGAGCTTCAATCATTAATCTACGATCATCCAATTCATATCATTTGCTTTCAATCACGTTTGTGAGTCATCCATTGCTAGTTGATCTTCATAGTAAGCTTAGGCAATGGATTAACTACAAAATAGGGGATTAGTCACAAGTATTTATGTTTGCTCATCATTAACACCAAGTAGGGAGAAGTCCAATACTCAACATTATCTTCTATCTTCTTGTCATCTTCAAGCTCTATCTCATAGGCCATGTGATTTCCCATCAGCTCTTCAAGTGTGATTGTCTTCATGTTGTGTGTCTCACAGATCGTGGTTGTTTTCCCCTTCCATTCCGGTCTAAGGGATCTCACGATCTTTATTACTTGGCCTATCCAGGAATTCTTTTTCCTAATCCGACAACCTCATTAGTAATGTTAGTAAAATGAGTATTAACATCACTAACACTCTAAACTTCTTCCATTTTAAAACTTTCGGATTTTGATTTCAGCATATTTATTCTAAATTCTTTTACTTTTTAAGTGCATGCATGACTTACCTCAAGCATGTGCCAAATCTGATGTGCAGTTCACATTGAGATACTCGGTTGAACTCAGAACCTGTCACATCACAAAATAAGGCATTCGTGGCTTTTGCATTATGGTTGCCTTTTTCTTCTCTTCGGCTAACCATTTGTCCATTTTTGTTCAACAGGAGGTGTGTATTTGTTCTTCGTGATGGTCCATGCATCGATATCCAGGGATTGTAGATGTGTGCTCATTCAGATCTTCCAGCTTGCATAGTTTGTCCAATTGAACAATGGTGGTCGCATGGTGTTGAGTCCCTCAGAGTGGTGTGAGGTTAATGCCATCACTTTAACCTTGCTCTGATACCACGTGTCGGATCCTACCACATGTGGATCCTGTGGATGACAGCAGACAACAGTAAAGGGGGGTTGAATAGTGTTGTGTATAATGATAAAACTTTTTCATGAATATTATAAACCCTTCTAATTAAGTTGCCTAAGTCTCCAAGAAGTGTTACATGTCTTGGTACTTACTCACTTAATCAACACAAATATTATAGCTTGTAATAAGATAAAGATAATAAGCACAACAGAAATAGATCACAAGCAGTATAATAAACAGAGAGACAATAAGAGTAGTCACAGTGCAAACAACAAGAATTTATCATGGTTCTCCACAATATGGGTACGTCCCGTCACTGACCACCCTCGGTAGTTAATCCACTATTGCAAAACATGCAATACCCTTACCTAGCTCCACTTGCTAGGATTTCCTAACCACCTAGTTACACAAAAACTAGGATTTCGAACCAAGTACAACAACACCGTACCGATCGACTTACCAACCCCTTTCTCCAAGGCTTACAAATCTTTGTCGATGAACGTTACGCCCTTTTGATCCTCTAGTCAAAATATGGAGCTTAGTGTTTTATGTGGCATATAAAAGAATCAAAAAACTTGATCTCAAAATAATGTATACGATAAAGTAAATAGGAGATCAAAAATAACTTGTATCAAATCTTCAAGATTAAAACTTTGAGAGTAGAGATTTAAAAATCAAGCTAATCAGAGGCCAAAATATTTCTAAAAGGATCAGAAGAATTAAAATTATGGCAAAAGAGAGCTTTTGAAAAATTGCTTGAAAATTATAAGAAATTGATCAAATATTGATACATAAAGTTCTGAACTCTATGATATTTATAAAGGGGGAAAAACAAATCAAATTGAGTCCAAATATCCCTCCTCCAACGGCTAGAAATGACTAGTTTGCGTAAATCACGTTTTCCACTAAAACCGGTCATTTGACTCAGATAGTTGACTATCTCCAAGAGATAAACGGCTATTTTTTTGTCGATAGCTGGCTATCACAATGAGATCGTCGGCTTCTACAGTCCATAAAGTTTTACTTCAAATCCTGCTCACAGATAGTCGGCTATCAGGGTGTGGTTAGTCGGCTATTCTGTGACACATGAGTTTTTCTCTATGAAAATGCTTAAAAATCATTTAAAAGAAATTATATAATAGTTTAAAACATATTAATACAATTTAAAATAATTTTTCTAGTATTTATGTGTGTGTGTGTGTGTGTGTGTGTAGTTTCAAGATTTATCTTTTAGTAACTAAGACTCATACTTACACAATTTTGTTCTTTTGAGTCTTGAGTCTTGTCTTGCTTGTCTTGGACCATTGAGTCTTCATTTTGGTGTTCAATTAATTCTACATTTGTTCCATGTCTTGACTCTAGAAATGGCTCCATGATCATATCTTCCATGTCTTCGTTTTTGAGCTACGCCACATCTTAGTTCTTCAAGGCTTTATCACATTGTTCATTACAATGTTTACATTCTACACACACTTGAATTAAATCATTTGTACCATATCATTTGTGAACATTATCAAACATCTACTGGAGTGGGTCTCAATATCACAACAAGTATGATTGGAAAAACTAAGTCATGTAATTTAGTTGGATATGAGAATTCAAACGGATCACTTGGCCAAGCCAACACAATCTCGGGAGGGAGGTTTTTCGTGGGCTGAATCACTAAGTCCATGTTCCTTAATTATAAAAATCTAGCCCAAACATGCCCTTCTTAGTTGAACACTAATGTGATCAATTGAACATCAAATCCAATAAAATATTCATGACCATAGCAGTTCTAACTTCCTTGTATTTACATCTACTATTAAATGGATGAATTAGGTTTTGGTGCAAAATATGTTTCATTAACAAACAATTTGTAAACGAACATATTTTGCTAGCAATAATGCATCAAGCAGTTTTATTTAATTTTGCTAGTGACCCTGCATGTGGATATAAATAAAATCACTAAATAATTACTTGGACCACATGGCAACGTCCTTCACCATTAGGTTATATTACTAACGACAAAGAGGTTGCAAGATCCTCATAATTATTTAGCCTATAATCATATTATAGCTAACATCCTGTAACGACCCGCTCCTGCGGGCCCGTTACTTATTTGATATTTGCGCAGGTCCTGCAGGTAACCAGTGAATTCAAAATAGCCACGATGCAGAGATGTATAAAAATACTCAAATAGTGTCCAATTATTACAATCCATACTGTACAAAATGTCTCAACAAAAATACATGAAAGAAAGGAAGTACATAATTACAAGTAACTCTGAAAGCTGCGGTCTCAGGGTCGAACTCTGGCGCTATCAACTCAAAAGCATCTAACTCCATATGTACGTCTTCTGCGGTGCCACGTAGATGGAACCGTAGGTAAGTCACAACAATTCTAAATATAGAAAAGAAGAAGTGCACAAGTATGACAAAGGTAACTACGTACAAGCAGACCAGAGTGAAAAGTAAAGTACTGAGCAACATCTGTACACAACTGAAAAGTAAAGACAAACTGAACTGAAAGGAGAGAACAACTGTACTGTGATAGTGCAAGTGTAAAGCAGGCTAAGCAAGTGAAAACATGCTACTGCTGTAGCTAAAAGTACGTCGAGTAAAGTACTATTACTGCACATGTGTAGTAGGTAAAGTGACTGTAATGCATAAAGTAAAGGTGACTGTAATGCATAAAGTAAAAGTGATCATGCAAGCTACACTAGAACTACATGACTCAAGTCGGAGAGTACAGTATGTGATCATCGAGTCCATCTCTTGCCTGGGTGCGACCCAGACGAATACTGAAAACACAGGCAGCAGGACATGTATTTTGTCGAAACTCAGGCAGAAGGACAGGATGCCGAAAATCAGGTGACATGACAGGAAGATCGAACTCCAGTCACTCCCGCACTCTCTCAAACTATGAGTTACCCCAAAAACCCCAGTGAAGTGTCAAGTGTTTTATGTACATGTTCCTTTCATGATGTTCCACGAGATATTCCACAAGATATTCCACAAGATGTTCCACATGTTACTAGTCAAACCAAGACAACTAGTTGACTTTCTTATTGAAAACCAGAGAGTAGTAACTCATTCCATAGCAGACTGCACCAAAACAAACTGAGGATAGAGACAAGTCCAACAACTGTAATACCGATTCCATGCTTCGAGCATGTAGAAGTATTGTTTAGCACACAATTTGCTCAAGTTGATGGCTGTGTGCTACAAACACCAAAGTTGAAAGTTGGAAAAGTAATCTTTAGTTGATTATTTTCCTATTAGATTAGGTCTCTAGTTCGGTTCAAGTCAATAGCCGTTCTGAGGCTATATGTGATGTCCTATGTTCATACGGGACACTAACTAATTTTCTAATTTTAGAATTCGTCGTGACTTACCAATTTCGAGCTCGTTGTGGCAAAACGAGGTTGGAGCTAGAGGAGCTAGTGCACGAGGATTGGTACCTGTAAATACAAGAAATGGCCGATTAAAGAGTACACTATTTTCTTAACGTGTTTGTATTTTTATAGTAGCTTAGAACTTGTCAAAATACGTATTAAATATTTTTAGATGGGCTAGATGTGAGTAAAATAATTTCATGTAGGAAGAAAATATTTTTCTAAAACTCCTAGATATTTTTCATAATTTTTAAAGCTTAAAATCAATTAAAACTATTTAAAATGAGAAAACGATTTTTCATTATATTCTTCAAAGATTTGTCTAGGGCAAACCATACATTGGAATTCTTCCATCAAGTAGTCAAAACGACCGTATTAACTAGTATTATAACATATATTTTTCTCACGTATCAGTTTACGTGAAAATAACAAATTATGACTATTTAAATGAAAATAACATCTTTAAATTTTAGGCTTAAAAATTTATTCAAGAAAAACTAAGCATCTGATTGAGATGAAACCAGCGCCATTGGATCCAGAATGTTATTTCTGATTTTCTGGAGCTGGCCTTGCATTTTTTCGACTCTTATATTATTTATTATGAATTTAAAACCAATAAATCACATTTAATAATATATATACGTGTATTATACTAATATATATATACGGATTCGTATATTATACGTTTTTAAAAAAACATCTCACCTTCTCCCTCTTCCTCGTACGCATGCAGCGGGCGGCGGGCTCGGGGTGCTGGGCTTCGGTGCTCGTCGTGGAGGCGTGGGCATACAGAGCGGCAACGCGGATGAGGAGAAGGTCAAGCAGGAGCGGGGGGTGTACGGCCTCGTTGCAACGGTGGAGCAGGCCGAGCGGGGGTGCTCTGTTTTGAACAGTGGAGGGGAGATCGGAGAACGGGGGCTTCCAGAGCTCCGAGGGCGATTAGAGTGGGCTCGAGGGGATGTCGGGGGGAGAGGGGTAGTTAGAGCTGGGGGCTTTGCGGGCGGTGGCGGAGGCCATCAGAGGGTGGCAGTGTGAGATGGGCTTGCTGGAGAGGCAGGCTGCGCTGGGTCGCCGTCTTCGGGGGTAGCGGAGGCCATCGGAGGGTGGCCTTGCGAATGATGCTCGATGATGGAGCGTGGGCTCCACGACGGGGAGAGGGTCAGGCGTCGATGAACGGAGGCGAGGGGCAGAGCTCGGTGGGGGAGGCACAGCCTGGGCTTTCGTGCGGGCTTTGGTGGCGAGCTCAACGTTTACGGGAGGCGTTTCGGGGCGGAGGATGTGTCGCTGGGGTGGCCGGAGCTCGGTGAGCGGTGGTCGAGGGCCAGAGGGCGTGGGTCGAGTGGTGCTCTGCGATGAAAGATGGAGGTGCTGCTATGGGTTCGGGGGCATTGTAAAAGAGAAGAGAGGGATTAGAGAGATTGAGAGAGATCAGTGTGAGCCTGGGAGAGAGAGTTACGGGTACGGGTTTAATCAAAGGGGGAGAGAGTTAAAAAGGGTAAGTGCGAGAGATAGAGAGAGCCTGGAAGTGTTTCTGAGGGAAGAGGGATTAGTGAGGCTTTAAATAGGTAATTATATTAATAAAAATTAGGTTAGTATTTAATTTTTAGTCAAAAAAATTTAATTAGGTTGGTGAGAAACTTAGACTAAGTGTGGAAAAAAAGCTAAAACGTATTAAGTGTTTGAGGGTAGGTGAGGGTAAAATGACTAGGGTAATGTAATAAAGTAGGGTAGGTTAAAGGTAATTAGTGATAAGTAAAAATCCCATTATCGAAAGTAATTAGTAAAATACAAAAACGAAATTACGATTTGCCCCTACTAGTAAACGTGTCCGAAAAATTACAAAAACATACACACGGGATCATATCGTCGTGAGGATCGCGAATACGAGATCCGTTTCAGGGTTTGAGCTACGGATATACGTGTTTTAGGCCAAAACATTTAGAAAGCAGGTTTGCAAGTTCTCTATTAATTTGACTTCAGAAAATTACGAAATTAATGTGGGAAGCCCTAAATGAACATAGAATGATACCGTAGGAGTTTGAAAACGTTTTGATGATCTTTGTATAGAAAATTAATTCATTAAGCCAAAACAACAATAATTGAAAATGAATTTTTATCAAGTTATTTAGAGGCATTTGATGAAACCCAAACTTACTAAAATACTTCATAATTAGTCTGATACTTCAAAATATTTTTATAAGAAATTTTTGAAATCGTAACACTCCGGGCGAACCATTATAAAATAGTTTGAAAATAGGTTAAACACGTAAATAGTTGTGTTGATGAAAACAGGCTGTTACATTCTACACTCCTTAAAATAATTTTGTTCTCTAAATTTAAAAGATCTTTCTGAAACAAATAATTGATGTTATGAATAAGCTCAAGCAAATAAATGATAGAGGAGATAGTGATCTAGTAAATTAGGTTGTAAATTACAGAAATATAATGTGATATTATAGCATCAAAAAAACAAGAGATGTTATATATGGATACATACTATTGACATTACCATAGCTTCCGTAACTATTCCTGAGACTAGTATCATCATAATAATTATCTTGACTTTCCAAGTAGCTAAAAGTAAATATGGTGTTGCATGAAATGATAGTTATTATGATAATATCTGTTCGAACTTGGAACTTGAGGTGATAAGCCAGCAGCAAGCTGTAAAAACATAAATTTTTCAACTTATACTGATGATGACTATTGGATCATAACCAAGTAATTCATCAATATAGCATACAAAAACCTAATGACTAATCCATATGGGTTCGTGTTGTTATACCGTAACCAGCCGAACACAAAAGACGTCAACTCCCATGCTACCCAACTATAAAGCAATATCCAGATCAACACCAAAAGACAAATATGAGGCCAACTTTCAAGGACATAAATTACTGCTACCACTTCTTCCAGCAATCTCCATAACAGCCAACAAGAAGCCAGCATCAAGACTATCCCCCAAATCCAAGCACAAGACTGACATCCAACTTCAACACCTAAGGCCAATAACAAGCCAATACTTATCCCCAATGATACTCCTTACCAACTCCATTGGTTGACATCCACAATCATCACCATCAACCCTAAACAATTCAACGTTCAATAACTCACGATCCAACAAGCATGAAGGAGTGGACCCAATAAGGAAATGAAGCGGGACACCTTTAGGGGCAAGGCCCAAGACAAGAAGCTCGAAAGAACACCAAGAACAGCGACTTCCCAAGATTTGAACCACACGGCAATAGCGAGTGTGGCGGAGAGGGTCGTCGCTAAGCCCAACAATCCCCAAAATCGCCGGTGGGTCATCGGCAGCTGTCGATCCATAGCGGCTGCAACTGCTCGGTGTGGTGAGTGTCACCAGAATGGGATGAAGTGGTGGAGCTTTGGGTGAGACCGAAGGGGCTTGAGGCGAGATGGGTCGAGCTCGCTTGGGGAAGAGGCTGGGAGGAGGAGTGGAAGTCGATACGGCATAGGGGAAGCCACGGGATGACTTGGTGAGGAAGAGAGGGGGTTTTTAGAAGGGGGGCCACCGAAAGTCGTCGTTAGGGTAGACTAGGTTAGGCGGGATCGGGCTCGAGGTAAGAATGAGGACAAAAAGAAATAAAGAGGGGTAAGACGGTAGGCGGAAAAGAGGTTTAACTCATGGAGAATCGGGCACAAGATGAAAGTAGGGGTTAGAATAGAAATACGATCTCAAGAAGACGTAATAGCCTACACTTGCACGTCGTGTGTGGCTCGTCTCAAACTCTCTAGTATCATCCTTAAATACTTCTGGACGTTCTTTGATTTTCTTCCGTTGTCGAACTCGAACTTCTGGTGATCGAAAATTTGAACGCTACCCTCCTTAAAATAAACGTAGCTAGAGTTCAAGTGAACTAAAAATAGAAAGATTCTAAGAAGGTCAATCGAAAGGTCATCAAGCTGAAGGAAGGGTGACAGTGATGAAGATCGATGGCGTTACATAATTATGATTCACGTCCTTGCGGTCCAGCGGACACGGCCAGGGAAGTGACTAAGCCAGGATCACTTACCCCCAGTCTAGCTAGGGTGATCCAACAAACTTAGCCAAGCACCTTGACCGGATCACGGTCCATTGAAGGAAGCTTATCATTTATAAGCGTGCCATCAACAAAAAGATTTTTATTAACAACTAATTAATCCTATCAACTAGTTGAATCCTAAAAATTCAAAATTTTAGGTTTTGTTAATGACTATTTATTAAGTCTTTATCAACTGTACGGTTTCATTCGTATCGAATATAACTTGGATTATCAACAAAGGAGGTTATTAACAAAAGTAACTCTAAGGAATGGGAACACGAGTTCCTAAACAAGGGTTAAGAGTTCAAAGGAGAAGAAGAAGATGAAGTGAATGATCCTATGGAAGGTCACTCTAGTAGAAGAGTGTATAAACATACACAGAGGATGGAATAAAAGAAAGGAAAGAGGCCAAATAAGATGGGTAATAAAGAAACTTCACCTGTATTTCTAATAAAGATGAACACTCGAGACGTCCTGTACTCGAGAGTTCAATTTGAGTATTTTATATTGTACACCCTGATCTTGCTATATTGTTCACGTGGTATTTAACACGGACCTGCGTGGGCCACCAAACCTGTAACGACCCGCTTTAGGGGGCCAGTTACTTATTTGATATTTGCGCAGGTCCTGCAGGTTACCAATGAATTCAAAATAGCCACGATGCATAGATGTACAAAAATACTCAAATAGTGTCCAATTATTACAATCCATACTGTACAAAATGTCTCAACAAAGATACATGAAAGAAAGAAAGTACATAAGTGCAAATAACTCTGAAAGCTGCGGTCTCAGGCTCGAACTCTAGCGTTATCAACTCAAAAGCATCTACCTCCATATGTACGTCGTCTACGGTGCCACGGAGATGGAACCTTAGGTAAGTCACAACAATTCTAAATATAGAAAAGAAGAAGTGCACAAGTATGACAAAGGTAACTACGTACAAGCAGACCAGAGTGAAAAGTAAAGTACTGAGCAACATCTGTACACAACTGAAAAGTAAAGGCAAACTGAACTGAAAGGAGAGAACAACTATACTGTGATAGTGCAAGTGTAAAGCAGGCTAGGCAAGTGAAAACATGCTACTGCTGTAGCTAAAATTCCGTCGAGTAAAGTACTGTTACTGTACATGTGTAGTAGGTAAAGTGACTGTAATGCGTAAAGTAAAGGTGACTGTAATGCGTAAAGTAAAAGTGATCATGCAAGCTACACTAGAACTACGTGACTCAAGTCGGAGAGTACAATATGTGGCCATCAAGTCCATCTCTTTCCTGGGTGCGACCCAGACGAATGCCAAAAACACAGGCAGCAGGACATGTATTTTGCCGAAACTCAGGCAGAAGGACAGGATGCCGAAACTCAGGCGACAGGACAGGAAGATCGAACTCCAGTCACTCCCGCACACTCTTAAACTATGAGTTACCCCAAAACCCCAGTGAAGTGTCAAATGTTCTATGTACATGTTCCTTTCATGATGTTCCACGAGATGTTCCACAAGATATTCCACAAGATGTTTCGCAAGATGTTCCACATGTTACTAGTCAAACCAAGACAACTGGTTGACTTTCTTATTGAAAACAAGAGGGTAGTAACTCATTCCAAAGCAGACTGTGCCAAAAGGAACTGATGATAGAGACAAGTCCAACAACTGTAATACCAATTCCATGCTTCGAGCATGTAGAAGTATTGTTTAGCACACAATTTGCTCAAGTTGATGGCTGTGTGCAACAACCACCAAATTTGAAAGTTGGCAAAGTAATCTTTAGTTGATTACTTTACTATTAGATTAGGTCTCTAGTTCGGTTCAAGTCAATAGCCGTTCTGAGGCTATATGTGATGTCCTAAGTTCATATGGGGACACTAACTAATTTTCTAATTTTAGAATTCGTCGTGACTTACCAATTTCGAGCTCGTCGTGGCAAGATGAGGTAGTAGCTAGAGGAGCTGGTGCAAGAGGATTGGTACCTGCAAATACAAGAAATGGCCAGTTACAGAGTACACTATTTTCTTAACGTGTTTGTATTTTTATAGTAGCTTAGAACTCGTCAAAATACAAACTAAATATTTTTAGATGGGCCAGATGGGAGTAAATAATTTCATGTAGGAAGAAAATATTTTCCTAAAGCTCCTAGGTATTTTTCATAATTTTTAAAAGCTTAAAATCAATTAAAACTAATTAAAATGAGAAAACGATTTTTCATTATATTCTTCAAAGATTTCTTTAGGGCAAACCATACGTCGGAATTCTTCCAACAAGTAGTCAAAACGACCGTATTAACTAGTACTATAACATATATTTTTCTCATGTATCAGTTTAAGTGAAAATAACCAGTTATGACTATTTAAATGAAAATAACATATTTAAATTTTAGGCTTAAAAATTTATTCTAGAAAAACTAAGCATCTGATTGAGATGAAGCTAGCGTCATTGGATCCAGAATGTTATTTCTGATTTTCTGGAGCTGGCCTTGTGTTTTTTCGACTCTTATATTATTTATTATGAATTTAAAACCAATAAAGCCCATTTAATAATATATATACGTGTATTATACTAATATATATACGGATTCGTATATTATACGTTTTAAAAAACATCTCACCTTCTCTCTCTCCCTCGCACGCATGCAGCGGGCGGCGGGCTCGGGGGGGCTGGGCTTCGGCGCTCGTCATGGAGGCGTGGGCGGACGGAGCGACAACGCAGTGGAGGAGAAGGTCAAGCGGGAGCGATGGGTGTACGGCCTCGTTGTGGTGGTGGAGCAGGCCGAGTAGGGGTGCTCTGTTTTGAACAGAGGAGGGGAGATCGAAGAACGGGGGCTTCCGGAGCTCCGAGGGCGATCGGAGTGGGCTCAAGGGGATGTCGGGGAGAGTGGTAGTCGGAGCCGGGGGCTTTGAGAGCAGTGGCGGAGGCCATCGGAGGGTGGCAGTGTGAGATGGGCTCACGAGAGAGGCGGGCTGCGCTGGATCGTCGTCTTCGGCGGTAGCGAGGCCATCGGAGGGTGGCCTTGCAAATGATGCTCGGTGATGGAGCGTGGGCTCCACGACGGGGAGAGGGTCGGGCGTCGGTGAACGGAAGCAAGGGGTCGGAGCTCGGTGGGGGAGGCGCAGCCTGGGCTTTCGTGCGGGCTTTGGTGGCGAGCTCAGCGTCGATGGGAGGTGTTTTGGGGCGGAGGATGTGTCGCTGGGGTGGTCGGAGCTCGGTGAGCGGTGGTGGATGGCCAGAGGGCGTGGGGCGAGTAGTGCTTGGCGATGAGAGGTGGAGGTGCTGCTATGGGTTCGGGGGCTTTGTAAAAGAGAAGAGAGGGATTAGAGAGATAGAGAGAGATCTGTGTGAGCCTAGGAGAGAGAGTTACAGGTACGGGTTTAATCAAAGGGGGAGAGAGTTAAAGAGGGTAAGTGCGAGAGATAGAGAGAGCCTAGAAGTGTTTCTGAGGGGAGAGGGATTAGTGAGGCTTTAAATAGGTATTTATATTAATAAAAATTAGGTTAGTATTTAATTTTTAGTCAAAAAAATTTAATTAGGTTGGTGAGAAACTTAGACTAAGTGTGGAAAAAACTAAAACGTGTTAAGTGTTTGAGGGTAGGTGAGGATAAAATGACTAGGGTAATGTAATTAAGTAGGGTAGGTTAAAGGTAATTAGTGATAAGTAAAAACCCCATTAGCGAAAGTAATCAGTAAAATACAATAACGAAATTATGATTTTGTCCCTACTAGTAAACGTGTCCAAAAAATTACGAAAACATATGCACGGGATCGTATTGTCGTGAGGATCAAGAATACAAGATCCGTTTCAGGGTTTGAGCTACGGAGATACGTGTTTTAGGCCAAAACATTTAGAAAGCGGGTTTACGGGTTCTCTATTGATTTGACTTCAGAAAATTACGAAATTAATATGGGAAGCCCTAAATAATCATAGAATGATACCGTATGAGTTTGAAAACGTTTTGATGATGTTTGTATAAAAAATTAATTCATTAAGCCAAAACAGCAATGATTGAAAATGAATTTTTATCGAGTTATTTAGAGGCATTTGATGAAACCTGAACTTACTAAAATACTTCATAATTAGTCTGATACTTCAAAATATTTTTATAAGAATTTTTTGAAATCGTAAAACTCCTGACAAACCATTATAAAATAGTTTGAAAATAGGTTAAACACGTAAATCGTTGTGTTGATGAAAACAGGCCGTTACACATCCACATGATCTAATCATGAACGTATTTTAAAAGAATTTTAAAACAATTTTAAGACTTCTTTTAAAAATATTATCACTAAAGATTAATCCTGATTATACAATTTAATCCATGTTATCATATAACACATCAAGAATAATCTTTTATTTAAAAATCAGAGTCATCAAAAACGATGCCTCTTGCTAGATTAGTCAACTAGTCATCATTTGCTAATCGACTAGTCGGCAATCTACAGGTTACACAAATCTTCTGAATGTGGATTAGTCGACTCGCCTTTACGGGCTAGTCGACTAATCCACCAATTAGTCGACTAGTAATTGAGTACTAGTAGATAAATTCATGTATCAGGTGATTTATGCAAATATGATTTTCTGATGATAAAATTCCAATTTTTAAAGTTCTAATAAGTTTATATCAGCATAAAAACCCCAGATTTCAGCAAAGGCTTTGATACACTGTGATGTTATGATGCTAGTACTCTAAACTATTTAGATCATGTAGCGGAAGACAGAAAATTCAATAAATTTCTATACTAAAAATCAAACCAAGGATCTACTGCTATTCTAGGAATTAAACTGCTGAATAAAAAACCATACCTTTGTGCGATTATACTCAAGCGATACTCACATATCAAAATCTCTTTTTGGAAGACCAGAAGCGCCATGTTCACCTTTTTTAAATAACGCATTAGATCTCCTTTCTCCCACCAGCGCTGTAGATGAATCACATGATGCAAAATGCCTCCACAATTCATGAGCACTCCAAGAACTCGAACCCCCTCCTTAATTAGCTAAATCAAAGAAGAAGGAGAAGGAAAAACTTTTACTTCTGTACGAGAGATTCTCCCTCTGAAGAGGTTTGAATATCTCTGCACAATGAGACTTTCTCAGAGAGAGATTGATATGTGTTCCCAAGGGGCTGGAGAAGGCCCCCTTTTATAGTGCTAGGGAGAGCCGAATCGGATTTGGATTAGTGCTCATATAGAACTCAACCTCAACCCTAAATATGCAAAGAAGAAGAAGCATCTTAAATGAGTTCTAATCACATTAGAAATCTTGGATATGAATTAGATTTGATTTCAAATTAAATCTTGCAACAATCTGGAATTCCACGTCATGCCACTTCAGCATTAGTCGACTAATCGATTAATGACTGTAACTAGTCGACTAGTCAACTCTCTATAAAAGTTACAGACTGACTAGTCGACTAGTGTTAAGCACTAGTCGACTAATGGTTGATTAGTCGACTAGTCAATAAGCACTAGTCAACTAATCAATGCTGAGTGACTGTCTTCTTCTTTTCTAATCACAACCCCTTGTGATCTATGCCCTCAAAATTTCTTTCTTAGCTTTTTGTGTGGAGTTCAGCATCAGTGAGACTATAATAACTAGATTTCTACTATAGCAGTGAATACGATCACATCGTTTCACCGATTGGTAGTGGCCCTATTTGAGCGTGCCGACCCCCCGTTTCAGAACCGTCATTATATAGTTTGTGGGACTGGAATCTCTCTAAGAATCTGGTCCTTATAATGACAGATTCTGTGCAGTACAGCCCCTTCGTTATCACTATGTCACTTATGTGTCTAGGGTACAGTATATAGTCAAACTCCATGACATCTTAAACCCTTTGAGTTAAATGCGATCACATAATTATTGGTTGGTTGACACTAGTTAACTCTTAACAAGTTCATCTACTAGCCTGGCTAGGGATTTGTAATAGATCCATTTATTCTACTACGAAATTAACCTCCCATATCGGAGGAGACGAATCCCGGTAGCATGGCCAGTGTCTTCACATGCTTCCAACCATACCCAGCAGGTACATACACATCAGTTGTAAAGCCAATGTTTGATTACTACCAAAGTATAATTTTCCACATGCAAGGTCCTTTAGCACATCTCGGTCAAAGGACTAACCTGCACATACCGCTACCTGAGATCTTTTGTTGACGCTCAGAGTATGATAACCGTATAGAAGTATCTCTGGGCAGTCGTTCAATGAACTTTTTCTCCTAACAAGTACATGCGCATTATCTAACTATGTCTCCACACAGAGTGACTATAAGGCCAGTCACTACCATCTGATGGTATAGATTAATGCACACTAGTCTAACTAAAATATCGATGTCCCATCTTGATATTCCTTCGACCACGAACAGTTCTGGACATATGATCGACGGATACATTGGACTCATTATCATGATCTCGTTATGATCTCAATGTTTCTCTCATAAGTCTTGCGATTTTATCCATGCATCATATAATCATAACAACAATCATAGAAGTGATACAGAGGATATCATGATAAAGATTACCAAATAACTTAATATCATTTCGAACGAGATGTCTATTACAATTACAATAATTGTTTTAAGAGTATACATTCCACAACATATGGGATGCATGGTCTCACCACCCATTCCCTTCCATGTACCGTCTCATCTCTATTTTCCCTCTATTCATGTCATAAATGCACACAAACTCACACTCATCCACATCCCCACCCACTCTCTTTTCCCCATCCATACCAGCCTTCCTATCTCATTTTCACCCCAGACCCCTCATCCAAATGCAGTCCCATAGAGACATCAACTCTTCGTGGTCCCCACACGACCCTTATCCCACTCGTTGATGCTAACTAGGAAAAATCTCATCTACCCTTCTACCAACTGGTTTGTACCAAGTAGCATCTGCCCGTGGGGCAACATTATGTTAATAGAATATTCATTTTGTAAAGAAGTTTTATAGTTAGTTTTTACAAGGGTAATGTTTAAATGAGAGTCCTATGTTAAATGTACCAAACTACCAAATTTTTTGTTGTTTGCAATGAAAACACCCTATCTTTTGAAAAGTAAATTTAACTACCAAAAACTTTGTTTGCATAAAACTACATAAAACTTATTTGTTTTAAAAAACTACCATAAAGTTTTAGACGGTTTATTAATACTACACTTTACTATTAAAGCTATTAAATTTAACTACACTATGCTTTTAAAAAGTTCATAGAATCTACCATAAAGAGTCGATATGTGGAATGTTTTTGGTAGATAACTATAATTTTCAAAGGTATTGCTGTCTTATGAGAAAGCACTAAAGTATGTGATATTATTAGTAAATTTAGCTGAGAATAATCAGCCAGGCAACTATCGCAAAGAGCTAAGAATATTATGTAGAACTGACTTAAATATTTTTATTACAGAGATAGACTGATAGGTGCGCGTAATTAATCATATTGGTATACAGGGACGGATCTATATGGGACCCAAGGGGGCAGTGCCCCCCTCCGAAAACCGAGAATGAAATTACTTTTATATCCTTTGTTAAATAATTATTAAACAGAATAGCTATTTAATTATATATAATGTAATAGCTAAAGTAGTACATTGTGTTCGGCTTACTGGTAAGAATACACGGGGCTACCCCAGGCAACCCGAATTAGAATCCCAGGCTGCGTGATGAATTTTTTATTTTGAATCTTTTTCAATAGAATAGCTATTTATATAGAATGTCGCAGAAAAACCATTACATACCGTTTGTTATATCGGTAAGATTACACGAATCTTCCAAGGCAATCCGAGTTCAAAGCCCAAGCTGCATGATGAATTTATTATTTTGTGTTTTGTGTTTTTCTTTTTTCCCAGGCAAATAGGTATTGCATTTTTCCCCCACAAATAGTTCGATGCAAAAACGCTTTATTCCTAGGCTGGGTGATGATTTTTTAATTTTGTAAAAACTTATATATGCTCGATTCGGTCTCTCCCTCTTTAATTATGAGTGTATTTAGGAGGGTTTTATAAAATTTTCTACGGCTCTCCCTCTCTAATTTTTCTACGCTCGGTTGCAGCAATTTGCTACACACTCTAAAAAATTTTGTTTGCGATCAATTGGACACAAGAGAATCTCGTTTGGGGAATGGTTAGATTTTTGAAATCTCTAATCAGTAAATTGGTATTTTGGTTGTTGATTCTCTAATTAGGAGAAAATTCTAGGTTCTATTAAAAGTTTTTTTTGGATTACTTATGCTTTTATTTTGGTTGTTTGCAGAAGTTTTTCAACACTCCCTCTCTCCCTGGGAATCAACAGACTCCGTTTTCATCGGCTCGAGACTCGAGTGGATCTTGTTTGGCAAAAAGGTTAGGGTTTTGAACTATCTAATTAGGAGTGTAATTTGGTCGTTGAATCTTTAATTTGGGAAAAAATTTAGGTTCAAATTATGAGAGATTCATCAATTTTTTGGATTAACTTGAACACATTTGCCAAGTTTTTTTGGATTACTTATGTTTTTGATACTGTTGAAATATTTAATTAGGGGAGTTTCATAAATTTTTTAAGAGTAATAAGGTTAGAGTTTTGAAATATCTAATTAGAAGAGTAATTTGGTTGTTGATTCTCTAGTTAAGAGAAATAGGTTCTAATTAGGAGAGATTCAATTTTTTTGGATTAATTAGGAGATGTTGGTGAACGAGTACGGATTACGAAGCGGTATCAAGATATCCGACCCATTTAGTGCATACGACCTGAAACCCGTCATTAATGCGGAGTAATACACAGTCAAACAAACGGCTCACTCGCTCGTTAAACTCATGCTGATACTTAGAGGAGAGTTAATGGGACCGGGTAAATGGGCAGTCGTTATCGCCAACCCCGGAAAAGATCCTGCCTGAATTAATGAGGGACGGTTACTCGCAATCATCAGAGAACGCCTATAAATACTTGAAATGACAATGGTAAGAGGGTTCCAACTTCCAAGGTACGAGATCTAATACATAGACTCTACACTTTAAATCTTACATTTCTTCCACAAAAGTGCTTGTGACGTCAGATCTGAGACGAGCCTCTGTGGGTCGATCTCAACTACTCCAAGCTCTCTCTCTCTCTCTCTTTCTTAAGTTCCATTCTAACTTAAGCATCAGAGGGGATTTGGGTCGGGACCCAGATCCGACCCCCCTGACGCTTTCTTGTGGTGCAAATCGCCAAGTCTCAATCTTCAACGAGGGTCGCTCTGAGCTTCCGAGCCTCGACCGTTCGATATAAGGACCCCTCGAGGGTTGATTGTGTATCGCAAGTCAACCATCATCCATCAACGACCCAGGTTCTTCCAACCTAGGGTCACACTTAACTGGCTGATGAGGCTCCGACCCAGCATGAAGGGTCCATGTCAGCAACACAATTGTTTTGGTCATTTTTGGCCTTAACAGTTTAGCACCGTCTGTGGGAAATCCTAGTCTACATACTTGTCAACAAAACATCTCGACCTTGTCGACTCACCCATCAACACCCTCCGGTGATGCCTTGGCACCTCCCAGGATCAATTCTTTCAACATGATAATGGGAGGACCCCCGCACCCGGAACTATCAACCTCACTCCAAAGTTCCTACGCTGAAAGGTTGATGACAATATCCGTGGGACAAAAGCGCCCTAGAGACTCTACACCTCATATATCCTTCTCATCTCTTATACCCTTCTCAGACGAAGACATAGAGGGTGTAGAACTACCACACGATGATGTTGTCGTCATCACAACCACCATCAACGAGATCACCGTGAAGAGATTACTCATCGACACTAGGAGTTCGTGCGATGTGCTTTTCTTCACCATGTTAGAGAGAATGAGGCTATCCTCAACGGAGTTGAGGCCTTGTTCGGGACCTCTTGTAGGATTCACCGGACATTCTGCCCCAATAGCAGGCATCATCATCCTACCGATGATCCTAGGTACGCATCCACGACCGATCACTCGCCTAATCAATTTCATAGTGGTGAAGATCAATTCAGCATACAACGAAATCATCAACAGATCATTGTGCAATGTTATATAAGCGGTGGTCTTAACTTTCTATTAAATGATCAAATCCCAGACTCCTGAAGGAGTCGAAAAGGCGAGAGGAAATCAAAAGCAAGCCCGGTCGTGCTACTCTCTGTCGAGATCTTTGAGAAGGGTGGGACAGACAAACCCAGTCGATCCCAAAGGCGAGGATCAATGATCCGCGACAGTCGAAGAAACGGAGAACATCCAGATCTCTGAAGAAGAAGGGAAGTTTGTCTCCATTGGGTCGATGCTCCCTTTCGACCTAAGGAAGCAGCTGATCGCTCTCTTGAGAGAGCATGCAGACATTTTTGCCTGGTCCCTGAGGGATATGCCCGACATCGACCCCGAGAAATATCCCACAAGCTGGAAGTCGACCCGACTTCCAAACCCATGAAGCGGAAGAAGAGGAACATGGGGGACGAAAAGATGAAGGCCGCAATCGAGGAGGTGGACCGACTTCTGGAGGCAGGCTTCATTCGAAAGGTTAAATACCTCGATTAGCTCTTGAATGTCGTGATAGTGAAGAAGGCAAACGGGAAATGGCGAATGTGTGTCAATTTCATCGATCTCAACAAAGCCTGCCTGAAGGATAGCTTCCATCTGCCCTGGATCGACTATCCGGTCGACAATGCCTTGGGCTATGAGCTCCTCAACTTCATGGATGCTTTCTGATGCTACAATCAGATCCAAATGACACTAGAAGATGAGGAAAAGACTTCTTTCATCACCGATCGAGGTATTTTCTGTTATACAATGTCATTTGGATTGAAGAATGCAGGGGCCACATACCAACATAGGATGAACGAGGCTCAAATCGGGCAGAACATGGAATTCTACGTCGATGACATGCTGGTCAAGTCGAAGAAGCCGGCAGATCACGTTACAGATCTTCGAGAGATATTTGCACAGATCTGACGATACAACCTTTGGCTGAACCCTGCCAAATATACCTTTGGGGTTCGATCGAAAAAGTTCCTCGGTTTCATGCTGACGAGCCAAGGGATCGAGGCTAACCCCGATAAGATCGCGGCAATCGTGGCAATGAAGGAGACTTCAACCATCAGAGAACTCCAGAGACTGAATGTGAGAATAGCCTCTTTGGGTCGGTTCTTGTCTAAGTCGGCCAAGAGATCGTTGCCTTTCTTCAAAGTATTGAGAAAGGCGATAGCATCCACTGCGAATGGTAAGAGGGTCATCGAATGGAACGCAGATTGCAAGAAAACTTTCTTCGAACTAAAAGAGTACCTCTGTAGCCCGTCGCTCCTTACTAAACCAGATAAGGATAACCAACTCACCATTTATCTGGCAGCTACCATGGAGGCCGTAGGCTCGGCACTCGTTAAAGAAGACTCGGGAGTGCAATGGCCTATCTACTACGTCAGCCAAGTCCTTCGAGGTGCATGAGTAAATTATTCAAGAATAGAGAAGATGACGTTTACAATGATCCAATCTGCGAGGATGCTATAACCATACTTCCAAGCATACACCATCTTGGTTCTCACCGATACCCCCTTAGAACAGACCCTGAAAAGGCTAGATTGGTTGGGGAGAATGACAAAGTGGGGAGTCAAACTGAGCGAATTCCACATCCAGTTTAAGCCAAGGACCGCCATCAAAGGGCAAGCTCTCGCCGGCTTCATCGTTGAACTCACTTACGATGACAGCCCACCGGAAGAGGTACATGTTACTAACATATAACCCGATACTACATCTTCACCCTCGACAGGTTTCAATTTGCCAACCAATACAATTGAAGACGAGGGAACGTGGATCATACAGGTGGACGGTTCGACCACTCAAACTGGAAATATGGCCGGAATAATTGTCCAAACATCAGCGGGTAACATATTCGAGTATGCTCTCCGCTTCGGTTTCTAAACTGCGAATAATGGAGCAGAATATGAAGCCGCCATCAACGGGCTCCGGTTGGCTCGAACCCTAGGAGCGAAGGTGGTCCAACTACTCAGCGACTCCAATCTCATCGTCCAATAATTGAACAGAAGTTTCGAGGCCCGCGAGGACACAATGCAGAGCTACATGAAAGTTGCTAAAGTGGAGCTCGCCAATTTCAGACGAGTAGAGATCCACCATATACCAAAATCAAAGAATCACCGAGCCGACGCCCTTTTGAAGCTTGTGTCATCCTCCTCCACAGAACTCGGTCGAACAGTGTACGTGCAACATCTGCCACACCCCAGCATGCTGGAACAGAAACTGCTGAGCATCGACCAAGGGGTCACTTTGATGGATCTTATAATCTGTTACCTAAACACGGGGGAGAAGTCGACCGACCCCGTAGAAGCACAAAAGCTAGAACAAAAATCCTACCAATTCGTTCTACTAGACGGTTCATTGTACAAAAGAAGATGGACCAGGTATGACGTATTCCCATACCTCAAATGTTTAGCCCCACAGGAAGCGCTCTATGTGATCAAGAGATCCACGATGGTGATTGTGGGAACCATTTGGGAGGAAAAGCCATTGCCTTGAAGGCCATAAGGCAAGGTTACTTCTTACCGACCATGTTCAAAGATGCGGTCGAGATTGTGCGAAATTGTCCAACTTGCCAGAAGTTCTCGAGGATCAGCTCCGCCCCTCCGACTGATCTGATCCCAATCATCAATCCAGTACCCTTCGCTAAGTGGGGATTGGACATCCTTGGTCCATTCAAACAAGAAAGCGGACAACAGAAATTCCTGATAGTGGCGATCGACTACTTTACTAAATGGATCGAGGTGGAACCCATGGCCCGAATTACCTGGAAGGAAGTCATAAGCTTCATCTGGAGATCCATTTTCTGTTGACTTAGCATCCATTAATCCATTATGACAGACAACGGGACGCAATTCAATAGCCTGGCTTCAGGGATTTCTGCTCCGAGTTGAAGATCAAGCTGCATTTTGCTTATGTCGACCATCTCCAATCCAATGGACGGGCAGAGGCTACAAATAAATGCATCATCGGACCCCTGCAGAAGAGAATAACCAGGCTCGAGGGAACATTGCCGAAAGAGATCCCCGGTATATTGTGGTTGCACAGAACGACCCATAAAACTTCAACAGGTGAAACATCATTCATGCTTGCTTATGGTTGTGAAGCTATCGTCCCAGTGGAGGTCAACGAGTGACCGCTTCGTCTCCAATACTACGATGAGGAGAGAAACTCAGAGGGACTCGAACCGAACCTGCCACTAGTCGACGAGGTTCGCGAACGAGCTTTAGCGACCCTCATTAAACAAAAAGGACGCATAGCTCGGTATTTCAACTCCAAGGTGCTTGGACGTAGCTTCGGCATAGGCGACTTAGTGTTACGTAAGGCTGCCTTCACTCCTAAAATTCTTAAACAAGGAGAGCTCGATGCGAAGTGGGAAGGCACATACAAGGTGATCGACGTTCTCAGTCCAGCCACCTATCGACTCACTTCACTGGATGGCAGGGAACTACCCCATCCTTGGAATGCTGAGCATTTACGGAAGTACTATCAATGATTGTACCAGCAACAGGGTGATCGAAACTTATCTTTGTTTTTTTATTATTAAGCCAATTTGTGATAAATGCAAAGTCGATCATTTCTCCTATCTTTCTAATGATTTAGGATCGTCATCGGCCGTAAGTCGAAGGGGCCTCACCCCTCGCCACCGAACGACCCTCGGGGTCAGTCGTAAGCCGAGGGATCGTCCCTCGCCACTGAACGACCCTCGACCATTGTCGGCCGTAAGTCGAAGGAGACTCGCCCCTCGCACCCGAACGACCCTCGTCGTCAGCCGTAAGCCGAGAGATCACCCCTTGCCACTGAAGGACCCTCCACCATCGTCGACCGTAAGTCAAAATGGCCTCGCCCCTCGCCACCAAACGACCCTCGTCGTCAGCCGTAAGCCGAGGGATCGCCCCTTGTCACTGAACGACCCTCAACCGTCATCGACCGTAAGTCGAAGGGGCCTCGCCCCTCGTCACCGAACGACCCTCGTCATCAGCCGTAAGCCGAGGGATCACTCCTCGCCACTGAACGACCCTCGACCTATGTCGGCTGTAAGCCAGAGGATCGCCCCTCACCACTGAACAACCAATGGTCAATGATCTAAAAATCATACTTGTCAGGTGAATATTCCATACGTATCAACGAACCAACTTACCAGAAAATTGAAAGTTGAATCGTTGAGGGGCCATAAATGCACACTCAAATGAAACTTGGAAATAGAATCAAAATTTCTTTTATTTCCTTTCAAAACAAACAGGTCACATAAAACCTATGTCTAGGAGGGAGGAGCACCCCTCGACAGGAAGACGCTCTAGAAAGCTTCAATCGCCTTTGTGAACCTCACCGTGAGGTCCTCCTTATGCATCGCGGCGGTCCTCTCAGACTAGACGGTTTTGGCTTGGAGCTCAGCTACCTCCTCTTTGTAAGCCTCTGCCCACCTCTCCGAGTCGGAAGCTTTGGATCGAAGCTCGATTGCTTCCCTCTTTGAGGCTTCGAGGTCAGCCTTGAGCTGAGACCTCTCCATCCTCCATTGAATCTCAACAGATTTTCGGAGGTCAGACATGGATGAGAGGCTGTTTTGGCCTCCACATCTACCCATTCGGCCTCTGCTTTGGCCGCAAGGGCTCTCTTCAGATCCTCTTCTGTCTTTCTCATCCAGGCATCGAGCTCGAATGCCTTGCGCTTAGCAGCCTCCACTCGCCGTCCTCCTTCAATTATGTCGACAGCTTGGCGGCACAACACAGCGCAAAGGATGGACATCTGCGGAAAATATCAGTCAGAAACAACCACATTGTGAGTCAATAGACAAATGGCGAATGGCGTACCTGATATCCACTCCCCACGAAGAAGTTGGCCACCTTTCCGAGGTCCAACCCTTGAAGGAGCTCCAAATCCTAAGGGAGAATAGAGTTCTCCACCAACCGAGCAATCGTCCCAGAGTCCAACAGGGCCGACTCTTCCCTCCCGATGATGAAGTGAGGTTGATAAGGTTCGTCTCAAACAGGTCCAGAGGAACGAGACGAGAGATGGTTGAGCAGCAGAACTCGATCGAACTACGATGTGATCGGGCCGACCAAGGGAGCAGATGATTCGATACCACCCCATGGTAACTTGTCCGAAAGAGGAGCCACGGGTGTCTAAGTCTCCCCCTGAGAATCGAGAGGGGCCACCTCCCGACCATTTGCCATGGGTGAAGGCAGAGGGTTGCCTCCTCGACACGCCTTCTTTTCTCCGACTCCTCCTCTTCGTAGGCAGATGGGCCCCGTTTCTTGCTGACAGATTCGGTGGGCGAAAGAATCACTACGATATCAGCATCTTCCACCACCAACGGCTCTGAAACAACGATGGAGGCAAGGTATAGAGCAGAGCAAACGATAGATCGACTCGGGGCCTCCCTCGAAGATGCACAAGAAGATGACGTCGAGGTCTGCCTGACCTCCCCCCCAGAGGAAGAGCTCTGATTAATGGGAAGGGAAAATGAGCACTCGATCCATCGGTCCTCCTTTTCTTCTTGTGTTACTCTCTCCAAACTTGACCCAGTCCAGAGTCCACATTTCTTCGAGCTCTGTTAGTCATATCTGCAAACAACGAATATAATTATCGTGAGTGGCTGCGATAAAGACATAGAAGCAGTATGCATTACCCGAACTCCACAAAACGGTCTTTAGTCGATGGCCATCCAACAGATACCAAGTCGACCTCTCTCGCCACGATCGACTCAGAAGGACTTTGGCCGCCTCGACTTCACCAAACGCTAACCTAGCCTCAACCTCTTCGAGAGCTAGCTTGGACTCTTCAGCGAGGTCAGTGATCGGTCCATATTTTACACCTTTTTCTGCATGTTTGCATGCCATTTCGATTGCTCATATTGCGATTTTCACGATTATTCGATGATATTGTGTTACTTTTCACTATTTCTTGTTTTTGTCGGATTTCAGGAAATATGGAGCAATTGGGAGCAAAAATGAGCTTAAAGGACTTGCACGCGTAACGAGCATCGTTCATGGCCTTATTGAGGAGTTATCAGTACTAGAGGATGAGTGGAGAAGGAAAGAATTTGATAGAATCGACGAGGAGGCGAAAAGGAGAAGAAAAGAGCTCTAGAGTACCCCACTCGGCTGAGCAGACTGCTCACTCGGTCGAGTGAAGGACCGCACTCGCCCGAGTGAAACGGATACGCACCGAAGATTTGCCATGTCCACTCGGCCGAGCAAGGAAGACCACTCAGCCGAGTAAGAAAGCCCACTCGCCCGTACAGAGATTTCGTCCAGAGAAGAGGCCAACTTACTGGAATTTGGAGAAGCCTCACTCGGCCGAGTGGCAAAGCCCACTCGACCGAGTGAAGAAGCCCACTCATCCGAGTATTACTGGGGTTTTCTCCTGAGATCTAAGCAGACTCTCTTGAATTTTTGGAGAACCACAGAAGACCCTACTCGGCCGAGTAGAGAAGCCCACATGATCGAGTGAAGAATCCCACTCGGCCGAGTGATGCCGATGACACGAGCGCCCAGATTTTCAGACAACCTCCCACTATTATGAAATCTGCTATCATTCTAGCAATCAAAGTATTTTTCTCATATTTTTTATGCATAGAAGATTTCATTACGGTTCCAACGCCGCCAAGAACGTGCAATTCGGAGGTCGGATGAAATCTAGAGAATTTATGCAAGTTGATACCGCAGTGCTGGAATTTCCACTCGGCCGAGTCATTTTCCCACTCGGCCCGAGTGACGGCGGGCCCAGATTTTAAGTTGCGGCCAGGGCTGTTTTTGGGCACGAATTTGAGGGGTTTTGAAAGGTTATTTGCTAGGGTTTTGGGAGGCTATATAAGGGGTTTGTAGCCGTCATTAGAGGGGAGTTCCATGATGTTTTCTTAGTGATTATTTTAGAGGTTAGGCCATGCCCTAGGCCCCCTCTTGGATCTAAAAGCTTGTAATTGAATTGAAGTTCTTCATCAAAGCTAATTATCCTTCTTCTTGTTGTTTGAATCTTTGATTCGATATCTTTTTACATGCAAGCAATGTCTTTTATTGATCTCTATATCGTTGTTGATATGCTTGAGTAGATTTGATGTTCTAGGGCATTGGGATGAACCCTATGGATCTAATTTCAAATTTGTGATGAATGAATTTCTAAGTTGCTAGAATTGCTAGGAGGTTAGGTTGTGATTGATTTATCACGGATTGCTAGGAATTTCCATCGATTTGGGGTTTGCAAGAGATTGGATTCCTATCGATGGGAAGGCCTAGATATTCGAATTAGGTTGATAAACGAAATTCTCTAGACTTCGTTTACAAGAGATTGGATCAAAGCTAGGATTTTTATTATAAATCTATACCCATATTCGTTTGCAAGAGATTGGACGAATACGAACTATCACAACCTAGATCGTAACTCGAGTTTGCACGAGAGTGGGCTCGAGGAGCGATTGGACGATGATGTCGATCTCCATGCTAGTGGCTTAGGTTAGGGTTTGCACGAGAGTGGGCTCTAATCTAGGTTTGCTATAGACCGGTAATAGCGCAAGAGCGTGATCTTGGTTCTACATTAAGTTGCGACTAGTTCACCTCAACACACGTCTAGTAATATTGAGATTCACTATTTACAATGATGTATGACGATTCGTAGTGAGAATTTCCTAGCCCTAGACAATTTTATTATATTGAATTAGAATCGATATTTGACCAACATCTCTATCATTGACACCGACATCCATCACCATTGTCATTACATCATACCATAACAATCTCTACCAATAATACATTCGTAGTCGAACCAACCTAGGATAGATTGGAACCAACACCACCTCCTCGTGTTCGATACCCGATCACCACTTGACCGTGTGCTTGCGGTAAAACTACAAGTCGTTTTCCAGGTATACATCTGGAGGTGACCAAGTTTTTGGCGCCGTTGCCGGGGAGGTATTTCCCGTTGGGTGCCAATTTGTCACAATTAGGTTGATTAGGCTACGAAAAAAAATTTAAAAGAAATTTTCACCCCTGCCACCATTATTATCATTTCTGTATTCTTTTGTGCCACTGATATTTTTCTCCAGGTATTTATCTTTATTGATCCGGTGCTATGGATTATACTACGTGGACCACAGATTTTGATCAGAGTGCTCAGATGGGAGAATACTATTATGATCAGAGTGCTCAGATGGGAGAATACTATTATGATCAGAGTGCTCAGATGGGAGAATACTATTTTGATCAGAGTGCTCAGACAGGAGAAAACTTTTTTGATGAGATGCATGCACACCAGATTGAAATACAAGCCAGGCTTGATAAGAGCAACCTCCAATTGGAATGGTCGAAGAGGGTACTTAAAATGAATGCGCTCATGCTTAAGGTTGCAGGGATGTCCAAACATATCAGTTCTACTTCTTCATATTACGAACAAGAAGCATCTTCAGTCATATTACCAGAGCCAGAACGTGTCGTCGTCGATCCCATATCATACGATACAGCTATTGCATATGAAGAGTGGATGGATGATCACTCCATATTTTACACCTTTTTCTGCATGTTTGCATGCCGTTTTGATCGCCCATATCGCGTTTTTCACGATTATTCGATAATATTGCGATGCTTTTCACTATTTCTTGTTTTTGTCGTATTTCAGGAAATATGGAGCGATTTGGAGCGATTTTGAGATCAAGGGGTTTGCAAGCGCTAAGGAGTGTCACCCACGGCTCGTTTGAGGGCCATTCAGCGATGGAAGATGAGTGGAAGAAGAAGGAACTTCGTAAGAGCGACGAGGAGGAGAAAGGGAGAAGATTGGACATTTACAGCATGCCACTCGGCCGAGTGGAGCACTCACTCGGCCGAGTAAGAAATCCCACTCGACCGAGCAGAATGGATACGCACAGAGAGTCAATTTCAGCGTATACTCGGCCGAACGAAGATAGCCTATTCGGCCGAGTGAGAAATCTCACACGCCCGAATGGCACGGAAAATTCGTCCAGAGAGAGGCCAGAGTTACTGGAATCTGTCAGACGTTCTGAGAGGTCCCACTCGGCCGAGCATGAAATGCCACTCGGCCGAGTGAATAAAGCCCTCGGCCGAGTCACCTCCGAAGGCAGACCCTGAGACCCCCCTGACTTACTGTTTTCTTACAGAGTTTGTCGCTCGGCCGAGTGACGATGCCACTCGGCCGAGTGAGCCGCTCCGCCTGCTGCTAGGGTTGTGATTTCTGGGCTGCGCAGGGGAATTTTTGGCACGATTTTTTGGGCGATTTTGGGGGTATTTAAACCTAGTTTTTGCCCTAGTTTGGAGAGCTTTTGAACAATTAAATTTTAGACTTTCTTTTAGGGATTTGAGGGCTAGGTTTTGGTGCATTTTCAGCTGGAAATCATTGCCATCTACATTGGTTTGTCAATTCCTATTGAAAACTCTATTTTTATGCATTATTTCTCTTTTGCAATGAATTGTGCTGATATTATTATTGATTTTTCTGAGATTTGCATGATGAATAGTGAGTAGATTTGATGTTCTAGGGCATGGGGATGAACCCTATGGACCCTATTTCTAAATTGTGATGAATTTGTGGAATTGTTGCTAGAATTGATTAGGGTAAGGTTGAGATTGATAAATTACGGATAGCTAGGGATTCATATCGATTGGGATTTGCAAGAGATTGGATCCCAATTGATAGGAAGGCCTAGATATTCGATTTAGATTGACAATTGGATTTCTCTAGACATGGTTTGCAAGAGATTGGACCAAAACTAGGAATTTTAATTGTGATTCTATATCCATATCCGTTTACAAGAGATTGGACGGATAGGAACTATCACAACCTAGGTCGTAGCTCGAGTTTGCACGAGAGTGGACTCGAGATACGATTGAACAATGATGTCGTTCTTCACGCTAGCGGCTTAGGCTAGGGTTTGCACAAGAGTGGGCCCTATCCTAGGTTTGCTATAGACCGGCAATAGCGCGAGAGCGTGAGATTGGTTCTACATTTAGTTGTGACTAGTTCACCCATATTCAAGTTTAGCAATGATGAAACTTATGAATCACAATGATGAAAGAAGATCCGTAGTGGGGATTCCCTATCCCTAGACGTTTTATTAAATTGATATTTCTCTCGATATTTGAACGATTGTGGTTGTTACACCCCAAACTATTCTCGATTCTCTTGATAGCTAGGTGATTGGAAAGAGACACGGTCATTTGTTCCTCCCTGAGTTCGATACCCGCTCGCCGCTACACCGTGCGCTTGCGGTAAAACTACAAGTCGTTCTCCGGGTGTAAACTCGGACGTGACCAAGTTTTTGGCGCCGTTGCCGGGGAATCATCTCCGTGTAAATTGCGCCATGCTTGGTTGTTCTCGGAGTTACATTTTGGACGCGATCAAGTTTTTGGCGCCGTTGCCAGGAATCATCTCTGTGCAAACTCGAGCTACGACCTAGGTTGTGATAGTTCCTATCCGTCCAATCTCTTGCAAACGGATATGGGTATAGAATCACAATTAAAAATCCTAGCTTTGGTCCAATCTCTTGCAAACCAAGTCTAGAGAAATCCAATTGTCAATCTAAATCGAATATCTAGGCCTTCCTATCAATTGGGATCCAATCTCTTGCAAATCCCAATCGATATGAATCCCTAGCTATCCGTAATTTATCAATCTCAACCTAACCCTAATCAATTCTAGCAACAATTCCACAAATTCATCACAATTTAGAAACCGGGTCCATAGGGTTCATCCCCATGCCCTAGAACATCAAATCTACTCACTATTCATCATGCAAATCTCAGAAAAATTAATAATAATATCAGCACAATTCATTGCAAAAGAGAAATAATGCATAAAAATAGAGTTTTCAATAGGAATTGGCAAACCAATGTAGATGGCAATGATTTCCAGCTGAAAATTCAACAAACCCTAGCCCTCAAATCCCTAAAAGAAAGTCTAAAATTTAATTGTTCAAAAGCTCCCCAAACTAGAGCAAAAACTGGGTTTAAATACCCCCAAAATCGCCCAAACAATCGTGCCAAAAATGCCCATGCGCAGCCCAGAAATCACAACCCTAGCAGCAGGTGGAGCGGCCCATTCGACCGAGTAGCATAGTCACTCAGCCGAGTGAAAAACTCTGTAAGAAAACAGTAAGTCAGGGGGTCTCAGGGTCTGCCTTCGGACGTGACTCGGCCGAGGGGCTTTATTCACTCGGCCGAGTGGCCTTTCATGCTCGGCCAAGTGGGACCTCTCAGAATGTCTGACAGATTCCAGTAACTCTGGCCTCTCTCTGGACGAATTTCCAGTGCCACTCGGGCGAGTGAGATTTCTCACTCGTCCGAGTAGGCTATCTTCGTTCGGCCGAGTATACGCTGAAATTGACTCTTTGTGCGTATCCGTTCTGCTCGGCCGAGTGGGCTTTCTTGCACGGCTGAGTGAGTGCTCCACTCGGTCGAGTGGCATGCTGTAAATGCCCAATCTTCTCCGTTTCTCCTCCTCGTCGCTCTTACGAAGTTCCTTCTTCTTCCACTCATCTTCCATCGCTGAATGGCCCTTAAACGAGCCGTGGGTGACACTCCTTAGCGCTTGCAAACCCCTTGATCTCAAAATCGCTCCAAATCGCTCCATATTTCCTGAAATACGACAAAAAAAAGAAATAGTGAAAAGCATCACAATATTGTCGAATAATCGTGAAAAACACGATATGAGCGATCAAAACGGCATGCAAACATGTAGAAAAAAGGTGTAAATTATGGAGTGATCAAAATCCCCCAAGCTTACCTCTTACTCGTCCTCGAGGAAGATAAGTAAACGGCGAACCCGACGGGAAAAGTAATAAAAAGAAAGAAAAATGAAAAATAGAATAGAAAGCGAAGAAGGAGTTGCTAGATCATTTTTCTCAGGACGTTGGTTTTGCTTACTCATGTAGCACACGGCAAATGTAAAATGCACGCCAAAGATTTTTATCTCAATATCATAGTATATGGATGCATTCAAAATAGAAAACCCATGAATATCAAAATAGTATGAAATATGGAGTCATTCTAGAACTAACATCGTCTGAAGCATCTAAAGCGGTATACATAATCATAGATCCCACAATTTTCAATTGAATGCTTTCTACCTGGAGTATAAGAGATATCACACAATATGGAGCAGTAAGAATAGAAAAGTATGGTTTTCATGAAATGTATGCTAAGTGTCAATTCCTGGATTTCGCAAAACTTTTAGTGATCTCACCAAGTATAGAAAATTACCTAGCTTAGGTTGTCATGCACTGTCAGGTAGTCACTCTCTCACACATTATTGGTTCCTCTCCCCCAAGCTTATCTATAAGCGTGGTGGCATAAGATAAATCAATAAATATATTCCCTATTTTTGAAGCTCCATGATAGAATAAAAACAAAAGAGGGAAGAAAGAGAGAAAGAGTATGAGATGGGATCATGTATAAACTTCTTTGCTCTTTTCTTTTCTTTTTTCTCATTTTTTTTTCAAAAGATTCATATATACAACTGTGATCCCAAATCAAAAGATAGAAAGATATACATGTATTTTTCTTTTTGATTTTGGGGGTAGTGAGCATGGACTTTATAAAGCGGAGGAATTGCCAATATAGGATCCTCTAAAGGGAAATTCACCAATGAATATAAGTAGAGAATTAATGCTCAAGATATGTGGAGAAAGAAATAAATGTAACACTCGGTTCACTCTATAAGACGTGCACAACAACTTTCAGCAGAGTTATGTAATCTACTCAGTTTAATCTCAGAAAGTAAACTAGTCCAGTTATATCAACCTAACATACATTCATTCAACCTGAAAGTGAGGCGTACAATTTTCATGCAATAAGAAGTGATATAAGAAAGGAAAGTAGTACTCCAGATATAAGCAATCAATGTGTGAAGCTTGGTGTGTTTTCTACGAATAGCATACATATGAATTATCAGACTTCAGCTAATAACAGAATTTCATCCATATTCATACAGGAAAAGGTGGGTTACTATCTCAAATGCATAGCAAGACACATCATATGATATTTGAAATAAAAACTACGGCATGACAAAATAGCATGCAAACAGAGATAAGCTAATCACCACGTCGTAATCATCACAGAAAAGTCATCTCTAGCAAAAGATGAAAGAAATAAGGATAAAAAGGAAATATAAACTATTACGAGATGCAGCACACTCAAAAAGGTAAGAAAATGTGATGCATGATAAAAAACGAAAAAGTTGGTGAAAATGAGTGCAAAAGCGGAAAATGTGAGAAAAGCATGAATAAAATGGTGACAAAAAGCAAAAGCGTGAGAACTCACTCCCCCAAGCTAAAGTGCACAGTGTCCTCAATGTGTGAAGTGTGGCACACCGAGAGACGTGAAATGGGTGGGGTGGGTGAGGATGCATGCATGATGAAAATAAAAGAAAAGGAAATGATATGGTAATGCAGGTGATGCATGCAGAGATCAAAATGGTGCAGAATATCAGTGTCCCCAAAAATAAGCTCCCTCACTCCCAAAGAGATATAAACAGATATGACCAAAAAGGTACCAAAACAGTGTGTGGAGGAGGGGCGCAAAAATCACCAGGCTCAAAAACAACCAGCAAAACAACAGAAATATAGAAGGCATCCAGTGTGTGCCTAGGCTGGTGGCGGTGCACCAGCACCGTCCTATGGCGGAGGTGGTGGTGGAGGTGGTGGGCGTGGTAGCTGCTGGGTGGGTGTCGATGGTGGAGGCAGACGCGCCAGAATCTGGTTCAGGCAAGCCAGAATACTGGGAAGAATGGCGACGCGGGTCTGCACAGCACTAACTGTGGCGGAGAGGGCCCTGAAATCCCCTCTAAGTCCACTAACAGCCCCCTCAAGAGCACGAATGCTCTGAACTAGAGTGTCGGGGGGTGGATCAGAGGGACGCACAGGTCTAACTGGTGAAGTGCGGGGCTGTCTCACACGGGCAGTGTAGTGGATGGGTCCAGCAGGGAAGTGGGGTAGTGGTGTTGTGCTCACTAAGTGATGTCCAGCCTCTGTGAGAGGCTGGGACGCAGGAAAGGTCAAAGTGGAAGCAGCAGCGGAAGTGGAAGTGAAAACAAACGACGAGGTGGCGTGAGAGGTGAGTGACGCAGATGTGGGGACAGATGTCACGACACTCTCAGAAAAGACAGCGGCAGTGGAGACCGAGAAGTCGACTGCTGGGGAGGCCGTGAAGGGCACAAAAGATGACTCCCCAGGAGTCAAGAATAACAATCGGGATAGGGTCTCTACTGCGGAGGTGAAAGAGGACTCGCCGCTCTCAATAATAGTAGGCGGACGCTCGGGACTCAGAGTGGTAATGGGCTCGGCAGAAATAGGCACAGTGGTGGTGGTGGTGGACGGCTCAGCTAAAGTGCTCCCGACACTAACAGACTTGTGGACAGAGGTGTCGGGAGGTGCAGACAGGGCAGGAGCAGGCTGAGGGATCACGGGGTCGACGGGTGGAACGAGTGGCTCCTGCTGAGCATCCTCGGGCTCAAGCATGTAGGTAGCAGGGATAAGGAGATCCATCGCTGGAATCTAGGCTCCGCCGTCTGGTCCAATATGTGTCCGAGCAGGGCTCGGGAGAACCATGTAATCTGCGCCGAAGGGACCGTGCAGCCATACCCAGTGCTGACGACCATGGGGTCAAAGCATCTTAATCCAGGCCATAACATCTATAGAAAGTGTAGTGGGGCTCGGAGATCGACGCGGGTCATCAGGAAGGTCAACGCCGGTCATAAGGGCCAACAGGGTGATCAAACCGCCGTAACAAATAGGTGAGCGAGCACTCACAGAAATAATGATGCGGTCCAGAAACCAACTGGCAATGTCGATCTCGACGGCGGGGACCATTTCGTCACTACCCCTATCTAGAACCCTAGGGCTTGTCATCGCATAGAGCATGTAGAGCTTTGGCGTAGATAGCGTCCCGGGCTCGTACCTCGCAAGAAAAGTAGTCGCCATAAGGCGCTGTGCAATCCCGAGGCAGGGGTGGACAATAGCTGATGCCTTGGCCCTACTAGGGTCAAAGGCGAGTGGGGATCTCGTGATCCGTGTCCAGAAGGCGTGGGTGTCGAACGACGTGGGTGGGATGCGCGTGGGAGCGCAAGCGCGGTCTGGGTCAGGGACAACGGGCCACTGGAAAAATGCTCTAAGCATGTCGAGGGCGATCTCGCACTCTCGATCCATCAAACGGAAGGAGCATCCTCCAGGGGTCCGGTCAATGGAACTAAGGACCTCTAGTGTCGGACGGATGTAAGTATCCGTCGACACCGACAGAAAGTCGCGCCATCCCACGTTGCCGTACAACGTGAGAAGCCCCTCAAGTACCCCTAAGCAGTCTAGGTCGGCTAGCTGTGCAAACCTAGAGCGTACTATCGAGCGATGGCAGAAACGCTCGAATCTGGCGCGGTGTGCGTCATCTCGAAATGTAATCCCCATCGGCCCGACGGCGGGAGCGGGTGGTGCCTGTGTGGTGATGGGATCAGTAGGAGGCGGCTGTATATGTGGGGGTGGACTAGGTGGAGGGGAGTCCGCCCTAGCAGAAGAGGAGCCAGGATCACCTGACTTCTTCCGCTTGGAAGCGGGCTCCCACGTGCGTGGCCTAAGGCGAGGCGACATGTGTGCCGCGAGACGTGCCCCCTAAAAAAATGAAATGCGACGCGCTAAATAATGAAACGAGTATACCTGAGCACGCCGTGAGAGCAATCAGCAATGCGTGCGAAGATACGCCTCCTCTGCAAGGCTCCGTATGCGTCAAAAATCTCCCCAAAGCTCCCCCAAACTAGCATGAAACACAAACGATAAAATCAGCCAATAATAATCAATATATATGGGGAAGATAAGGGGTAACAGATATATATAGGAGTTGATTTGAATTTGGGACGCAACGGGCGTACAAATTGGGAGAAATGAGGAGAAATGAAGAATTTGGGCGAAATAGGGGTGACCGGCGGCGAAAGAGGGCGGCGCCGGCGAGCAGCGGCGTCGGCGACCGGCGGCGAACGTCGGTCGGCGACGGCGCGGTGGCTCGGGCGTCGGAGGATGGGATGTGGTTTGGTCACTGGGAGTCGAAGGGGCAGCGGCTCGTGTGAATTAGGGTTTTTTTAGTGCGTTGAAATTTGCGCGCGCCCGCAGCCATTTATATAGGATAGTTACGACTCGGCCGAGTGAGCCATAGAAAATTTTTATCAAAATTATCTCCCATAGGTTACGACTCGGTCGAGTGGCTTTTCTTACTCGGCCGAATGGATAGGTTCCACTCGGCCGAGTGGCTCGGCTACTCAGCACTTTTTGAGAGCGTGGAGGGGTGTCTGAATCACTCGGCCGAGTGACAAGTCACTCGCCCGAGTGGAAATTATACTGTAAATTGACAGAAAGTAACAGAGAGTTTGTCTGTAGAGTCTTCCCTGATTGGTTTTCCACTTGGCCGAGTGGAGTCTTTGCTCGATCGAGTGACATATGTTACTCGGTCGAGTGGCACCCTGTTTTCTGCAACAGCTCTCCGTTTTTGCTCCATTCTCTGTTTTTCTTCCTCCAGTCAGTTTCTTCCTCCTCCTGGGGCCTGAGCGCGTTCCTGGAGTGCTCTCTCTTGCCTCGGTCATCCTCCATATGAATAATCCCTCGTTCTCCATCTCCTGTCATGAAAATTAGGACCCGTTGTCATGATTTTTATAGACACTAGACCCTAAACACTAAGAAAAGTCTAAAAGAAAAACAAAGTTCAAACCAAAACAATATGAAACCGTCGGGTTGCCTCCCGACAAGCGCTCGTTTAAGGTCATGAGCTCGACCCCTTATGATATTAGATTAGCGCGTGATGTTGGGCGCATGCGAGATACGCCCGTCAAATTTACCGGGAAGGCCATTTGGATTTGGTTGTTGGTGCTCGTCGGGCTTCCTCGGTGTCCCCTCATCATGGATAGAGTTGGGGGATAAGTCCCCCAAGCTTGAGCTAGAACTGATTTTCTTCCTCACCGGTGACACCGGCCTTCGGTCTGGCGGAGGTTTCTTCAAATTGTTGGCCATTGAGAGCTTGCAAAGCTCCCTTATCCTCACGACATCAGCTTCGTCTTTATCATCGGCCATAGAGCTATCCGGAGGGTCCTCCGCCTTTTCTTCAATGCTAGAGATTTGGCCTTCTTCAAGGCCATCATCATGGAGAGCGTCGATAGAATGCGGAATGGCTTCTTCGATCACCTCATCAAGGAGGTATGAAAGATCGTGGGGGTGTCCCTTGAGTAGATATACGCGATTCACTTCACCGGTGGGGACTCCCTCGGAATAATGCTTGAGCCGTTGTCCATTTACCTTGAATTTGGCTCCGTCTTTCCCTTCCAATTCAAAAGCTCCCCCCGGTTGTATGTGCTTAATGGTGAATGGTCTGGACCATTGCGATCTCAACTTTTCGGGAAAGAGTCGGAGCCGGGAATTGAATAGGAGGACTTTATCTCCGACCTTGAAGTCCGAAACGGTGATGCGTGCGTCGTGGAGGATTCTAGTCCTTTCCTTGTAAATTCTTGAGCTCTCATAAGCATCACGTCTAATCTCATCAAGCTCATTAATGTCTACGAGTCGCCTCACCGCCGCACTCTTGTAGTCATAATTGAAGGTCTTAATAGCCCAATATGCACGGTGCTCCAACTCTATTGGCAAGTGACAAGCTTTCCCATAAACAAGTCGGTACGGTGTGGTGCCAATGGGAGTGCGAAACACCGTACGATAAGCCCATAGTGCATCGTTCAATTTCATCGACCAATCTTTTCTAGATCTATCGACGGTCTTTTCTAGAATTTGCTTGATTTCTCGATTCGACACCTCCACTTGGCCACTCGTCTGAGGGTGGTATGCCATGCCAACTCTATGATTCACCCCATACTTTTTCAACATGGCTTCAAATTTTTTTTCTATAAAGTGGCTCCCCCCATCGCTTATCAAAGTACGAGGCACTCCAAAGCGTGGGAAGATGTTTTGTTTGAAAACTTTAGACACCACCCTCGCATCATTAGTAGGGGTCGCAATGGCTTCCACCCATTTAGAGACGTAATCCACAGCTAATAAGATGTACTTGTTTCCCTTGCTCGACGGAAAAGGACCCATGAAGTCCACTCCCCAACAATCAAATAGCTCAATTTCTAGAATGGGCTTCATTGGCATCTCGTTTCGCTTTGATATATTTCCGGTCCGTTGGCATCTATCGCATCCCTTGACGAGGTCATGGGTGTCCTTGAACATGGTTGGCCAAAAGAACCCACACTGTAATATCTTAGCGGTGGTTTTAGAGGCCGCATGATGTCCCCCGCATGGCATACTGTGGCAATGCAAAATGATCGACGTGGCCTCCTCCTTGGAAACACACCTCCGTATAACTCCGTCCTTGCATATCTTGAAGAGATATGGATCTTCCCAGAAATAGTTTCGCACTTCGTGCATAAATCTCCTCTTTTGTTGCGTGGGCATTCCGCATGGTTTTATCTCACAAGTCAAATAATTAACGAAATCCGCATACCAAGGCACCTCTCCGGATCTTACGGCGAATAGCCTCTCGTCGACAAAGGTGTCATCGATTGGCAAGCTTTCATCCTCCTTGTCGCGAACAAGTCTAGACAAGTGGTCCGCCACAACGTTGTCCGTTCCCTTCTTGTCTCTAATCTCCAAGTCAAATTCTTGCAAAAAAAGTATCCATCTTATCAATCTTGGTTTTGCCTCATTTTTGCTTAGAAGATACTTCAATGCAGCATGGTCGGTGTGGACAATAACTTTGGATACAAGGAGGTAGGAACGAAACTTCTCGATCGAGTAAACAACCGCCAAGAGCTCTTTTTCAGTTGTGGTGTAGTTTTTCTGTGCCTCGTCCAATGTTTTGCTTGCATAGAATATTGCGTGGAGCTTTTTATCCTTCCTTTGACCTAGCACTGCTCCTATTACTTGGTCACTTGCATCACACATGAGCTCAAAGGGGAGGCTCCAATCGGGCGGTTGTATAATGGGGGCAGAAATGAGCGCTTCCTTCAACGTATTAAATGCTTGCAGGCACTCTCCTGAAAAGACAAAGGGGGCATCTTTAGCAAGTAAGGCAGTAAGGGGTCAGGCAATTGGGGCAAAGTCCTTGATAAAGCGGCGGTAAAACCCCGCATCACCAAGAAAGCCTCTAATGCCCTTAACATTAATAGGAGCAGGGAGTTTTTCAATTACCTCAATTTTCTCCTTATCAACCTCGATCCCCCTAGAAGAAACAAGATGCCCAAGTACTATCCCCTCGGTGACCATAAAATGACATTTTTCCCAATTAAGAGTGAGGTTATTTTGTTGGCATCGTTTGAGGACTTTAGTAAGATTAGCCAAACAAGAATCAAACTCACTTCCATATACAGAAAAATCATCCATGAAGACTTCCATAATATTTTCAATGTAATCAGAAAAGATTGATGTCATGCACCTTTGAAAAGTGGCGGGAGCATTGCAAAGTCCAAAGGGCATTCTACGATAGGCATATGTACCATAAGGACATGTGAAAGTGGTCTTTTCTTGGTCGTCTTCATGCAAGCGGATTTGAAAGAATCCCGAATACCCATCCAAATAACAGAAGTATTTATGTTTAGCAAGACGCTCAAGCATTTGATCAATAAAGGGCAATGGGTAATGGTCTTTCCGGGTGGCTTTATTTAATTTCCTATAATCAATACACATCCGCCATCCCGTGACAGTACGCGTAGAAATGGGTTCTCCCTTTTCGTTTTTTACAACGGTCATCCCCCCCTTTTTGGGGACGACATGAACGGGGCTAACCCACCAGCTGTCAGAGATAGGATATATAATGCTGGCTTCAATTAATTTAAGAATCTCTTTCTTAACCACCTCCTTCATGTTAGGGTTCAACCGCCTTTGAGGCTCTATGGAGGTGGCTTCAGTGTTTTCCAAGTGGATTCTACGCGTGCAGAGCCTAGGGCGTATTCCCTTAAGATCAGAGATGGTGTAGCCAAGCACATCCTTGTGACTCCTTAGGACATCTAAGAGTCTTTCTAGTTGATCATGGTTGAGGTGGGCATTAACAATAACCGGATAGGTCAATTTATTACCCAAGAAAGCGTACCTTAAATTTGGTGGTAATTGTTTAAGCTCTACCTCGGGTGGCGCTGTACCCTCCAATTCCTCTCCTTGTGAAAACTTGACCTCTTCAGCAACATCTGGGTTTAGTTCCTGCTCTTTGAGTGGGCTTCCCCATGCAGACTCAGATTCACTTCTCGGTGAGGACGGTGCATCGGAATAGACGCTGCACAACTCTGCACGGGCATCGATGAGACTACCACTATGCTCCGGCCCAAACCTGAGATCAAGAGATGTGTCAGTTGGTTCATAAATATAAGAGTGAGGGTCGTAGAGTGTACTTCCCTGAATCTCGGTATGCCCAGTGGACTCCTCAGAAGTGTAGTACTCTTCGATGCATGCTCTACCGTTTTCAAAATATAACTTGTCGTCTCTCACATCAACTCTGATGTTGCCCTCGATAGTCCCTTCCGGGGAGATTTGATCCACCACGAAAATAGCAAATTGTTGCTCAATGGGGTCCTCGATATCAACGGTGAATGCCCCTATGACATGGACCTCATCAACAAGTTCTTTAAGAAGGCTCGCGAAGGAGTCATCATCTCCCAGGCTAGACTCAGTCATCAACATTGCGTCCCCCATATTCCTGTTAAGATCTTATGGAGAATTCTGGGAGAGCAAGTAAATTGGGCAGCAAACAGAGTCAAAAAGGAAAAATAAATAAATAAAGGAAGATAGATGGTAAGAGATAACCGGGTGATCACAATCGAACACCGTCAAATGTAGCCTCCCCGGCAACGGCGCCAAAAACTTGATCGCGTCCAAAATGTAACTCCGAGAACAACCAAGTATGGCGCAATTTACACGGAGATGAATTCCCGGCAACGGCGCCAAAAACATGGTCACGTCCGAGTTTACACCTGGAGAACGACTTGTAGTTTTACCGTAAGCGCACGATGTAGCGGCGATCAGGTATCGAACTCAGGGAGGAACAAATGACCGTGTCTCTTTCCAATCACTTAGCTATCAAGAGAATCGAGAATAGTTTGGGGTGTAACAACCACAATCGTTCAAATATCGAGAGAAATATCAATTTAATAAAACGTCTAGGGATAAGGAATCCCCACTACGGACCTTCTCTCATCATTGTGATTCATAAGTTTCATCATTGCTAAACTTGAATATGGGTGAACTAGTCGCAACTAAATGTAGAACCAAACTCACGCTCTCACGCTATTGCCGGTCTATAGCAAACCTAGGATAGGGTCCACTCTCGTGCAAACCCTAGCCTAAGCCGCTAGCGTGAAGAACGACACATTGTTCAATCGTATCTCGAGTCCACTCTCGTGCAAACTCGAGCTACGACCTAGGTTGTGATAGTTCCTATCCGTCCAATCTCTTGCAAACGGATATGGGTATATAATCACAATTAAAAATCCTAGCTTTGGTCCAATCTCTTGCAAACCAAGTCTAGAGAAATCCAATTGTCAATCTAAATCGAATATCTAGGCCTTCCTATCAATTGGAATCCAATCTCTTGCAAATCCCAATCAATATGAATCCCTATCTATCCGTAATTTATTAATCTCAACCTAACCATAATCAATTCTAGCAACAATTCCACAAATTCATCACAATGTAGAAATAGGGTCCATATGGTTCATCACCATGCCCTAGAACATCAAATCTACTCACTATTCATCATGCAAATCTCAGAAAAATCAATAATAATACAAGCACAATTCATTGCAAAAGAGAAATAATGCATAAAAATAGAGTTTTCAATAGGAATTGACAAATCAATGTAGATGGCAATGATTTCAAGCTGAAAATTCACCAAAACCTAGCCCTCAAATCCCTAAAAGAAAGTCTAAAATTTAATTGTTCAAAAGCTCCCCAAACTAGGGCAAAAACTAGGTTTAAATACCCCCAAAATCGCCCAAACAATCGTGCCAAAAATACCCCGGCGCAGTCCAGAAATCACAACCCTAGCAGCAGGCGGAGCGGCTCACTCGGCCGAGTGGCATAGTCACTCGGCCGAGTGACAAACTCTGTAAGAAAACAGTAAGTCGGGGGGTCTCAGGGTCTACCTTCGGAGGTGACTCAGCCGAGGGGCTTTATTCACTCGGCCGAGTGGCATTTCATGCTCAGCCGAGTGAGACCTCTCAGAATGTCTGACAAATTCCAATAACTCTGGCCTCTCTCTGGACGAATTTCCCGTGCCACTCGGGTGAGTGAGATTTCTCACTCGGCCGAGTAGGCTATCTTCGTTCGGCCGAGTATACGCTGAAATTGACTCTGTGTGTGTATCCGTTCTGCTCGGCCGAGTGGGCTTTCTTGCTCGGCCGAGTGAGTGCTCCACTCGGCCGAGTGGCATGCTGTAAACGCCCAATCTTCTCCGTTTCTCCTCCTCGTCGCTCTTACGAAGTTTCTTCTTCTTCCACTCATCTTCCATCGCTGAATGGCCCTCAAACGAACTGTGGGTGACACTCCTTAGCGCTTGCAAACCCCTTGATCTCAAAATCTCTCCAAATCGCTCCATATTTCCTGAAATACGACAAAAACAAGAAATAGTGAAAAGCATCGCAATATTGTCGAATAATCATGAAAAACGCGATATGGGTGATCAAAACGGCATGCAAACATGCAGAAAAAAGGTGTAAAATATGGAGTGATCAATGGACGAAGAGGCAGTAGAGGAAGCAGAAATTGAGTCATGTGTGCATCCAGAGGAGGACGGATTTCAGAGATTATTGGAGGGCCTCTTGGAGTTAGTGAGGTTCGCCGGTTCTGAGAGCATTACAGCAGGTGATGCATTTGAGCGACGATTTACAGATTTTGTTATGAACCGTGTTTCAGCTGCAGGAACAATTGAGGAGGACATCCATGTCAGTCTTGAGGAGGATAGACTATATTTTCGGATTGCTTGCAGGCATTCCCCTCCACATGATACATCCCCACAAGTTGACACACATGAGCAGCCAGCATCACCATTCCAGAGAGAGCCTACATTGATAGTTGATGAAAAGGCAAAGGAGCACACTGTCGAGCCAGAGCATGCTTTTGAGGAGGCCTTACACACAGAGCCAGAGCTTATCACCGAGGAGGTCATGCATCAGGACGAGGACACAGCCATTTATGAGGATCCCGATCACTATCCTCCTCCATTAGAGCTCCCGCAGCCAGCTCATCCTTCCACTGACGTCGAGGACTATCCCACAGAGCTTACTGCTCCCACTCAGGGAGATATTTTTACACATCCCATTTCTGAATCATGTATTCCATTTGATATTTACTTGGATTCAGATTTTTTTGACACGTCATACCTTTTGCAGTGCACGTACGATTATAGATCGGAGGTATGCTTGGATGTGTCACAGTTTGACGAGCCTATCGAGGAGGTCCACACTTATGATCTAGATTTACCTGAGCAGCTTAGAGAGGACACCATGGAGACAGCTATCATAGCACGGGAGGATATTGGATTATTTCCAGGGAAGTATCGTCCACCATTATTTATTCCATATATTTCTATAGACGAACCTCTTTGGGATACTTTTATTATGAGGGTGAATTTTTTGCAGCAAACTGATGCATCCTATTCTCTGCAGGGTACAGGTGGAGTCCTTGTGGGAATGCTGGAGGATGCATTGCTGGAGTTTGTTGGTGTTCGTGGACACACGTGCCTGGCGGAGCCACGAAAGGAGCAGTTGGAGCAGTTGCCTGCACCGGCAAAGATACTGGATCCGCATTTTGCTATAGGTGATATCAATCCAGTAGTGTAGAAATTTTTATGCTTTAAATAAACACAAATCCTCTTGACAGTAAGAGGACCGTATAGATTTGCTTGAATAAATATCACCTTATATAACGGCAACAAAATTTTTTACACCCCAAATCCATTACATATATTAATTGCCATCTTCATATTTTGATGTGTCACATCCTTTTTACTCTTCACCCCTCGAGCATTTCTTTCAAGTGAATACTCACATTCTTATTCGTTTGACTCAATCTCGCTTAGCAAAGCCGTGACATTTTTGATCGAGTCATTTGAATAGGATTGTTTGGCATAAGCTTGGCGGAAAGCGCTCTCATGCATCATTGTATTTGCATGTAGTTGCATTAGGATTTCATGTCATTCATTTCATCAGTTTTCATTCACCCCCTCATTATTATCGTTGTTCCTCATATTCTTCCACTATGATCACATTGAGGACAATGTGAAGTTTAAGCTTGGGGGAGTGCATTTTCATGCCATTTAGTTGCATTAGTTGCATTTTTACCTTATTTTAGGGTTTTTAGAAGCATTAGTTACATTTTTACCTTATTTTAGGGTTTTAAGAATTTTTCAAAAAATTTTGCATCATCTTTTTTGATTTTTCCCATCTTATTTTTCTTTTATGTGTGTTCATGCATCATATTGTGTGCTTGATTTTCTTTTCTTTCCTCTCTTTTATTTTTATTTCTTTTTCTCTTCTTCCGCTAGATGAATTCCTTATGATGATATCTCTTATTGCTTTAGTAGCCATCACGATGCTTATTACTCTTGCCATGCTACTTAGAGTATTCCATAGTCTTGCTATTCACATGTGCTTGCAAATCTATTTCTTTTGATGATTCATCTAAGTGAATGCATGATATTAATTGAAGCTGAATGTATGGATTAGTGTTTGGTATGCTTTTATTGGAAATGCACCAAGATTCACGCATCATTAGTATATCTGAAGCATCAGTTTTATTGTCTTATTCACCTTCTGTTGCATGCCTGATATGGTTGTAAACTTTACCGTTTGACTTCACTATTTATTGAAATGATTGAGAATATCCATGCTTACATATAAGTTTAGTTGATGTATTATCTTATTGAACTATTTGTGCACATCTTAGAGTGAACCGAGTGTTACATTATTTCTTTCTCCACATATATCTTTTTATTCTCTACAGGTCACTTGAGTTCACCTCCTAAAGCTACTTATATTGCATCTATTTCCAAAAATTCCCACAAAAGAAAAAGGTTGCTCCAAAAAGTCCAAAAAGCCAAAAAGGAGCCAAAACCAAAAATACAAATCATATAGCTCCTACAAAAATCAAAAAAGAAAAATGAGAAACAAAAAGTTCAAAAAAAAATAAAAAAGAAAAATATTTCTCTATCTCATTATTGGAGCCACAAAAATACTTGGGAAAGCCAAGGCAAAAATCCCATTTTCCACTATCTATTCCTTTAGATGTGATGCCTCAAGCTAAGCTTGGGGGGTGAATTCACTTGACCATATGAGTGAGTACGACAATAGAGTGGAGAGGTGCACGAATGGGGAAGTTTGATAATGCTGAAATTTAGCAAGATACTTAGTTATGGAGATTTCTTATGAATCGATATAAATATGTGAATGCCATGACTTATTCCATTCTCCATTGCATGTTTGGTGTGATTCTTATTTGCTTCTGTTATAACTCTTGACTGAAAAGTGCATCGCCAACATTTGTATATTAAATTCTATGAAATGTGTGATGTGGATATGAATTGATTGTATGAATTAGAGAGTCCCTTTTGTTGTTCTTAAAAGCTTGCAAGTACCATGTTTAAGTAGGATATGAAATCCGTATTGCATGTGATTCGTATTTTCTAAGTTATCGTGATGTGTAGCTTATAGCTTGAGATCTGAGAGAATAATCTAGCGACCTCTTCCACCTCGTGTTCTTCCTTTTTCATTTCATTTCGTTTGTTTTCATTTCCCGAGTTCGTCTCTCTACTTATCTTCCTCGAGGACGAGTAAGAGGTAAGCTTGGGGGATTTTGATCGGTCCATATTTTACACCTTTTTTCTGCATATTTGCACGCCATTTTGATTGCTCATATTGCGATTTTCACGATTATTCTATGATATTGCGTTACTTTTCATTATTTCTTGTTTTTGTCGGATTTCAGGAAATATGGAGCAATTGGGAGCAAAAATGAGCTTAAAGGACTTGCATGCGTAACAAGCATCGTTCATGGCCTTATTGAGGAGTTATCAGCGCTAGAGGATGAGTGGAGAAGGAAAGAATTTCATAGAATCGACGAGGAGGTGAAAAGGAGAAGAAAAGAGCTCAAGAGTACCCCACTCGGCCGAGCAGACTACTCACTCGGTCGAGTGAAGGACCGCACTCGCCCGAGTGAAACGGATACGCACCGAAGATTTGCCATGTTCACTCGGCCGAGTAAGGAAGACCACTCGGCCAAGTAAGAAAGCCCACTCGCCCGAGTGCTACAGAGATTTCGTCTAGAGAAGAGGCCAACTTACTGGAATTTGGAGAAGCCCCACTCGGCCGAGTGGCAAAGCCCACTCGACCGAGTGAAGAAGCCCACTCGTCCGAGTATTACAGGGTTTTTCTCCTGAGATCTAAGCACACTCTCTGGAATTTTTGGAGAACCACAGAAGACCCTACTCGGCCGAGTAGAGAAGCCCACTCGACCGAGTGAAGAATCCCACTCGACCGAGTGATGCCGATGACACGAGCGCCCAGATTTTCAGACAGCCTCCAACTTTTATGAAATCTGCTATCATTCTAGCAATCAAAGTATTTTTCTCATATTTTTAATGGCTAGAAGACTTCATGACGGTTCCAACGCCACCAAGAACACACCAATCGGAGGTCGGACGAAATCTGAAGAATTTCTGCAAGTTGAGACTGCAGTGCTGGAATTTCCACTCGGCCGAGTCATTTTCCCACTCAGCCCGAGTGACGGCGGGCCCAGATTTTAAGTTGCGGCCAGGACTGTTTTTGGGCACGAATTTGAGGGGTTTTGAAAGGTTATTTTCTAGGGTTTTGGGTGGCTATATAAGGGGTTTGTAGCCGTCATTAGAGGGGAGTTCCATGATGTTTTCTTAGTGATTATTTTAGAGGTTAGGCCATGCCCTAGGCCCCCTCTTGGATCTAAAAGCTTGTAATTGGATTGAATTTCTTCATCAAAGCTAATTATCCTTCTTCTTGTTGTTTGAATCTTTGATTCGATATCTTTTTACATGCAAGCAATGTCTTTTATTGATCTCTATATCGTTATTGCTATGCTTGAGTAGATTTGATGCTCTAGGGCATTGGGATGAACCCTATGGATCTAATTTCAAATTTGTGATGAATGAATTTCTAAGTTGCTAGAATTGCTAGGAGGTTAGGTTGTGATTGATTTATCACGGATTGCTAGGAATTTCCATCGATTTGGGGTTTGCAAGAGATTGGATTCCTATCGATGGGAAGGCCTAGATATTCGAATTAGGTTGATAAATGAAATTCTCTAGACTTGGTTTGCAAGAGATTGGACCAAAGCTAGGATTTTAATTATAAATCTATACACATATTCGTTTGCAAGAGATTGGATGAATACGAACTATCACAACCTAGATCGTAACTCGAGTTTGCACGAGAGTGGGCTCAAGGAGCGATTGGACGATGATGTCGATCTTCATGCTAGTGGCTTAGGTTAGGGTTTGCACGAGAGTGGGCTCTAATCTAGGTTTGCTATAGACCGGTAATAGCGTGAGAGCGTGAGCTTGGTTCTACATTAAGTTGCGACTAGTTCACCTCAACACACGTCAGTAATATTGAGATTCACTATTTACAATGATGTATGACGATCCGTAGTGAGAATTCCCTATCCCTAGACACTTTTATTATATTGAATTAGAATTGATATTTGACCAACATCTCTATCACCGACACCGACATCCATCACCATTGTCATTGCATCATACCATACTCATCTCCACCAATAATACATTTGTAGTCGAACCAACCTAGGATAGATAGGAACCAACACCACCTCCTCGTGTTCGATACCCGCTCGCCACTTGACCGTGCGCTTGCGGTAAAACTATAAGTCGTTTTCCGGGTATACATCCGGAGGCGACCAGTCAGGGCTCAGAGAACTGTAAGGACCATGTCTATGGGGAAAACACTAGAAGGGGGGGTTGAATAGTGTTTATGCAAATTTAAAAGGAATTATATCCAAATAAAATGCAATCCAACAAATAATGCGGAAATAGAATTAAACCCAAATAAGAAACAATTGCAAACACAAATATGTTTCAAGGGTTCGGATTACCCAAGTCAACTCCCGACTCGTTCCCGGTAATCCTTCGTCCCTACCACCCGGATACCACTGGATACTCAAGTTAGAACCCTAACTTGAGGTTTCCTTAAAGCCCACTTGTAGCAACCCTACAAGTGCAATCGAATACAATCGATGTCCTTGACTCCCACAACTTGGGAGCAAGCAAACCACTCTCACAACCGAGAGCACAACTCAAATAACAAAAGTTATGAAATAATGAAAAAAAACTTACAATCACCTATGCCTTGAAGAAGAACTTGAAGGTGGAGTGTCATGTGTGTTGAAGAACTCTCTTGGAAGAGAGGAGAACCCTTTCTCTTGACTGCACCAATTGCCTAGAAGATCACTCTTTGGTTCTAGGTTGGAGATCAAGAGAACAAGATTTGGAAATACTTAGGGCTTTGGATTTGAGAGCTTTGATCTTTGGAAATGAAAGCTTGAGAGATTTTACAATGAATGAGTAACCTTCCAATGGAACAGTAAAAGCACTATTTATAGTTTTCTCAAAACCACAAAACAGTTTAGGCAAAAACCCAATTAGAATCCATGAGAAAAATCTCAACAGATAGAATCTGAAATCGCGACAGTCGACTGTTGAACAATCCACAGTCGACTGTTGCACAGTCAACAAGGGTAGGTGAGAATTCATAACTGTAACTTACCACGTGGACAGTCGACTGATGAAGGAAAGACAGTCGACTGTTAAACCAACAGGTGACTGTAATTTCTTCGACAGGCGACTGGCCGAGAGAAGAGTAAGTTAGACAAATACTGGAAATCTCACAAGTAACAGGACAGACGACTGATGCAAGGAACACAGTCGACTGTTAATCAGAACAGGCGACTGTAAATCCTTAAACAGACGACTGTCAAAAGCCTGAGAAATTTCCAGAGAGCTGAGTCAAAGAAATGACTCACAGACAGCCGACTGTTGTAGCATAGACAGTCGACTGTATATACAGCATTAGTCGACTGGCCGTAAAAGTCAGATCAAACAGAGTTTGGGCAAAGGATAGACATGTGACTGATTTACAAAACACATTCGACTGTCACTTGGACAGGCGCCTGTGAATCGTTCATCAGTAGCTTGTGCGAGATAATCAGAGAGGGCCCAAAACTGTATTGTAATAGTCTGTGCATAACAGGCGACTGTAGAACAAAATACAGTCGACTGTTTTTAAGGCAGGCAAATGTAAGCTGTTCAGCAGTCGACTGTTATAAACAATTCTAGCACAAACACAAAAGAGATGAATTGTGATCAAAGGACAATTGATCTAATGAAGTCCTATGACTGAATGTAGATGTGTGTGAATGCTCCATCAAAGTTCTACTTCTAAGCTACATACTAGAAGAGATAAATGAAAAATTACATTGACGAATAATCTCTTCTTTCCATCGTATGAGCTTGAAGTCTTTACGGAGCTTCAATCATAATCTACGATCATCCAATTCATGTCATTTGCCTTCAATGAAGTTTGTGAGTCATCCATTGCTAGTAGATCTTCATAAATAGCTTAGGCAATGGATTAGCTGCAAAATAGGGGATTAGTCACAAGTATTTATGTTTGCTCATCATTAACACCAAGTAGGGAGAAGTCCAATACTCAATATTCTCCCCCTTTTTGATGATGACAAACAAACATAAACAAAAAGATAAATAATTGTGCGCAATGAAAACTTACTCCCCCTACATAGATGCCACTCAAGTTAGTCAACAAATATTAGGGCATCTACATATCAATTGAAGCAAATGAGTAAGAAATGCATGAATATAAATTCAAAAAATCTAGGAATTACAATCCCTATTCATTGTAATCTTACTCCCCCTGAATCTAAGGCAACGTCAATCTTAGATTCAAGTGTTAGAACATACTTAGCACATTCATTAGGAATCTTGTATGTTTATTTCTATCCCCCTATGGCATAATCCAAAAAGGTGGGAGCAAATAACAACAACAATAACAGTGCTAAATACGAACTAACAACAATTAAGGACTATAAAGATATATAGAATCAAAACTCATAAAATCACATCATAAATACATGTGGGTAATGGAATTGAAGTCCAATATCAACATTTTAGATGAACACTCAAAAATAGTTTCAATTTTTTTTTTTCACAAATGCATCATACCAGAGATAGCATGGAAAATCGAATATCAAATTCATATATTGTCTCAAAAGCATATCAGAGAGAGTATAGCATACATGGAGACAACATGACATACATCACACAGATAAGATATTGATTCGGGTTCAATATTACATATTTAACCCCCCATTTAGCCCTATTTTGTGCTCATGTGATGCTATATTGTTCTCTAATACATTCGTATTTTGTACACAATCATTTATTAGAGAAAACACCTTATTTGGGCACAAAACAGAAATTAATGGAGTATTTCTACACTTTTTATATTTTTCATAGCTTGGTCTCGATCTCACGATTCCAACGACTATTTATTTGTATTTTTCTGAGACCTGTGCTAATTACTGTGAATTTTTGAATGCAGAATACCAATTATTGGAAAAAAATAAATACGCACGAATCTTGGCGCATGCGGTGGCACGCATCCACGCACTCCCGCTCAGATCGAACGGCTCCCAGATAATGGCGATGCGGCTTTATAAAGGCCGTTGGATCTCGATCCAACGGCCAATAACGCACCAAAACGCAGCGTGGCGGGCGTTTCTTCAAGGGACACGCGGCAACCAATGACCAGTTCGATTTCGATCGAACGGCCATCAATCGAGGCGCGCGAATTCGAAAATGTGGGCGACGTGGTTCAATCTGATCCGTCACCCGAGAATCCTACGGTGGAGAATCCCAGTGAACGCAGCAAAAGAGCAGTCGACGTGGCACGCGCGCGCTCATTCGATGCTGATCCTACGGCTGAGAACGACCCCGCTCGAACTCATCGCAGTGAAGCGGAGAGCGCAAAAATCGTGCGACGTGGCTGCTTCCAGACCACGCGATCGAGATCCGACGGTCCCTGTCAGCTCCGAGATGTATTCGGATTCGAGTAAAGCAAACGGGTGCAGATCCGTTTGATGGGACACGTGGCGAGCTGCGGTTTAATCCCGCAACGATCCAACGGCCCTCATTTGCGCCGGTTTTAAAAGCGGGTTTGGGTTTGTTTGGATGCGAATTTGAGACCCATTAAGGCTATTAAACCCGTAATGTTCTTATAAAAGGTATTCTTAGGGTTTTTGGCCATATGCTGGCGTATTCTGGGCGTATTAGAGGCTCTAGGAGCCGTATTTCTCCTCTGAAAAATTCTATAAAATTCCAGAGGCTGTTCTTCATTTTTCCAGAGAGTTTTGAGGCTTATATTGGAGATTTGGTGATGATTCTTAAACTCATACCCCGTATTTGGGTGTTTTTCATCGTATTTTGCTATTAGACCTATGTATTTTGCTATGAACTTTGTTTATTCTTGCATTATGAGTAGCTAAATCTTATTTGTGCATGGTATGGAGTAGTTAGGGGATGTGAATCGTATTTGTTTGGTTGAATTTCATTGTGCTTAATCGATAATGTCGCTAAAGTTGTAGTTTTTATTATTAAATCCTCTTTTTCATCTTCCAAAAGAAGTGATTAAGTTGATGATCTCCCCACAAGGGTGAGCTTTGATCTCTCCAAAAGAGAGTTTCATACCGTATTTGTAGGATTATAATTTTAGCGACGATTTTATTCATATTGTGCTTGAACCCCCAAAAGGGCATCTTCCGATGAATTGCTCCCAAAAGGAGAATTCATTGAGTTATATTGGGTATTTTCCAGTGAATTGCTCTCAAAAATAGAATTCATTGTGTTATATTTGTCAACCAAATTAATACGAATTATTGATCCTAACGAACCCATACCATGTGCATACTTTTCGTCGATACTTTCACACCATCATCACCATCCTTATTGAAGTGGTTAGTTTCTTTCCGTCAGATTTCTATTTGATTTGAGCTGTGGTTTCAACAGATTTTCTCCCGAGGATTCGACATCTGGACTCCCAGATTATATTACTTGTACGGACTCTTGCGCTTGAGAGAAGCACTATTTTGGGCCAACCAAGTTTTTGGCGCCGTTGCCGGGGAGGAATGGTTTGTAACTACGGTTTATTTCATTCAGAGGACCTTCGGTGAGATCTTTCCACTTTACTGTATATAAATTTTTGTTTAATTTTATTGTACATAAACTTTTATTTTCTTTAAAATGGAGTATATGAATTTCTATTGCACGAACAATCTGTATGATGCAAGGTATGCTAATGCACACAAACATAGGATGGAGAAGCTCAAGATTGTTAATTTTAATCAGACTGATTGTGAAAATTTCTTTCAGGCCTGGAGGAGGTTCACAAACATAGTATCGAGCTATCCGCAGCATGGGTACACAAATGAAGAGCTTATGGAGTCCTTCCTAGATGGACTACGACCACAGCTGCAGGAATTATTGGGAGGCATGACGCCGACAGAGGCGTGGGAATACATGGAGTCTCTGCAAAAAATGAAGAAACCATGGAAGAGACTTCAGAGAGCGATTCAACGGAGTCTTCGTGCCTTGATCAAGAAGAGCAAAGCGTAGACGTACCTTTGCAATCCTAGAAAGAGGAAGTTTACCTGATTATTCAAACACAAGAGGCTACATCCCATCAATTCCAAGAGAATTTTCTTGCTCGGATTCGGCAGATTCAGAAATCCTTTGAAAATCTTACTCTGATTGCCACTTGCTTAGAAGAAAATAATTCTTTTGAAATTCAACTTCAAGAATCTAATACGAGTTTATCCTCTATTGCAGGTATATCGAGCGAACCATGTCACGTTGAGGACACGAATAAAAATATCTGCATGGCAGAAAGTGTGTGCAAAAGAGAGGACGAGCTGGCAATTTTGGATGAACGAGAGGAGGAGACAGCTAGGGACAAGGGTTTTGAGATTATCGCCATGGAGTCAGAACCATGCCCTCCTCCAGTTTTTTCCCAAAATCATTTACCCCTCTCCCCAATGACTGAGCATCATACCGAGAGTAGTGCATATCTTTCAGGGAGTAGTCGTCAACATGCTTTAATTTATTTCACCCATTTTGATGACTACATTTGGAATGTTTTTGTTGAAAATAATTTTAAACTAATTTGGACTGACATGACTCATCTCTTGCAGGAAACAGGTGAACATCTTATAGAGATGCTAGGGGTTACGTTGCTGGAGTCCAATTTAGCTTTTGGAGGAAAAATAATCGCCGAGGAGCGCAAGGAGCAAATTGAACAACTTCCTCCACAATTAAAGATTCGGGATCCATCATTTGATCACAGTGTGTTCTTTCCAGTAGTGTAGATTTTTATATGCTTTCTAGGTTGCTGGCTTGAATAAACTCGTACCCTTTTCGACATTGAGGACAATGTCCATCTTTAGTTGGGGGGTGTGTATGAGACCTTGGATTTTTTTTTGAGAAGAATAAATCACCAAATCTCATCATTTTAAATTCCTTCACGTGCCTCAAATACGGATGATTATACATTGATTGAGTTCTGAAAATTGTTTATGGCTTGAGTTAATTATTTTTCCTTCATGGAATTACTCATTAATATGATATTCATGAAAATTTTCAATTACTATGATTAATATCTCGAAATAGTTTGAATTTATTTCATGCATGCTTATGTGATGAAAAAAAAGCTTAAGTATACACGATTTATTAGAATAGTCTTCAAGTTGAAGAGGAATTTGGCCATCGTTATTAATGTTTATGATTCAAAGAATAGGCGTTGAGTTGCTTACACAAAAAAACAGAAAGGAAGAAAAAAAAATTGAATGAAAAATTGAATGAAGAAAAATGAATGAATAAGTATGTCACTAATAAATAACTTGGTTGGCTCGAGTAGTACAGTCCGAGGGGCCCTTTTGGCCTAATGCCATATTATCGTCTGATTTGGGAGCCATTGACCGGAAACTCACTCATTTGATGGAGCGATCCAAGTTAATGTTGCTTGATACGTGTTACGCAGAACTAATAAAAGAATAGAAGTGGCGAATAAACTAAGCAACCTCAATTCACATGACTTGAACGATCTTTGTGAGATGCCAATTCCTTGGAAACAAGAAAACTAGAGAAAAACAACGTGTTATACTTTCGCTTGCGCAAAACGATGCTTGCATGTTATTTATTCAAACTAAATTAGAGAAAATATCATGGGGTTGATTTTGTTCATGGATGGTGTATATTGATAGTCTAGATCATGTTGGAAAGCGTACTATTGAGCCATGACATAAGCAATCGATGGAATTTATTGTTTTATTAATCATCCGTATTAATCGCTCTTTTTGCTAGAGACTAGAAAATCGCTAGTTGGGGGGTGTGATTCGGGTTCAATATTACATATTTAACCCCCCATTTAGCCCTATTTTGTGCTCATGTGATGCTATATTGTTCTCTAATACATTCGTATTTTGTACACAATCATTTATTAGAGAAAACACCTTATTTGGGCACAAAAAAGAAATTAATGGAGTATTTCTGCACTTTTTATATTTTTCATAGCTTGGTTTCGATCTCACGATTCCAACGACTATTTATTTGTATTTTTCTGAGACCTGTGCTAATTACTGTGAATTTTTGAATGCAGAATACCAATTATTGGAAAAAAATAAATACGCACGAATCTTGGCGCATGCGGTGGCACGCATCCACGCACTCCCGCTCAGATCGAACGGCTCCCAGATAATGGCGATGCGGCTTTATAAAGGCCGTTGGATTTCGATCCAACGGCCAATAACGCACCAAAACGCAGCGTGGCAGGCGTTTCTTCAAGGGACACGCGGCAACCAATGACCAGTTCGATTTCGATCGAACGGCCATCAATCGAGGCACGCGAATTCGAAAATGTGGGCGACGTGGTTCGATCTGATCCGTCACCTGAGAATCCTACGGTGGAGAATCCCAGTGAACGCAGCAAAAGAGCAGTCGACGTGGCACGCGCGCGCTCATTCGATGCTGATCCTACGGCTGAGAACGACCCCGCTCGAACTCATCGCAGCGAAGCGGAGAGCGCAAAAATTGTGCGACGTGGCTGCTTCCAGACCACGCGATCGAGATCCGACGGTCCCTGTCAGCTCTGAGATGTATTCGGATTCGAGTAAAGCGAACGGGTGCAGATCCGTTTGATGGGACACGTGGCGAGCTGCGGTTTAATCCCGCAACGATCCAACGGCCCTCATTTGCGCCGGTTTTAAAAGCGGGTTTGGGTTTGTTTGGATGCGAATTTGAGACCTGTTACGACCTAAAGATCGTGGGAGTCCGGCTCCCGCCCAGAACCACTAATATACCTCACTGACTCACCCCTTTGCAAACGGACTGCCGGCCCGGAGCTCCGAGGCTACATGGGAGTGGGCGCACCTCACAGTGCCCCTCTCCTGGTCGAGGCATATAACCACTCTCGCTCGGCCCGCCCGGGGCAGTGTGCTCGGGGAATACCCAGACAGCGCAGCCTTGGATGCTGACAGAGGCACGTGCATACCCCTCCTTGCCAGCGGTCCATGATCCGCAACCGAAAAGGTGTGCGGCCAGGCCGAACAACCCGCGAACAGGTCGACCCGGTGGTCCCACGCAAACCCTGTCGCAGGGGATGGCACCGCCGGACCCTTGATTCATCGCACATGAAAAACAACCTAGCACAAGGACACGACTGACACTGGCGCCGCCCGACCATCTGACAAAGCACCCCCTGGCCGCTGCGCCCCCTGACACTTAATGCTTTCGGCCCTGACACCCTGACAAAGGCGTCCCTGGCCGTTGCACCGTCTGACAAAAGCGAGTCTGACACTCCAGTTCCTGACATCCTCGTCCGAAGCTTCCGCTAACAGCCGGGCCAACTCAGCATGTCGAGTCAGCATGCCAGGTCAGCCCCACCTAATCGTCTCCCATCAGATATAAATACCCCCTCACTTCTTACGGTAGAGGGGTTGGCAAATTCTCTCTAAATTCCATTATTCACACACGAGAGAAAAGGTCATCCATATCTTTGTTCTCCCACTCATAGCTCGTCACGTACGGTCGGCACACCCTCAGTCCGACCTGCGTGCCCAGCCCCCGCTTTAAGTCCAGTTACTGACTTAGGCATCGGAGAGGCTAAGGGTTGGACCCCAACCTGGCCTTTCTGACGAGTTGCTCGTTGTGCAGGGTTAGTCGCCCCTTGGCTGGTATTCGCCTTCGGCTCCCGCCGCCCGATCCTCCTCCGCCGCGTCCTGCCTCGGTGACAAGTTTAGCCTCTTCACCCCACTAATCACCTGTCAAAAAGCCTACCTAAATCCTCTTATCAATATAACCACCATGCCCTTGGTTCCCCATAATACAAATTCATTGTACGCGAGTTCCACCCCGCAACAATTGGCGCCATTTGTGGGAATGAAGGGTCACACCCATGTTAGACTCCATGCCGATCGCTCGGAACCCTGACCACGACAAGGATCCCATGGATCAGGAGCCACTCTCTCTACCAATCACTCCAGCGACTGACCCCCCCCCTCCAGGGATAGAGGCCGAGACAGTCCAGGCCTCGGCCCGCGTGATCCAGAAGAGCTTCGAGGCCTTTACTAAGGCGATGGGAGGCTGCGCGGCGACGGGAACGGAGGCACCTCCCGGCCCCTCGGAGCCCCCGAACGTGAAACGGAATCTTCACCCTCAGTTCGAGGAGGAGGGGGGATACCATGGGCTCGCCAGGGAGATTGCGGCCCATTAGAAGCTCTTGGAGGAGGAAATGGAGGTCGCGCGGCTGCGGAGGCGCCGGGAGGAGGCAGCCGTCGCGCAGAGGCATTTGGATGAAGCGGCCGAAACCGCCCAGCGGGCCTACCAGGACGAAGAAACCGCCCGGCACCAGCTCCGCTTCATCATCGCGGAACGCAAAAGGCTCCGGAGGGAGAACAAAGACAACCGGGAGATCCCGGCGGTGTCGGCGATGGGCCGGCGGCCCCCGGACGGGCGCGGCCCGCCGTTGGCCAAATCCCCACCGGGAGGGGGGAGTCCGCCCCGACAGCGCCACTCCCCCGATCATCTGAACGAAGAAGCCATTTGTCAACAACTACGCTTCCTCACCGCCGAGCGCGAAAGTCTCCTGAGGGAGAATTAGGAGCAGAGGGGGATCCGGGAGGAGCCGGCCGGAGGGCGGTGGTACTGGGAGGACCGTAGCCCGCAGCCCGTCGAATCCTCTACCCTTGGAAGGAGTCCCCCCAGGCGACCGCTACGCTATTCCATAGGGCGAGAAGACCATCGGTAGCCAAGGCGCGACCGGAGCCAGACCCCAGAATGGCGAAGGGGGTACGCGCCCGAGCGCTCTGCCTATCTGGAGGAGGCCATGCAGTTGTCACGGTGGATCACGTCTGCCCCGAGGCCCGAAAGGTTCAAACCCCCTCACCTGGTCACCTACAATGGAATAGGCGACCCTCTCACGCACGTGCAACAATACCGGGGGGCAATGGAGGCGCAGGATGTGGATGAGGCGTTCCTATGCCGGCTCTTCTCGCAAAGTCTGAGGGACACGGCATTGGATTGGTACTTTGGCCTACCCGCGAGGTCCATTGGGAGCTTTGGCGAACTGTCCCACAAGTTCTGCCAGGAGTTCTGGGCCGGGCGGAAGAAGAAGAAGCCCCTGGACTATCTCAGCACGATAGTCCAAGGGGAAGGAGAGACGACGGGGAAATACCTGCGCCGCTTTCAGGAGGAGAGATGGGCGGTGGTGACCTGCGGTGACGAGGTGCTCATGCTGGCTTTCAAAACAGGACTACGGACTCGGAGCCTCCACAATTCCCTTCTCCGAGATCCGTCGATCGACTACGAAGCACTGGTCGCTATGGCAGAGAGGCATGCATTAGCCGAAGAGACTCTCGGCACGAAGACACTGTTCCCCCCGGCAAAGCCACTCCAAGGCGAGCCTAGATCGCACCCTCGACCAAGGCAAGACGAGGGGCATCGGGGGCGCGACCAACTGGTCCAACCGAGGCGCGATGCAACGGGGCGCCGCCAACAAGATCGCCACGGCCCTGCCCGAGAGTTCGCCCCCGCCCTAGGGCCCACCCGAGTCATCCCAAGGCAGGAAGGTCCCCTGTGGGTGCACTACATGCAGCTCAACGCCCCCCTGATAGAGGTGTTGGCCGCGGCAACGAGAGCTGGACTGCTGCCAGAGCCACCCAGGGAAATGAAATCGGACCCGGCTCGGAGAGATTTCCAACAATATTGCCGGTACCACCGGGACCACGGCCATGACACCGACAATTGCTTCACCCTCAAGAGGGAAATCGAGCGGCTGATCCAAGCGGGTCACCTCGGGGGCTTCGTCGGGGGCAGGAGGCCGGACCAAGAAGAGTGGAACCACCGGAGGGCTCAGAGAGCAGACCCCCCAACGCGTGGTGAATGGGAAGAACCCCCCCTCCCGAAGCCGGTCATGCGCATAAACACGATATGTGGCGGGCCATCCTCCGGGGGAGCATCGTCATCAAGCAAGAAGGCATATGCGCGGTAAGTGATGACGGCGGGTTTCGGAAGAGATCCGGGAGGAGAAGGGTAGCCCACCCTCCCATTACTTTCAGCGACAAGGATCTGGAGGGAGTCGAGCTGCCCCACGACGACGCCATCATCATCGAGGCCCAGATCGGGACGGCCATCGTCAGCCGCCTCCTAATCGACACCTGGAGCTCTTGCGACATTCTGTTTATGTCGATAATCGAGAAGATGGGGTTAATGCAGACGGACTTGAGACCCTGCACCGGGCCCCTCGTCGGCTTCACCGGTCACTCGACCCCTATTGTGGGGCTGATCACCTTGCCGATAACTCTCGGGGAGGAACCGCGGGTCGTCACCTGCATGACTCTATTCGTTATTGTCAACATCGCGTCGGTGTACAACGGGATCATAGGACGACCGTACATGGCAGCCATCGGAGCGCTCCCCAGCCTGCTCCACCAGATGGTCAAGTTCCAAACCTCACGGGGGATTGGGTCAGTGCGGGGAAGCCAGAAGCTGTTCAGGAGCTGCTACGTGGGATCGACCAAACACAAGGGTCCGGAGCGAACCCTGGTGGCCGATCTACTCTGGGGGAGGGAAGACTCCTACCACCGAAGGCCAACGCCTGTTGAGGGAACCGCAGAAGAACCCGGGGCAGCAAAGGAGGACCAGACCTGCCGCGCCCGTCCTAACCCCACATGATGAGGGCGGGCTAATCCCTCTAAGGAACGCGGAACACCAGTCGTAATGTAATCGAAAACTGTAAGTCCCGAATGAAATATCCTTTTCCCTTTTGCATCTTCGAATTTTGCCATTTCCACCTGAAAATTTCAGCTTAAAGACACAAGGCACCGGGGCAGGACCAATCCTCACCACCCAAACCGGAGAGGGGCACGGGCCGAGCTACGTGCTCGCTCCCCCCACTAATGAAGACCTCCGGGGCAAGCTTACGGAGCTTCGCCACCCAAACCGGAGTGCCATATGCAGGGTAGGCGACGGCCCAATACCCGTCCGACTATAGAGGCTGCGGGGAGGCGACGGCCCAATACCTGCCCTTTCAAAGACTCCGGGGCTGGACCAATCCTCGCCACCCAAACCGGAGAGGGGCACGGGCCGAGCTACGCACTCGCTCCTGTTGGATATGGAAGACGTTTGTACACCCTTGTGGGGGATGTATGAGGGAATACGAACCTCGAACGTCGCGCACACGAAGTCATGTGCAAAGGGAATCTGTTCCCTTGCGGAGAGGATCTCTGTATGAGTGGGAAAGTCGCATTATATATGCATAAATGCATGCGACATATGGCTAATAAAGGGGGAATATCTTAAGCTTATGTTGTACCATGCATATGGTACAACTTAAGCTTATAATGTGCCATGCATCATGGTACACCTTAATTAAGTTGTTCCAAAGGAACAACTTACCCTAAAATAACTACCTTGGGGGCTATAAATAAGACCCAAGGGTAGCCATTTTCCTTACACATTTGCATGAAATTCATGCATGCATCTTCTTCATAGCGAAGCTCTGTAGAAATATTTCCTCTCCCTCCTTCCAAGTTCTTAATCTAAAATAGAGATTTAGATTGTGGATTAGTAGCCTTACTCCGTTCGTGAGAAGACTCGATCCGTCGTGGCGAATCCGAAGGCAAAGTTCCGAGACTATCGTTCCGCATACGCAAGCGTAAGTCTCCACTTTAATTATCGATCCTAACTTTGTTTTGGACAGGATCCAACATTGGTATCAGAGCCATATGGGTTCGCCCCGGTCAAACCACCGCCCCGTCGAAACTACGAACGAGTCGTTGTCTTTTTCACGAATGGGTCTCCTACTATTACAGATATAGTAGGAACTCTTCGTGACGGAGAGAACGCAGCGGTTGTTCTTTTCACGTTAGGGTCTCCTATCATTATGGATATGGTAGGAACTCTCCGTGACGGGAAGAACCGACCGTTCACGTAGTAAGTTATTCATTTTTGGCACACGGCCATTAGGAAATAACTAAATTCTCGACGAACGGGTGCTTCATCGACGAACGGGTGCTTCATCGAGGAAGATGATGGAAGTTATTTCCATCGGGTAAGAGGAAAATTTGGTGCATGTGCACCATGGCCAAATGGGCTATGAAGGCCATGCACCCCTCTCCCCATGCGGAGGGGGTTGGCTACGGCCAATAACCACCGGCGACCACCCCATCAAGGGGGAGGAATGAGTGCGGCAACCCCGTTTAAAGGGGGTGGCCGGCCATGGCCAAAGGGGCCATGGCCGGCCAACGCCGAATGGCCTTGGCCATGACCGGCCATGGCCAAGCCATGGCCGGCCATGGCCAGGCCGGCAGTGGCCGGCCTTGGCAGAGCCTTGCCGGCCAGGCCGGCCCTGGCAGTGGCCAGGGCCGGCCCTTGGCCAGCCTGCCGGCCATGGCAGAGGCCAGGGCCGGCGCCCTGGCCACTGCCAGGGCCAGGCCGGCCCTGGCAGAGGCCAGGGCCAGGCCGGCCCTGGCAGAGGCCAGGGCCGGCGCCCTGGCCTCAGGCCAGGGCCTGGCCGAGGCCAGGGCAGGAGCCCTGGCCCCGGCCAGCAGCCTGCCGGCCCTGGCAGAGGCCAGGGCCGGCGCCCTGGCCTCAGGCCAGGGCCTGGCCGAGGCCAGGGCAGGAGACCTGGCCCCGGCCAGTGGCCTGGCCGGCAGGCCCTGGCAGTGGCCAGGGCCTGGCCGGCCGGCCCTAGCAGAGGCCAGGGCCTGGCTGGCCCTGGCCGAGGGGGCCAGGCCCCCTGGCCGGCCAGGGCAGAGGCCCTGGCCGGCCTTTGGCCAGGCCCCCTGGCCGGCCAGGGCAGAGGCCCTGGCCGGCCTTTGGCCAAGCCCGGGTCAGGGCAGAGGCCCTGACCGGGAAGAATGAATTCGAAAATTGGTCGACCAATTTTGTGTTTTTGGTCGACCAATCCGACAAATGGTCTGGGTCGATTGCAAACTTGCCAGATGACCCATACGGGGTAACAAATGGCCTTGGTCAAACTCGAATGTGTCGATTAGTCCATACGGGGCTAACCACAGTGCCGACTAGTTCATACGGAACTAACGTTTTAATGAAGTTTTCATTGGGCTCTACTCCTTGAAGATTAGCCATAGTGCTCTACTTCATGCGAGATTAGCCATGTCATTGTGCTCTACTCTACGGAGATTAGCCAATGTACTTGTGACGTTGTGCTCTACTCTACGGAGACTAGCCAACGTGCTTTCAAATTTTTGAAAAAGATGTTTTTCAAATAGGTTGTGTCCCGTCCTTAAATCGGGATAGCGCAATTTAGAATTCCAAGTCCTACCACGATCCGGCCATGGTTATCTAACCCATGGGTGTGTAGAACAGGTCTCGTGGCTTGGCAATTGTTGCGTTAAAATTCTTTGCGCTAATTCTCACCTATTCTATTTTGAAAGATAAGTTTTTCAAAGTAATTTTCCGCTGCTAATACCATACGGGTATTATTTCTGATTTCTTTTTACTTAAGATAAGTAAGAGGGATACTTTGAAAGTTACTTCTAGATGGTAATTGGGAACGTAGTGAACTTCTCGATTCTAGAGTAACATTTCAACGCATCCAAGGAACTTATCAAGTGTTTAAAGAATCGAAACTTTATGCATTGAATTTTGATCGTGTTTTTTCATTTTCTTTGCAGTTTTTTGAATCGAATATGTCTACCGCTTCTAAGAATATTGTCGCAGAGCTTAACAAAGGTGAAAAGCTCAACGGCGACAATTATAAACTTTGGTCAATTAAAATCCAATATGTTTTGGAGGAGCAAGATGTGCTCGAAACACTCCAAAACATAATGGTAGAACCTGAGTTGGGCAATACGGCCCAACACAAGAGGGACCGGGAAGCTTATGACACTTGGACTCGAAAGAACAAAATAGCACGCATTACGTTACTGTCCGCGATGGACAATGACATAATGCGTCTATTTCGGGAATTCGATCTAGCCAAAGACATATGGTCTGAGCTAGAAGTAAAGTTTGGTGGAACTTCGGTTACCAAACTCCGCTCCTTGAATATTCAATTTGATTCGTACAAAATGCGGCGAGATCATTCTATGAAAAAGCATCTCCGCCACATGGCGAATCTTATATCTGAATTAAAGGATGCGGGTGTTACGCTGTCTGACGAACAGCAGATCCAAGCGGTCATTCGTTCACTCCCAGATAGCTAGGATAACATGAAAATGCATCTCACTCATAATGAATGCATTAAAACTTTAAGCGATGTTTCGAAACACCTCGAACTCGAGGAAGAGCGGATTCAAGCCGCAAAACCAAGTGCAGAAGTGCACGTGGCCGCTATTTCCTCACATGGAGGAAATAAGCAGAAACGCTTAAGGTTTGTGAACGAACGTAAGCAAGAACCGGAGACCTCAAAGAAGACAAAGAACAAAAAGTGGCAAAAGAATGTGCACTCAAAGAAGAAAAACTTGAAGAAGATCAAGTGCTTTAAGTGCAACAAGTACGGTCACTTCGCCCGTAAGTGTACGGATGGAAGTGACAAGGTAACTTGTAGGGCTAGTTACATATGTGTTTCTAGTTCCGTGTTTCTTACTGAATCTAACTATTTTTGGTTGATTGATTCAGGGGCCACAGACCACGTTGCGAAGGACAGAAGGTTCTTTGTAGAGTATCGAAAGATAACTCAAGGAACAAAGTGGATATACGTCGGCAACAACACACGTGTTGAAGTCAAAGGCGTCGGAACATGCAAGCTAGTTCTCGACAACGGCCGGACTTTATTATTGCACGACGTCCTCTTTGCTCCAGATATTAGAAGGAATATCGTTTCCGTGGTCATGTTAATGTCTTTAGATTATGAGTGGAGGTTCTATAAACAATATGTTGACCTTGTTTGTAATAATTCTTTGATTGGTTCTGGTAATGTTTGTAATGGATTAATTGTTTTAAATACAATGTATGATGTTGCTTCTTCCATTAATGAAAGTTTTCATTTGACAAATGCTTCTAACTCTGAGTCTGAAATCATTTGTTGGCATGCAAGACTTGGTCATATTGGACCAACTAGAATGGATAGACTTGCCAAAAGTGGCTTGCTATCTAATGTTTCAAAAGTTGAAATGTCAACTTGCGAACATTGTCTTGTAGGGAAAACTTGTCGCAAGCCGTTTGGAACTGGCACAAAGTCCGAAGTTCCATTACAGCTTATCCATTCGGACATTTGCGGTCCAATGAATGTTAAGACAAGACACGGGAAGTCCTATTTCATCACATTCATTGATGACTTCACCCGTTTCGGACATATCTATTTGATATCCCACAAAAGTGAAGCTTTGGCTTGCTTTAAAAACTATATGAGTTTAGTGGAGAATCAATTAGATCGCAAGATTAAGGTTTTGCGAACCGATAGGGGCGGTGAATATCAATCAATAAGTTTTAAGGAACTTTGTGATGAAAAAAGGCATAGTACATCAGGTAACTATGCCTTACACTCCGCAACAAAACGGTGTTGCGGAAAGAAGAAATAGGACATTGATGGAAATGGTCCGATCAATGATGTCTCAGGAAAATTTGCCTATCACCTTTTGGGGTGACGCATTATTGACGGCAGCATTCATCTTAAACCGTGTACCCTCGAAGTCGGTAAGTTCTACTCCTTATGAGTTATGGAACAATAGAACTCCAGACTTAAACATTCTAAAACCTTGGGGTTGTGCCTCTTACGCACATTTATCCTCTCACAAATATGGCAAACTTGGGCCACGTGGGAGGAAGTGTATCTTCATCCGATACGCTGAAAACTCCAAAGGATATGTTTTCGTCGGTCAAGAGGACAATGGGGGTCTAATAGAATTCGAATCGAGGGATGTTGTCTTCTTGGAAAAAGAGTTTCCAAGACAGGGTGAGATAAGTCAAGACTTATCCTTGTTTGAGACTTGGGATCAAGAAGGATCGGAACGTTCGAGTGGGAGAATCCTTGGTGAAGAAGAAAATACGTTTCAAACTTCACCAATGGATGATACGAACGATACCAATCCTAATCCGAGTGGGAGTGATGTTATTCCAAGTGGGAGTGATGTCATTCCAAGTGGGAGTGATCAAACTCAAACAAGACGTAGTAATCGAACGAGGCTAACACCTCTGAGATTTGAGGATGAATTTCCTCAAACATTCATGACATTACTACAAGATGATGACGAACCTGCAAACTTCAAACAGGCCGTCACATGCCCTGCTAAAGATAAATGGATAGCGGCAATGGAAGAAGAACTTCAATCCATGAAAACAAACCAAGTCTGGGACTTGGTTGATTTACCTAAGGGACGTAGAGCCATTGGGAACAAGTGGGTTCTCAAAATCAAGCATAAGGCTGATGGCTCCATCGAGAAATATAAAGCTCGCCTTGTTGCGAAAGGTTTCACGCAACATGAAGGAATAGACTACGAAGAGACTTTCTCTCCTGTCGTGCGTTTTACCTCGATTCGCTTAATTCTGGCAATGGTGGCTTGTTTGGACCTCGAATTACATCAGATGGATGTAAAGACTGCCTTTCTTAAACGGAGAACTAGATGAGGAGATCTACATGGAACAACCAAACGGGTTCGTACAAGAAGAAAACAAACATAAGGTTTGTAAACTTCGTAAATCCATATATGGTCTTAAACAATCCTCAAGGCAGTGGTATATGCGCTTTCAAGAAGTTGTTTTGTCGTATGGATTCTCCATGCTCGACGAAGACAATTGCGTATATATTAAGAGGATTAAAAACAAGTATATAATTATGTCTCTTTATGTAGATGACATACTTATAGCCGGAAATGATAAGCGTCTTATATTGGATATCAAAGCTTGGCTTTCATCCGTCTTTGAGATGAAAGACATGGGTGAAGCTGCATATATCCTTGGGGTTAAGATCTCAAGGAATCGTTCCAAGAAACTTCTTTCCCTCTCTCAAGAGACGTATATAAAGAAAGTTTTAGAACGGTTTAATATGCAGGACTGCAAGCCAATTGATACTCCAATAAGCAAAGGCGAGGGTCTATGTTTGGAGATGTGTCCCAAAGATCCAAAAGAAAAGAAAGCTATGGAAAAAGTTCCATACTCCAGTGCTGTCGGGAGTCTGATGTACGCCATGATGTGTACTAGACCCGACATTTGCTATGCTGTTGGTATGGTAAGCCGTTACCAATCCAACCCAGGGCAGGCACACTGGAAAGCGATGAAGAGGATATTAAGATACCTCAAAGGGACTGCGGACTATGCGTTATGCTATCAAGGCAATACCTTGAGACTCGAAGGCTATACCGATGCTGATTGGGCGGGTGATCTCAACGAGCGAAGATCTACCTCAGGCTTTGTTTTCTTACTCGGGAATGGTGCAATATCCTGGAGCAGCAAGAAACAAACCTGCATCGCTCTATCAACCATGGAAGCCGAGTTCGTAGCATTCAGCATGGCGGTCCAAGAAGCTGTTTGGCTTAGGAAATTCTTAGACAGGCTGACGAATGCCACTGACTCAAGCACTGTTCCTATATACAGTGATAGTCAAGCTTCGATTGCCTATGTCAAAGATCCTAAATTTCATTGTAAGACCAAACACATTGACATTCGATTCAAGTTTGCAAAGGATTATGACAAACGGAAGGAAGTAGACATAGGATACATATCCACGCATGAGATGATAGCGGATCCCCTTACTAAGGCGATCCCCAGAGATGTGTTTTTCAAACATTTATCATCTATGGGAATGCGTAGGTGTTGAGCTGTATCATGTAATATTTCCCATGTCTATAGAAGATCAAAATTTAATTTGCATACAAGTTTCTTACAAATGATTTTATTTGTGTTTAAGTCTCAGCTATTTTTGTGTGTATGTCGGACAGATTAAGGTTGGCTCTCTCACATGAGCAACCGCCTTATCTTATCAGATGGATAAGATAGAGATGAGACTAGTTTAAAGTCAAAATCATTAGACAAATGATTTAGAGTCATGACTTAAACAAGATAGTCGAATAAAAGATCTGCATCATACGGATGCTTACAAAAGATCTGAGATCTGTATCACAAGGATATAAAGATCTCATTGGATTTTTTAAATCCTATCTGTCTTATGCAGGATGAGAGTCCGTGAATATTTCACGAGTAGTAAGGGGACTCAAAAAGATAGGCACTGTGGTGTCTGATCTTTTCATCCGTACAACATCATTAAGACATACTCTCCCTGGGAAAGGAGTGATGTTGTAATACGTGTTCATACCACGTATGCATTTCGACCACTGAGTTAGTAGCAATAGTGTTTGCTATTATGTGAGACTCAAAGGCCATACGGGTCTTAACTCTTACCCTCAAGGACTCCAATTGGTTCCTTTAGATTTGACGAGATGATCGCTATCTTAGCGTGTTACTAATGGGCTATGGTAATTCGGCTCGGCGGGGCACGTTAGAAAAGCGAATCAAGTCAAGATCAGAAGGTTCGCAAGAAGAGGAAGATTGATTTCATATTCGCATTTGGACTTTAGTGATTCAAAGCTGGCCAGCCAATTGTAATCCAGATGGGATTCAATTGTTGAATATAAAGTACAAGAAAATGTGAAGAAATAATCTAGGGTAAAGCATGCGTTGAACTACTCAACTTTGCACCTTCGAGGTCGTTGTGTATCTCTAACAAGTGCACAACAACAGACTCTACGTGCATGACGGTCGCACGGTCTATTTCTCGGTATGATAGATGAAAGAACTAAGGGAAAGACGTTCTCTTACAATCCCCTCAAGTGTGAGTGGGAGATGTTGGATATGGAAGACGTTTGTACACCCTTGTGGGGGATGTACGAGGGAATACGGACCTCGAACGTCGCGCACACGAAGTCATGTGCAAAGGGAATCTGTTCCCTTGCGGAGAGGATCTCTGTATGAGTGGGAAAGTCGCATTATATATGCATAAATGCATGCGACATATGGCTAATAAAGGGGGAATATCTTAAGCTTATGTTGTACCATGCATATGGTACAACTTAAGCTTATAATGTGCCATGCATCATGGTACACCTTAATTAAGTTGTTCCAAAGGAACAACTTACCCTAAAATAACTACCTTGGGGGCTATAAATAAGACCCAAGGGTAGCCATTTTCCTTACACATTTGCATGAAATTCATGCATGCATCTTCTTCATAGCGAAGCTCTGCAGAAATATTTCCTCTCCCTCCTTCCAAGTTCTTAATCTAAAATAGAGATTTAGATTGTGGATTAGTAGCCTTACTCCGTTCGTGAGAAGACTCGATCCGTCGTGGCGAATCCGAAGGCAAAGTTCCGAGACTATCGTTCCGCATACGCAAGCGTAAGTCTCCACTTTAATTATCGATCCTAACTTTGTTTTGGACAGGATCCAACAGCTCCCCCCACTAAAGAAGACCTTCGGGGCAAGCTTACGGAGCTTCGCCACCCAAACCGGAGCGCCATATGCGGGGTAGGCGACGGCCCAATACCTGCCAGACTATAGAGGCTGCAGGGAGGCGACGGCCCAATACCCGCCCTCTCAAAGACTCCGGGGCAGGACCAATTCTCGCCACCTAAACCGGAGAGGGGCACGGGCCGAGCTATGCGCTCGCTCCCCCCCACTAATGAAGACCTCCAAGGCAAGCTTACGGAGCTTTGCCACCCAAACCGGAGTGCCATATGCGGGGTAGGCGACGGCCCAATACCCGTCCGACTATAGAGGCTGCGGGGAGGCGACGGCCCAATACCCACCCTCTCAAAGACTCCGGGGCAAGACCAATCCTCGCCACCCAAACCGGAGAGGGGCACGGGCCGAGCTATGTGCTCGCTCCCCCCACTAATAAAGACCTCCGGGGCAAGCTAACGGAGCTTCCCCACACAAACTGGAGTGCCATATGTGGGGTAGGCGACGGCCCAATACCCGTCCGACTATAGAGGCTACGGGGAGGTGACGGCCCAATACACACCCTCTCAAAGACTCCGGGGCAGGACCAATCCTCGCCACCCAAACCGGAGAGGGGCACGGGTCGAGCTACGCGCTCGCTCCCCCCCACTAATGAAGACCACCGGGGCAAGCTTACGGAGCTTCGCCACCCAAACCGGAGCGCCATATACGGGGTAGGCGACGGCCCAATACCCGTCCGACTATAGAGGCTGCAGGGAGGCGACGGCCCAATACCCGCCCTCTCAAAGACTCTGGGGCAGGACCAATCCTCGCCACCCAAACCGGAGAGGGGCACGGGCCGAGCTACGCGCTCTCTCCCGCCCACTAAAGAAGACCTCTGGGGAAAGCTTACGGAGCTTCGCCACCCAAACCGGAGCGCCATATGCGGGGTAGGCGACGGCCCAATACCCGTCCGACTATATAGGCTGCAGGGAGGCGATGGCCCAATACCAGCCCTCTCAAAGACTCCGGGGCAGGACCAATCCTCGCCACCCAAACCGGAGAGGGGCACGGGCCGAGCTACGCGTTCGCTCCCCCCACTAATGAAGACCTCCAGGGCAAGCTTACGGAGCTTCGCCACCCAAACCGGAGCGCCATATGCGGGGTAGGCACCGGCCCAATACCCGTCCGACTATAGAGGCTGCAGGGAGGCGACGGCCCAATACCCGCCCTCTCAAAGACTCCGGGGCAGGACCAATCCTTGCCACCCAAACCGGAGAGGGGCACGGGCCGAGCTACGCGCTCACTCCCCCCCACTAATGAAGACCTCCGGGGCAAGCTTACGGAGCTTCGCCACCCAAACCGGAGCGCCATATGCGGGGTAGGCGACAGCCCAATACCCGTCTGACTATAGAAGCTGCGGGGAGGCGACGGCCCAATACCCGCCCTCTCAAAGACTCCGGGGCAGGACCAGTCCTCGCCAACCAAACCGGAGAGGGGCACGGGCCGAGCTACGCGCTCGCTCCCCCCCACTAATGAAGACCTCCGGGGCAAGCTTACAGAGCTTCGCCACCCAAATCGGAGCACCATATGCGGGGTAGGCGACGGCCCAATACCCGTCCGACTATAGAGGCTGCGGGGAGGCGACGGCCCAATACCCGCCCTCTCAAAGACTCTGGGGCAGGACCAATCCTCGCCACCCAAACCGGAGAGGGGCACGGGGCGAGCTACGCGCTCGCCCCCCCCCCCCCCCCCCACTAAAGAAGACCTCCGGGGCAAGCTTATAGAGCTCTGCCACCCAAACCTGAGCGCTATATGCGCATTAGGCGACGGCCCAATGCCCACCCGACTATAAAGGCGGCAAGGGCCTAGCTACCCACCCTCCCAAGGCGGGCCCGTGATTCCTTAACTCAAACATCGAGAAACAAATCATGGCTCGTGGATTGAGGCAACCCTCGCACAGGTCCTGGACTGATGAGCAACACCTGACACCAATAAAGCCGACGACCGAAATGACCCATCAAACCGAAAAGACGCTCGGGGCAAGCACCATTGATAACAACACACCCGCCGAAAAACAGGGGTTGATGAGTCACATCGGGCGCCACCTATCAGGAGCAGTTTCCGAAGGGCACGATTCCAATAAGCTGGCTCCAGCTCATCACATTAAGGGGAGGGGGAAGGCTAAAGAGCTACCATTATAAATACCCCCTAAGCCCCTTCAAAGGGAGGAGATGAAAGAGATAATTTGAGGGTAGGCCAATCCCTCAGCCCCACTCTTCCCCAAGAAGGTGAGGAAAATGCGAGGGACCCCAACTGCTCCGGCGGGCAGTTTCCCCCAGCACGATGACCCCCGATAGGCCATTCCTCTTACACGATGGGCACCCCGCCTGCGGTTCCCCAACTTCCCTTGGACAACTTAAGGCACGGGAACTGGAGCTCCAATGGCATACCCTGCCCCTCCACGGACACCCTGCGTGCGCGGGCGCGGCAGGCCGACAACCCGATGGATGGGGCAGACCTGCCAAATCACCCCATCGGGCACTCCAGCCTCCGTCGAGTCGCACCAGCCTCAGCGGACTCGCCCCCCAGCGGCTGACCACGCCGATAGGCTATTCCTCTTACATCAGGGGCGCCCTGTCTTCCACCCCTCGACTTCTCCTGGACCACTTACGCCAGGGAGAGGAGCGGACTGGTGGCGGACCACCCCTTCCCACACCCGTCCTACGGCGACTCCAACCGACAGGAAGGCTAAGGCCCCGTGGGATAGAGCAACCACCAATGACTCACTCTCCCCCCAATTCTGGAACGAGGGATAAAGCAACCACAACTGCCCCCGTCTCCGACACGTCGCTCCCCACCTCTTCCGGGATTCCCTACCGGTGCGTAGACCCTCCAAAGGGACCTTGCAACCCTTCAGGGGCACGACGACGGAGAGGGACGCGCCAAATGGAATGAGGGCGACCACCGAACAAAGGAGTTCGCTCATCCAGGCACAGGCTACAACAGGATGAGACGACCCGCGATCAGATACCCAGCAACCACTCAGCACACACAAAATGCAATCAAACACGACGAGCGATGGAAGAGAAGGAGGGCCACCCGGCAAAGTAAAACTCCCACCCCTGAGGGCGTTCACTAAAGTAGAACGGCTCGACAGTTCGCCTGCGGGCCGACCTACACCCCATATCATGTCCCTGTCCTGTTCATTAAATTTTAATAAAAGCTAATGAAAAGACTACTCCCAGCAGTCCCTTAGCAATAATCTAGGCGCACTTATGCACGGGAATAACCCCCGAAAAGGGGGGACGAGCTCTATGCCACGCGCCTCCCGCCCCCCCCGCCACCCCGGAGCGGGCGGGGGAAACAAGACAGTCTAACGGGCTGACCACATTTTCAGGCGCACGACCCTAACAAAGGGAATAAAGGTAGCTCGACCTACGCCAGGCAAGAGAAAACAATAACAAAACATATCCAACAAAGGGAATCTCCACATACTCAGAGTCCGAAAATTACAAAATTACGTGTATCGACCCCACAAAACTTTTCTTTCTTTCTTTCTTGCCACCTATACAAAACTACTATGGTGTGTTCCCCTCACCAACTGCACGCCCACTAGTCGCAACATCCCTTCCATCAGCTTCGAAGGAATCCCCCCCCTGTTTTACCGGTCTCCACCGCGACGCCCCCGCCTCCTTCGACGATCACCCGCTCGCCGTCCCCCGCCTCCTCGTCTTCGTACGCTGCAAGTCCGTCGAGGTCGAGCTCAATGGGCAGGGACAAACCCGCCACCCTCTCCTTTATCCAGACCAAGCAGGCCTCCCACCCCTCCGCTCGACCTTCCTCGAGACCCTCTTCACGGCCTGCCCCTAAGCCCCTAGACATCGCATCTGCAAGGGCGGGGATGACGGTCGTCTCCTGGTACGAGTGAAACCCCTCGAACTTCCGAGCCAACTCCTCCTCGGCGGCCTTCGCACGACCCGCCAGATCCACCGCACGCGCTTTCTCCCTCTCAAGGACCTCCTCCAGCTCCTTCGACCTATCTCTAGCAGAGGCCGCCTGCACTTCATAATCGGCCAGGACCCCCTTCAGGCGCTCTACTTATGCCTCATATTGGCTGCACCGCTCCCTCTCCTTCGTCATTCGCTCGCCAGCACCCTTACGAAAGACGGCGAATTCGGCTGCCACTCTAGCAATGGCGCTCTCGGCCTTATTTATGGCTGGCATGTGCCTCATAGCTCCAAGCATCAAAGTGATGGCCTGCACAACAAAAGAGAACCCATTTAGGGTATTCAATAAGATCCACTGGCAAGCATCACCCGGCTTATACAACCTACCTGGACGCCGTGCCACACCGCGGTTCCACACAGACCCTCAAGCTCCACCGCCTCTAGTGCCACCCTATCGCGGGGCAAGAAAATATTCTCCGCCAGCCTCGCCGCCACACCACCATCCTCAAACACGGACTCATCATCCCTCACTTTGAACGGTGCCCGATGAAGAGCCTCGTCAGGATAGCCCTCAACTTCGGCCCTCTTAGCCTTGAAACGGACGAGCGAGGCCTCACAGCTGGGTTCGGCGGCCCTCTCCAGAGTGAACAACGGACAGTTGTAGGGCCAGCTATCCCAGCCGGCCGACTTGGCCTGGCCACCCAATGTACCAGCTCCCCCTGTTGGCCGGTAACGGTTACCCCCTCCACATTAGCGGGTACCCTGGGGCTAGGTGGCCGTGTCTCGGGGGCCTCCACCCCTCCCCCAGTCAGCCCTTCACCCCCGCCTTCCAGGTCGATAACGGAGGGTGCGATCCCCTCCCCGGATCCCCCCTGCTGATCGATTCTCCCCCGCCCCTGAGCATCAGAGACAGACGAGCTCGCAAGCAGCTTCCTCCTCTTCGTGGACACCTGCCCCCTCATCGAACTCTCCACCACGCCTTCCTCGTGCAACCTCTTGGAGACCGTCTTCTTCGACATTTGCCCCGCCTGCTCCGCAGCTCGCTTCATCATCTCCTCAAGGGACAGACTCATGGTGCGACCTGCCAAAGAAAGAAAGTTCAAGGTAAGCACTTCAGACGCACTAATACCAAAATCTATTGTACCTTCGGGCCAGATATTCAACGCTATCATCTCAGCCCGGGCGAGCGTCTTGTAGTCTCAGCCCTCCCCCGGTATCACCATTAGAAACCGTGCCACCTGTTTCTCCTTGTCTCCCAGTTCAACCCCCTCCTTCGCCTCGGGATTCAGCTCTCCCCAATTCGATCTCATCAGCACATCCTCCGGTACAAAGACAAACACATATTGCTTGCGCCACCCCTTAATCTTCCCCGGCAACCCCCTAATGAGCGGATGGCTCCTCTTCGCAGAGAGATAATAACAGGATCTCAGCTTCTTCACCGTGAAGAAATAGCGAAACAAAGACAGCGAGGGGCGAACCTGGTTACTCACGCACAGCACAAGGAAACCCACAACCACACTAATGGCATTGGGCATCAGACGATACAAGGGCAGCCCCAGGAAATTCAATACATCTAACACGAACGGATGGGGGGAAGCGCAACCCTTGCTCGAAGGAGGACACATACACTCCCACCTCGTGATCGCCTACGAAACACACCCTCTCTGTGCGTCAGGTTCGCGAACAGAATACGGTGGCCTAACATACAACTCGAAGATCTCAGCAAGGGACCTCTTCAGCACCGACTTCACATCCGCAATCTCGAGGGGCATCTCCCCAGTTTCCGCGGCGGAGCTCCCTTCCCCCACCACCCTTGACCCCTGACCACGAAACGAAGACGTCGAGGAAGACATCGACAAAAACAGACCTCTTACCTAAGGGCACCGACGACTTGGACTGCAACGCTACGTCGACGGCCGATCCAACGTGGACATCTCCAACAAGGGCAATGAAATCTCCGACAACCCCAGCCGCTTGGAAAACCTTCCCCCAACAATCAGCCATGCCTTGCTCCCCACCCAGAAATCTTTTTAAGCGACACCACGAAGTACCGTGACCGTCGACCTCGTGCCACGTGTCAGCAATCCGTTCTCTCCTCTGTGTCGATCCGCGTGGTCTGACGCTTCGAGTAATGGCAGCTGTCACTTCCGCCACGCATCAGCCTTGAAGTGGCCAGGTCGCTTCGATTCCCCCCGCCGTCGAATCGCCAGGATGACGTCTAGTCACGCGACCGCCAACAGGCCACTTCGATTCCCGCCCAAATCCCGTCGAAATGATCGCCCCAGTCGAAATCACGCCATCCTTAGCCTCCTCTTTCTATCTGTCGCTCGTACCCAGGATGGGTCCCGCCTCCGTTAGGGCGGCCGAAGTAAGGATGTGCCGCTTCATCAATTTCGGACTTCGGTATCAGCGTTTAGCAGTCGATCTAACGGACTGCACCACCTCGCTCCACCTCGCACCGCTTCTGCAATCCTCCTGGAATCACACTTAGCTTCGCAACAAACCCCTGGTAAACGCGGTACATCTCAACTTCCCTCTCCCGACGACCCGAATATCCTCGGTATAGCGAAGTTGGGGGCAATTATGTCCCTCACAAAACAAATGACATACAGACACAACAAGGAAGAAAACAGTCCGACACAAGACCAACTCAGTGCATTTATCGAAATATCAAAGCTATCCATTAAGCCATCCGCACTCTACAACAAGACATCGGGTCTAACCCTCATACAAAAAGGCTCAGGATTCCCCAAACCCACGTCCTCAGCGACGACGTCTCTCGGCCGACCGAGCCCTCATATCCCTCGCCACTTGGCAAACTCCCGCATCCCTAGCCTCTTGCAACATCGGCACAACATGCTCGTCATGGTAGCGGCAGATAGCGGCCTCGATCACTCCGCCCTCAACTTCCCGTTTCTCCTCCATCTGCCTCATCATGATACCCTTCTCCCTCTTCTCCATCTCAAGGTTCTCCTTTAGGCCGGCTATTTGCTGCTTCTGCAACTCGATCACCCTCTCCTTGCTAGCCATCTCTACGGCGTGCTTCGACAGGAGGTTATCCCTCTCCCGCGTCACCTCCAGGAGTTGGCGTTCGACCGTAGCTTTCGACGAATCAAAATACGCGGCCTGCCCCTTTTCTACCTCACAGGCCATCCTAAGCTTCTCCAGCTCCGCTTCCGTGTCCTTCAACTTCCCCTTGACCTCGCCGAGGTCCGCCCTCGCTGTCTCAAGAGCCACTCTGGTGGCGGCCACAGGAGTGCGACGCCGCAGGGCCACCATATCCGTAACCATCTACAAAAAACCCGAGTCAGCGGGACACGAGTAAAGAAAGCCGAAAGATGAGACGAGGGAACTGGCTTACCTGCACGACGTGCCATACAGCAGAGCCGCACAACCGCTCCACCCCCAAGCGGGTCAAAGATTCACGGTCCCGCGGCAGTATGCAATACTCTGTGAGGCACGCTGCCACCCCGGCGTCCTCGAATATCGACTCGTCACGGCCCACTCGAAAGGGCAGCTTATGGAGGCGGTCGTCCGGAAACGCCTCGACTTCCTCTCGGGTCCTCTTGAAATGAATGAGGGCACCCTCGCAACTCGGGCTCATCGACCTCCCCATATCCCACAGAGGGATCCCGTACGGCCATTTCTGAACCGAGGGCGCCTTGCGAGGCTCGACCACCTCCGATACCCCCGGCGGAATGGAGGGACCTGCCTCCCGCACGAACGAGTCCGCAGGAAGGTCATCACTGAACCAACCGGTAGAGGTACCTGATGCGAGCGCCCTTCGTCCCCGGTTCGCTCTCTCCGCAATTGAGACCTCGCCTCCTCGATTCCGGGATCCTTCTTCGCGCGCCACTCCCTTGCCTTTCTCGCAAGGACCAGTATCCTCCGCGACGGGGACTCCGTCTGATCCCGACACCTCCTCTGGCCCTCGCATCACGTCACCTACGAAGGAAAAAGAGATCAGGGTAAGCCTAGATAAAGGTTTACCAAATATCAAAGGTACCTGGGGACCAAAAGTCCTGGGCGAGTGATCGCTTCGGAATGTAACCCAAAAAGAGCGACCGTGTAGTTTTACCGCAAGCGCACGGTGTAGCGGCGAGCGGGTTATCGAACACGGGGAGGACGATTGACAGTGCCTGCTCCGAACAACCTGGCTATAGGAACAGAAAAGAGGGAATTTGCCTTTGGCGATCCTGTCACAATCGTCAGACAAAGTATGGAGATATAAAATCAAATAAAGACGCCTAGGGAATGGGGAATCCCCGCTATTCGCTGTATCTCGTCAATGTGATTCATTGGTATCACCATTGCTAGGGTAGAATTTCGGATGAACTAGTTGCAACTGAATGTAAAACCTAGCTCACGCTCTCGCGCTGTTGCCGGTCTATAGCTATCCTAGGTTTGGGTCCAATCTCTTGCAAACCCTAGCCTAGGAAAGCTAGCATTAGGATCAACATCATCGTTCAATCGCGTCCCGAGCCCACTCTCGTGCAAACTCGGGCCACGACCTAGGTTGGGATAGTTCCTACCCGTCCAATCTCTTGCAAACGGGTATCGGTATGGAATTGCAACTGAGAACCCTAGTATCGGTCCAATCTCTTGCAAACCGACACTATGGAAACTCAATTTCAACCCAATTCGGATTTCTAGGGTTTCCTATCGAATTGGGATCCAATCTCTTGCAAATCCCAATCGATATGAACACCTAGCTATCCGTAATAAATCGATCCCAAACTAACCCTAATAGCAATTCTAGCAATATTTCTACCAAATCATCACAAATCGGAAATTGGGCTCGTAGGGTTCATCCCCACGCCCCAAGACGTTAGGACTACTCACAAATCATATCACGAATGCAAGAATAAACAATTGAAATAACAATAGAATTCATCACAATATTCAAATAAGCAATAAAAATGAGATTTTTAATGGAGAGGGGGACAAACCAATGGAGTTCTCCAAGAATCCAACAAAAATAAACTTTCCTCTCCTCTCCAATCACAAGAATCAAAAGCTAAAAAGTTTAATCTAAAAAGCTGCAAAAAAGCAAGGGAAAAAGCTCCTAACCTAGGTTAAAAACTGGGGTTAAATACCCCCCAAAATCGTCCAAAAAACTGTGACCAAAATGCCCCTGCGCAGCCTGAAAATCGCAATTTACGCTACAGGCAGCGCGGCTCACTCGGCCGAGTGACAAAAGTCGCTCGGCCGAGTGAGAAACCCTGAGAATTTCCAGTAAGTCTGGGGTTTTAGGAGTCTTCACTTCGGGCATCGCTCGGCCGAGTGAGTTGTCGTCACTCGGCCGATGGTTTCCATTCACTCGGGCGGTCGACAATTTCCACTCGGCCGAGTGGGTCTTCTGAAGCTCAGGCAGACGAAAAACAGTAAGTTTGCTCTTTTTGATGGGCGTCGTCTGAGTGCCACTCGGGCGGACGGGGTTCCGTCACTCGGCTGATGTGGCTTCTGATGCTCGACCGAGTGCACACATGAAGCGTGTCCGATCTGGTCGACCGAGCGGGGTCTCGCTGGTCGGCCGAGTGACTCCTTCACTCGGCCGAGTGGGACACTGAAAATGCCCAAACAGCTTGTTTTTGCCTCCTCATCGCTCCTGCGACGTTCTTTCTTCTTCCGCTCCTCTCAATAACAAAATACCCCTCGGGGAAGTCGTCGGTGACACTCTGGAGTAGGTGTATCTCGGGATCACTCCAAATCGCTCCAAATCTCCTGAAATACGACAAAAACAACAAATCGTGAAAAGTATCGCAATATCGTCGATATATCGTGAAAAACATGATTTGAGCGATCTAAATGGCATGCAAACATGCGGGAAAAAAGTGTAAAATACGGAGTTATCAAAATCCCCCAAGCTTACCTCTTACTCGTCCTTGAGGAAGATAAGTAAAAGGCGAACCCGGTGGATTCAGAAAACGAAAACGACAGAAAAACGAAAAACGAAAAATGAAGAAGAAAGAAAAAAGCGAAGAGGGAAGCTGCTAGATCATTTTCTCAGGACGTGGGTTTTGCTTACTCACATAGCATGTACCGAATGAAAAATACATGTCAGAGATTATTATTTCGATATCATAGTTCAATAATGCAAATAGAGATAGAAAACCCAAAAATATTGATATATTATGAAAAATGGAATAATTCTAAAATTAACATTATCTGAATCATCTAAAGTGGTATACAATACCGTAGACAACACACTTTTCAATTGGATGCTTTCTATGAGGAGTATAAGAATATCACGCAATAGAATAGAAAGAATAGAAAAGCATGGATTTCATGAAATGAGTGCTAGGCATAGATTTCTGGATTTCGTTAAGCTAAAACGATCTCACCGAGTATAGAATATTACTTAGCCTAGGTTGTCATGCACCGTCAAGTAGTCACTCTCTCACACATCATTGGATTCCCTCCCCCAAGCTTATCTATAAGTGTGGTGGCACAAAAAACAATATTTACATCCCCATTTTTATGAAGCTCCAAAAGTAATAAAAAATAAAAACAAAAAGAGAGAAGAAAGAGAGAACATGAGATGGGATCGTTTATTGAGATTCTTTTCTCTTTTCTTTTCTTTATTTTTTTTTCTCTCTTTTTTTTTCAATAGCATATATACACAATGATCCCCAATCAAAGAGAAATAAGGATATACAAGAATTTTTCTTTTTCTTTCTTTGGTTTTGGGAAATTTGGAGCTAGGAATTAATAGCGGGGGAAATGCCATATATTAGAATCTCTAAGGGGAGATTCACCAATGATTTTAAAATAGAGAATTGATGTCCAAGATATGTGGAGAAAGAAATAAATATGTCTCTCAGTTCACTCTATAAGACGTGCACGACAACTTCAGCAGGGTAATCTAGTCTACTCGGTTTTGATCACACAAAAAGCTAAACTAATCCAGATTTATCATAGCTAACATCATTCAATCATCCTGAAGTGAAATGTACAAATCATGCATATAGAAGTGATATAGGAAAAGAAAACGGTACTCCAGATATAAGCATTCAATGCGTGAATCTTGGTGTGTTTTCTGCGATAGCATACATATGAATATTCTGACTCAGCTAATAATAAAATTTCATCCATTTTCATGCCGAAAAAGTATGGGTTACTATTTCTAAATGCAAGGCAAATCATAGCATATGATATCAGAAATAAAATCTAAGACATGACAAATATAGCATGCATATAGAGAAAGCTAACTCCACGTCATCATCATCACAGAAAAGTCATCTCTAGCATGAGATGAAAAAGAAATAAAGATAAAGATGGAAAATAAAGCTAAATACAATGCAGCACACAAAGAAAATAAGAAAAACGTGATGCATGGTAAAAAAAGGAAAAAGTGATGAAAATAAGTGCAAAAGCGGAAAATGGTGTGAAAAAAAAACTAAAAATAAAGGTGGTAAATCGAAAAGAACGTGAGAACTCACTCCCCCAAGCTAAAGTGCACAGTGTCCTCAATGTGCGAAGTGTGGCACACCGAGAGACGTGTAATGGGAGGGGAAGGTGAGGATGCATGCATGAGGAAAAAGAAAATAAAATAACGAAACGAAAAATATGATGCGGACATGATGCATGCAGATACAGGAGTGATACAGATATAAAAGTGTGACACCAAAAACTCTCCCTCTCTCCCAAAAAAGATATATGAAGATATGAACAAAATGTGTACCCAAAAACAGTGAGGGGAGGGGGTGGTGGGCAAAAATCAACAGGACCCAGCAGAGACGGGCAGCATGACGACAAAAAGGATCAATGGCATCAAGGGTACCTAAGAGGGTGGTGCTGCGCCGTCTCCGTCCTGAGGCGGAGGTGGTGGTGGTGGTGGCTGGGGAACAGTCTGCTGAGTGGGTGCGGGTGTGGGTGTGGGTGTGAAAGCAGGCTGGGTGTGTGTAGGAGTGGGGGTGGGTACCTGCTGGGTGGGTGTGGGTGCGCGAGGGAGCCGCTCGAGAACCTGGGTGAGGCAATAGTGAATGTGCGGAAGTAGGTCGAAGCGGCGAGCCATATCGGTGACGGTGGGGGACAGGGTCCTAAGGTCACCTCTGAGGCCACTCACCGCCCCCTCGAGAGCACGAATGCTCTGAAGTACAGTGTCGGGGGGAGGTGGTGCAGGGGGACGCACCTGTCTGTGCTGTGCAGGACGGGGCTGGCGGACTCAGGTGGCGTAGGTGATAGGCTCAGCAGGCATGTAGAGGAAAGGTGTTGTGCTCGCAAGTGTGGGCCTAGCCTCAGTGCGAGGCTGGGGCGCATGCTGGTAAGACGTGGAGGCAGCAGCAACGGAAGTGGAGTATAAAAGTGGCGGCGAGGCGGCCAGAGAGGTCGGTGACACAGACGTGTGGACAGACGTCATGACACTCTCAGAAAAAACGGCTGCGTTGGGGACAGAGGTGGCAACCACGGTCTCCACAACGGCAGCAAAAGAGGGCTCTCCGCTCTCAACTATAGTCGGTGGGCGCTCGGGTAGGGCGGAGGAAACGGGCTCAACAGACAGAGGGCCAGCTGTGGTGGGAGTGGTGGTGGGCGTGGAGGTAGTGGAAGTGGGCTCAGCGAGGGTACTCCCGACACCGGCAGAAGGTGGACAGAGGTGTCGGGAGCAGCAGAAATATCGGGCTGCTGAGGGGCCACGGGGTCGGCAGGAGCAGCGGGGTCAGCGTGTGCAGCGTGTGTAGCGTGGGCCTACTCAGCCTCCTCGGCCTCAAGCACGTAGGCGGCGGGGATCAGGAGATCCATCGCCGGAAGCCAGTCCACCTGTGCTGGTGCTATCTGAGTCCGAGCTGGGCTCGGGAGGATCATGTAATCCGCACCGAATGGACCGTGCAGCCAAACCCATTGCCGCTGACCATGCGGACGAAGCATCTTCATCCGGGCCATGACATCTATTGACAGGGAAGTGGGGCCCGGGGCTCGTCGCAGGTCGGCTGGAAGGTCCTCGCCGGTCATAAGAGCGAGCAGGGTGATCAGACCGCCGCAGCATATCGGTGAGTGAGCGCCCACCGATACGATGATGCGATCCAAAAACCAGCTCGCGATATCAATCACGACGGCGGGGACCAACTCGTCACCCTCCCTAGATAGAGCTCTGGGGCGCGTCATCGCGTAGAGCATGTAAAGCTCCGGCGTGGACATCATCCCCGGCTCATATCTCGCCAAAAAGGTAGTCGCCATAAGGCGCTGAGCTATGCGGAGGCAAGGGTGGACGATGGCCGAGGCCTTGGCCCTACTAGGGTCAAAGGCGGCAGGTAGACCCGTGATTCGGGCCCAGAAAGCGCCGGAATCGAAGGAAGGTGGGGGGATGTGAGTGGGGGCGTAACCACGGTCGGCCCCGGGGACATCAGGCCACGAAAAGAAAGCTCTCATCATACTGAGAGTGACCTGGCACTCTCGGTCCATGAACCTAAACGAGCATCCCTCGTCGGTCCGGGTGATAGAACTAAGCACCTCAAGTGTCGGACGGACGAACGTGTCCACCGACACCTGGAAGAAATATCGCCAACCCACGTTGTCATACAACGTGAGCATCCCCTCAAGTACCCCCAGGCGTCCTAGGTCTACAAGGTGTGCGAACCTGGAGGGTATGATCGAGCGCTGGGAAATGCGCTCGAAGAAAACGCGGTGTGCGTCGTCCCGGAACGTAATTCCCAGCGGCCCGATAAGTGGAGCCGGTGGTGGTGGCTGTGGGACGACAGGGAGTGGCTGTGCGGGGTGAATGGGCTCTGCAGGATGTACGGGGTGTGCGGGCTGTGCGAGGTGAACGGGGTGTGGTGGTGTAGGCGGAGGAGAGTCTTCCACCTCGTGGGAGGGGCCGGGCTCATCTGACCGCTTCCGCTTGGCGGAAGCTCTCCTTGACTGTGGCCATGTCCGAGGCGGCATGTGGGCCCCGGGTGCTCACCAAAAACGTGAAAAATGCGGCGTGCGTAAAATAAAGGAAAGAGTATACCACGACACGCCGCGAGAGCAATGTAATGGAAGCGTGCGAAGACGACGCCTCCACGTAGCCCAAAACAATCCCCGAAAGCTCCCCTGGGCTCCCCTAAGCTCCCCAATTTAACCTGCGCATCAAACCAAGAGATTAGCGTGTAATATTCAAAACGTATGGGGGGTAGGGGTATAATAGATAGAAATTGAATTTAATTTGGGTTTGGGGTTCGTTAGACACATGGATCATCAAAAAATACGCAAGAGAGAAGAAATAGGCAAGAAATCAAGGTACCGGAGCTCGGCCGGCGAGGTGGTCGCCGGCGGCGACTCGGGCGAGGCGGAGGAGTGGTCGGCCAGCGGTGGACGGCCGAGCGCGGCGGCGGGGTGCGAGGTCGGGCGAGTGAGGGGGGAATCGGGGGCGAGGGATGCGAACGGTCGGGGTTTTGGGGGTTTAATTCGTTTCGAAAAACGTGCTGCCCCACGCCCCCTTTTATAGAAAAAGTTACGACTCGGCCGAGTGACTACGTCGCTCGGCCGAGTGAACTCAACGGAATTATTTTGAAAATTCCTCCCCGCTTTCGATTCGACCGAGTGGCCTTGCCACCCTCGGCCGAGTGGAGTAAGTCCATTCGGCCGAGTGGCTCAAGCTACTCGGCAAGACTCGCCCTAGGAGTGTATCAGTTTTACTCGGCCGAGTGAATATATATACTCGGCCGAGTAGAAATTCTACTGAAATCAAGAAAAGAAACAGAGAGTTGGGTACAGCAGACTTCCCTCGTTCATGAGCCGCTCGGGCGGACGAACTTATGTGCTCGGCCGAGTGACTAGTATACTCGGCCGAGTGAACCCTGTTTTCTGCTGTTTGGCTTCGTTTGGGCTCTAAACTCTGTTTTTCTTCCTCCAGTCGATTTCATCTTCCTCCTAAGCATCGAGCGCCTTTCTGGAGCGCTCCTCGTCGCCTTATTCATCCTCCTAATGATAGGTACCTCGTTCTCCTCTCCTGTCAAAGAAAAATAGGACCCGTTATCACGAAATTTTTGGGCGAACGACTCAAAACACTAATAATTTCTAAAACAAAAATAAAGAAAAAGTAAAAATAAAGCGATAACCGTCGGGTTGCCTCCCGACATGCGCTCGTTTAAGTTCGTGAGCTCGACCCCCTTTGATTTTCAATTAATGCGGGATATTGGGTGCATATGAGATGCACCCGTCAAATTTTCCGGGGAGAACGCTTGGATCCGGAAGTTGCAGTGGCGTGTTCTCCCTCGGTGATCTCTCGTCTCGGGTAGTGTTGGGAGTGGCTCCCCCAAGCTAGTGCTTGCTCCGGTCCTCGGCTTCACCGGTGACACCGATTTCCGTATCGGCGGAGCTTTCTTCGCAGACTTCAATTTTGAGAGCTTGCAGAGCTCTCGAATCCTTGCGACATCAGCGTCGCCCTCATCAATTTCCATGGAGAGGTCGGGGGAACACTCCATCTTTTCTTCTTGGCCCAAATCCGGCCCTTCCTCTAAATCTTCCTTGAATAGAGCGCCGATCGAATGGGGGATCGCCTCCTCAATAACCTCGTCAAGGAGGTCCATATAGTCCAGCTCCTCGTGATAAGGCATGTGTTTCATTGCCTTGGGAATATGAAGTTCCACCTCGATGTTGCCGACATTCAATGTTAGAGTTCCTTCACATACGTCGACTATGACACCGGCGGTGGCGAGGAACGGGCGCCCAAGTATTAGCGACATGTCTCCCTCCTCCTTGACATCCATGATCACGAAGTCACATGGCAAACATATGCCCCCCGGGACTTGTAGCGGGATGTCCTCTGCGATCCCTACCGGCCTTGTGATCCGACCATCGGCTAGTTGTATCCGCATGTCGGTAGGCTTCAATTTCGTGCCGGTATTTAGCCTTAGGAACATAGAGAGAGGCATGAGGCTAACACTAGCCCCTAAGTCCACCAACGCCTTTTGTAGAGGGACGCCGCCCAAGGTGCAAGGAATTCGAAAACTCCCCGGGTCTTTGAATTTAGCCGGCTCCTTCTCTCTCTTGGTGAACCAAGAGCCCTCCTCGGCGAGCATGATTTTCTCCTTCCTCTTTCTTCCCGTAATCAAGTCATTTAGGAACTTGGCGTATGTCGGGATTTCAACGATGGCGTCGAGGAAAGGAATGTTGAGGCTTACCCCTCTTAAATACTCGAGAAACTTGGCTAGCCGTTTCTCCATTTTTGCTCTAGCAAGCCTCTGAGGGAATGAGATCGGTGGCATAAAACGCCTCTCTTCAATCAATTGCTCCGCTCTAGACTTTTCTTCCCTTTGCGGCTCTTTCTCCGGCTCAACTTCAATGACCGGCTCAATTGGCTCTACATTCTCCTTCACGGGCTCTTCGGTTGGAATCATGACAGGAGTGGTATCCTTCCCGCCTCTAGTTGTAACTGCAACCACGGCATTGATGTGGCCGGTGGCGCCCCGTGGGTTTTGCTCGGGTTGAGCCGGCAATTGTTGAGTATTTCGATTGAGCAACGCTAATTGCTCCGAGATTTGGGCTACAACGGTTGCAAGGGAATCTTGGCCCGCCTTCAAGGTAGCGTTGGTCTTTTTCTGCTCGGCCATAAACTCCTCCACTCTAGCTTCAAAGTCGGAACGTTATTGAGCTTGTGGGGGGTTTGGATTTCTCCACCCTTGATTGTATCCGGGTGGCCTATAGGGTCCAACTTGTTGCTTTGGTGGGAAATTTTGTTGTGGAGGCCCCCTCGGTGGATAATGTTGTTGTTGTTGTTGCGGTGGTGGTCGAGCTTGTTGAGGTGGTTGTTGCGGCGGGTTCAACGCTCCATCATTGTTTGCATAGGAGAAACTGGGATGGTTTCTAGTGGCCGGATTGGCCCAATATCCTTGGTTCCCCGTGACGTATTGAACTTGCTCCAAAGATCCCTCTCCTTGTTCTCCTCCCAAATACATAGATTGAGATTGGTCTTGCCAATCACACATTTGATTTGTTGGTGCGGATGTGGAAGGGGTTCCTTGGGGCTCCGTGATATACTTCTCCAGTCTCTCCACTACCTTGTGGAGAGAATCAAACTTGTTTGTCAGCTCCGCTACGGCCTTTGCCTCATAGATGCTAGATGGCTTCAAGGAGGACAAAGAGTGTCCTCGCTCGTCACCCCATTGTTGATTGTTTGAGGCCATCTCCTTAATTAAGGACGTAGCTTCGTCGGGAGTCTTCAATAGGATGGCACCATTTGCCACGACATCAATAATCTGCTTGGTCCCCGGTTGGAGACCATTGTAGAAGCTATGGACTAGCTCCCAATCTTCGATGCTATGGTGGGGGCATTGATGCTGCAGATCTTTGAAGCACTCCCAAGCCTCGTAGAGTGTCTCTTGGGGTCCTTGCTTGAAGGACATGAGAGCACTCCTAATCTTTACCGTCTTGGAGGGCAGATAGAACTTGTCAATGAACGCGCTCGCCAACTCGTTCCATGTGGTAAAGACTCCATCAGCTTGCGTCCTCAACCAATAAAGAGCTTTATCCTTTAATGTTGTAACGGTACGTTTTCGTTGTACCTTGTTCGTGCATGTGCTTTTGGCCGTGCACGTGTTTATTTTAGACTTTATTTGATTGTGGACACTTTTGTGTGATATGCCGTTGTGAACGTCTCTGAGAGTATTAAATAGTGGCACTAATTTGGAACGACGTTTCTCGAGTCGTTTTCCCACAATTTAAACTTACTCGATGAGACGTGACGATTCTCACTCTTGACGGGAGACGTTTCTATTTTTATTTTCGTCGTCCGACGTTGAAACTGAGATCCGACTTCTTAGTTAGCTCACATTCGTCGTCACGATCACCCCGATATTTATTTTATAATTTTTGGAGTTTATTTGACCACTTTTATAATTTTTACAAGTTTTATATTATTTTTAATAATTAATTTATAAATTATTTTCGGCAAAATAAAATTTATTTGAGTTTTAAACGTTTTAAAGAATTTTTGAGCCAATTTCCAGCTCATTTGGACCAGTTCAAACCCTAGGATGAGTTGGAGTAGTTGGATTTCAAATTTTAAATCTTTTTAAACTTCTAATCCTATTAGATTTAGCCCTAGACCAAGTCAACCCATCTACACTATATAAACAACCCCTAGGAAGACCTATTTTCACAAGAAATTTGCCCTAGCCTCTTCCAAACTTGAAATTGGACGTTGCGACGATTCGTCGCAACGTTGCGACGTTCAGCAGCCGCACGACCGAAGGAAACGGCCCCGTTCCCCCGCTCCGACCGAAGCCCCCGCCCGCATCCTAGCCGCTCCGCACCGCTGCAGCGACCGCCGCTCCGTTCCCTCGGTCTGACCGAGGGATTGGCCCGCATCCGCCTTGTCGCCCCGCTCCGCACAACGCTCCGCACCGTGCCCGCTTCGTTCCCCCGCTCCGCTCCGTGCCCGACCGAAGGCCACGCCCGCAGCGACCGACGATCGCGACGTTGCAACGTTGCAACGTCGCAGCCCCGCTCTCCAAGCGCCTGACCGACTCCCCCCATCGATCTGACCGAGGAATCTCCCCGCACCCGCGCTGCTGCACGCCCCCAATCGTCGCACAGCGCCGTTCCTAGTGTCTGACCGAGCCAAGTCCCCGCACCGAGGCTGTACGACCGAGAGCCACTCGTCGCAACCCCGCATCCGTCGCACCGCTTGCCACCGTGGGCCCCCCAAGTTCTCCAGAGTTATTGTGGGTCCCCCAAAGGCCCCTAGGACTACTGTGGGCCCCACCTAGGTGCTTGCTCTTCGAGGATTTGCCGCGTGCGACGTCGTCGCACGTCGTAGCCCGTCGTCGTACGTGCGAGCTTTGGAATCTGGAATCGTCGCCCGGGTTGATTGCTCTGAAATTTCCAGCGAGGAATCTAATTGGAATCTGGACTTGGAGCGCGATCTTTATTCCAACCCCCGGCGTCGCTACCCGACGCCGGTGTAGCTTTCGCGTCGTGTTGAGGTAACGTTTTGCACCCCTAGGACCCCCAACCCAATTGCATGCTAACCAAGACTAAAAATCAGTATTTTAAAGTATTTTAAATGTTTTAGCACTCACTAATCAAGATTAATAAAACGGATGTAGGCCGGTGGACTTGTGCACGTAGGAATCGTGACTTTGGACTCGTTGGACGGTGTTTTCTTGACGTGATAGTTGCAGGCAAGTGAAACTTGCCAACTCTTGTGTAGGGCCATGTTTTTAGGCCACTTCCTTGCTTTTAGCGTAAAAGAGACTAGTCAGTGAAATGATAGCTGGCTAGACGCCTACTTGATCTAGTTTGACAACGAAACTAGATCCGTCACCTAAATGATCTAGCTTGACAACGAAGCTAGATCCAACCCTTAAACTTGTCATTCATGCATGCTAAACTGTCACGTCTACTTTTCTTACCTGTACGTTTTACTACTTGCCATGCCATGTCATCCATGCATTGATTGTTGCATCGTAGCACACGCTACAATACTTGTCCTCGTACTACTTGTCCGGCTAGGTGCACCCCTACGCCATACTTGTTTAAAACACTTCCTGGCTCGTGGTCCAGAAGCGGGCCTCATGTGTTGGCTAGAAACCAATGCCCGATACACGTGGAGGGGTAGGGATAAACGGTTACTTGAGCTTAGGAGTTGGCCCGCGCAGCCACTCTAGCCAAAAGACGGAATCTCTGTGCACGAGGTGCTTACTTTACTTGTCATGTACTTGTCTTGTGAATGTCATGCCATGCTCGTACTTTACTTTACTTTACTTTACCTGTTGCACTCATTACTTTAACTGCCATGTCATCGCATCATGCTAGAACTGCTAGGTTGCTTTACTTTTCCCACTTCCAGTTTCCTTGCACAAGTCTTCCAGACTTGCTGACATGTGCCCCTTGCTCTTTTGGGTGTCACATGTTAGACCCTGAGCCAGAGACAGTTGCTGAGGACGAGGTGTTTGCTGACGCTGAGCCCGAGCCTACGTTCGTTGAGGAGTTCGAGGACACCGGAGACCAGTCTTAGAGACTGATTTTACTTGCTTTTGCTTTAGGTTGCTGTTAGTTGTCGGTGCTTGCACCTTTTCTTTGTTTTCGTACTTCGTACTTTGTTGGCCATGTTGGGCCTCTTTTAGACTCTTTTATTTTAGCCTGGTGGCTTTTCTGCGATGTTGAGATTTATTATTATGGATATTCTGAGATGTTTCTTTTGTCTCTTTTCGTTTTTATTATCTTTGTTTCGTTTCATGTTGCAAGGACCTGCAGTTTAAATTGATTGACGCTTATCGGACTTGCAGCTTTGTAGCTTCAAGTCTGAGCGGACCTTCTCACGCTTCACCTCCACGTTTTTGGGAAGCGGGGCGTGACAAATGTGAAGGGGAAGAGGCGCAGTCTGATGGCATCGATGGAGACCCCCGTCATCTGAAATGTGGCGCACTTCGACAAAAATAGCTGGATGTGGTAGTGGGGATTTTCATGGGCATTCCCATGAAATGGATCCTGCTGTATCAGAACCACTAGTCCAGTCTTCAGCTCAAAATTCTTGTCAGCCGCCAACTCCGGCATGGCAATGGACGAGGTCGTAGAAGAGGTCTTAGGCCGAAGCCTATCGCGAATGGAAATGATCCTCGCCATTCTTGCCGCCAATTGTTCCGCAGTTTCCGGGTTGGTCATAAACCTCCCTTCCGGATCTTGTCTCCTCTCTGCTCTGATTCTCCGCACAGTACGTTCAATCTCGGGATCAAATAATATAGCTTCTGGGTCCGCCGTAGATCTCGTGTACATGCAATGGGAAAACAGAGTTTCAAAGAAATGATTAGCACAGTGGAAGGGTTAGATGAAAATAAAGAAATAAAACAGAAAGTAGGAATAGCTAGGGTGATAAGATCAAACACTATCGCCTCCCCGGCAGCGGCGCCAAAAACTTGATCGCTTCGGAATGTAACCCAAAAAGAGCGACCGTGTAGTTTTACCGCAAGCGCACGGTGTAGCAGCGAGCGGGTTATCGAACACAGGGAGGACGATTGACAGTGCCTGCTCCGAACAACCAGGCTATAGGAACAGAAAAGAGGGAATTTGCCTTTGGCGATCCTGTCACAATCGTCAGACAAAGTATGGAGATATAAAATCAAATAAAGACGCCTAGGGAATGGGGAATCCCCGCTACTCGCCGTATCTCGTCAATGTGATTCATTGGTATCACCATTGCTAGGGTAGAATTTCGGATGAACTAGTTGCAACTGAATGTAAAACCTAGCTCACGCTCTCGCGCTGTTGCCGGTCTATAGCTATCCTAGGTTTGTGTCCAATCTCTTGCAAACCCTAGCCTAGGAAAGCTAGCATTAGGATCAACATCATCGTTCAATCGCGTCCCGAGCCCACTCTCGTGCAAACTCGGGCCACGACCTAGGTTGGGATAGTTCCTACCCGTCCAATCTCTTGCAAACGGGTATCGGTATGGAATTGCAACCGAGAACCCTAGTATCGGTCCAATCTCTTGCAAACCGACACTATGGAAACTCAATTTCAACCCAATTCGGATTTCTAGGGTTTCCTATCGAATTGGGATCCAATCTCTTGCAAATCCCAATCGATATGAACACCTAGCTATCCGTAATAAATCGATCCCAAACTAACCCTAATAGCAATTCTAGCAATATTTCTACCAAATCATCACAAATCGGAAATTGGGCTCGTAGGGTTCATCCCCACGCCCCAAGACGTTAGGACTACTCACAAATCATATCACGAATGCAAGAATAAACAATTGAAATAACAATAGAATTCATCACAATATTCAAATAAGCAATAAAAATGAGATTTTTAATGGAGAGGGGGACAAACCAATGGAGTTCTCCAAGAATCCAACAAAAATAAACTTTCCTCTCCTCTCCAATCACAAGAATCAAAAGCTAAAAAGTTTAATCTAAAAAGCTGCAAAAAAGCAAGGGAAAAAGCTCCTAACCTAGGTTAAAAACTGGGGTTAAATACCCCCCAAAATCATCCAAAAAACTGTGACCAAAATGCCCCTGCGCAGCCTGAAAATCGCAATTTACGCTACAGGCAGCGCGGCTCACTCGGCCGAGTGACAAAAGTCGCTCGGTCGAGTGAGAAACCCTGAGAATTTCCAGTAAGTCTGGGGTTTTGGGAGTCTTCACTTCGGGCGTCGCTCGGCCGAGTGAGTTGTCGTCACTCGGCCGAGTGAGTTGTCGTCACTCGGCCGATGGCTTCCATTCACTCGGGCGGTCGGCAATTTCCACTCGGCCGAGTGGGTCTTCTGAAGCTCAGGCAGACGAAAAACAGTAAGTTGGCTCTTTTTGATGGGCGTCGTCTGAGTGCCACTCGGGCGGACGGGGTTCCGTCACTCGGCCGATGTGGCTTCTGATGCTCGGCCGAGTGCACACATGAAGCGTGTCTGATCTGGTCGGCCGAGCGGGGTCTCGCTGGTCGGCCGAGTGACTCCTTCACTCGGCCGAGTGGGACACTGAAAATGCCCAAACAGCTTGTTTTTGCCTCCTCATCGCTCCTGCGACGTTCTTTCTTCTTCCGCTCCTCTCTAATAACAAAATACCCCTCGGGGAAGTCGTCGGTGACACTCTGGAGTAGGTGTATCTCGGGATCACTCCAAATCGCTCCAAATCTCCTGAAATACGACAAAAACAACAAATCGTGAAAAGTATCGCAATATCGTCGATATATCGTGAAAAACATGATTTGAGCGATCTAAATGGCATGCAAACATGCGGGAAAAAAGTGTAAAATACGGAGTGATCAGCGAGCCGACTGCTCCGCGTCAAACTTGCTAACTGACGGTATGCATCAGGCAGCTCCGTCAGAATCTGGGCTTTTGCTAGATCATCCCCAGTCAGCTCCACCCTTTCAGTCACTAGAGGGTTCCGCGCCCCCCAGTTCGAAACCAACACCACGTCGCTCGGCATCATCACAAAGGTGAACTCCTCCATCCATTCGCCGACATCATCGGGCACCCCTAGGACAAGTTCTTGTCTCCTCCTAGCACAAACACAATGATACATTCCCCTCTTCCGAACTACGAAGAAATGCTGGAACAGCGCCAGGGAAGGACTCAAAGAGCTAGCAAGACATAGGATGACGAACCCCACCAGCAAGCCCCAGGACCGAGGCGCCAGGGCAAAGATCGGTAACTCCAGGAAATTCAGTAGATAAAGGAGATACGGGTGGATCGGGAAACGGAGCCCCAACTCGAATGACCGGACGTAAACCCCGACCTCATTATCTCCGGGCGAGCACACCATTTCCCCGGCCCGGGGACCCGTACCTCATAGGGCAGTCACACGAACCGCACACGAATCTCCTTGACGTTAATCCTATCCGACCTACATTGGAGGGACCGAATCACCCTCGGAACAACGGTGCGCCATGACCCCCTTTCCCTAGACCACCGCACCCCCCGCGGCAATGCCCCCTCTTCCACAGACTCCTCCTCCCCCACTCTGCTACCGCCTCTGAACTTGAAACGAGAAGCCATCGGTCGAAAAATAAAAAATTACCTAGTTGATCCGTCAGATCGGGAAGACGTTTGGAAGGAGATCACCGATGGCGGAAGCCACAATCACGCCAGCAAGCGATAGACGAAAGAAATAGACACCAGAGAAGAATCGAAGACAGAAGAAAACTCCCGCCAACCACCTTCTAGCCTCTTTTTTTTTATAAAATAGGCCACCGGGTCATCACGACCGTCGATGCGCCGCCACGCGGCGCCCATCGGGATCTCCCTGACGCCTTGACTGGCGTGAGAGTCACCTCATCCACACGTCGCGAACCCTATCGTGGGGACGCTTCGTTTTTCTACCGCCCTTTCAAATCGTAATAATGGCTAATAGGGTGGGAATTCCAAAGCTGGCACCGCCACCCCCGAGCGCGGACCGGAATCCGTCCCGACAGATCAAAACGTCGGAAACGGTTCGCCCTCCGAGCCGAGTCGGGCTCCCGCCTCGGGCTCGAAGGCCGGGGGCAATTGTTACGACCTAAAGATCGTGGGAGTCCGGCTCCCGCCCAGAACCACTAATATACCTCACTGACTCTCCCCTTTGCAAACGGACTGCCGGCCCGGAGGTCCGAGGCTACATGGGAGTGGGCGCACCTCGCAACGCCCCTCTCCCAGCCGAGGCGTATAACCGCTCTCGCCCGGCCCGCCCGGGGCAGTGTGCTCGGGGAATACCCAGACAGCGCAGCCTTGGATGCTGACAAAGGCACGTGCATACCCCTCCCTACCAGCGGTCCATGATCCGCAACCGAAAAGGTGTGTGGCCAGGCCGAACAACCCACGAACAGGTCGACCCGGCAGTCCCACGCAAACTCCGCCGCAAGGGATGGCACCGCCGGACCCTTATCGCACATGACAAACAACCTAGCACAAGGACACTACTGACACTGGCACTGCCCGACCATCTGACAAAGCACCCCCTGGCCGCTGCGCCCCCTGACACTTAATGCTTTCGGCCCTGACACCCTGACAAAGGCGCCCCTGGCCGTTGCGCCATCTGACAAAAGCGAGTCTGACACTCCAGTTCCTGACATCCTCGTCCGAAGCTTCCACTGACAGCCGGGCCAACTCAGCACGTCGAGTTAGCATGCCAGGTCAGCCCCACCTAATCGTCTCCCATCAGGTATAAATACCCCCTCACTTCTTACGGTAGAGGGGTTGGCAAATTCTCTTTAAATTCCATTATTCACACACGAGAGCAAAGGTCGTCCATATCTTTGTTCTCCCACTCATAGCTCGTCACGTACGGTTGGCACACCCTCAGTTCGACCTGTGTGCCCAGCCCCCGCTTTAAGTCCAGTTACTGACTTAGGCATCGGAGAGGCTAAAGGTTGGACCCCAACCCGGCCTTTCTGACGAGTTGCTCATTGTGCAGGGTAGCTCGCCCCTTGGCCGGTATTCTCCTTCGGCTCCCGCCACCCGATCCTCCTCTGCTGCGTCCGGCGGGATTCGACTCCGTGGCCTGCCCCGGCGGCAAGTTTAGCCTCTTCACCCCACTAATCACCTGTCAAAAAGCCTACCTAAATCCTCTTATCAATATAACCACCGTGCCATTGGTTCCCCATAATACAAATTCATTGTACGTGAGTTCCATCCCGCAACAAGACCCATTAAGGCTATTAAACCCGCAATGTTCTTATAAAATGTATTCTTAGGGTTTTTGGCTGTATGCTGGCGTATTCTGGGCGTATTGGAGGCTATAGGAGCCGTATTTCTCCTCTGAAAAATTCTGTAAAATTCCAGAGGCTGTTCTTCATTTTTCTAGAGAGTTTTGAGGCTTATATTGGTGATGAATTCTTAAACTCATACCCCGTATTTGGGTGTTTTTCATCGTATTTTGCTATTAGACCTATGTATTTTGCTATGAACTTTGTTTATTCTTGCATTATGAGTAGCTAAATCTTATTTGTGAATGGTATGGAGTAGTTAGGGGATGTGAATCGTATTTGTTTGGTTGAATTTCATTGTGCTTAATCGATAATGTCGCTAAAGTTGTAGTTTTTATTATTAAATCCTCTTTTTCATCTTCCAAAAGAAGTGATTAAGTTGATGATCTCCCCACAAGGGTGAGCTTTGATCTCTCCAAAAGAGAGTTTCATACCGTATTTATAGGATTATAATTTTAGCGACGATTTTATTCATATTGTGCTTGAACCCCCAAAAGGGCATCTTCCGATGAATTGCTCCCAAAAGGAGGATTCATTGAGTTATATTGGATATTTTCCAGTGAATTGCTCTCAAAAAGAGAATTCATTGTGTTATATTCGTCAACCAAATTAATACGAATTATTGATCCTAACGAACCCATACCATGTGCATACTTTTCGTCGATACTTTCACACCATCATCACCATCCTTATCGAAGTGGTTAGTTTCTTTCCGTCAGATTTCTATATGATTTGAGCTGTGGTTTCAACAGATTTTCTCCCGAGGATTCGATATCTGGACTCCCAGATTATATTACTTGTACGGACTCTTGCGCTTGAGAGAAGCACTATTTTGGGCCAACCAGATATGCAGTAGCATTGAGTGACACAAGATAAACTGCAACATCATATATAGATATATATAAACGATGAGTACATCAACGGATGGACATCTACATGTCCATCACAAAAAGATACATCATGATCAAGACAAAAATACATCTTCATAACAACATCGAAGTACATCACCATACATATATAAAGTCAAAACATCAACAACATCATCATACATCAAAATACAACCATCACCAAACTAACACCACTCAAACACCAATCTAAGAGTGAGCATCTCCAGGGGCTGCAAAAGAAGAAGCAGGCTCTGTGACAGCAGGTGTATCCTCTGGAGGAGGGTCAGAAGGAGCAACAGCAGCAGCAGCAACATCCTGAGTAGAAGTTACACCAGGATGCTCAACGACATCAGTGGGCTAAGGAGGCACAGAAAGCTGGGGAACAAACTGTCTCGGATCCTCAGGGAAGGGTATTCCCTGATGGAGGAAAGAAAGAGACAACAATCTGTAAAGTCCAGAGACCATCTCCAAAAGAATGTCATGAGATGATGGAGTAGAGGAGGAAGGCAGGTTAGCTGGAGGAACAGTGGATGAGGACGGAGCAGAAGTAGATTTCCTCTTCTTCGAGGCAGTCTGCAGAGCTGAAGAAGATTTCGACTTTGCAGATGCGTCGAGGAGAGGACCAAAGGGCATGGGCTCGTAACGAGTCAAATCAACACCAAAATGACGGAAGACAAGAGTCAGAAGACCACCGTAAGGAATGTGAGACTAGGAGGTCGTGAACTCAACCTTGTCCATCCTATCAAGGAGGACACCGGCCCAGTTCACAGGCATGCCAGAGAAGATAGCATACATACACTTCAGGATATCCTGAGACGGCTGGTCAGATGATCCATACCTCGGCAAGATGTTGGACTTCACCACTAGGTGAACTTCCCAACCTCTCGCAGAAAACATAGATGATCTGACACCCGAATCAAGAGCCAAAGGTACCTCTCGAAACATATCCCGGAGGACAGACTGGTCAAGGTCGTCAATATCGGAGATGCAAATATCAGAGGGAAGGGAACCAACAGAGGGAATCCTAAGAATAGTCCCTAAGAGTGAGGGAGTGATCTGAATGTGGGTTCCCTGGACGACGGTATCGAGGATGCCGGTAGAGGAATACTCACCGCGAACGTGGTTCGCATAGAAGAGCTTCACCAGAAATGGATAGGCTCTGGGGGACTCGCTCTGAGAGAAGCGAAAAAGGTCGGCTAGGTGAGTAGCAGATAGAATGTCAGAGAGTCTCTCAGCAGTAAAGGCTAGAAAGGCGATGTGCCGCTCCCTAAGAAGCGTGATCCCTAAAAGAGAGTAGAACTTTGCCAAGCAAAGATCATCTCGGCAAAGAGGAACAAGGGGATTAGAAGAGGGTACAACAGGAGGTTCTTCTCCAGAGCTCGAAGCAGACTGATGGGAAACGGCAGCAGTAGGCTCATTGATGTTAACACCAATGGGCTTCCGCTGACGGTGAATTAGTGGCTGAGCATCGGAAGAAGAAGCAGAAAGAGAATATCCCTGCGAAGAAGAAAGCACAGGAGACTCTGCATGCTTGGTTTGGGCTTTGTAGGGTTTCTTCTTCTTGGCTATAGGTTTCTTGGGTGCCCTAGGTTGTTTAGGAGCAACAATTTTCTCTTTTCCCTTACCCTTGGGTGCCATGGAATCGAGAGAGAGAGAGAGAGAGAGAGAGAGAGAGAGAGAGAGAGAGAGAGAAACGATAGTCGAAGTAATCGAACGACAAAAATCGAACGAAGGGCTAGAGAGAGAGAGAGAGAGAGATTCTAACCAAAAAAATGAATGCGAAGACTCAACGACGAAGGAATCGACGAGCAGGGATGCAGAGATCGACGGCAACGGCGGAGAAATCGAGCAGGAAGATCAAGCAGTTCAATCGGAGGAGAGAGAGTCGACGTGGGGAAATGAACAGATTCGTCGAATATAAACGTTGGGAAAATAATCTGGGCCGTTGGATCAATGAATCGACGGCTCAGATCAAAGTACATGAACTGTCTCAACAGCAGACAGTCGACTGATGAACAGAAGTCAGTCGACTAGATGAGGTGATAACAATAAAGCTCAGAAAGATGTGCAGTCGACTAGCAAGTAACATGCAGTCTCCTGTCTGTTGGACAGTCGACTGTAAGTTACGCAACAGTTGACTGGCCGAGAAACCATACAGTTCATCAATAAGACAGCGAGCTCTGAAGAAAAGTTGACAGAGAGAACAGTCGCCTGATGACTAAAATGCAGTCGCCTATTAAAATAACAGTCGATTGTAAAACAGTCATCAGTCAGCTGTGCGAAAGATACAAATTCTCAAACAGAGGAGATAGAGTAGGACAGTCGACTGTTGAAAGATAGACAATCGTCTGTCCTGGTCCAAGAATGCATAGTGAGATAGAATTCCAGAGAATAAGAACACTCACCCTAAGACGTATACTCTAATCACAAATACATCGTAAAAACAATGTAAAAACAATAAATCCATTGAAACACAAATCACTACTATCAATCTCAAAAAACTCATGAAATTCATTAAATCACAATTGCCTTTCTTAAACACATATATATAATAAAGCACATGAAGATAGGCAACAAAATGATATGAGCTCAAAAAGTGTTATAACATGAATATTTGAGCTTCTAGATTTCAGATTCACCCATAATTCCCAATTCTCCACGCAACCTCACAAATGAATCTTCTTTAAGAGGTTTAGTGAAGATATCAGCAATTTGTTTTTGGGTTTCAATGTACTCTAAGATGATGTCCTTCTTAGCTACATGATCATTTATAAAATGGTGTCTCACGTCTATGTGTTTGGTACAGGAGTGGTGTACCGGATTCTTGGAAAGACATATGGCACTTTGGTTATCAACCATGATCAAGCAAGTATCACAATTGACACCATAGTCCATAAGAGTGTGTCTCATCCAAAGAACTTGTGCACATGCAAGACCCGCGACAATATATTCCGCTTCAGTCGTGGACAATGACACCGAATTCTGTTTCTTAGAAACCCAAGAAACTAAGGAATTTCCTAAGAAATGGCAAGCGCCACTAGTACTTTTCCTGTCGGACTTGTATCCGGCAAAGTCGGCATCACTATATGAGATTAACTCATATGTACTAGATTTAGGGTAAAGTAACCCATAGTCTAGAGATTGATTGAGATAACAAAATATTCGTTTAACCGCAATCAAGTGTGACTCCTTAGGTCTAGCTTGATATCTAGCACAAAGGCAAACTGAAAACATGATATCGGGCCTACTAGCGGTTAAGTAAAGTAAGCTACCGATCATACCTCGATATAGACGAACGTCTACATCTTTTCCGATTTCATCCTTGTGTAGATGAGTAGTAGTACTCATGGGAGTCCTTTTGCTCGAAGACAATTCCATCCTGAATCGCTTAATAAGCTCCCATGTGTACCTTGTCTGATGTATGAATGTGCCATTCTCCATTTGTCGAATTTGCAATCCAAGGAAGTAGGTGAGCTCTCCCATGTGGCTCATCTCAAACTTATCCTTCGTAGACTTGGAAAATTCTTGACAAAGATTAAAGTTAGTAGAACCAAAAATAATATCGTCTACATAAACTTGAATCAAAAGAATGTCATTTTCATAATCTTTAATGAAGAGTGTAGAATCAACTTCTCCCATTTTAAAACCTAAATTCAAAAGAAAGGTCTTAAGTCGATCATACCAAGCTCTAGGAGCTTGTCTAAACCCATACAACGCTTTCTTAAGTTTGAAAACATGGTTTGGAAATTTTTCATGAATAAAACCGGGAGGTTGAGAAACATAAACTTCTTCATTGACAAACCTATTTAAAAATGAACTTTTAACATCCATTTGAGATAGTTTAAAATTCTTATGGGATGCAAAAGATAAAAGCAACCTAATAGCTTCTAATCTAGCTACGGATGCAAAAGATTCTTCGAAATCAATACCTTCCTCTTACCGGTAGCCTTGAGCTACTAACCTTGCTTTGTTCTGTGTGATTACCTCGTTTTCATTCGTCTTGTTCTTGAAGATCCATTTGGTCCCAATAACTTGGTGACCACTTGGAAGAGGTACGAGTTCCCAAACTTCGTTTCTCTCGAATTGCATTACTTCTTCTTCCATTGCCACTATCCAAAATCTATCCTCACAAGCTTCTTGGATGTTCTTTGGCTCAAAGGTAGAGACAAATGCGCAATGAGAGAATTCTTCAATTCTCGATCTCGTTCGAACACCCACACCAATATCTCCAATAATTTGGTTATGGGGATTGTCACGCCCCGCTTCCCAAAGCAATGGAGGCGAGACGTGAGAAGGTCCGCACAGACGTGGAGCTGTGAAGCCACACGCCTGATAAGCGTCAATAAAACATAAGCAGGTCCCTGTAAGTGCAAACGGAACAACAATAATAATAACATGGTAAGGGAGACTGATAAAAGTTAACCAATCTCAGAATTTGTCCACAACAATATTCAACATCACAGAAAAGCCACCAGGCTAAAGGAAAAAGTCTAAAGGCCCAAAACATGGCCAACAAAAGCCAACACGGCACAAAGTATCGGTGCTACGCACCGACAACAAAAGCAGTCTAAACAACAACACAAACAGTCTCTACGACTGATCGCTCGTGTCCACGAAGTCCTCGTCAAACACAGGCTCGGGCTCGGCGTCCGCAAACACCTCGTCCTCAACAATGAACTCTAGCTCAGGATCTAACATGTGTCACCCAAAAGAGAGAGGGGCACATTTCAGCAAGTCTAAAAGACTTGAGCAAGGAAACTGAAAGTAAACTAACAACCTAACAGTTCAAGTAGGATGCAATGGCATGACATTTAAGTATGTTGCAACAGTTAAATAGGACAAGAAGGGACAAGCACGCACGATGTAGCAAAAGCTACCAAATCACTAATTCACGAATCACTTATCACGAATCACTTATCACGATTTTCACTTTGTGCTCAGAGTTTCCGTCTTTTGGCTGAAGTGGCTGTACGGGCTCACTTCTACGCTTAAACGACCGTTTAACCCTACCCCTCCACGTGTATCGAGCGTTGGGATTAGCAACACACTAGCTCGCTTCTGGATCACGAGCCAAGAAGTGTATTTGGCATAGGGGTACACCTAGCCTTGAATCACTGTGTAGGAGTCAAAATCCTACTCGCCGCAGCTTACATTTTAAAGTAGCGTGTGCTACGCAATCACGATGAACAATCAATGTATGCAATGACATGAACAGATATTCGCGTACCGTTAATTGAAATTAAACATGACATACAAGCATGATGAGGGTGACGGATCTAGCTTCGTTGTCAAGCTAGATCAAAGGTCGTCTAGGCAGCTATCCTTTCACCGCCTAGTCTCTTTTACGCTAAAACAAGTAAATGGCCTAGAACATGGCCTAAAACCCTAAGTGGCAAGTTTCACTTGCCTAGTACCGAGGATGACGATCATGAAGGTTCGTCTCATAATCGCTAATCTACGGGGAAAGTCGCTGTTATGGAGAAACAACCATCAAAACAACATCCATTTTTATTAGGGTTTTACAAAACACAAATGGGTTATGAGAATATTATAGGATCGATTTATTACCGAATCGTTAGCGGAAGAACGATGCCGAGCAAGCACGGCGACGGAAGAAACGATCCGGGGAACCACGGTTCAGATCTGGAATGGATGGAGAAATCTGGAGAAAATGGGATTTTGGGGGTTTTTGGGGGTTGGAGGCGGCCTAGGGCATGGTGGCCGGCCTAAATGGAGAGGGAGAGGGGCTCATATGGAAGGAGGAATGGCTAGAGGAAGTTTGGGGAAGATCAGAGGTCAAGGGGGAAAGGAAATGGCCAAGAGGAGAGAAAGAAAGAAAAGAAAACGTTTAGGGTTTAAATAGAGAATCGTGTGGCGGCTGGGTGAAACCTAGGGTTTCGACAGCAGTTAGTCGGTCAAAGAAGGTTGGCTGACCGACTAGTTCAAGAACTAGTCGGTCGGTAGACTAACTGTGACCGACTAATACCAAACAGTAACTCAGGTCGACAAAATGGTCAATGAATTAGTCGGTTAAAGAACAATGGCTGACCGACTAGTTTGCAACCTAGTCGGTCGAAAGATGTTCTTAGACCGACTAACGATAAACAATAACTTAGGTGAAATTTATCAAAGGAACTAGTCGGTCTGAGAGCAAGTTCTGACCGACTAGTTTCACATCTAGTCGGTCGGTGGTTGATCTTAGACCGACTAAGAGTAAACAGTAACTTCTGAGTTTTTGATTCAATGAACTAGTCGGTTCCAGTAGAGTTCCTGACCGACTAGATCTCAATCTAGTCGGTTGGTCCCCCTTCTTGAACCAACTAGAGTGCACAAAAAGTGCCAAATTGAAGCGCGAAGCTTCGGGAAGATTGCTATAGCTTCTAAGATCACTCTAACTCTAAAATATGAGCGATTTGAAGTCCGTCACGAGTGACTTACTCCAAGATCAACGATATAAGGAAGAAGCTAGAAAATCACGACGAAACGAACGAAAACGAGAGCTACGGAGACGAAAACCACACATAAGGAGAAAATCCTCCAAAACATATATATATATATATATATATATATATATATATATATATATATATATATATATATATATAATATAGATAATCCAAATACATGAAAACCAGTCGTTACAGGGATGATTGCCAACTGTCGGGTAAGCTTTGGGTAAACATGTATCACTAGGAACAACTTCAACAATTTCGTTAGAGGTGTTAGTCTCAACAATAGAATCATTAATCTTAACATTATTAAGAGAATCACAAAGAGTATCTACATTATCATCATCAACATGAGGAAAATCAAAATCTTCAAAAAAAGATACGTGAAGGGATTCCTCAATCGTTGAAGAAGTTTTGTTGTATATCCGGTAGGCTTTGCTACGTGTGGAATATCCAACAAAAATTCCTTCATCGGATCTTGGCTTAAATTTGTCTAAATTACCAACTGTGTTCTTTATAAAACATTTTGAACCAAAAACACGAAAATATTTTACTTGAGGCTTTTTATCATAAACAACTCAAAACAAGTTTTGTTCATTTGGGGTCTCACTAGAATCCTATTGAGCACATAACATGCCGTGTGCACCGCCTCTGTCCAAAATTGTAGTCCAAGATGACTATCATGGAGCATAGTGCGTGCACACTCAATAAGAGTCCTATTCTTTCTCTCTACAACACCATTTTGTGGTGGTGCCCGAGGGAAGGAAAAATTATGAGTTATCCCGGTGTCATCATAAAACTTAGTAAAAGATTCATTCTCAAATTCTTCTCTATGATCACTACGGATAGTGATAATGGTGGATCCTAAGAAATTCTGAATCTTCTTTGCAAATTTGGTAAACTCTTCATAAGCTTCATTCTTATTAGATAAAAATGAAACCCAAGTAAATCTAGAAAAGTCGTTGACGACAACTAATCCATAATGAGCATTACCTAAAGAAGCGGTTCTAGTTGGCCCAAATAAATCTAGATGAAGAAGTTCTAGGGGCCTCTTAGAATTAATCCCTTCTTTAAGCTTAAATGAAGATTTACTTAGTTTACCTCTTTGACATGTATCACAAAGGCTTTTCTTATTAAAAGCAATCTTATGAAAACCTTTGACTAGATCATGATTAGCTAACTTATATAAGTGCTTGAAGTGAACATGACCAAAACGGCGATGCCATAATAGTTGTTCACTTGTGTTAGCAACTAAGCAATGTTCTACGGTTTTAGGCAAGCTCAAATAATAAATATTTTTACGCCTAATACCGGAAAATAAAACATTTGAATCACAATCAACAATAGTACACAATGCTTCTCCAAAGTTAACCTTGTAACCTTTGTCACAAAGTTGACTAATGGAAATGAGATTGTGACACAACCCACTAACATGATAAACGTTAGTAATTAATGGTTTGGAAAGATTACCAACGATACCTACTCCTATGATGGCTCCCTTTTGATTACCTCCAAAAGTGACTGTTGCACCATCATTGATGCTAATCACTTCGGAGAGTAATGAGGGATCTCCCGTCATATGTTTGGAGCAACCACTATCGAGAATCCATCCTTTCCCTTTAGAGCAAGTTTGACTTTTATTGCTCTTCTTCTTTCTCTTGGGTACCTTTATAATATACCATAAGCTTATGGTACCCAATGTCTGTTGGGTCCAAGGGGATTAGCCCTTTGGAAGCCAAGTTACTATTTCTAATCACATCATGAAAATAGGAATCAACATAAGCATTCCTATCATTAAGACTATTGTTCTTAGGACCCTAAATAGTGTACATCTTGGGAGTCCTCTTCCTAGTTGCATGCATATGTGTTGGATTTCTATGTGGTGCATGCTTCTTAGGAACAAGATTTCTAGCATAGAGATGTGGTGGAGGATATGCATTGTACATTCTAGGATGATATGTACGCTTGGGAACATGCATATTATATGAAGCATATGAATCATGCATGACATGTGGAGGATGAGCATACATGAAAGAATGATGCGTATGAGCATACGGGTGTATAGGAGCACGTACATGAGTATTTCTCATGTGTGGTTGTGTACGTGTCCGTGGGTGCGGAGCATAAAATGTGTCATGATTATCCACTTGTGAAGTAGGAGATTTCCTACATGGATGAGTGTTAGTGTACATATAAGCATGGCCTTACTTTTGGTTTCCACCCTTAGTGGGTTTCTTGCCAAAAGGAAGAGAAGGTGAAGTGGTGACTTTCTTTGACACCACTTGTGGATGCACCGGAGAAAGGCCTCACAAAATCTATAGTGACACTACTATAGGAGGTGCGATCATTTAATTCATTCACTTTTACAAATCTAAGACCAACACGATGTGTGGCCGAAAATTGGTTTATAAGCAAATCATCCAATTGTCCTTTTCCCTTATTGAATCTCACAATACGGGAGGACATGAGCTCATATTTCTCCTTTAAAGAAGAAATGTTGGTATCCAAGGTGGACACCCGTGCTTTGAGCTCGTGCACTTGAGTTTTAAGAGAATCATTCTCTAAACTCAATTGTGTGTGACGTGTAACTAGATCACTATTATCCTTATGATGTGTTTGATCTAGTTGAGATTTGAGGGAATTCACCTCATCTCTCAATGTGACATTTTGAGAAGCTAAGTTTGCTTTCTCAGAGTTAAAGTATCAATAATGGTGTCATTGTTGATAATGCATGGAATGGATGACTTGCTAATATTCAATTTCGTTAAGCTAGTATACTTAAGCATTAAAGATTAGTATTTAGCAAATAGTTCTTCATTAGCTATGCGAAGTTCATCCATTGTTACCTCGGTGTCGTCCATGTCGGAATCACTCTCATCGGAGAGTGGGTCTTCTAGTGCCATGAAACACATGTGGGCGCTCTCACCCTTCTCATCATCGAAATCGCTTGATGAGTCATCACTTGAGTCGTCAAAGGTGCCTACGAGTCCTTTCTTCTTATCTCTCATGTTCTTATCGGACTTGTGGTACTTCGGTGCCTTCCACTTCTCTTTGTTGTTTAGCATTGGGCAATCCCTCTTGATGTGCCCTGGCTTATTACACTTATAGCAAAGAGAGGAAGTAGCATTAGTAGACTCAAAACGTTTGTTTGAGGGAAATTTACCTTTGCGGAAGAAGCGTTGGAACTTCTTCGCCATTTGGGCCATTTCACCCAAATCCATCTCGTTCTCGGATTCCTCACTATCGGAGGATGATGAATTGGCGTTGAATGCCAAGACTTTCTTCTTGGCCTCCGAAGGATTCATCATTGCTCTAATCTTTAATCGGTTCTCTCGTCTTACCTCATAAGACATGAGAGTCCCGATAAGATTCACCACGGTGTAGTTCTTCAAGTCATTGACCTCCTCAACGACGATTTCTCTTCTTTCCCATTTGGAGGTCATCCCCATGATGATCTTCCTTACCTTTTCAGGTTTGGTGTAGATTTTGCCAAGGGCTTCCAATTCATTCGTGATGTCGGTGATCGCTCCGGATATACACCCAGAGAACTGTTGTAGTTTTACCGCAAGCGCACGGTGTAGCGGCGAGCGGGATATCGAACACAGGGAGGACGAATGACCGTGCTTGTTCCCAATCAACCTGGCTATTTAAGAATAGAGAAAATTGCCTTGGGCGATCCTATCACAATCGTCAGACAAATGTGCGAAATATCAAATCAAATAAAGAACGTCTAGGGAATGGGGAATTCCCGCTACTCACCGTATTTCTTAAATGTGGTTCGTCGGTATCAAAATTGCTAGAAAGAGAATTCGGATGAACTAGTTGCAACTGAATGTAGAACCAAGCTCACGCTCTCGCGCTGTTGTCGGTCTATAGCTATCCTAGGTTTGGGTCCAATCTCTTGCAAACCCTAGCCTAGGAAAGCTAGCATTAGGATCAACATCATCGTCCAATTGCGCTCCGAGCCCAATCTCTTGCAAACTCGGTCCACAATCTAAATTAGGATAGTTCCTACCCGTCCAATCTCTTGCAAACGGGTATCGGCATGGAATTGCAACCGGAAATCCTGGTATCGGTCCAATCTCTTGCAAACCGATACTTCGAAAATCTGACTCCAACCCAATTCGGATTTCTAGGGCTTCCTATCAATTTGGGATCCAATCTCTTGCAAATCCCAATTGATATGAATTCCTAGCTATCCGTAGTAAATCGATCCCAATCTAATCCCTAATAGCGATTCTAGCTCAATTTCTACCAATTCATCACAAATAGGAAATAGGGCTTGTAGGGTTCATCCCCACGCCCCAAGACGTGGCGACTACTCACAAATCATAGCAATAGCACAAAAATAATCAATGAAATAAGCAATAGAATTCATCACAACAATGATATAAACAATAAAAATAGAATTTTTAGGGAAGAGAGATGCAAACCAATGTAATTCTTCAATTAATCCAACAAAAATCCAAGTTTTCTCTCTTCTCCAATCACGATAATAAAGCTAAAAAGTAATCTAAAAAGCTGCAAAAAATCTAAGAGAGAGGCTCTCTAAACTAGGGTAAAATCAGGACTTAAATAGCCCCAAAAATCATCCAAAAATCGTGACCAAAATACCCCTGCACAGCCTGTTTTCCGCAGTTTTCGCTACAGGCAGCGCATCGCACTCGGCCGAGTGACAAAAGTCGCTCGGCCGAGTGAAAACCCTGTCATTTTCCAGTAAGTCGGGGGCTTCAGGGGTCTTCAGTTCGGGGGCGGCTCGGCCGAGTGAGTTGTCGTCACTCGGCCGATGGCTTCAAGGCACTCGGGCGGACGTAATAATCCACTCGGCCGAGTGGGTCTTCTGAAGTTCAGGCGGCCAAAAAATAGTAACTTCGATGTTTTGGAAGGGCCTCGTCTGGGCGCCACTCGGGCGGACACGATATCGTCACTCGGCCGATGTGGTCTTTGGTGCTCGGCCGAGTGCACATAGAAATCGTATCTGTTCAGGTCGGCCGAGCAGTGTCTCGCTGGTCGGCCGAGTGGCTCCTCCACTCGGCCGAGTGGGACACAAAAAATGCCCAATCTGATTGTTTTGGCCTCCTCGTCGCTCCTGTGACGTCCATTCTTCTTCCGCTCCTCTCCAACAGCAAAATACCCCTCGGGGAGGTCGTTGGTGACCGTCTAAAGTGAGCGCATCTCAAGATCACTCCAAATCGCGCCAAATCACCTGAAATGCGACAAAAACAACAAATCATGAAAAGCATCGCAATATCGTCGATATATCGTGAAAAACATGATTTGGGCGATCTAAATGGCATGCAAACATGCGGAAAAAAGGTGTAAAATGAGGAGTGATCAAAATCCCCCAAGCTTGCCTCTTACTCGTCCTCGAGGAAGATAAGTAAAAGGCGAAACCGGTGGATTCGGAAAACGGCGAAAAGAAACGAAAAATGAAAAACGAAGAAGAATGAAAACGAAATAGAATCAAGTAAGAAAGAAAGAAGCGAAGAGGTAGGATGCTAGATCATTTCCTCAGGACGTGGGTTTCACTTACTCTTATAGCATGCACCGAATGAAAAACTCATGTCAAAGGATTTTATTTTGATATCATAGTATAATAGTGCAAGTAGAAATAGAAAACCCACGAACAACGATATAATCATGAAAAACGGAATAATTTCAAAATCAACGTCGTCTGAATCATTTAAAGCGGTATACATATCACAGATCACACACTTTTCAATTGAACGCTTTCTATCTGGAGTATAAGAGTATCACACTATAGAATAGAGAGAATAGAAAAGTATGGATTTCATGAAATGAGTGCTAGGCTTAGATTTCTGGACTTCGTAAAACTAAAATAATCTCACCGAGTATAGAATATTACTTAGCCTAGGTTGTCGTGCAATGTCAAGTAGTCACTCTCTCACACATCAATGGATCCCCTCCCCCAAGCTTATCTACAAGCGCGGTGGCATAAAAAATATTTAAATCCCCATTTTTATATACATATAGCTCCAAAAGTGATAAAAAGAAAGAAGGAAGGAAGAAAGTGAGATGGGATCTTTTGTTGAGGATTTTTCCTCTTTTTTTTTCTTTTCGATATAGCACATATACAATGATCCCAACTCAAAGAGAGATAATGATATACAAGAATGTTTTTCTCTCTTTTATTATTATTATTTTTTTTTGGAATAAGAAACTTGGAGCTAGGAATTAATAGCGGGGGAAATGCCATAAAATAGAATCACTAAGGGGAGATTCACCAATGGTTTTAAAAGTAGAGAAATGATGTTCAAGATTTGTGGAGAAAGAAATAAATATAACTCTCGGTTCACTCTATAAGACATGCACGACAACTTCAGCAGGGTAATCTAATCTACTCAGTTTCGATCACAAAAAAGCTAACTAATCCAGATATATCATAGCTAACATCATTCAATCATCCTGAAGTGAAGTGTACAATTCATGCATACAGAAGTGATATAGGAGAAGAAATCAGTACTCCAGACATAGGCATTCAATGCGTGAATCTTGGTGTGTTTTCTGTGATAGCATACATATGAACATTCAGACTCAGCTAATAATAAAATTTCATCCATTTTCATGCGGAAAAAGGTGTGGGTTACTATTCTAAATGCAAAGCAAGTCATAGCATCTGATATCTGAAATAAAACCTAAGACATGACAAATATAGCATGCATATAGAATAAGCTAAATCCAACGTCATCATCATCACAGAAAAGTCATCTCTAGCATGAGATGAAAAAGAAATAAAGATAAAGGGAAAAATAGAACTATGCAATGCGGCACACGGGAAAATAAGAAAAACGTGGTGCATGGCAAAAATAAAAAGAAAAATGATGAAAAATAAGTGCAAAGGCGAAAAAATAAAAATAAAGGTGGCAAAAAGAAAAAGAACGTGAGAACTCACTCCCCCAAGCTAAATGGCACAGTGTCCTCAATGTGCTAAGTGTGGCACACCGAGAGACAAGCGATGTGAGGGGCAAGTGAGGATGCATGCATGGACAAGTGAAAAAATAAAAAAGAAAAATAAAGAAATGAAAATATGATGCGGACATGATGCATGCACGGATAGGAGTGATACAGATATATAAGTGGCACCAAAAACTCTCCCTCTCTCCCAAAAAGGATATATATAGATATGATCAAAAATAGAATCCCAAAATAAATGAAGGGAGGGGGTGGACAAAAGTGCATCAGGACCCAGCAGAAACGGGCAGCACAACGGCAGGAATGGATCAAGGCATCAAGGGTGCCTAAGAAGGTGGTGCTGCGCCGTCTCCGTCCTGAGGCGGAGGTGGTGGTGGTGGTGTAGGGTGCTGAGCGGGGGTGGGCGTGGAAGTGGAAGCAGGTCTAGTGTGTGTGGAAGTGTGTGTGGGAACCTGCTGGGTGGGTGGGGGAACGCGTGGGAGACGCTCCAAGACCTGTGTAAGGCAGTAGTGGATCTGGGGGATCAGCTCGAAGCGTCCAGCCATCGCAGAGACGGTGGAGGACAGGGTCCTAAGGTCACCTCTAAGACCACTCACCGCCAACTCAAGAGCACGTATGCTCTGCAATACAGTGTCGGGTGGGGGTGGTGCAGAGGGACGCACCGGGCGAGGCTGGGCAGGTCTGGGCTGGCGTACGCGAGTGGAGTATGTAACGGGCTCAGCAGGGAAGGGAACAAAAGGTGATGCGCCTGTAAATGTGGGCCGGGCCTCAGTGTGAGGCCGGGGCGGGCGGTGAGAAGTGGAGGCGGCAGCAGCGAAAGAAGAGTACAAAAGTGGCTGCGAGGCGGCTAGAGAGGTTAGTGGCACAGAAGTGTGGACAGACGCCACGACGCTCTCAGAAAATACGGCAGGGGTGGAGACAGAGGTAACTATCGCTGGGGCGGAAGTGTGTGGACCAAAAGGCGCGACCCCAGCGGAGATCATGCTAGCCATGGTCTCCACGACCGCGGCAAACGAGGGCTCTCCACTCTCAACAAAGGTCGGCGGGCGCTCGGGGAGAGCGGAGCAAAGAGGCTCCACGGACAGAGGGCCAGAGGTGGCAGCGGGAGTGGTGGGGACAGCCTCGGAAGTGGTGACAGTGGTGGGAGTGGGCTCAGCAAAAGTACTCTCGACACCGACAGCGGTGTCGGGAGCAGCGGAAACATCTGGTACGGGCTGAGGGGCCACTGGGTCAAAAGGGTCGGCGGCAGGCTCGGCAGGGTGTGCAGCAGGGTCTGCGGGGGCAGCCTGGGCAGCGTGGGCAGCGTGGGCCTGCTCGGCCTCCTCGGCCTCGAGCACGTAGGCGGCGGGGATGAGAACATCCATCGCCGGGAGCCAGTCGACGTGGGCTGGTGCAATATGGGTCCGAGCAAGGCTCGGGAGAATCATGTAGTCGGCACCGAAAGGGCCGTGCAACCAGACCCAGTGACGCTCACCATGCGGACGAAGCATATTCATCCGGGCCATAACGTCTATCGACAGAGAAGTGGGGCCCGGGACGCGTCGCAAGTCGTCAGGTAGGTCCTCGCCGGTCATCATGGTAAGCAGGGTGATCAGACCGCCGCAGCAGATCGGTGAGCGAGTGCCCACCGATACAATGATGCGGTCTAAAAACCAAGCCGCAATGTCGATCACGATGGCGGGGACAAGCTCGTCTCCATCCCTAGATAGAGCTCTGGGACGTGTCATCGCATAGAGCATGTAGAGCTCTGGCGTAGACATCGTGCCCGGCTCATATCTGGCCAAAAAGGTGGTCGCCATGAGGCGCTGGGCAATGCGTAGGCAGGGGTGGACAATGGCCGAGGCCTTGGCCCTACTAGGGTCAAAGGCAGCGTGGTGGCCAGTAATCCGGGCCCAGAAGGCACCGGCGTCAAAGGAGGGTGGGGGGATATGGGTAGGACCGTAACCGCGATCTACACCGGGGACAGCGGGCCAAGAGAAGAAAGCTCTCATCATATCGAGAGTGACCTGGCACTCTCGATCCATGAACTTGAATGAGCATCCCTCATCGGTCCGGGCGATCGAACTCAAAACCTCAAGTGTCGGGCGGGTAAAAGTATCCGCCGACACCTGGAAAAAATCTCACCAGCCCACGTTGTCGTACAACGTGAGCATCCCCTCAAGTACCCCCAGGCGTCCTAGGTCAGCGAGGTGTGCAAACCTGGAGGGTACGATCGAGCGCTGGGAGATACGCTCGAAGACGGCGCGGTGTGCGTCGTCTCGGAACGTAATCCCGAGCGGCCCGACCAGTGGAGCCGGTGGTGGTGGCTGTGCAGCGGCGGGGAGAGGCTGTGCGGGCTGGGGGTGCACTGCAGGCTGTGCGGGGTGTGCGGCGTGTGTGGGGGAAGGAGGAGGAGACTCTTCCACCTCGTGGGCGGGGCCGGCATCATCCGACCGCTTCCGCTTAGCGGAAGGTCTCCTCGTCCGAGGCCGTGTCCGGGGCGGCATATCGGCCCCGAGCGCGCCGAAAAGTGAAAAAGTGTGGCGTGTGCAAAAAGAATGGAAAGAGTATACCCAAACACGCCGCGAGTGCTAAGCAGTGGAGGCGTGCGAAGTCCGCGCCTCCACGAAGTCCAAAACAGCCCGTAGAAGCTCCCCTGAGCTCCCCTAAGCTCCAAAAAGCAATCTGCGCATGAAAAGACGATATCAGCGAGTAATATTCAAAATGCATGGAGTATTAGGGGTATAACAGATAGATATAGGAATTGATTCGGGTTAGGGGTTCGATTAATACACGGATCCTCGAAAAATACGCAAAAAGAGGAGAAAACGGGCAAAACAAGCTATACCGGAGGTGACCGGAGACAAGGCCGCCGGCGGCGACTCGGGCGGGGCGCGGCGATGGTCGGCCGGTGGTGGCTGGCCGAGCAGCGGCGCGCGCGGGCTTGGTCGGGCGAGTGAGGGCGAGAGCGAGGGGGTTCGGGCGAAGCAGCTGAAGGGGCGCGGGGGATTTGGGGGTTTTTTTTTGCGTTTCGAAATCCGCGCCCCCCCTCTCCCTTATATAATAAAAGTTACGACTCGACCGAGTGACGTGGTCACTCTGCCGAGCGAGGCCAATGAAAATTTCCTCCCCGCTATCGCTTCGGCCGAGTAGCTTTGCCAGCCTCGGCCGAGTGGAGTAAGTCCATTCGGCCGAGTGACTCAAGCTACTCGGCATGACTCGGCCTAGGAGGGTATCCGTTTCACTTGGTCGAGTGAACAAATGTACTCGGCCGAGTAGCAGTTATATCGAAATCAAGAAAATAAACAGAGAGTTGGGTACAGCAGACTTCCCTCGTTCGTGAGCGGCTCGGCCGGACGAACTTGTGTACTCGGCCGAGTGACTAGTATACTCGGCCGAGCGAGCCTTGTGTTCTGCTGTTTGTCTTCGTTTTGGCTCTAAACTCTGTCTTTCTTCCTCCAATCGATTTCATCTTCCTCCTAAGCGTTGAGCGCCTTCTTGGGGCGCTCCTCGTCGTCGCGTTCCTACTCCTCATGATGGATCTACCTATCTCCTCTCCTGTCAAGAAAAATAGGACCCGTTATCACAAAATTTTTGGTCGAATGACTCAAAACACTAAAAATTTCTAAAACGAAAATAAAGAAAAAGTAAAAATAAAGCAAAAACCGTCGGGTTGCCTCCCGACAAGCGCTCGTTTAAGGTCGTGAGCTCGACCCCCTATAATTTTTCAATCAATGCGGGATGTTTGGTGCATATGAGATGCACCCATCAAACTTTCCGGGGAGCGCGCTTGGATTTGGATGTGGCGGCGGCGCGTTCTCCCTCGGTGGTCTCCTATCTCGAATAGTGTTGGGGGGAGGCTCCCCCAAGCTAGCATTTGCTCTGGTCAACGGCCTTGCCGGTGACGCCGATTTCCGTGCCGGCGGAGCTTTCTTTGGAGACTTCAGTTTCGAGAGCTTGCAGAGCTCTCGAATCCTTGCGACATCAGCGTCGCCTTCATCTTCTTCAGCGGAGAAGTCGGGGGATTCATCTTTATTCTCTTCATGGCCTAAATCCGGGCCTTCTTCGAATTCTTCATCAAAGAGGGAGCCAATTGAGTGAGGAATCGCCTCCTCTATCACCTCATCAAGGAGGTCCATGTAGTCAAGTTCCTCGTGATAAGGCATATGCTTCATAGCCTTAGGAATGTGGAGCTCCACCTCGATGTTTCCGACGTTTAAGGTTAAGGTACCTTCGCGCACGTCGACGATGACTCCGGCGGTGGCGAGGAACGGGCGTCCAAGTATCAATGAGGTGTCTCCCTCCTCCTTAACGTCCATGATCACAAAGTCACATGGCAAGCATATTCCACCCGGGACTTGTAGCAGTATGTCTTCGGCGATCCCCACCGGCCTTGTTATCCGTCCATCGGCTAATTGAATGCGCATGTCGGTGGGTTTCAACTTTGTCCCGGTGTTTAGCTTTAAGAACATGGAGAGGGGCATGAGGCTCACACTAGCCCCAAGATCAACCAACGCCTTTTGAAGGGGGACTCCGCCCAAGGTGCAAGGAATCCGAAAACTCCCCGGATCTTTGAATTTTGCCGGCTCCTTCTCTCTCTTGGTGAACCAAGAGCCCTCCTCGGCTAGCATGATCTTCTCCTTCCTTTTCCTCCCCGAAATCAAGTCCTTCAAAAATTTAGCATACGTGGGGATCTCGATGATGGCGTCAATGAAGGGGATGTTATGGCTAACTCCTCTTAGGTACTCGAGAAATTTTGTTAGCCTTTTCTCCATTTTCGCTCTAGCGAGCCTTTGGGGGAATGGGACCGGTGGCATGAAGCGCCTTTCCTCAATTAATTGCTCCGCTCTAGATTTCTCCTTTTCTTGTGGCTCCTTCTCCTTATCAACCTCAATTACCGGCTCAACCGGCTCCAAGCTTTCCTCCACGGCCTCCTCGGTAGGAATCATAGCGGGGGTGGTGTCCTTCCCGCCTCTAGTAGTAACGGCAACTACGGCGTTGATGTGGCCGGTGTTGCCCCGTGGGTTTTGCGCCGGTTGCGCCGGCAATCGTTGAGTGTTCCGATTGAGCAACGCTAATTGCTCCGATATTTGAGCCACTACGGTATTAAGAGAGTCTTGCCCCGCCTTCAAAGTAGCATTCACCTTATTTTGCTCGACCATGAACGCCTCCACTCTAGCTTCGAAGTCGGATCGTTGTGGAGCTTGTGGCGGATTTTGATTTTGGTTCCTCCACCCTTGGTTGTATCCTGGAGGCCTATATGGTGGAACTTGTTGCTTCGGTTGAAAGTTTTGTTGAGTAGGCCCCCTCGGTGGATAGTTTTGTTGTTGGGGTGGTGGTGGTCGAGCTTGTTGAGGCGGTGGTTGTGGCGGGTTCAAAGCTCCTTCATTGTTGGCGTAGGAGAATCCCGGATGATTTCTTGCGGCCGGATTGGACCAATACCCTTGGTTCCCCGCAACATATTGTACTTGCTCCAAGGATCCTTCTCCTTGCTCTCCTCCCGAGTACATGACTTGAGATTGATCTTGCCAATCACACATTTGGTTGGTCGGTGCGGAGGTGGATGGGCTTCTTTGGGGCTCCGTGATAAACTTCTACAATCTCTCCACCACCTTGTGGAGAGAATCGAATTTGCTCGTGAGCTCCGCTACGGCCTTCGCCTCGTAGATGCTTGTTGGCTTTAAGGAGGACGTGGAGTGTCCTCGCTCATCGCCCCATTGTTGATTATTTGAGGCCATCTCCTCAATTAGGGCCGTAGCTTCCTCGGGAGTCTTTGACAAGATTGCACCATTCGCCGCGGCATCAATAATTTGTTTGGTCCCCGGTTGGAGACCATTGTAGAAGCTATGCACTAGCTCCTAATCTTCTATACTGTGGTGCGGGCATTGATGCTGCAAATCCTTAAAACGCTCCCAAGCTTCATAGAGCGTCTCCTGTGGTCCTTGCTTGAAGGACATGAGAGCGCTCCGGATCTTCACCGTCTTGGATGGCGGATAGAATATGTCAATAAATGCACCCGCTAACTCGTCACAAGTGGTGAAGACTCCGTCCGCCTGCGTCCTCAACTAATAGAGTGCCTTGTCCTTAAGCGTGAAGGGGAAGAGACGCAGTCTGATAGCATCGATGGAGACCCCCGGCATCTGGAATGTGGCGCACTTTGACAAGAATAGTTGGATGTGGTAGTGGGGGTTCTCATGTGTGTTCCCATGAAATGGGTCTTGTTGCATCAAAACCACAAATCCAGTCTTCAGCTCGAAGTTCTTGTCAGCCGCCAACTGCGGCACGGCAATGGACGAGGTAGTAGAAGAAGTCTTAGGCCTAAGCCTATCGCGAATAGAAATTATTCTCGCCATCCTCGCCGCCAATTCTTCAGGAGTTTCCAGGTTGGTCATGAACCGCCCTTCCGGACCTTGTCTCCTTTCCGCTCTAAGTCTCTGCGCGGTACGTTCGATCTCGGGATCAAATAGTATAGCTTCAGGGTCCGCCGTAGATCTCGTGTTCATGCACAGAGAAAACAGAGTTTCAAAGAAATGATTAGAACCGTGGAAGGGTTAGGTAAGAAATAAAAAAATAAGAATAATGAGAATAATAAAACAAAAAAAAGGAATAGCTAGGGTGAGAAAGAATCAAACGCAATCGCCTCCCCGGCAACGGCGCCAAAAACTTGATCGCTCCGGATATACACCCAGAGAACGGTTGTAGTTTTACCGCAAGCGCACGGTGTAGCGGCGAGCGGGATATCGAACACAGGGAGGACGAATGACCGTGCTTGTTCCCAATCAACCTGGCTATTTAAGAATAGAGAAAATTGCCTTGGGCGATCCTGTCACAATCGTCAGACAAATGTGCGAAATATCAAATCAAATAAAGAACGTCTAGGGAATGGGGAATTCCCGCTACTCACCGTATTTCTTAAATGTGGTTCGTCGGTATCAAAATTGCTAGAAAGAGAATTCGGATGAACTAGTTGCAACTGAATGTAGAACCAAGCTCACGCTCTCGCGCTGTTGCCGGTCTATAGCTATCCTAGGTTTGGGTCCAATCTCTTGCAAACCCTAGCCTAGGAAAGCTAGCATTAGGATCAACATCATCGTCCAATTGCGCTCCGAGCCCAATCTCTTGCAAACTCGGTCCACAATCTAAATTAGGATAGTTCCTACCCGTCCAATCTCTTGCAAACGGGTATCGGCATGGAATTGCAACCGGAAATCCTGGTATCGGTCCAATCTCTTGCAAACCGATACTTCGAAAATCCGACTCCAACCCAATTCGGATTTCTAGGGCTTCCTATCAATTTGGGATCCAATCTCTTGCAAATCCCAATTGATATGAATTCCTATCTATCCGTAGTAAATCGATCCCAATCTAATCTCTAATAGCGATTCTAGCTCAATTTCTACCAATTCATCACAAATAGGAAATAGGGCTTGTAGGGTTCATCCACACGCCCCAAGACGTGGCGACTACTCACAAATCATAGCAATAGCACAAAAATAATCAATGAAATAAGCAATAGAATTCATCACAACAATGATATAAACAATAAAAATAGAATTTTTAGGGAAGAGAGATGCAAACCAATGTAATTCTTCAATTAATCCAACAAAAATCCAAGTTTTCTCTCTTCTCCAATCACGATAATAAAGCTAAAAAGTAATCTAAAAAGCTGCAAAAAATCTAAGAGAGAGGCTCTCTAAACTAGGGTAAAAACAGGGCTTAAATAGCCCCAAAAATCGTCCAAAAATCGTGACCAAAATACCCCTGCACAGCCTGTTTTCCGCAGTTTTCGCTACAGGCAGCGCATCGCACTCGGCCGAGTGACAAAAGTCGCTCGGCCGAGTGAAAACCCTGTCATTTTCCAGTAAGTCGGGGGCTTCAGGGGGCTTCAGTTCGGGGGCGGCTCGGCCGAGTGAGTTGTCGTCACTCGGCCGATGGCTTCAAGGCACTCGGGCGGACGTAATAATCCACTCGGCCGAGTGGGTCTTCTGAAGTTCAGGCGGCCAAAAAACAGTAACTTCGATGTTTTGGAAGGGCCTCGTCTGGGCACCACTCGGGCGGACGCGATATCGTCACTCGGCCGATGTGGTCTTTGGTGCTCGGCCGAGTGCACATAGAAATCGTATCTGTTCAGGTCGGCCGAGCAGTGTCTCGCTGGTCGGCCGAGTGGCTCCTCCACTCGGCCGAGTGGGACACAAAAAATGCCCAATCTGATTGTTTTGGCCTCCTCGTCGCTCCTGTGACGTCCATTCTTCTTCCGCTCCTCTCCAACAGCAAAATACCCCTCGGGGAGGTCGTTGGTGACCGTCTAAAGTGAGCGCATCTCAAGATCACTCCAAATCGCGCCAAATCACCTGAAATGCGACAAAAACAACAAATCGTGAAAAGCATCGCAATATCGTCGATATATCGTGAAAAACATGATTTGGGCGATCTAAATGGCATGCAAACATGCGGAAAAAAGGTGTAAAATGAGGAGTGATCAGTCGGTAAAGCGTCCGTACATCGATGCAATGCTCTCATTATCCTGCATATGAAACAAATCGAAGTTTTGCACAGCAACATATAACTTTGAAAGCTTTACCTTATTCGTTCCCTCGTGGGTAACGATGAGATGGTTCCAAATTTGATATGCACTCTTACATGTGCATATCTTGTTGATCTCATTCGGGTCCAACGCACAATGAAGAGCGTGCATTGCTTTAGCTTTGTTGACTTCGGCGGACTTCTCAGAAGTCGTCCATTTCTTGAAATCCTCTTCGGTGGGTTCGACGTACTCCTTGTAGAGAGTTCTCCAAAATGAAGCACTCCTAAGGAATGTCTCCATCCTACACTGCCAATAGCCAAAATTAGTACCATTGAAACGTGGAAGACTTACCGTAGATTAACCTTCGAAAAGTGTGGATGCTCCATCACGATCGTGATTGTTGTACGAAGTCGGTGGAGGAACGTTGTTGTTGTTGGATGCCATAGATATAACCTTGCGCTTTGATACCAATTGTAAGGACCCTGTCTATGGGGAAAACACTAGAAAGGGGGGTTGAATAGTGTTTATGCAAATTTAAAAGGAATTTATGCCAAATAAAATGCAATCCAACAAATAATGCGGAAATAGAAATAAACCCAAATAAGAAAAAATTGCAAACACAAATATGTTTCAAGGGTTCGGATTACCTAAGTCAACTCTCGACTTGTTCCTGGTAATCCTACATCCCTACCACCCGGATACCACCGGATACTCAAGTTAGAACCCTTACTTGAGGTTTCCTTAAAGCCCACTTGTAGCAACCCTACAAGTGCAATCGAATACAATCGATGTCCTTGACTCCCACAACTTGGGAGCAAGCAAACCACTCTCACAACCGAGAGCACAACTCAAATAACGAAAGTTATGAAATAATGAAAACAACACTTACAATCACCTATGCCTTGAAGTAGAACTTGAAGGTGGAGTGTGATGTGTGTTGAAGAACTCTCTTGGAAGAGAGGATAAGCCATTTCTCTTGACTGCACCAATTGCCTAGAAGATTACTCTTTGGTTCTAGGTTGGAGATCAAGAGAACAAGATTTGGAAATACTTAGGGCTTTGGATTTGAGAGATTTGATCTTTGAAAATGAAAGCTTGAGAGATTTACAATGAATGAGTAACCTTCTAATGGAACAGTAAAAGCACTATTTATAGTTTTCTCAAATCCACAAAACAGTTTAGGCAAAAACCCAATTGGAATCCGTGAGAAAAATCTCAACGGATAGAATCTGAACTCGCGACAGTCGACTGTTGAACAATCCACAGTCGACTGTTGCACAGTCAACAAGGGTAGGTGAGAATTCATAACGGTAACTTACCACGTGGAAGGTCGACTGATGAAGGAAAGACAGTCGACTGTTAAACCAACAGGCGACTGTAATTTCGTCGACAGGCGACTGGCCGAGAGAAGAGTAAGTTAGACAAATACTGGAAATCTCACAAGTAACAGGACAGACGACTGATGCAAGGAACACGGTCGACTGTTAATCAGAACAGGCGACTGTAAATCCTTAAACAGACTACTGTTAAAAGCCTGAGAAATTTCCAGAGAGCTGAGTCAAAGAAATGACTCACAGATAGCCGACTGTTGCAGCATAGACATTCGACTGATCCAAGAGATAGTCGACTGTATATATAGCCGACTGGCCGTAAAAGTCAGATCAAACAGAGTTTGGGTAAAGGATAGACATGCGACTGATTTATAAAACATAGTCGACTGTCACTTGGACAGGCGCCTGTGAATCGTTCATCAGTAGCCTGTGCGAGATAATCAGAGAGGGCCCAAAACTGTATTGTAATAGTCTGTGCATAACAGGCGACTGTAGAACAAAACACAGTCGACTGTTTTTGAGGTAGGCGACTGTAAGCTGTTCAGCAGTCGACTGTTATAAACAATCCTAGCACAAACAGAAAAGAGATGAATTGGGATCAAAGGACAATTGATCTAATGAAGTCCTATGAATGAATGTAAATATGTGTGTGAGTGCTCCATCAAAGTTCTACTTCTAAGTTACATACTAGAAGAGATAAAAGAAAAATTACATTGACGAATAATGTCTTCTTTCCATCGTATGAGCTTGAAGTCTTCACAGAGCTTCAATCATAATCTACGATCATCCAATTCATGTCATTTGCCTTCAATGAAGTTTGTGAGTCATCCATTGCTAGTAGATCTTCAGAAATAGCATAGGCAATGGATTAACTGCAAAATAGGGGATTAGTCACAAGTATTTATGTTTGCTCATCATTAACACCAAGTAGGGAGAAGTCCAAAACTCAACAAGAACTCCACCCATTGAGCATCGGTCCTAAGTCGGGGAGAACGACAAACACGAAAGTGTCTTCCCAGCCAGGATCTGAAAGCGGGAGATTATATATGAACCTCTTTTTCGGGCGAGCGATGATGTGATACCACACCTTGCGGGGATCGACTATTATTCGGAAGAAGTACTTAAACAACCAAATGGATAGTCGAACCCCACAGAGCTCGCAAAGGACGGTGAAATTTAGACTAGGGGAGAAATGGCTTGGGGTGCAAGTTGGCAAAGAGAAAGCCCCGAAGAGCATATGACCTCTATGATGAAGGGGTGAAGAGGAAAACAAAGCCCAAGACGAAAAGCTTTGGGGTACATTCCAACCTCATTCTTTTAGGGGAAGCAAACTCTCTCTTCAAGACCAGGCAATCTAACCCTATAAGGAATAGAAATGCAATCCGACCAAACCCCAGTAATCAGATCGAGGGAAAACTCGGGCACAATCTCCAAAATCACTTTGGGAACCTTTGAGCTCGGATCCCTTCGACGAATGGGAGTATCTGGTTCCATGCGAACCCCTTTGCCTTTACCAGGAACTTCCTCGCGTTGAGGTCGATGAAGGCGCGCCATACGCTCTTCATAAGATGGCTCATATATTCTAATAGAGGGAACATACCTATAATGGATCTAGAGAAGAGTCAAGATCGGTTAGGGAAGGTACCATAGTAGGATCAAGCAAACTCTGAAGGAAGCAACGAAGGAACCAAGCTTTCGAAATGAAAATGGTGGCGGAGAAAGAAAGTCCTTTTCTTTCCAACCCTTTATTTTATATGGAGGAGCTCAACCAACTGATAGCCGATGAACGACACGTGTCTGAGACTGGTCTAAAGGAGCGACGAGTATCGATCCAGATACGAAAGGTTTTTGGCGGCACAAATCAAATCAAACATTTTGAAAACTGTGCGCATTTAAGGAGAATACACATCACGCAGTGTCCATCAATGCTATTTCCCGAGACACAAATGATGGAGGCCATTGTTGGTGAACGGGTACGAATCACAAAGCGGTATCAAGATATCCGACCCATTTAGTGCTTACGACTCAAAACCCGTCATTAAGGTGGAGTAATACCCAGTCAAACGAACGGCTCACTCGACCGTTAAGCTCACGCTGATACTTTAGGGGAGGAGTTAATGGGACCGAGTAAATGGGCAGCCGTTATCACCAATCCCGGAGAAGATTCCGCCCGAATCAATGAGAGACGGTTACTCGCAATAATCAGAGAACGCCTATAAATACCTGAAAAGACAATGGTAAGAGGGTTCCAACTTCTAAGGTACGAGATATAATACATAGACTCTACTTTACATCTTACATTTCTTCCACAAAAGAGCTTGCGACGTCATACCTTAGACGAACCTCTGTGGGTCGATCTCAACTACTCCAAGCTCCATCTCTTCCTTAAGTTCCATTCTAACTTAAGCATCGGAAGGGATTTGGGTCGGGACCCAGATCCGACCCATCTGACGCTTCCTTGTAGTGATATCGCCGAGTCTTAATCTTTCCCAGCCTCGATCGTTTGATATACGGACCCCTCGAGGGTCGATCGTGCATTGTAAGTCAACCATCATCCATCAACGACCTAGGTTCTTCCACCCTAAGGTCCCACACAACCGATTGACGAGGCTCTGACTCAGCACGAAGTGTCCACGTCAGCAACACAATTGTTTCAGTCGTTTTTGGCCTTAACAGGAGAGATTCATCATTTTTTGGATTACATATGCTTTTATGCTTTTGATACTATTGAAATATCTAACATATGAATGACATGAATTAGCAGAGATTGTGCCCTAACGGCCTTTTTAATACTGTTGAAATTTTGCCCACTGTATTTAACTCCTGAATCCGTCACAGTTGGTATAAACACAAATAGAGTTAACATATTACTTAGCTCAAATACTTAAGCAAATGTACAATAGTCTAATTACTAATTTATGGACATCAATTGTTTCAAAATTTTCCAATGCGAGAATAATATTCTCAAAAAACTCAAGGAGGGAACCAATAGTTTGAAATTTTTTATTATATTAGAAAGAGACCATTAGACTACTACGATGAAGGATGGAGCATGTGATACGTGATCATGAAGAGAACATTAGGATATTTAGGGCATGTTCTTTTGCTTGAAAGTATATTTGGGAAAGTTGAGAAGTTGGGCATCTGATGTGAGAGAAAATGATGTGTAGTGTGTTCTTTTGTTGAAAAGTGGGGTTGGATTGTGGAGTTGGAAAGTTGAGGTGGGTTCGCTCCGTGTAGTGTGTTCTTTTGGTTGAAGAAAGTTGGAGATGGAAAGTGGTGTGGGGTCTACTATATATTATTAATGAATTACTTATTATTAATTAATCTTAATTAAATAAGTACAAAAAGAATTAAAAAATGTGATAATTGCATGGGCCCACCATTCTATTTCGTCGCAACACAACGAAATTAAAAAAAAGGTAAATGCAAAAGCAGCGTAACGCCTTGGCGGGAAAGAAACGAAGAAGGCCGGGATTCTTTGTAATCCACGGTTTTTGCGGAATGAACAAAACGAAGGCATGGAATCCCAAATTTTGGGCCACGTCAGCTTTCCTCCCTCAGATTTTGAGTTGCCAAAAGAACACACAAACGAAACCGAGCACCGGAATCCGCTGAACAGTAGAGAAATAGTGTTGAACTAAGGAATCCAAGCCAACAATATCGCGAAAGAACATGCCCTTAAAGACAAGAGAGCACAGAAACACGATTCTTATTACTAAAACAAAAACAAAGGGTGAATTAATCGATGTGGGGTCCGACGCTGGTGGAATAGCATGCTCCCGAGGTGCGGGGCTCGTCTACCAGGGACCCTCAACGGCTAACTTGAACGTGTCGGCAGATCCTTATCTCGTTCCTGTTGGGTGTCGGTTTCACGGGCGCGATCATTTTCCCCTCCATTTTTGGATCCGACCCGAAATAATTTCAGGGGTTCCTACGCTTCTCCTAGCGTTTCAAGGGGAGGAAATCAAAATTTGCAATGATTTGGTCAAACTTTATTACTAAAACCATTTTCTTTAGTTTGTTGATCGATTCCTGTTGTTTTAAGGGATTTCGGGTTGAATCAGACTCATCAACATGCATGCACATACCGTCATCTGCTCACGTAACGATATGGTTATTAATTCAACTTATCAAAGATCCTTTTACACCCGACCCGTTCCCATCCGAATCACTTGATCCTCATCCTCTCTCGTTCGTGGTGGCCGCGCCGCGCCGCGCCTCCTCGACAATAAAAAAGCAATAAATTGTCCTTTTCTCTTGCAAAATGAGAAAAAAACAAACGAACCACAGAGAGAGAGAGTGAGAGAGAGAGACAGAGGTTTTGATTTGCGTCCTCAGCCTTGAGGAGGAGAAGAAGATAAAGCGGTTTTGTTTGTTTTCAAAGTGATGAGCGGGTTCTGGTAAGATTCTAAGAGAGAGAGAGAGAGAGAGAGAGAGAAGCGATGGTAAGGAGAAAGCCAGTCCTAATTCTCCTATGCATCACTGTCCTTTCTCCCATCGTCCTCTACACCGATCGACTCTCTGCTTCCTTCTCTCCTACCACTCCCACATGTCAGTGATTCTTCTTTCTTTCTTTCTTTCTTTTGGATTTTTCGTGTTTTTTTAATGATTTCCGTCCTAATAGTAGTTTTCTCTTTGTCAAAATTTGATTTTGGCAGCCGATAATGACTTCCTTGGCGATCTCCCCAATTGGGTAATTCATTAAATCCCTCTTCTCCGCATCTTTAATTCGAATTTTTTCTTTTTATGGATATTTTGTTGATTAACCTTTTTTTGATAAAATAATCCAGAGTTTTGGTAATGAGCGTGAGAAATTGCATGCTCTTCATCAGGTAATATTTTCAAAGCTTCAATTGTTGTTGTTTGTTTTAAAAATTGATGGGATTTAATTAAACTGTGTGAATATGTTATTATAGGAGAGCTTCGGGGCGTTGCAAGAACCGATCGGCGTTGTCTATTCCGATAATTCGAGCAGCTCCGTTCAGATCTCAGTTCAATCGATTAATGAATCGGTCAAAGGTCGGATTTTTTTCCCTGTTTTACTTCTCTGAACAGGGTTTTCATATTTCTTTCTGTGGGCGAAAGTGCAGAATTTTACTAGAGTCGTTTTAGCATTTCACAGTTTATTAGGCATCTGAGATCGTTAAATATCTGAATTTTTGATGGAATGTATAATTATTTGCGGAATTAGCAGTTGAGAAGCCTCGAGAGCTTAAATCTCGTGCGTTGTCGGCGACGGACGAGGGGACTCGGTCAGATGAGCGCGTGATTGAACAAGTGACCGAAAGAGAGAAGAATGATGATGCTGCCGATCAAAATTCCCAAATTGGGTCGCAGGAGAACAAAGAGAAAAAGCTGGTAACTTGATGACTTGCCTGTAAATTCTCAGATTGTAGAAGAGTTTAGTTTACTGTATTCTGTTGATTTAGTGAAAGTCCAACTTGAAGCTTTAAGCATACCGAAAATGACCTGTTTAGATTCTGCATGCAATGAATTCTTGCTCGTATTGGCCTGTTTAGATACCCTAATTGTGGCATAGCTTTTTTTATTTTGGTTGACTGCCTGACCATATGTGCCATTTTGGTTTGCTTGTTCGTGTTGATTTGTTTTGTGGGCCATAATCAACATACATCATCATCTTTGCCTTCACCCCAAAAAAAATTAGGATCGGCTCATGGACTCATCAGAAAGAAAGAATGTTGGAACATGATCACGTTGGATCATAATGTTGGATACTCGTTTTTCACGTATTACGATCTAAAGCTTTTTCTTATGTCATACCAAGTTCATATCACTTCTTATCACTTTCATCCATGTCTTCTTCGGTCTATCTTTCTCTTAATTGCAACGTTTATAACTTCCGTCTTTCTAACGGGCAGTTTGTGTGTCATGATAAAGGAAATTTTAAGAAAATGTTGATTGGTCAATTTGAAGGACCTAATCTTCTTCTGTTCCCAAATAAAACTGAGTTATATGTTAATTAGATTTACTGGATGTTATTGGAATGCTGTCTTAAAAATTGACTTGCAAAATTTTTGCAAGCAGCAATTGATGTCATCTGTCGTCATAGTAGCTGTTTTTTTTTCCATAAATTCCCAGGAGAATAATGTCAAACAGCTATCTCAACAAATTCAGCAGAAAGTTGAAGCGAAAAAAGTGCAGATATCTACAAATGATAAACAACAGAGCCCCCCAGCCATGCTTGATGATAGAGTGCGGCAACTTAGAGATCAGTTGATAAGGGCAAGGGTTTATTTAAGCCTGGGACCACTTCGCAGCAATCCACACTTTACACGGGAGCTGCGTGCTCGGATGAGAGATGTCCAACGAGCACTTGGTGGTGCAACCAAGGATTCAGAACTACCAAAAAGGTTTCTGCTTTTATCTTCACAGTGGACGTTACACCTTTTTATATTGACAACAATACAACTTGTTTATTACCAACACTGTTCTATATTTAAATTTGAGACATATTTCTACTGCTCTTATTGCAACTTGATTTTTGAAATAAAAAAAATTACCTTCACTTGACAAAGGTCTTTTACATTAGAATTTTTTCATCAGTTCAAATTATTTTGTGATATAGAAATAAAACTTTTTGTTTTCTGGTCTTCATTCTACCTCCTATAGGGCAAATTTTTTTTACATCATAATTTGTTTGACTTAGTTCATGAAGGAAAAAAGGTTAAACATTCAAGTTTTGTTAGGCTTTTACTTGTAAATTCTTATCGATGAGATTGTCACTATTTCTGAAAACATCTTATCTTTCTTCCATGTAAACTACTCAAGTGCCAATGAGAAACTGAAGTTAATGGAGCAAACTCTGGCAAAGGGCAAGCAAATCCAAGACGACTGCTCTACCGTTGTAAAAAAGCTCCGAGCCATGCTTCACTCATCTGAAGAGCAGCTGAAAGTTCATAAGAAACAAACATTGTTTCTAACCCAACTTGCAGCAAAAACCCTTCCTAAGGGTCTCCATTGCCTCCCGTTACGGCTTTCCACAGAGTATTACTCTTTAGATTCCAGCAGGCAACAATTTCCTCATCATGAAAAGCTTGAAGATCCTAGTCTCAACCACTATGCGCTCTTCTCGGATAACATACTAGCAGCATCAGTGGTTGTGAACTCTACTGTAACTCATGCTAAGGTTAGCTTAATATTCTGAGGTCCAAATTCTAAGATTAATGTCATTTTTAATATTCTAACCACAATAGCTTTCCTTTTTCAGAATCCGGCAAAGCAAGTTTTCCACATAGTAACAGATAGGCTTAATTATGCTGCCATGAGGATGTGGTTTATATCGAATCCACCGGGGGAAGCTACCATCCAAGTTCAGAACCTTGAAGAGTTTACATGGCTAAATGAGAGTTACAGTCCAGTTCTAAAGCAGCTTGGTTCTCGGTCCATGATTGATTATTATTTTAGGACTCATCGTGGAAATGCTGATGCAAACTTGAAGTATCGAAATCCTAAATACTTGTCTATCCTGAATCACCTTCGGTTCTACCTCCCAGAGATTTTCCCTAAGCTTGGCAAAGTGGTGTTTCTAGATGATGATATTGTGGTGCAGAAGGATCTGACAGGCCTTTGGGAGATAAATATGGGAGGAAAGGTCAATGGTGCAGTTGAGACATGTGGGGAGAGCTTTCACCGATTTGATCGGTATCTTAACTTCTCACATCATCTTATAGCAAAAAATTTTGACCCTCATGCTTGTGGATGGGCATATGGGATGAACGTGTTTGATTTGGATGAATGGAGGAAGCAAAAGATAACAGAGGTCTATCACTCTTGGCAACATTTGGTAAGATACAACACCCACAACTTTTGTACTTGTTCCCCCTTATTGCTTTCTTTTGTTTGTGTGGCTCAATGTCATGCTAGTAAAACTCTCACACCTTCAACAAAAGATTTCTTTATTTCATACTATTTTATATAAATTGTCTAACAAATTGTTTTCTTGCGATGCATCTTTTAACCAGCTATATAAAGGATTCCTTTTATTGCTAAATGCTTTGCTTATAATTCTTGTAACCACCATGTAATTGAATTGCACTATCCTGAATTGCTTGTCATTATAAATTGCACTATTGGGCATACATTAGGAAGTGCTAATGACTTATGCTATTTTGTGGAATTATGCTGCAGAATGATTCTAGCTTTTATATTTTGTCGGGAATAATTTGTTTATTATGTTGGAAATACGAATCCAATTTCTGAGATTGGTAGAGTAATTGATTAATATCTTCAAACTGTGTCATCAATTTAGGAATGGGTCTCCATAATATGCTTGTTAATAGTTTGACAAAATATATTGAGTTACACTCGGGTATTTTTGGAGGATCGTAGCTGAGATCTCTTCTCATAATTTTCAGTTTATTAGGTTTGCTTCAGATGACTAGTTAGTACTCAACAAAATAATTGACTGAAATTGTATAATTCAATCTCAATGTTGATGTTAACTTCAATGTGCCAGATGCCAAATTCCTGAAAACCAGTTAGCCGGGAGAATGCATGTATATCATGTTAGTAGGGAGAATGCATCCAAGTTTCATTAAGCTCATGGAATCAGGGATCTACTTAGAGTATCTTAGTCATCATCATTATTAATCTTATCTATATATCGTATGCATATAATGTTGGATGGTAGAAGATACAAAACCAATTTTAAAACAATGTAAGCTGTGTGGGTCATGATGTTGCTACCCAACTTGATTCTCAATTGGTTATCCATACAATGGGTCTAGTGAATTCTACATCAGTAATGTATTCAAATTAACTAAACTGAAGGGTTCGTGACCTACCAGCTGTGGCGGCGCAGGAGCGAGCAAGGGGCGGCAAACACAAAAATATGATCCAGTGGTAATTTTGTAATTTTGGGGTCTAGTGGTGTTTTCGTAATTATTGGGAAATCATATTATTATATACGTGGGGAATTAGGGTGATTAGAGGGTATGTTGAATTTATGAGAAACAATATATTATAATCCCAGTTTAGTAGGAGAGTGTGGCTATCCTCTCGAATTGGTTGCTTGGGAGAGCGGGCTTCTCGAAAGAGGCCAATTATCTTGTATCCCTTTCTACTTTCAATAAAACACTAATTTTGTCTCTTTAACCTCTTGCAAATCTTATCAAATTTGTATCAGAGCGGTTCAATCTTGATGGTGGCGAGAGAAGTTGACGCTTAAAAGAAAAATTGGGAAGCGAAGTGGAGATCCTAAATGATCAACATTAAAAGGTTGCGAAAAAGGTGGACAAGCTTGAAGAAAGGTTCTCGTCGATGGAACTCTTGATGAAGCAGATGTGGAAGAAGATGAACATGCATTTGGCTGAAAAGGAGACGACGAAGCCGGATCTGAACGAAGAGGAAGTCAACGGCACAGATATAAGGCAAAAGACGGCGCATGTGGACAATGACGAGAAAAATCGTCTATCTTGAGGATGAGATCTATCTGAAGTGTGGTTTGACATCAGATTTGATCAATGATGATGACTCCAACGTAGATCTAAGGCAAAAGACGATACCTTGGAACAAAAGAAGGTAAAAAAACCGTCAACTTTGGGGAAGATCTCCAACTAAACGACAGATTTGAGATGACGATGCTGCTCCGGCCAAGGATCCGGTCGGATCTGGTCAGATCCGGCCCGATTCGTGAACGACGGTACGTGGGGAGGCAACATTGAGGCCGACGAGGCTTCGACGGAGGCGGGGTCAGATCCTACCCGATTCGTGCATAACGATATGTGGGGAGGCAACATCGAGGCTGAATGCGGATGGCAAGGTTTCGACGGAGGTGGATGAGTGCGAGGCTTCGACGGACTTTGACAGATGCGAAGGAGGCCTGCCAGGCATAACGAAGGATGACAGGGCTTGGGCAAGCGGTGACTCGCATGGAGATTTTTAATGGGTGTGTTTTACGAAATTTCATCTTGAGGAAAAGGTGGCTTATTAGGAGGGAAGCACTGATACGATCACATGCAAGCGGATGCGATAAAATCAGAGTCAAGGAGCGACGACGACAAACTCTAGAGGCCAGTGGCAGATCGGTAATTACAGGGATAGTTCTAGATCTGTAGTTACCGGCCAGTGACAGTCCTATAAATTCAGGCCAATGGCAGTTCCGCAATTTTTGGGATGCAGTGGCATAATCATAAATAAAGGTTGGTGGTTGCAGTTGCAGAATTGTTATTACATGATGATGTCTGAAAACCATTGACCATGTGTAGATTTGTAATTATGGGCCGACGGCTCGTTAGGGGGGTTTATTATAAATAAGAGGAGAGAGTGCTTGAGAGGGGATATACTGAATTCACAGCTTCGCCAGGTTGCCTATCAATTGAAGTTACCGTTGGAGTCAACTATACGTCCCATGTATCACAGCTTCGCCGGGCCATAGGGGACCACACACCTTTATCGCCACCACTGACTTTGACGAAGGACATATAGGTGATCTTGGAGCCATCGTAGCTGAAGGGGTCCGTCGAAGGAAATATAGGGTCATGTACCTGGGAGCCTTTTTGAGCCATCCAACAGCGGTTTCTAGACTCACATTGAGAACACGGTGGCCCTTTTGGGGAGTAATGATGGGTTCGTGACCTACTAGCGGTGGAGGAGCAGGACCCCGATCAAGAGGTGGCAAACACAAAAATATGATCAAGTGGCAATTCTGTAATTTTGGGGTCCAATGTCATTTTCGTAATTATTGGAAAATCTGATTATTATATAAGTGTGGAATTAGGGTGATTAGAGGGTATGTTTAATTTGTGAGAAAGAATAGATTAGAACCCTAGTTTAGTGGAAGAGTGCGGCCATCCACTCGAATTGGTGGCTTGGGAGAGCGGTCCTCCTCTTGAAAGAGGCAAACTATCCTGTATCCCTTTCTACTTTCAATACAAACCCTAATTTTGTCCCCAAATCCTCTTGCAAATCATATATCTAACATGCTCATTTTAGCTTTAAATTATTTGAATGAGGCCGGGAGGCCCGGGACTTGTTTCTTTTTGGGAGCTGTTCGAAATTGTTGCTGCTAATCACTTGCCTCTTGATCAAGATTATGGTTGCAAACAGACTGGATACCCAATTGTTGAGCTACCTTCTTAATTTACCCATGTATCTGCATCTAATCTGAACTTAAGGGTATCCAACTTCGGATAAATCTGAAGCCTTACTGCAACTTTATGTGAATATATTGAAGGACACTATATGAATACCTGATGTTTATACTAAAACATAGCAATTCATGTAATTTGATGTCCACGACAACTAACAACTATAGTAAAAGTGCTAGGTTTTTAATTTTTAATTTTCTATGGAAACCAAATGGCATATAGCTTCTTTAATCTTTACTATTATAACTACAACTTCCCCCTCCTCAATTAGAAATGAGATTTTAATATGGATGTTATGGACTGTCATAATACTTCATTATTGTTATTTTGAAAAACTGGTTCTAAAATTTGATTCAATTTAAGTAATGACCTTGTCATCATTAAATACACAATTTGACAACCTCAATTTCCAATATGATGCTAGATGATGATAAATAATAAAGGGTAGACTTAAAACATCCTAACATTTTTTTCTTCCGAAAATCACTTAAGTACCTTAACATTTTTTGCATCAGTTAACACCCATAACATTTACTGTTTGACCACTTAACATCGCTGATTGGTCATTTTTTAATATAAATGATCAAAATACCATTTACCCTTCTTCTTTCTTCTTCTGGCCTCTTCTTCTCTTTTTTTGTCTTATTATTCATCATCTTCTCCTTTCCTTGTTGCTGATGCTTCTCATCCTCTCTTGCTATTGCTGTTGTTTTCTTCTTCTTCTTTTTGCTGCTGCTTTCTTGATTCTTCTTCTTCCTCGCTTTTGCGATTATTGTTGTTATTGTTCTTCTTCTTCATTTTCTTCTTTTTTTCTCATGGGTGTTGATTTTTCTGCTCTTTTCTCTTCTCTCTCTCTCCTCCTCCAAGGCCAAAAGAAGGGAAAAAAAATGCAAATAGCAACAAGGAGAAGGGAACAGAAGAGAACCTCCCTTAAGCCCTAAAAAAAGAAAGACAATCACAACAGACAACATCTGCAACCTCTTTTTTAAAAAAATTAAAAAAAAAGCAATATTAGCAAGAGAGGGTATTTTGATCATTTAAAAAATTGAGAGATCATGGGTATTAAGTGATGAAAAAAATCGTTAACTAAATGATTTTTGAAAAAAATGTGTATGATGTTTTGATTATGATGTGTTGAGTCATTACCCTAATAATAAATGTCATTTTTCTATGGTAAATAAAAAAGTAAAGCAAACCACTCAGGTACAATTTTGTGTAAATCGTTAATTTTTTACGTGCAAGTGCACAAACTGAGAGGAAGGTGCCAAGTAATCTCATCATAAATTATGTTATTATAAGTTTATAACTATGATTAGAAATAGTGTAATTATTGTTGTTGTCAGATTACAAACATTGGATATTAGATGGAGTGGAACACGATATCCTTGTCCACTAAGCTTACACATTGTGCAATACCAAATATACAGGTTGTAGGACAAAAAAAATACTGTTTCTGCATCTTAAGCAGATACAGATAAGAGGCAGATTTTGATAGGGGTATCCATTTAGATCCCTAACAAAGAGCATCTTTTGTATCTAACTTGCACTGTGCTAGCTTTACATGGTATTGTCTTTCAATTTTTTTATTATATTTTATTTATCTATTTTTTGGGTCTATTATGGATTATGTTTTGCTTAATCTTACGACGTTCTGTGCAGAACCATGATAGACAACTGTGGAAGCTGGGGAGCCTTCCACCTGGTCTGATAACATTTTGGAAGCGCACCTTCCCGTTAAACCGCTCATGGCATGTGTTGGGGCTTGGTTACAATCCGAATGTAAGCAATAAGGATATCGAGCGGGCAGCAGTCATTCACTACAATGGGAACATGAAACCTTGGCTGGAGATTGGGATGCCCAAGTATCGGAACTACTGGTCTAAATATGTGGACTACAATCAAGCTTATCTTCGAGAATGCAATATCACTCCTTAGATGGTATTGTAACATCCTTTCCTTCATTAATATGAGAAATTCTTTGGTGTTTTTTTCCCGGTGTTTTGCTGCTTTCTCTACTTTTGTTAGTTTGTTATGTTCAGCTTGATTCTTTGTTGGCATAAGTAGAGAAATCTTATTGTACATGATTTAGAATTAGAGTGTAGGCAGGCTTCAAAGCATTTATAGTGTAGGCCGACTTCTCAATTTTATCTAATATTATGTTGCCATGCTATTATTTTTGGCAGCTGTCTCTTCCCACTTCTTCATTATTTCTGGAGCTTGGCACATGCATATCTTGATGTTTATTTTAATTTATTGAATTGCTTGATAGCACTAGCTGGAAAATTGAGCACCCGATCTATGCTAGCAAGTGTAATTGCGCCATTAGTATTTTCTGTGGAAAAAGAAGCATGCATGCCTTTTTTTGATGATATTATATGCTTGAGTCCTTCACAGTTTTTCAATTTTTTCGCATTGTAGACTTCATAAAGTATCCCGAAAGAGGATGTGAATGTTTTTAACGTTTTCTATCGGAGCAGTCGTTCTATATGTTTGGATTAAAATAGCTTTTGCTGTAGGATGAAGAAGCCATCATCGTCAAAGAATGATGGTTAGTTGATTAAGGATGCATCTGTTGAAAAAAAAAAGAATGGCTTTCTAGAATGTAACCCTTTAAGTCATGGTGATGTCTATAAAAAAATTAAATTTTGTCCGATAGGTGCATGATATGATATGCCAGAGTTTAGTGCCATGTGATTGTCGTTGCGATGCAAGTCTGATTCAAAAATTATTGGCCGAATGTGTGTAGAATAATATGTATCATATACGATGATTTACATGGTACAAAGGATCATATATGATGTGTTGTGGTGTATTTTTGTGTGTATCACATAACCTTTGTGAAGGAGATGCGATTATGTTTGCATTCAATAGCTTCTATTGGTCCTCTGGTTTTTTAAAACTCCTGTAATTCTTGTATTCGTTGCTTACTACACACTGCATGAACACATTTTGTATAAATATTGTGAGAGTTGGCTCGATTGAGGCGCTGAAGAAGCATTGAAGATGTGTAGATGAGCTAACTTGTGTAGGACTAGCTCGCTTGTGCTTTGGATCCCGCTTATCTGGCTCTATACAAGTCAAATACGGAGATTCCGAGCTAATGGACTTCTGCAGGCATGGATTCTCAGGTCGGAGGATCGTTAGCTCATCGGTCGGTAACGCTATAGTCTGAGCTTTGGATAGCTCGTTTTGGCACTTCGTCAGCTTGGTCTTCATCAGGGAGTTCGACAGCACGAAGGTGTCGACTATAGGATACAATGTCCTATTTGAAGTAGAATTGTGATTGGATTAGAATTCCGTTTGAGTCGAAGTTCTAGTCAAATATGAATTCCTCTTCTATTGGAACACCTATTATGCCTTAGGCTGTATAAGGGGTGTTTAAGCGAGGGTTTCAAGAGAGTTCAATTTTGAGAGTTTTGAGTAGTCATTGTTGAGAACCAGCTTTAAGAGATTGTATTGAGAGAGCTTTTGGGGAGATCTTGAGTCCTTCTTCGTTGTGAAGTTGAAGATTTGTGTTTCGTTCTCCCTTTTCGTAATAAAGCTATTGAGTGTTTCATTAGCCGGTCGACAACCTAAAGTTGCAGTCTCCATTGCGCTCTTATTCTGTTTGTTGCTCGCTCTTCACTGTAGATCGTTTGACGATCCAAGTTTTCGATGGACCTCGCATAACAAATTGGTATCAAAGCTGTACGGTTTGGAGATCTATGTAGGTGGTGAAGGTGAGCAACTGTGGCGATGGTAGCTCTTCAAAGATGATCTCCACGGAACATCCTCTAGCATCTTGGGCTATCTGTCAAACACAAAGATCAATTTTGATGGAAATTGAGAAGTTTGATGGAAAGATCAATTTCAGTATTTGGGGATGCGAGGTCTTGGATGTCTTGAACCAAATAGGTCCAGATATCTCATTTGATGAGAAGCCGACGAGCATATCAGACTCGGAGTGAACTCTGAATCGTAATGCATATGAGACGATCCAACTGTATTTGATGAATGAGAAGAAATACATGTTTATGGAGGAAACAAATGTATAGAAGTTTTGGGAAGAGCTCGGCGACAAATATATGAAGAAGAACATTCAAAACTGATTGCATTTCAAGAAGTTGTTCGGTTTGAAGCTTGAAGACGGAGTTTCTATTGAATAACATCTCGACTATTACAACAAGCTTCTAACTGACCTGAGGAACGTCAATGTTAAGGTCGATGACGAAGATAAAGCAATGATCCTCCTCAATTCTCAACCCAATGAGTATGAGTATTTGGTGTCTGTTCTTACTTATGGTAAGAACTCGATCACGTTTGAAGAGGTGTCCAATGCTCTTATGAGCAATGAGTTCAGGAAGAACGAGGAGGACATGAGAAGCCGAGATAGTGATGCTCTTACTGTGGTAAGAGGTCAGAGTAATGAGAGGGGTGGAGCTCGTAAGGGGTATTTCCGATCTAAGTTCAGGGACAAGAGTAGAGGCCATCCTTGCAAGGACTTAGCAAAGGATCAATGCGCCTTTTGTCGGAAGAAAGGGCATTGGGTCAAAGACTGTCCAAAGGCAAAGAAGAAGCACGATGCGACCACAAATGTTGTTAAAGGCGTTGAGGTCGAAGAGTGGGTATTGGTTGGTGCTTCAGATGGCGTGACGTCAGACAGTTGGGTGGTCAACTCGGGATGCTCCTTTCATATGATGTCACACAGAGAGTACTTTACGACCTTTCATGAAGGTGGTAAGAGTACAGTCCTACTGGGCGATAGCCGAGCTTGCAACACAGCAGGCAGCAGAACAGTTTGGATGAAGATGGGCGACTGTGTTATACGAGACATCGACGAGATACGCTATGTTCCCGACCTAAAGCGTAACCTCATATCGCTGAGTTCACTCGAAGCCAAGGGCTGCTGAGTGACGATGGAGAACGGAGCTCTGAGGGTGACCCGAGGAGCTATGTGTTAGATACAACGATGTTGGATAAAACGATCTATGATTTCTTGTTTGATGATAACAAACATTCATGAATATTTTTGATATGTTTGTTAAGTGATTTCAGGTACAAATGCGCAAGAAGAACAAAGAGGCAATTTTGTAAATTTGCTTGGAAATTGGTTGGCTAGCCCCTCTATAAAAGAGAGGAGGTGCGCAGGTCTTTTAGGAAGGCCGTGAGTCTCAAAGCAAAAAAAATAATAATAATTAGAGTAGGGGCCTAAGAGAAACTCCAACACATCTCTATAACTCCAAAATGGAGATTGAAGTTGCTCCAACCCATCTCCAAAATGGAGATGGGGATAGAGATTTGCAACAGTGCCCCTCCATATTTGGAGGGGCACTATTCACCCCTCCAAATCTCTAAACTTCTCATTAATGACATCTTAGCCCTTAATTAAAATACTTATGATCATTTATAACTAATATATTTTACAAATCACATGACCAAATTTAATAATTTTAGTGCCATTGGAAATATCTCAATTATACCTACAAAATGAGACCAATATTGGATATTTTTCGAGCAAATTTAAATTATTTACAATATAATAAGAAATACTAAATCCTTAAAAATTAAAAAAATGAACATTGAAGAATAATATTATTTTGTTGTAAACTTGGCGGCTACGGAACTCCGTAGCCCTATATTTATAGATGTAGGGTTACATAATGGGTGGATACCCAATACACAGATGGGCCTCCAAAAGCCCGTTTATAACACTTCCATTTATCCATCCATTGTTGTAAGCCGTAATGAGCGCTTCAGGGTTCATAGAGCTTATCTGACCATGGGTGTATGGATACTTCTGGATCCTAGGTTAAGAGTTCTTGCCTCGTTAAAACCTTTGCCATGGAAAACCCAGTGGGAAAAACTAGTGGCTAAGGGAAAAGAGTACAAGTCTCTGTAACTTATCCTGGTCGATGGATATCACTAGAGGTGGATACTTTTGGATCCTAAGTTAGGGGTAACTGCATCGTTAAAAACTTTAGCTATGGAAAACCCAGTGGGAAAAACCAATAGCCAAGGGAAAAGAGTACAGTTTTCCATAATTTCCCCTGATTAGTGGAAGTATTTAGGAGGTGGATACTTCTGGATCCAGAGTCAATGAGGTTGCCTCGATAAAACCTTTAACTATGGAAAACCCAGTGGGAAAAACCAATAGTCAAGGGAAAAGAGTACACCACTACATTTGACTCCCCCTGACCTGTACAAGCTGCAGGCTTGCAGATCTCCTAGGCAACTATACATCAATCTCTTACAGTGTTCCGATAATAAGTACAAAGTATAAGGCATCGCTCATCTATACAAGACATCGCTCATCTATACAAGTATCGCTCATCTATGGCAGCTACTGAATCTGAGGGAGCTTATGAATGGCAATATTGCGGGGCGGGGCGGGTATTTAACTACCCAAGCTTGCCCCGCCCCGTTTGCGGGCCGGGGCGGGTCGGGTAATTTCTTACCAAAAGCGGGTAGGGCCGGGTCGGGTCGGTCGGGTCAGGTCATTACTGCCATCCATATGAATCCCAAATAAAAGTTTTATTTGTGATTTGGGAGAATTGTGATTTATTGGTAATTTGGAATTGGGAATTGGCCTAATTGGAAGAACATTGGAACATAGGATGAGTTATGTGATATGGGCAGACTGCATGGTTCGCATCAAAATAATAAGGTTTTTTAGAACCTTTATAGTTTATCGGGGCGGGCCGGGGCGGGCCGGGTTACATACAAAGCCCAAGCTTGCCCCGACCCGGCTGCGGGCCGGGGCGGGTCAGGTCAAAACCGTGGCGGTCGGGTCGGGCGGGTTGGGTCGGGTCATTACTGCCATCCCTAAGGGAGCTCTTCTGAAGAGGAGTGGTCTGCAGACTCGGTAGTTAGCACCACGTCTCTGACCCAGTCGTCACTGTGTCTGCGAAGTAATGCAGGACCTGGCTGTGCGTACTTATGATTTGCTTCTTGGATCGATGAGCCTCTCGGGATGGTGTGATTGATGTTGCATTGGAAGCATGCTTTGCTGGTGTCCAGGAGTTGGTCGTTCCTTTATTGTAGTCATCGCGATGATCTGTAACCTGTATCTACAAATACATTTAACATGTTGGATAATCCTTGACCCTTGGAGGTAGCGCAGAAGCTACATGTCTCTGGTCTAGTGGTGCGCTGCAGGCTCTGCACTGTATCTGGTTAAGGGGTTTACTGCCAATGCTCTCTAGAGTCGCGTGCAGTTAACCAGATAAATGAGTGTACATAAGACATTTGGGTAAGGCACTTCAGGACCTAGGATATCATTCCCCTCTTCCAGCGAACGGAATGTGTCTTAATGTGCATCCATACAACCAGTAGGTGTATTAGTGGATTGCGATTATCAATGTTTCTTCATCAACTGGATAATAATTTCATCTTCTGGATGATAATCCATCTGCTGGATGATTATTTATCCGCTGGATGATTATTCATCTTCTGGATGAAGGTTTCATCTTCGGGATGACGGTTTCATCTTCGGGATGATAATTCATCTTCAGGATGATTATTCATAAGGGTATGTTGTCACATCATCCATAACAACATAGCCTAAAATTATCTTTGCCAATCGCATGGTTTTCGCAATCATGACCAGAGAGCCTGATGCATCAGTTTAAATGATTTTGTAAGTGAGTTAAGCTCATCTTACATAGTTAATTCCTGTTTTCTGCGAAATAAACCTCCAAGCTATAGCATTTTGCTTATAGCATACGATTTTATTTATTTATACAATACTCGGTAACCCATAGGTTTGATATCTTTTGATATCAGGACTTCAGGTCCAAACACTTCACATTTCATAAGTGAGTCCAGCTCAACTTATTATTGCCTCGTTCCACATAATCTAGCCAAATTTCTGCGTTTGCTTCAGGAAACGGAGATTGGGAACGATATCAATGGCAAAATAGAATGTGAGTAATTATCGACAAGTGTGTTTTATCCAAATACCTCTCCGTGTACGTACATTATTCAATTTATTCCAGATTTATCTCTTCTGGAGGTTCTGGAAAGGGAGAGGATATGTAGATGAGCTCACTTTCCTGTGGTGGTATTGTTTTAGGGTCTCGTGGTATGTCCGCTCATCCATTGAGGATATCCACTTCTGCTACTGGTAGATTGCATCCATTATAGTTGGTATGTCAATCCTAGCTGGATTTTTAGTAGCAGGGATGTGTGAATTTGACAATATTTATATTGACAGTAGCTATGTCTGATAACTGTTTAACAGTTTCATAAGTGTGGATCTTCATGATCTCATCACTATTCATGATAATCAGATCATAGGTATTAATGTTTTAAATGGTCAAATTGAGCTTCAGGCTCATGGATGATTATAGTATTTTTTGTTAAACCTAATACTGGGGAATTAAGGTTATGAAGGATCTTCAGGATCACATCAAGTCTTTAAAAGAGGGCCCATCAATGCACGTCTTATGAGAAGTGATTTAAATGCTTCCCCTGTTCAGAGTGCTCAGAATCAATTTATCTGGGGTAATTACTTCTGATAAATAGTTCTGTGTTCTGATGGTCCATATTGGTGATATGGGGATGTATACTCATCATGGCTCCATCGATAAGATGTGCATTAAACGCTTCCCCGTTAGGGGTTCTCGGAAACTGTTTATATGAGGTGATCAGGCTCATATAAATAGGTTCTAAGGAGGCGTTCTGATGGTTTGCATGTTCCCACATGGTCACCTACAACTGGATTTCTAATGGACAAGTAATCCGTTTAAATCATTTTAATGATTTACATATAACCCATTTCTGGGTGTGAACACAAAGCTTCAGGGTGTTCAATTTTCTTCCAGTTGTTAAATATAATTGATTTCCCAGTGTTATCCAAAAATCCGCAATAAGCTCGACTTCAATGAAGTTGAGCATAGAACTGGGGATATGAACCCGTCAAGGCTCCATCTATAAGATGTGCAGTAATGCCTCACCAGTTTGGGGAATATATTCATCTAGGATGGTTAATCCCAATGAATAAGTTCCACTGCGGCATTTTGAGGGTGGTATGAGGGTAAGTAAAAGCCCAACCAATATCCCAGTAAGGTAATATGTCCGTTGTGATTAATAATAATCTGGACTGCGGTTGGATAACAAGGTTTTGATTATGACATTTTAAGAGGATAAATAGATGAGTACTCTAAGGTACATCATCAGCCATATGTAGGGAGTGAAGGGAGTCAATGGCATCCTTATTTTAGGAGTATTCAGGATGACAAATCATTTACAGTAAAATAAAATGCGTAAAAAGCACATATATACTGCAAGAAAATACTATTAATAATTATGTACAGAAACAAGTTTCATAGTATGATGTGTGCTCTAGAAAATATACGTCCACAATTGTGCTCATTTTAGACTCATATTATGACAACAGATCAAATTTATTTTCATAGTTTTATTTGTCCTCGGGAGTAGCGAAATATACATATAGTCAATTTGACTTTAGTCGTTTAGACTAGATATGTATATAATTTTATATGGATAGGTTAATGCCAATTCATATTGCAAAAAGCATTATGGGTCTCGTCAGAACTTCTGGTCTGATATTGGGTTGCCATTGCATACTCCATGTCGAGGTATATCATATCTTCCTTTCTCATTTAATACAAGACTTCCCCTGTTTTCAGTCTTCCTCATTGACATTCATAAGGATGAATGAATATTGGTCTTACGAAGTAGACATATACAAGGGAAATGAGTTAGTCTCTATATTTCCACTTTCTAATTTATGAGAGACTTTTTAAAAGTCTATATGAATGCTTAAGTATGGTCTACAGGCCATATTTATTGAGTCATTCAAGTATTGTGTGGATTTAGAAACATGCTCAAGGGGAAACAAATACGTGGCTACGAAATTTATAATTTCTCAATTATCTTTTAAGCCACGACTTCGGGCGTACGCTTACTGTTAAGGCTAGATTCAAGAATCATACCTTGTAGAGTAAGATTACTCTAAAAGAGTTTATCGGTGTTATGACAACTGCTGGTGTCAATATTGGTTTATATAAACCATAGATCTGAGAGATCTATTTACCGCAAAATGCGTATCTCTAAAAGAAATCGCATAAATGTTTTTTGCATAATCCATCGTACTTGTTAATTTTTATTAGGGTGAAAGGGTGCTGACTTTTGATTTGATTTTGAACTTCAGGTTCATTTTGATTTTGAACTCCAGGTTCATTTTGTCAAATAGGATATGATGTTAAACTTTTTGAAATCAATATTGGTTTGTTGTCATAAAATATCGTCATATCATGAGCACATCATACATATAATATAAAGCTTGTAAACGAAAAAAGTTGTGCTCAATTAACCTGAGTTGAAACAAGTATGATGTATACACATGCTATTTATATGCTACATGCATTTAAATAATCTCATCACAGACATATATTTATGCTACATGCATTAAAAAAATATATCATAGAGATTTTAGCATGCTAAATAAAAATGTACATCACAGAATCATTAAATATGCGGCAGGTATATAATTTTCTACACATGCATTTAATCATCACAGAAATTTTATAATGGAAATGAAAATTTTTGGTTTAATAATTATTGGACCACTGGGCAACGTCATACACCGTTAGGTGAGTTAACTAATGGCAGAGCGGTCACAGGATCTTCCTAATTATTAAAAGTGCAATAATCAGATAATCCGAATAAAGTGTGATGTATTAGAAGCATGTAATTTGTCCAGATTTTAACGGAAAAAAGAAATCGTAATTTAAATCTGAAAAATAATTTTGAAATTAGAAAAGTTTTTGGGGTTAAACACTAGTTAGGGTTTTTGTTCGCGTGAGCTGCCGCTTCTGGCGGCTAAGGTTTGTGGATACGCGCGCGCATGGGGGCGCCCGTCGCTGCAGGCGAGGGGGGGGGGGGGGGCGTCGCTGCAGGCAGCGAAGGTGGGCCCGTCGCTGCAGGCGGCGGTTTCTGCCCGCCACTGCCGGCGGCGTGGGACTGCCTGTCGCTTCGGCGGCGGGATCTGCCCGCCGTTCAGCGGCGGGGTCACCCCGCCGCTGCCGGCGGCGGGGACGTTCCCGCCACTGCCGGCGGCGGGATCCCCACCGCTCCGGCGGCAGGGGCAGCCCGCCGCTGCCGGCGGCGGCGACGACCCGCCGCTTCAGAGGCAGGATCGCCCGCCGCTGCGAGCGGCGGTGATAGCCGCGCGTCGCTTCGGGCGACGGCGGCGGCGCGTGATTGGAGGGGGGGTGCTCGTGACGGCTTCCGGCCGCACGGCAGAGAGTAATCCCCCTAGGGTTTAATGGTTTTGGGGAAAAAAGATGATAAAAATCCAATTTTTGTTGGAAAAAATCCATTTTTAATCTCCAAAAAAAGCATTTTTATTGTAAAAAGTTGATTTTAATCAATAAAAACGTTGATTTCCATTAAACAATCGAACCAAGAATTTTGGATCTAGACATATGCGCATACGAATTTAGATCTAGGGAAAAGAATTACATCTAGATCCTACCCGCCGGATCTAGCGACGTTCGGTGAAGGAAGCCCGTTCGCGTCGCGTTCGTCCGTCGGCAGGGGTTCGGCTCAGCCTCGAGCGTGCTGATAACGTGTTGTAAACTTGGTGGCTACGGAACCCCGTAGCCATATATTTATAGATGTAGGGTTACATAATGGGTGGATACCCAATACACAGATGGGCCTCCAAAAGCCCGTTTATAACATATTTATAATTTTCTTTTATGCAGAAATAATGTATTAGATTAACCCAGTTTAATGATAAATATTTTTCATTAGTAAAGCTTAAACCAAGAGAAAATATGATTTGAAGATGGTGGATTGGAGTTGCACATCCTCCAAAATGGCATCTTTTAGAGATATTCCATTTTGAAGGGATTTTTTTTAGAGATTTGGGTTGGAGTTCTAACAAAAATAAGAAGCGATTAGAGAGAAGGAAGGATGTGAAAAAAAATTAAACGGCCAAGAATCAAAGAGATTTAAAGGAGGGTTAGTGTCAAAGGCTTTGGTGCAACAAAGAAAAATCATTAGAAGCTAAACTTATTGATTTAAAAGAGCCAAACCAAAATTAATTAAGAGTGTACACAAAAAAAAAATTGAAGAGCACATACTTGTGTGACTGAGAACTCTTAATACACAAGGAATTAGATAATGGCCCTTAATATGAAAGAGGTTGGCTGAAATTTTTTTAAAAAATAGCCACGCACACAAAACAGTTTAGGGGCAAAGGGTGGTTATGTAATTTACTTCCAAACCTAGGTCAGCTAAACAACCCTATATAAGGGTATGTAGTAACCACATGGACTCAATAGCAAGGAATATCAAAAGTTTTGATTTGTAGGTACTCACACACATTTGGGGGTGAAAAGTAAGCTATGAAGAACATGCACAAATTGAAGGGGAATGTATATGGATCTACCAAGCAAATTTGGAGGAGGAGCTTGGTTACTTGAATGTGATACAATTGTTTTCCAACACGTGATACTATAAGGTGATTTTTTTTCCTTTCTCATGGCATATCCGATTTTTAAAATGCACCCATGTAGATTTTTGAGTCACACATTTTAGACTATGCGCTTATGTAGTGGGAGAGAATTCATGTATGTTATATCTTTTTGAGATGTCAAAGGGGGAAATATGTGTGGGACACGCTTTTATTGCATTGATAAGATTTTATGATTTTGTGATACGATCTTCACCAAGAAATAGAATAAAGGAAGAATTTTTATAGTGGAAAGATGAGAACTATGAGATTTTTATTTATTGAAATGAGAATACAATGATAAATTTGGCCATGTTCGAGAGGTGGACCACTCTCTTATCTTTGATTCAAGACAAAGCCTAACTCTCCCACTCGATCTCTCGGATCTGACAAATTCTTCTCCAAACTCAACATAATCCCTCCATCTCATCTACACCTTTATTTATAATAAAACCCTCACTAATTACCCTTCTTATTTAACAATTACCAACTAAAACCCTAACATTATTCTCCTATTAAACTATTATCATATAAGAACCATAAAATTACTCCACTTTAAATGGCATGATTCTCCATTAAATGACATTATTCTCTCATTACTTCGTTACTAAATAAATCGGTGTCCCGATTTGACACACCATCCGCATTCGATGCACTGTCCACGTACGTCGAACTCCCATCCGTGTCAATACTCCGTCTCCGAAAAATCCACCTTGTCCTCAAGGTGGTGCATCCAGCACATGAGTCGTACTACTCCGAATGAATGTGCTCGTTTCCTCCAAGGTCAAAAGGCCACCTGAGGTCCTTGTGATCTCCTGCGAAGCCCAGATGGATGCCATCATGATCATCGAACTCAACAGAAGATCGGTCGTGCCCAAAACATTGCATTTGAGACACAGTAAGACCCCGGCTGTAAAATGAGACATGTGGGCCCACTGGAAAGGTGCTTGGTGGGCCTCAAGGCAGCCCACCTGAAGCTGGGCGGCCTTCCTGGGGGTTACCCGAAGCTGGACGACCCTCATTCAGGTCGTCCGAGGCCGGATGGTCCTCAGGTAGGCCCGCTATTTGGACGTTAGCCTTCGTTGACTTCGGATTTATACCGGTCACATCGTCGTCTTCAGATTTGTACATCTGTTCGCCTCTTCTTCAGATATGAGCTTTGTAATCTTCAGATCTTGTCTTTTGGGGTCCTTCTCGAATTGCTCTTTACCTCTCAGATGCAGATCTGCCAGCAAGATGACGTCTTTTACGTTGTTTTGGATCAAAGGCAGTGCCTTTTGCACTGGATCTGGATCAGAGTTGACAACGAAACCCAGATCTGAGCTGATGTCTTCGTTCTTCTCATGCTCTTCTTTCTCTACCTCATCCTCAGAGAAGTACCCATGAGACTTCATCATATTAGAGTCCGTAGTTTCATCAAGGCCCAATGATCTATAAGCTTGCTCACTGTAAAAGAAGACATAAAAATTTCTCATATCATAATCCAAGATTTCTGACCCCAAATCTATGCATTTCTAATAGAGTCCAATCATCAGATAACAACCCATCAAATTGGCTAAACAATGCAAGTGTTGAGCTTTCTCCTTGGCTGCGGAAATGCAATCGTAATAAGATTTAGCATAATCCAAGATTTCTGACCCTAAATCTATGCATTTCCAATAGAGTCCAATCATCAGGTAACAACCCATCAAATTGGCTAAACAATGCAAGTGTTGAGCTTTCTCCTTGGCTGCGGAAATGCAATCGTAATAAGATTTAGCAATTTCATATGGGCTAGTTGCATCATGAAATCTTCTATATCGAAAGAGCTTGTTTCATTCTTGCCGCAACGCCCGAGCTCTTTGTTGCATGTCATTAAACACCCGGGGAGCTTCCATCATGGCCGTAGAATTGTCGCACTCTGATACCAATTTGATACGATCTTCACCAATAAATAGAATAAAGGAAGAATTTTTATAGCGGAAAGATGAGAAAGATGAGATTTTTATCTATTGAAATGAGAATACAATGATAAATTTGGCCACGTTCGAGAGGTGGACCCACTATCATAGCTTTGATTCGAGATAAAGCCTAACTCTCCTCCTCGATCTCTCGGATCTAACAAATTCTTCTCCAAACTTAACATAATCCCTCCCTCTTATCTACACCTTTATTTATAATAAAACCCTCACTAATTGTAAGGATCGTCTTACCCTTGCAATACTAACAACACAGTAGAGAGGGGTGAATAGTGTAATGGCACAAATTGCGTATTTAAAAATTAAACTTGCAAATGCGGAATTATAAATGCAAGAGGAATTTAAACACCACAAAAATCCAAACGCAAACACAAGATATTACACTGGTTCCCCAAACTTGGGTACGTCCAGCCACACCAATATCCACTATAATTCTTACATAGAGAAGTGAATACAATCTCACACAGAGATACCTCACACAGAGGATTTGGATTCTTACACAGAGTAATCATTGCTCACACACACACACACTTTTGCTCTCACACAGAGAGACTCAAACTCTCACACAAAGAGATCTCAACCAACCCTCATACAGAAGTTTATACTCTCACACAGAGAGTAACTAGCTCACACACAAAAAGCTAGGGTTTTAATGAAATACTAAAGTAAAACAAATACTCTTACATATGCCTTGATGATGAACTTACTCATTAATAAATGCAAGGCATGGAAGAGGATCTCCAAGTGATGAGATTAGCTTGAAAGCACTTGGATGATTTCCCATGAGCTTGACTTCAATGCATGAAGAGGAATGATAGCTCTAGGAGGGAAATGAGAGAGTTTGAGAGTGACTTAATGGTTCTCAAATGATCTTCAATAGTACCAAGAAGTTCTAATGAACTCAGCCCTCTCCTATATATAGGAAGCCTGATCGCGTCCGAATACACACCCGAAAAACGACTTGTAGTCTTATCGTAAGCGCACGGTGTAGTGGCGAGCGGGTATCGAACACAGGAAGGACAAATGACAGTATCTTACTTTGATTACCTAGCTATCAAGAGAATAAGAATAGTTTTGATGTAATAGTCAAAATCGTTCAAATAGCAAGAAATATCAATATAATAAAAGGCGTCTAGGGATAGGAAATCCCAACTACGGACCGGCTCTTATCCTTGTGAATCATAAATTTCGTTGTTGCTAAGCTTGAATATAGGTGAACTAGTCGCAACTTAATGTAGAACCAAGCTCACGCTCTCTCGCTATTGTCGGTCTATAGCAAACCTAGAATAGAGCCCACTCTCGTGCAAACCCTCGCCTAAGCTGCTAGCGTGAAGATCGACATCATCGTCCAATCGCATCTCGAGCCCACTCTCGTGCAAACTCGAGCTACGATCTAGGTTATGATAGTTCGTATTCGTCCAATCTCTTGCAAACGAATATTAGTATAGATTTATAATTAAAAATCCTAGCTTTGGTCCAATCTTTTGCAAACCAAATCTAGAGAATTTCAATTATCAATCTAAATCGAATATCTAGGCCTTCCTATCAATTGGGATCCAATCTCTTGCAAATCCCAATCGATATGAATTCCTAGCTACTCGTAATGAATCAATCACAACCTAACCATTATCAATTCTAGCAACAAATCTATTAATTCATCACAATTCAAAGATCGGGTCCATAGGGTTCATCCACATGCCCTAGAACGACGGAACTACTCACTAATCATCATGAAAATCTCAGAAATAATAGCTATAATCATGGCACAATTCATTGCAAATAAGAAACAATTCATAAAAATGAGTTTTTTAACAAGAAAGAACAAACCAACAATGTCGCCAATGATCTCCAGCTGAGATTTCTCCAAAGAATAGCCGTCAAAAACCTAATAGAAGTCTCTAAAAAATAATTCAAGTCTCTCCTAAAACCAGGGCAAAACTAGGCTTAAATACAAGCCAAAATCATCCAAAAAATCGTGCAAAACTGCCCCTGCGCAGGCCAGAATTCGCAGCCCTAGCAGCAGTCGGAAAGGGTCACTCGGCCGAGTGACCCTTGTCACTCGCCCGAGTGACAAACCCTGTAAAATAACAGTAACTTCGGGGTTTTCAGGGGTCTGTCTCTCGGGGTTGCTCGGCCGAGTGTCTTCTTCATTCGGCCAAGTGAGCAATCATGCTCGACCGAGTGGTCTTCCTCTGAAATTTTAGTAAGTTTGGCTCTTCTCTGTCTGAATTCTCTTTACCACTCGGGCGAGTGAGCCTTCTCACTTGGCCGAGTGGACTTCCTTACTCGGCCGAGGAAACACGGAAAATCTTCAGTGCGTATCCGTTTCACTCAGGCGAGGGTGATCCTTCACTCAGCCGAATGAGCAGTCTTGCTCGGCCGAGTGAGGTGCTCCTGAGCTCCTTTCTTCTCCTTTTTGCCTCCTCGTCGATCCTATGAAATTCCTTCTTCTTCCGCTCATCCTCTATCACTGATAAGTCCTCCAATAAGCTGTGGGTGGCACTCCGAAGTGCGTGAAAATCCTCTGATCTCATTTTCGCTCCAAATCGCTCCATATTTCCTGAAATACGACAAAAATAAGAAATAGTTAAAAGCATCGCAATATCGTCGAATAATCGTGAAAAACGCAATATGGGCGATCAAAACGTCATGAAAACATGCAGAAAAAGGTGTAAAATATGGAGTGATCAAAATCCCCCCAAGCTTACCTCTTACTCGTTCTCGAGGAAGACAAGTAAAAGGTGAACCCGATGGATAAAAAAAGAAAAGGGAAAAAGAAATAGAAATTAGATAAGAAAACAAAGAGGGAGGTGCTAGATCATTTTCTCAGGACATGGGTTTTGCTTACTCCAATAGCATACGACCAATATAAAACACATGCCAAAGATTTTTATCTCGATATCATGATCATATATGGATGCATTCATAATAGAAACCCAAGAATATCAAAACAATACGAAATATGAAATTATTCTAGAATTAACATCGTCTGAAGCATTTAAAGCAGTATACATAATCATAGACCACACAATTTTCAATTGAGTGCTTTCTATTTGGAGTATCAGAGATATCACATAATATGAAGCAATAAGAATAGAAAGGAGTGGTTTTCATGAAATGCATGCTAAGTTTCAAGTCCTGGATTTCGTAAAACTTTTAGTAATCTCACAGAGTATAGAAAATTACCTAGCTTAGGTTGTCATGCACAATCAAGTAGTCACTCTCTCACACATCATTGGATCCTCTCCCCCCAAGCTTATCTGTAAGCGGGGTGACATCAAATCTAGCAATAAGAACATTCCCCATTTTTGAAGCTCTAAGGAACAAAAATAAAAAAATAAAAGAGAGAAGAAAGAGAGAAAGGATATGAAGTGGGATCATATATAAACTTCTTTTCTCTTTTCTTTTCTTTTCTCCCTCTCTCTTTTTTTGATCATATATATACAACTGTGATCCCAAATCAAAAGATAGAAAGATATACATGTATTTTTTTCTTTTTGATTTTGGGGTATAGGAGCATGGATTTTTTTATAGCGGGGGAAAATGCCAATATAAGAATCGCTAAACGGAGATTCACCAATGATTTTAAGTATAGAAATAATGCTCAAGATATGTGGAGAAAGAAATATATGTAACACTCGGTTCACTCTATAGAATGTGCACGACAACTTTCGGCAGAGTAATGTAATCCACTCAGTTTAATCTCAGAAAGTAAACTAATCCAGTTATACCAACCTAGCATAGATTCAATCAACCTGAAAGTGAAGAGTACAATTTTCATGCAATAAGAAGTGATATAAGACAAGAAAGCAGTACTCCAGATATAAGCAATCCATGCGTGAATCTTGATGTGTTTTCTATGAAGAGTATACGGTAAAAATAATCAAACTCAGCTAATAAAAGAATTTCATCCATATTCATACATGAAGAGGCGGGTTACTATCTCAAATGCATAGCAAGACATATCAAATCTGAAATAAAAACTATAGCATGACAAGATAATGTGCATATAGAGATAAGCTAATACCATGTCGTCGTCATCACAGAAAATTCATCTCTAGCAAAAATGATAAAAGAAATAAGGATAAATGAAAATAAAAACTACTGTACATATGCAGCACACTCAAAGAAATAAGGAAAACGTGATGCATGAAAAAAAATGAAAAAGTGGGTGAAAATAAGCGTAAAAACAAAGAAAGGTGGGAAAATGGAAACAAAAGGCGACAAAAATAAAAAGTGCGTGAGAACTCACTCCCCCATGCTAAAGTGCACAGTGTCCTCAATGTGCAAAGTGTGGCACACTGAGAGACAAAATATGGGAGGGGTGGGTGAGGATGCATGCATGATGAAAACAAAATAAAAATGAGATGGGTATGCAAATGATGCATGCAGAGATCAAAATAGTAGCATGAGTGTCCCCAAAAATACGCCCTCTCTCCCAAAAAGATATAAACAGGTATGAGCAAAAAGTAACCAAAACGTGTGTGGAGGAGGGGTGCAAAATCAGCGGGCAGAAAATATCCAGAATAACTACATCAAAAATATGAAATGCATCCAGAATGTGCCTAGGTGGGTGGTGGGGGCACCAGCACCGTCCTGTGGCGGAGGTGGTGGTCGTGGAGGCTGTTGGGTGGGGGTAGGTGGCTGAGGCAGATGCTCAAGAATCTAGTTCAGGCAAGCCTGAATACCAGGAAGTAACGCGACGCAGGTCTGGACAGCACTAACAGTAGCGGAGAGAGCCCGAAAATTTGCTCTAAGTCCACTCACCGTCCCCTCTAAAGCACGGAGGTGTTGAACTAGGGTGTCGGGAGGAGGTGGAGCAGAGGGTCGAGCAGGTCGAACAGGGGAAGAGCGGGGCTGTCTCGCACAGCTACCGTAAAGGATATGTGCGACAGTGGGGTGGTGCGGTGGTGCTGTGCTCGCGAAGTGACGCTCGACCTCTGTGGGAGGCCGAGACGCAGGAAAGGTCGAAGAGGATGGAGCAATAGCAGAAGCTGAAGTGGTGGCAGACGACGAGGCATGCGGAGATGTCAGTGACACAGACGTGGGGACATACGTCACAACACTCTCAGAGAATACATCGGCAGTGGAGACAGAAGAGTCGACGGTGGGGAGGCCGTGAAGTGCACAGGAAATGACTCCCCAGGGGTCGAGAACAAGAAAGAGGAGAGGGTCTCCACCGCGGAGGCAAAAGAAGGCTCGCCGCACTCAACTATGGCGCGGGGACGCTCAGGGCTCGCCGCAGAAATGGGATCTATGGACATGGGCACAGTGGTGGTGGTGGTGTGGGTGGACTCAGCTAAAGTGCTCCCGGCACTAACATACATGTGGACAGAGGTATCGGGAGGTGCAGACAGATCTGGAGCAGGCTGGGGTATCACGGGGTCAAGGGGTGGAAGGATGGGCTCCTGCTGAGCACCCTCAGGCTCAAGCACGTACGCGGCGGGGATAAGGAGATTCATTGCTGGAATCCGCTCTCCGCCAACGGGTCCAATATGCGCCCGAGCAGAGCTCGGAAGAATCATGTAATCGGCACTGTGGGGACCGTACAACCACACCCATTGGTGCTGACCATGAGGACGAAGCATCCTCATCCGGGCCATAACTTCTATGGAGAGTGAGGTGGGGCCCGGTGGTCGCAGCAAGCCAGCTGGGAGGTCAACTCCGCACAAAAGGGCCAATATGGTAATCAGACCGCCGCAACAGATGGGCATCCTAGCACCGACAGAAATAATGATGCGGTCGATGGACCAACTGGCAATATCAATCTCGACGGCGGGGACCAAAATATATCCTTCTCGGTCGAAGGCTCGCGATCGTGTCATCGCGTAGATCATGTAGAGCTCTGGCGTCGACATCCTCCCCGGCTCATACCTCGCAAGAAAAATGGTCGCCATGAGGTGCTGTGCAATGCGGAGGCATGGATGGAGGATGGCGGAGGCCTTGGCCCGACTAGGGTCAAAGGCAAGGGGAGAACCCGTGATACGTGTCCAAAAAGCGTGCGTGTCGAATGACGGCGGTGGGATGTGCGTGGGACTGTAGGCTCGGTCAGGGTCCGAGACGGCGGGCCACTGGAAGAATGCTCTAAGCATGTCGAGAGTGACCTCGCACTCTCGATCCATCAGACGAAAGGAGCATCCTCCAGGGGTCCAGTCAATAGAACTATGGACCTCTAGTGTCGGGCGGATGTAAGTGTCCGCCGAAACCGATAAGAAATCATGCCACCCCACGTTGTTATACAACTGGAGTAGCCCATCTAGTACCCCTAGGCGCTCAAAGTCAGCGAGGTGTGCGAACCTAGTGGGTACGATCGAGCGATGGGAGATACGCTCAAATCTGGCGCACTTAGTGTCGTCTCTGAACGTAATCCCCATCGCATCGATAGCGGGGGCGGGCGGTGCCTGTGGTGGAATAGGTGCGGTAGGAGGCGGCTGTGTAGGTGGTGGTGGGCTAGGTGGAGGGGAGTCCGCCCTAGCGGAAGAGGAGCCAGGATCGCCTGACCTCTTCCGCTTGGAAGCGGGCTCCCGAGTGTGTGGCCTAAGTCGTGGGGGCATGTGGCCCGTGAGACGTACCCACCCAAATGAAATGCGAAGTGCTAAAAAAAGGAATGAGTATACCTGAGCACGACGCGAGAGCAAATGGTGTAGTGTGCGAAGAATCTCCTCCTCTGCGGAGCTCTAAAGCGTCCTAATCTCCCCCAAGCTCCCCTAAGCTAACATGAAACGCAAGAAGACAAATCAGCAATGAAAAATCAATATACATGGAGAAGATTGGGGATAATAGATATATATATACGATTTAATTTGAATTTTGGGCTTAAGGGGCATACAGATTGGAGAATTGGAGAAGAAATAGGAAGTTTGGGCGAAATGGGGGATGTTCGACGAAGGGGGCGGCAGCGCCGACGGGTGCAGGCGGTGGGGCGACGTCGGCGACCGGCGTGGGCAGTCGGCGACGGCGGTGGGGGGCGGTTCGGGCGATGAGAGGTGGCATTCGGGCGAAGGGAGTCGAAGAGGCTCGGGCGCTGCGGAGAAAGATTGGGAACTTTGTGTGCTCGGGATTCATGCAGCGCCCGCTGGGCTATATAAAGTTGGGTCACTCGGCCGAGTGATGCGTTCATTCGGCCGAGTAGCTCAGCATGAATTTTTTTCGAAAATCTCCCTATACTTACGACTCGGTTGAGTAGCTTTTCATACTCGCCCGAATGGACAAGTTCCACTCGGCCGAGTGGCAAGGCCACTCAGCGATTATGAAGCGTGTAGGGTATCAGATTCACTAGGCCGAGTAACATAGTCACTCGGGCGAATGGAAAATAAATACTGTAAACTACAGAAAATTACAGAGAGTGGGTCTGTAGGATCTTCCCTGATCAGTACTCTACTCGGCCGAGTAAAGTCTTCACTCGGCCGAATGAAAAGTTCATTCGGCCGAGTGGCTTACTGTTTTCTGCGTCGGCTCTCTGTTTTCGCTCTACTCTCTGTTTTTCTTCCTCCCGTCAGTCTCGTCCTTCTCCTGGGGCCCGAGCGCGTTCCTGGAGCGCTCTCCCTTGCCATGGTCATCCTCCATGTAAATGATTTCTCGTTCTCCATCTCCTGTCATGAAAAATATAGACCCTTGTCACGATTTTTATTGACGCTAGACTCTAAATACTAAGAAAATTCTAAAAAAAAATATAATTCGACTAAGAATAATATAAAAACCGTCGGGTTGCCTCCCGACAAGCGCTCGTTTAAGGTCTTGAGCTCGATCCCTTAAGATATTCGTTTAGTGCGTGATATTCGGCGCATGTGAGATGCGCCTGGTAAACTTGTCGGAAAGGCCACTTGGATTTAATTGTTGATGTTCGTTGGCTTTCCTCGGTTTCCCCTCATCATGGGTAGTGTTGGGGGGATAAGTCCCCCGTGCTTGAGCTTGTACCATTCTTTTTCTTTATCGGTGATGCCGATCTCTTATTCGGCGCAGCTTTCTTCAAATTGTTGGCTGTAGAGAGCTTGCATAGCTCCCTAATTCTTGCGACATCAGCGTAGTATTTGTCATCAACCATAGAGCTATCCGGCGGGTCTTCCAACTTTTCTCCATTGCTAGAAAGTTGGCCTTCTTCAAAGCCGTCATCGTGCAAAGCACCAATGGAATGCGATATAGCTTCATCGATCACCTCTGTTGGAAGCAACGATCTAGGATCTCTAGTTTGATGATGACAAACGTTGTGTTATATGTAACGTGTTTGCTAAGTGTGTTTCAGGAAAGGCGAAACGATAATCTTCTCAATATTTGGAGTAATTGCTAATCATATAGCAAGTTGAATGAAGAAGAAGTGGTGTGCACAAAGCTATTTGGACTTGGTCAATATTGGGAGAGATGGAGACAAATATAATCAATGTGGGATTTGATCAAATCTATTAAAGATTCTTGCTCCTATCTAATTCCTACTCAAATCATGTTTAGACCATGTCAATCTTTTTATCCAACCACATAGCCAAAATGACCCTAGCCGTACTCATCCATGCTTGGAACCCTTTCTCTTGCCACACCCTATACCCTAGCCACATTGCTAGCCATGCTATTATAAAAGGGAACAACTTCTAGGGTTTTAACAAGTCGGCCATATACAAAACACAGAAAAAAGGGTCTTGCGGATACAAAAGAAAACAAAGGCTTCAACGTGACAGTCTGCAAGCCAAAGGAGCCGAATTGTTTTGAGTGCTTTGAAAGTCCCAATAAAAGCCAGCCGAAATTTAGAGGGTGACAGAGCCGTTCTTCTTCATTGAAAGTTTGTCCAATCAAGGCCAAATTTTTTCCCCCAAATTCCCAAGAGCTGAAGGGGTGCACAAAAAAAGGGGATCTCTTTGGTTTCTAGATCTCCAAGAGCACATTCAATCTTTATTCTCTTTTATCCAAGAGCTGATCATCTTCAACCCAAAAAAGGGAAACTGTCTGCTGATTTTTTAAATACTTCTTTTTGGTTACGGGCTAACGAGATTGTGGGAGCCCCTTGGGATCGAAAATTTTTGTGTGCAGATTTTTGTGCAAGAGCTATTTTTTTGTGTGTGCAAAAATTTCGTGTGCAAGATACCTCTGTGCCGAATCTTTCTTGTGTGCAAAATTCTTTTGTGCAAGGCCTCTTTTTGTGCAGAACGTTGTGTACAAAATTTTCTTTGTGCTTTTTGTGTGCCGAACTCTGTGTGTGTGTGTGCAAAGGTTTCTGTGCTCAAGATCTCTTGGTGTCGAAGTATTTTTGTGTGCAAAACTTTTTTTGTGAGTGCAGAACAGTGCGTGCAAATTAATTGCGTGACATCATCAAGGGACGCTTGTTACTGCAGGTTGCAAATCAAAGAAGAACGTCTGATTGCTGACCCTTGAGAGAGAGCCACTCACTGCATCATTAATTGGGAGATCAAGGAGAAGGCCGCAAGATTACAAACAGGTACCAAAGGCCGCAAGTTGTAAGGAGAGCCACAACTTGAGTTGCACAATTTGCAGAGACGACTACATCACGTCAGATACATATCTGACCCGCGCCTATTGACAGAGACGACACACCATTACTGAGCATTTCTAAAACTCTATTTATTTATCTTTGTATTGGTGTAGCGATCTCTGTAGGGGAAACTTTACCTTCTGTGTTACTTTTTAGGGACCTGACGACTTTGGGAGTCGTCACGGAGGGAGAGCATCTGACTAGATTGAGAGTGTAGAGCACGTGGTGTGCGTACGAGCTAGGTGAGAGTAGATTTGTGATCTTGACTCATTGTAGCGGTACAGGATTACATATCTATCTAGTATTTGCTTTCGGGGGCTGGAGTAGGTCGTAGGGACGACCGAACCAGGGTATATCTGTGCGTACTCTGTGATTGCTATTTTTTTACCCTACATGTGCTTATAACTGCGTGTGATTTCTCGTGGGTTGCACGAGAATTTTTATTAGCCTATTAACCCCCCCTCTAGGCTAAGATCCAGATCCAACAAGTGGCATCAGAGCCAGTTTAGAGGATCTAGTCTAGATTTTTAGATGATCATGAATACATCTGATTGTGCTTTTGCTGAAGGTCAGTCTATAGCCCGTCTCCCTAAGTTTAATAGTGTAGACTTTGCATATTGGAAGGCTAGGATGAAAATCTATTTAGTGTCTGTAGATTATGATGTGTGGGATATTGTTGAAAATGGTTATAGTCTACCCACAATTAAAATTGAAGACACTGTTATAATTAAGCCTAAAGACAAGTGGGATTTAGCTGATAAGAAACTTTTTACTCTTAATGGTAAAGCTATGAATGCGCTTATATGCTCTCTTGATAAATCTGAGTTTAATCGTATCTCACATTGTCTAACTGCGCAGGAAATCTGGCATACTCTGGAGGGGACACACGAGGGAACATCGCAAGTAAAGGAATCCAGACTTGCATTGCTGAGCACAGAATATGAGAGCTTCCTCATGCTACCAACAAAATCAGTTAAAGACATGTTTGCGAGGTTCACGGACATCGTCTACAAATCCAGTTCCCTCGGTAAGCCATACTCTAGCCATGAACAGGTACGAAAGATCTTAAGGGCGCTACCAAGCTCGTTTAGGCCTAAAGTCACCGCTATTCAAGAAGCTCAGGACTTATCAACAATGAAAGTGGAGGACTTGATAGGTAACCTAATGTCACACGATCTTGAGTTGCATAGTATAGAAGCCAGAGAGAAACCTGAAGAGATGACCAAAGCTCCCAAACCATTAGCTCTTCAAGCTAACGACGACGATCTTGATGAGGAGCAAGCTCTAATGGTCAGAAACTTCAGGAGACACATTCAGACTGATCAAGGAAGAGCTGAGATGGGAAAAAGGTTCATTCGTTCTAATAATTCTAATTTTGGTAGAAATTCCTATGATCAGAAAGCTATTAATAGAAGTGAATGTTCTAAATGCAGGAAGAAATGGCACCACATAAAAGATTGCCCACAACAACACACAGCTCAAGTTGCAAAAGGAAAAACGCAAGTGCTGACGTGGGACATGGATAGCGAAGCTGAGGAGGAGGATGAGGAACATGAAGCCCACTCCTGCATGGCATTGATGGCCAAACACAATGAGGTAGAATCTCCCACTAAAGCTGAATTCTTAGAAATATGTAAAGGAATGCAACATAGAATTGATGAGCTAGAAGCTGATGTGGAATGTTATAGGAATTATAACTTTGATATGCAACAAACTGAGTATGACATGTCTATAGAAATGGAAAATCTTAAACAAGAGCTTGTTGCATGCAAATCTATCATTACCATGTTAGAAAAAGAGAAAGCTAGCTTGTCTGAAAAAACTGATTGTCTTTCATGTCTCTCTTTATTAAAGGATATTAGCATGTATAAGCTAGATAAGACAAAGCTTGAAGTTGAAAATGAATTGCTTTCTGAAAAGATTAACATGCTAAATCTTGAACTTAAAGAAAAAATGAGAGATTTTGAAAAGAAAGAAGAGGAAAACAAGCGAGCTTTCATTAGTAAATGCACTTTGCTTGTGAATGAAAACGATATCCTGAAATCCAAAGTCACCACCCTATAATTGTCATTAAAGAGATTTTCCATTGGGAAACAAAATTTGGATATTATTCTTGAAAATCAACTTTATGGCAATAATAGACGAGGACTAGGATTTAGCGCTAAAAATGTTGAAAAGACTAAGTATAAAAAATTTCACAATGTGCCTTCCATTGCTAAAAATGTGGATGCAAAGTGCTTTACATGTGATAGTGTTGGTCATACATCGTATCATTGCAAATATAGGAACTCCAATATTAAATTCAAACAAATATGGGTTCCTAAATATTTATTGACTAACACTAGTGGACCTTGTTGGATTCCAAGGTCACACATAACACCTCTTTTGTAGGTAAGACGGAAATTTGGCGAGGAGCGATAATTGAGAGTCTCAATATTGTACCTTCTTAGTCAAATAGCGACGCGAAGGTATATCTCATTCTTTGAACTTAATGCGTACCTTCATAGCATTTTTTTGTTAACATTTTTTTGTGTGGTTGGATTTTCTTTGTTTTTGTTTTTTGTTTGCTTGATTGTTTTAAGTGTGTTTTTAGTTCATTATAAAACCAAAAAAATGAAAAAGCCAAAAGCCAAAAAATGAGCTTATTGCATATCTTGGCTACAACTGAATGATGATCATATCCATGTAGAAATTGTAGTATTATTATTTTGGCTACATGCGTATGTTTTATTTCAATAATAGCCATGCCAAGTTCAATACTTTAATAATATGATTTCTACACCTACTTTCACTTACACGAATATTAGACTATGTCGTACTTTTGGAGATACTATTTATGAATATTGGAAAGTGAATGTAGGATGATTATTAACTGAAAAATCTAAGGGATATGATGTGATTTGCCATGAATAAAAATTGAGCACAAACCAAAGTAAATGAATATGAAAAAAAAACAAAAAAATGAATATTGCTCTGTATGAAAAATGGATACAATTCATGGCAAATACACTACCCACGAGTATCCAACATAAGCTTTACATGTAATCTTTAGCGTTGGTGTTTTTACTCGTCAAGCAATGTCATCCCCACATCTAAGCATCCTTTTAGGCTATGTTCTGGGGTGTGATACCTTGAACTCATTTTTAATGAGGTGGGGAAAATCAATCCTAGGTGATATGAAGTTTTTTGGAAAATGTTAGATTGATTTGGTTGAATTTGTAAAATTATCTCCCTTTGTACTTCTATGTTTAATAATTGCACTTACACGATGGTGTTGAATTCTAATTATTACTATCGTTGGATTTGAAGTGCTAATTACAGAATGACGACATGCAAATGCTAGTTATAGTTAATAATGCTATCTTTTTGCATGTGGTATGTTTTAATCTTCAAGAATACACTTTAGATGATGACAAAGGGGGAGAAATATTGAAAGATTTGGAATAGTAGTCTTGTGGTATTATTTTTTGTGGTATTATTTGTTGGATGAATGTGTGTTCAAGGGGGAGCATGGAAAAAGGGGGAGCATGCTAATCTATATTGTTATATTGTGCATGCTAGTAATGTTTGATCTCATCTCATTGAATATATCATATTGCATTACATCCTTCATCACACGTCACACATGCACACTTGTTTGTACAAATCCTTTTGGGTTTGTCATCATCAAAAGGGGGAGATTGTTGGAAGCAACGATCTAGGATCTCTAGTTTGATGATGACAAACATTGTGTTATATGTAACGTGTTTGCTAAGTGTGTTTCAGGAAAGGCGAAACAATAATCTTCTCAATAGTTGGAGTAATTGCTAATCATATAGCAAGTTAAATGAAGAAGAAGTGGTGTGCACAAAGCTATTTGGACTTGGTCAATATTGGGAGAGATGGAGACAAATATAATCAATGTGGGATTTGATCAAATCTATTAAAGATTCTTGCTCTTATCTAATTCCTACTCAAATCACGTTTAGACCATGTCAATCTTTTTATCCAACCACATAGCCAAAATGACCCTAGCCGTACTCATCCATGCTTGGAACCCTTTCTCTTGCCACACCCTATACCCTAGCCACATTGCTAGCCATGCTATTATAAAAGGGAACAACTTCTAGGGTTTTAACAAGTCGGCCATATACAAAACACAGAAAAAGGGGCTTGCGGATACAAAAGAAAACAAAGGCTTCAACGTGACAATCTGCAAGCAAAAGGAGCCGAATTGTTTTGAGTGCTTTGAAAGTCCCAATAAAAGCCATCCGAAATTTAGAGGGTGACAGAGCCGTTCTTCCTCATTGAAAGTTTGTTCAATCAAGGCCAAATTTTTTTTCCCCAAATTCCCAAGAGCTGAAGGGGCGCACAAAAAAAAGGGGATCTCTTTGGTTTCTAGATCTCCAAGAGCACATTCAATCTTTATTCTCTTTTATCTAAGAGCTGATCATCTTCAACCCAAAAAAAGGGAAGCTGTCTGCTGATTTTTTAAATACTTCTTTTTGGTTGCAGGCTAACGAGATTGTGGGAGCCCCCTTGGGATCGAAAATTTTTGTGTGCAGATTTTTGTGCAAGAGCTATTTTTTTTGTGTGTGCAAAAATTTCGTGTGCAAGATAGCTCTGTGCCGAATCTTTCTTGTGTGCAAAATTCTTTTGTGCAAGGCCTCTTTTTGTGCAGAACGTTGTGTGTAAAATTTTCTTTGTGCTTTTTTTGTGTACCGAACTTTGTGTGTGTGTGCAAAGGTTTCTGTGCTCAAGATCTCTTGGTGTCGAAGTATTTGTGTGTGCAAAACTTTTTTTGAGAGTGCAGAACTGTGGGTGCAAATTAATTGCGTGACATCATCAAGGGAAGCTTGTTACTGCAGGTTGCAAATCAAAGAAGAACGTCTGATTGCCGACCCTTGAGAGAGAGCCACTCTCTGCATCATTAATTGGGAGATCAAGGAGAAGGCCGCAAGATTACAAACGGGTACCAAAGGCCGCAAGTTGTAAGGAGAGCCGCAACTTGAGTTGCACGATTTGCAGAGACGACTACATCACGTCAGATACATATCTGACCCGCGCCAATTGACAGAGACGACACACCATTACTGAGCATTTCTAAAACTCTATTTATTTATCTTTGTATTGGTGTAGCGATCTCTGTAGGGGAAACTTTACCTTCTGTGTTACTTTTTGGGGACCTGACGACTTTGGGAGTCGTCACGGAGGGAGAGCATCTGACTAGATTGAGAGTGTAGACCACGTGGTGTGCGTACGAGCTAGGTGAGAGTAGATTTGGGATCTTGACTCATTGTAGCGGTACAGGATTACATATCTATCTAGTATTTGCTTTCGGGGGCTGGAGTAGGCCGTAGGGACGACCGAACCAGGGTATATCTGTGCGTACTCTGTGATTGCTATTTTTTTTACCCTGCATGTGCTTATAACTGCGTGTGATTTCTCGTGGGTTGCACGAGAATTTTTATTAGCCTATTCACCCCCCCTCTAGGCTACGATCCAGATCCAACAACATCATCAAGGAGGTCCACGTAATCCACTTCCTCTTGGTAGGGCATATGCTTCATTGCTTTAGGGATATGGAGCTCTACCTCGATGTTTTCGATATTTAAAGACAAGGTGCTCTCTCTCACGTCAACTATCACGCCGGTGGTGGCTAAGAAGGGGCGTCCAAGAATTAGCGATGTATCGCCCTCCTCCCTGATGTCCATAACTACAAAGTCACACGGCAAGCAAATTCCTCCCGGTACTTGGAGCGGTATGTTCTCCGCAATTCCCACCGGCCTAGTGACCCGACCATCCACGAGTTGTATTCTCATATCTGTCGGCTTCAAGTCGGTCCCCGTATTCAATTTCTCAAACATACTTAGGGGCATTAGGCTCACACTTGCTCCCAAATCTACCAACGCCTTTTGTAGCAGGACTCCTCCAAGTGTGCATGGAATGCGGAAGCTTCCAGGATCCTTGAATTTCGTTGGCTCCTTCTCCCTTCGGATGGACCATGTACCTTGCTCGGCGAGCATTATCTTCTCCTTTCTCTTCTTTCCCGAAATTAAGTCTTTCAAGAACTTGGCATATGACGGGATCTCTACAATAGCGTCCAAGAAAGGTATATTGAGGCTTACTCCCCGCAAGTACTCAAGGAATTTGGCGAGACGCTTCTCAATCTTTGCTCTTGCCAACCGTCGTGGAAAGGGTACCAGTGGCATGTAGGTGCTCTCCTCGCGTGGCTTCACAATTTCAGAATTTTAACCTTCTTGCGGCTCTTTCGGGCACTCCTCCTCAATCGCCGGCTCATTGTCATCCAAAATTTCTTCCACGGGCTCCTTAGTTGGAACCATGGCAGGAGAAGTGTCCTTCCCGCCCCTAGTAGTAACTGCCACCATCGCATTGATGTGGGCGGTGTTGCTCCGTGGGTTTGGCTTCGGTTGAGCTGGCAATTGTTGAGTGTTTTTGTTAAGCAACACAAGTTGCTCCGCTAGTTGTGCTACGACGATATTAAGAGAGTCTTGTTGAGCCGTCAATCTAGCGTTTATCTTCTTTTGCTCCACCATAAATTCTTCCACCCTAGCTTCATGATCCGACCTCGGTGGCGCTTGTGGTGGGTTTGGAGCTATCCATCCTTGATTATAACCCGGTGGCCTATATGGTCCCGCTTGTTGGTGGCCCTCTTGGTTGATATTGAGGTTGTGGAGGTGGAGGCCGAGCTTGAGGTTGTTACGGTGGTGGTGGGTTTAAAGCTCCATCATTATTAGCATATGAGAAGCCCAGATGATTCCTCGTGACCGGGTTGGCCCAATAATCGATGTTCCCCACAACATATTGGACTTGTTCAATAGCACCCTCTCCTTGCTCTCCTCCAACGAACATAGCTTGAGATTGGTCTTGCCAATCGCTCATATTTCCTCCCAGTGTAGATGTGGCGGGAGTTCCATGCGGTTCGGTGATCAACTTCTCCAATCTATCCACAACCTTGTGGAGAGAGTCAAACTTCATAAAAAGTTCCGCTACGGCCTTAGCCTTATAAATGCTTGTCGGCTTCAAGGAGGATGAAGAATGTCCTCTCTCGTCGCCCCATTGTTGGTTGTTAGAGGCCATCTCCTCTAGTAGGGCCGTAGCTTCATCCGGTGTCTTAGACAATATGGCTCCATTAGCAGTTGCATCTATGATTTTCTTGGTACCCCCGGTTGGAGTCCATTGTAAAAGTTATGTACTAGCTCCCATGCTTCAATGCTATGATGGTCGCATTGGTGTTGGAGATCTTTAAAGCGCTCCATGCCTCAAATAGAGTCTCCTGTGGTCCTTACTTGAAGGACATGAGCGCGCTCCTTCTCTTGACGGTCTTGGATGGTGGGTAGAATTTGTTCACAAAAGCACTCACCAATTCATCCCATGTAGTAAAGATCCCCTCTGCTTGCGTCCTTAACCAATATAATGCTTTGTCTCTGAGAGTGAATGGGAAGAGGCGCAGTCCGATCGCATCGACTGGTACACAGGGCATTTGAAAGGTGGCACACTTGGACAAGAATAATTGAAGATGGTAGTGTGGATTCTCATAGGAGTTCTAATGTAATGGGTCTTGTTGCATTAAGACCACAAGTCTCGTTTTGAGCTCGAAATTCTTGTCCGCCGCCAACTCCGGCATCGCAATGGATGAAGTAGTAGAAGTGGTCTTAGGCCGAAGCCTATCTCTGATAGATATTAGCCTAGCCATGCGTGCCGCTAATTCCTCTGGTGTCTCCCATCAGTTCATACAATCGTCCTCTATAGCAAGTCTTCTCTCTGCTCTAAGCCTCCTTTCGGTACGCTCGATCTCCGGGTCAAATAATAGATCTTCTTGATGCTCCGTCGATCTCGTGTACATGCACAAAAAATAGAGCTTCGATGGAATTGTTAGCACGATAGAGGAATAAAAAGATAAAAATAATAAAACAAAAAGAAATAACTAAGCAAGAAAATAAAATACCGTCGCCTCCCTAGCAACGGCGCCAAAAACTTGATCGTGTCCGGATATACACCCAAAAAACGACTTGTAGTCTTACCGCAAGGGCACGGTGTAGTGACGAGCGGGTATCGAACACAGGGAGGCAAATTACAGTATCTTACTTTGATTACTTAGCTATCAAGAGAATAAGAATAGTTTTGATGTAATAGTCAAAATCGTTCAAATAGCAAAAAATATCAATATAATAAAAGGCTTCTAGGGATAGGAAATCCCCACTACGGACCGTCTCTCATCCTTGTGAATCATAAATTTCGTTGTTGCTAAGCTTGAATATAGGTGAACTAGTCGCAACTTAATGTAGAACCAAGCTCACGCTCTCGCGCTATTGCCGGTCTATAGCAAACCTAGAATAGAGCCTACTCTCGTCCAATCCCTAGCCTAAGCTGCTAGCGTGAAGATCGACATCATCGTCCAATCGCATCTCGAGCCCACTCTCATGCAAACTCGAGCTACGATCTAGGTTATGATAGTTCGTATTCGTCCAATCTCATGCAAACGAATATTAGTATAGATTTATAATTAAAAATCCTAGCTTTGGTCCAATCTTTTGCAAACCAAATCTAGAGAATTTCAATTATCAATCTAAATCGAATATCTAGGCCTTCCTATCAATTGGGATCCAATCTCTTGCAAATTCCAATCGATATGAATTCATAGCTACTCGTAATAAATCAATCACAACCTAACCATTATCAATTCTAGCAACAAATCTATAAATTCATCACAATTCAAAGATCGGGTCCATAGGGTTCATCCCCATGCCCTAGAACGTCGGAACTACTCTCTAATCATCATGAAAATCTCAGAAATAATAGCTATAATCATGGCACAATTCATTGCAAATAAGAAACAATTCATAAAAATGAGTTTTTTTTAACAAGAAAGAACAAACCAACAATGTCGCCAATGATCTCCAGCTGAGATTTCTCCAAAGAATAGCCGTCAAAAACCTAATAGAAGACTCTAAAAATAATTCAAGTATCTCCTAAAACTAAGGTAAAAACTAGGCTTAGATACAAGCCAAAATCGTCCAAAAAATTGTGACAAAACTGCCCCTGCGCAACCCAGAATTCGCAGCCCTAGCAGCAGTCGGAGAGGGTCACTCGGCCGAGTGACCCTTGTCACTCGCTCGAGTGACAAACCCTGTAAAATAACAGTAACTTCGGGGTTTTCAGGGGTCTGTCTCTTGGGGTTGCTCGGCCGAGTAGTCTTCTTCATTCGGCCGAGTGAGCAATCATGCTCGGCTGAGTGGTCTTCCTATGAAATTCCAGTAAGTTGGGCTCTTCTCTGGCTGAATTCTCTGTACCACTCAGGCGAGTGGGCCTTCTCACCTGGCCGAGTGGACTTCCTTACTCGGCCGAGGAAACACAGAAAATCTTCAGTGCGTATCCGTTTCAATCGGACGAGGGTGATCCTTCACTCGGCCGAATGAGCAGTCTTGCTCGGCCGAGTGAGGTGCTCGTGAGCTCCTTTCTTCTTCTTTTCGCCTCCTCGTCAATCCTATGAAATTCCTTCTTATTCCGCTCATCCTCTATCGCTGATAAGTCCTCCAATAAGCAGTGGGTGGCACTCCGAAGTGCGTGAAAAATCCTCTGATCTCATTTTCGCTCCAAATCGCTCCATATTTCCTGAAATACGACAAAAACAAGAAATAGTGAAAAGCATCGCAATATCGTCGAATAATCATGAAAAACGCAATGTGTGCGATCAAAACGTCATGAAAACATGCAGAAAAAAGGTGTAAAATATGGAATGATCAAAGCCAAAAGAAACCCTCAAACCCAAGTAAAAACCCCAAATAATGAAATATGCAATGGCTAGATTTTGGCAGTTTACGGCAGCGACAGTCGACTGATGAACAACTGACAGTCGACTTATCAACGGCTATAAAATTCCCAACGGCTATAAACTGAGCCAGGACTGGCGACTGTAGAAGACTACATAGGCGCCTGTAAATGAGCAGGCGCCTATATATCCTTCAGCAGGCGACTGTCACTTGGGATGGAAAGAAGCTGAGAAAATGCAACTTTCGCACTAGCTCCTTCAGTCGATAAATGACCATTTCACATGCGCCTGTAATTTGATAGGCGACTGTAAAATGAACTTCAGTCGACTGACTTGCAAATTGGGATGAAGCCCATAAAATGCAAGTTGCGCACATACGACTGTAGAACAATTCTCAAGAGCCAGTTGGAAGACATACGACTGTAAAATGAACTTCAGTTGACTCATTGTGAAATCTCAAGTAGAAGTCAATAAAATTTTGACTTAAGCTGTGCATTCCAGTTGGCTGTAGAAGGCTGGCAGGCGCATGGAATCACCCAGTCGCTTGTCGTGCCTTCATCAGTCGACTGTAGGAGAGCCAAAAACTCCAGTTTGAGTTTAAGGCAAGATGAACCTATTGTGATGATTTCTATGATAATCATAAGGCTCACTAAAATGGAAAATGCATGTGCATGAATGAGTTAATCTATCTATCAAGGCATTAAATTAAACCTAGACTCAAAAAGAGTAAAAACAATAAATGAAATATTACATGGATTACATTTCTTCCCTTAGAGTCTATGGCTTCAACCTTGATGCTCTCCATCATCTCCAAGCTTTGGCACCCTTTGAGTCCAAGCTTTGGCATTGCTCCCCTTGATGTCCATCCTTACACCAAGTGCTTGTCTCCAACAATGATATTCTTGAAATCTTAACCGTGAGACTAAAACAAGAGAGTCATTCGCAACAACATAATGTTGTGCTCATCATCTAAATAACATTGGTATGAAACACCAATACTCAACAATCTCCCCCATTTTGATGATGACACACATTGAATTTGATAGAGTCCTTCTCCGCCTTTGTCCTTGAGGCTGTGTGTGTAGTAGGCTTCTCAAAGATCGACTCCGTGATGTCCCAAAGGTCTTGACCCTCCAAGTATATCATCATCCTGATCTTACAACTTGGGTAGTTGCTTCCGTTGAAAAGTGGGGGTCGAACGGTTGATAGACCTTCTTCATGAGTCACAGAGATAGCGTTGAATGCCATCGTTATTGTATGATATAACTTCGCTTTGATACCAATTGTAAGGACCGTCTTACCTTTGCAATACTAACAACACACTAGAGGGGGGTGAATTGTGTAATGGCACAAATTGCGTATTTAAAAATTAAACTTGCAAATGCGAAATTATAAATGCAAGAGGAATTTAAATAACCCAAAAATCCAAACGCCACAAGATGTTACACTGGTTCTCAAACTTGGGTACGTCCATACACACCAATATCCACTATAATTCTCACACGAAGAAGTGAATACAATCTCACACAGAGATACCTCACACAGATGATTTGGATTCTCACACAGAAAAATCCTTGCTCTCACACAGAAAGACTTTTGCTCTCACACAAAGAGACCCAAAATCTCACACATATAGATCTCAACCAACCCTCACACAGAAGGTTATACTCTCACAGAGAGAGTAACTAGCTCCCACATAGAAAGCTAGGGTTTTAATGAAGTAACAAAGTAAAACAAATACTCTTAACCCATGCCTTGATGATGAACTTACTCATTAATAAATGCAAGTCATGGAAGAGGATCTCCAAGTGATGAGATTAGCTTGAAAGCACTTGGATGATTACCCTTGAGCTTGACTTCAATGCATGAAGAGGAATGATAGCTCTAGGAGGGAAATTAGAGAGTTTGGGAATGGCTTAATGATTCTCAAATGATCTTCAATAGTACCAAGAAGTTCTGATGAACTCAGCCCTCTCCTATATATAGGAAGCCAAAAGAAACCCTCAAACCCAAGTAAAACGCCCAAATAATGAAATCTGCAACGGCTAGATTTTGGCAATTTACAGCCGCGACAGTCGACTAATGAACAACTGACAGTCGACTGGTCAACGGCTATAAAATTCCCAACGGCTATAAATTGAGCCAGGACAGGCGACTAGAAGACTACACAGGTGCTTGTAATTGAGCAGGCGCCTATATATCCTTCAGCAGGCGACTGTCACTTGCGACTGTCCAGGTATCGTATCCACGAGACAACTGACATGTAAAACCACGAACTTCAGTTTATAAAGTGTACTAAAACGATAATAAACAACCACATATCAGAGATATAAGTAATGGTGTCGATGGTTTAAAATAATAAAAGAGAATCCTACGATAATTACGATGAATTCGATACTAGGGTACTAATATGGAGAGTATGTGTTGGTAGCGATTTCGTTAGGGTATGTGCAATCAATGATTAATAATATCTTTTCTATAACTCAATGTTTCGTCCGGCTAGGGCACGAGAACGTCGGAAGGTGTGGCGATAAAGCATGTAAAACAGAGCCAAAAACTAATCACGTATATCATCGATTTCATGAAGAAAATGCGCACAAGTGCCTTCTCGAGTCACGATACATCCTCTCGAATCGCATCACGAATAAGTCCACAAAGATCATATTCGATTCAAGCATGCCCACATCTTCGTATAACATACCCAAATAACATATATGTAGAAATCAATGAAATACGCAATACAACGTGAATATAGGGCGAAAAGATATCAAAATCAATGATTACAACACCCTACGTACATCAACACCAATACATATAGAGATTAGCCACACATAGAGAGAAATTCATAGACAAATACATGTTCAAAAGCTCAAAATACGTGAAGAATACTCCAAATACAAGACAAATACGTGAAATACAAGGCTAAAGATAGGAAATATATCACCAAATCTCTCCAAATAGACCCTAGATCTCCTTCAGATGATAGCTCCTGCCTCTGTCTATAGGGCCTCCAAATCTCACGCCAAAATACGGCTCCTAGAGCCACAAATACGCAAGAATGCCCCCAAAAATCCTAAAATACGCTTATATATAAGGCATTGCAGGTTTTGGGGCTTATCGGGTTCAAACCCGCACTTAAAGTCGACAAAAACCCAAACACAACATCCACAGCAAATCCTAACCACACGACTAATGCGGGATTGAATGTGGGAGTGCCACGTGTCCCGCTTAACGGATCCGCGCCTACTTGCACAGCCCGCTCCGCTCTGATGTATCCGAGTTCGACTCGGACTTTTTCTGGCTGTTGGATGTAGGATTGCCCGGCCTTTGTTACGCCATGTCGCCTCTGCGCTGCACTCTATCCGAATTAAATGCGGGGAGAACTTTAGCCGTTTGATCAGAATCGAGCAATCTCAAAGAGGCCGCGTTGCCCGCTCCTCTTTCCATTCGGAAGTGATGTCGGCCGTTGGTTTGTCATCGAACGGTCCTCGATGGGCCACGTCGCCCGCTTGATGGCTGAGTCCGACTCCTAATTTGCATCGTTACCGACCGTTGGATTTTGATACAACGGTGGAGATGGCGCCGTGTCGCTGCTTGCTTTCAAGTCGTTGGATTCGAGCGAGAAACGGCAGATTGCTGCCACGTGGCTCGCGCTGAGCGAAGCGGGCATATACGAAAACATATTTCTGCGCGTATTTGCGTATTTACGACCGTATTGAAGGGTTTTGGCAGGCTCTTAGGGCTCTATTCTGTGCCCGTCCTAAGTCAGACGGACTACAGAAGCATAACAAAAACATCAGAAATAAAAATAAAACGCCAAACAATTTAGCGAAGCCCTAAGGAAGCTAGACCCTTAGCCAGGATCTATGCCGACTTGAGGTGGGTCTGACCACCCCAAGAGGGATCTAAGCTACTGCGACATAATTTTAAAAAAACTAGTAAGCTACTAAATTACATACCTGGAATCTTGCCTTGGTGCAGGCAAGATGTACCGAACTACCTTCTTTCGCTCCCCGAAACTGAGCCGCCTTATGCCCTCAAACCGATCCACCCGAAGTGAGCCGACACCCGCTTCCGAGCCAACCACTTACCGAAGAAGATTTCACTTGAGCATATCCACGTCAGAGACTTTTGGATCAGATCCAAACCTCCTCGTCGTCTTGCTAGGACTCGATTGGAGGATAGGAAGAAAGAGGCGAAATAATTAAGTCGTCGATCGAGCGTGCTAAAAAATTAGGAGCTTCTCGAATCGAAGACTTGGTGCAATTCTTTCCATGGGGTGTGCACCCCTATTTATATAGGGAGCCGGACCCACTTGCTCGTCGCACGAGCAATGTGTGACTAATTAGTGAAAGAGGGATTTAATTAAGTTAGTAAGCCTTTCTCAAAGGCCTAACTTCAACTAATTAAATCTCACTCTTCATTGATATTCAGAGACAATACAACTTATCATTTCGAAGAGCTTTAAATGATGAACGCGTAGGAACAAACAGCGACGAATTCCGACTTCGTTTGGCCCATTAAACAATTGCTCAAAGTTGAGCAAAAATCGTAGTTCGTAGCCGTCGTCAAGGGTTTCAAAAAACCCTTAGAAAACAACCCTTAAGTCACGGGCGCGCCCGCTAAGGCTTGCAGGCGGGCGCCCGCAATCCGACGCAGCGGGCGCGCCTACCTGCTTAGAGGGCAGGCCCCGCTGCGGGCCACAGCGGGCACCCAGCCCGCTTAGCGGGCCGGCCCCCGCCCGCCTTAGCGGGGGCCCCGCTTCTGAAGCAGGTGTGCCCACCCGCCTTAGCGGGCAGGCCCCGCTGTCCCTTGCGGGTGGGCTTGCCTTCCAAAGTGGGTCTGACCCACTTTGGCCCCTTTCTGCTGTTTTCGTGTTTCTGGGCTCTTTTAATCTCCGATTCCATCACAGTTTCTTCTCGTGGATTCCTAAGGAAGTCCTCTTCAATCCCAAATGCTAAACTCTTTTAGCTTTAATCTCACAACTGACTTGTGAACTAAATTATTCCATTGCATCGAATGCATTCCTCTTTAAAGTTCTTCCCATTACTAAGACGTGAATACTACTCGGTTGGGACTCGAAGTTCCTAGACGACAGTAACCATGAGTAGCAGGTGTCGTCCCTGTTTCAGAATCATACTTACGTGATTGACTCATCGACAAAAGTGTCTTCGAGATCACTCTGACGTGTCAGTGATGAATACCGCAGTTTTAGTCCCTTCGTCATAACTGTGTCGCTGCATGGCCTAGAGTATGTTTAACTGTCAGCCTCACTAGCCAGCATTGATCAGTATACAGCGGTCTTTGTTATATACGCGGTGTACATCCTACAACGTACCCCGGCCGAGGTTTAGCACATAGAACCGTACTGAGCCTGTGACACTAACTTCCCTTTAACGGAAGAGACGAATCCCATCTAAGTCTTTCACTTACCTCGTATGCTTCAGGTGTCACCCAACCTAAGACCTTTCAGCAGGCCTGGACTCGAACTTAGATCATAGATCTAAGTGACACTATTCACAGACAGGTTTGTATAAAGACTTCAGGTCTTAAGGACCAACTTGCCTATCATCACTATCGAGTTATTAAAGATGGTTTAGTTAAAGTTTATCTATTTAATAACTCTTAATTGTGTCGTTCAGTGAACTCATTCTCTAATGAGCACCTGTGTCTTGTCTCCGACTTCGCCAGGTCGAATGACTATGAGATCATCATTACCCTACAGGGTAATTAAGAGAAAGACACAACTGTCTGTCCGATGTGCCGATATCCTATTCTCGACACATCTATGACCACGAACGCTTTAAGACTTAAGTTCTAGACGGTCATTTACTTCTCACAATCGAGATCTCTATCTAGATACGTAATGACCTCAGTTTTAGTCTAAGGAAATCATCCAAGTAATTGATTTATAGAATTTGTACTAGGACAATTATTATCTTTTGTATTTACGAACAAGATGTCTTATTATGATAAATTGCCTCAATGGCACATATCTACGTACATCTCCCACTTGCACTTAGGCTATTTATCTCGGTATCTCAGACCGCTATAGCATATCAGTCACTATTGACGTTCATATGTCAAGCCTAAAAGTGATCTACTAAAGCTTATCTATTACGTAGTGTTTATGGAGTCTTATTATTAATACACTATTGATCGCTCCAAAGTGCAACACAAGAGCACAACCTAGTATGGCGCAAATGCACGGAGATAAATCCCCGACAACGGCGCCAAAAACTTGGTCGAGCCCCTGATACACACCCGGAGAACGATTGTAGTTTTACCGCAAGCACACGGTCAAGTGGCGAGCGGGTATCGAACACGAGGAGGTGGTGTTGGTTCCAATCTGTCCTAGGTTGGCTCGACTACGAATGTCTTATTGGTGGAGATGGTTATGTAATGATATAATGGAAATGGTGGTGGATGTCGGTGTCGGTGATAAATAAGTCGGATAAAGTATCGATTCAAATTTAATACAATAAAAGAGTCTAGAGCTAGGGAATCCCCACTACGGATCATCATACATCATTGTAAATAGTGAATCTCAATATTACTAGGCTTGTGTTGAGGTGAACTAGTCGTAACTGAATAGAGAACCAAGCTCACGCTCTCGCTCTATTGCCGGTCTATAGCAACCCTAGGATAGGGCCCAATCTCTTGCAAACCCTAACCTAAGCCGCTAGCATTAGGATCGACATCATCGTTCAATCGCTCCTCGAGCCCACTCTCGTGCAAACTCGAGTTACGATCTAGGTTGTGATAGTTTGTAATCGTCCAATCTCTTGCAAACGAATATTGGTATAGATTTACAATAAAAATCCTAGCTTTGGTCCAATCTCTTGCAAACCAAGTCTAGAGAATCTCGATTGTAAACCTAAATCGAATATCTAGGCCTTCCCATCGATTAGAATCCAATCTCTTGCAAACCCCAATCGATGGAAATCCCTAGCTATCCGTAATAAATCGATCACAACTTAACCTCCTAGCAATTCTAGCAATTTAGAAATTCATTCATCACAAATCTGAAATTAGATCCATAGGGTTCATCCCCATGCCCTAGAACAACAAATCTACTCAAGCATAGCAATAACGATATGAGAATCAATAAAAATCATTGCTTGCATACAAAAAGATAGAAAAACAAAGATTCAAATAACAAGAACAAAATACTTAGCTTTGATGAAGATCTTCAATCCAAATACAAGCTTTTAGATCCAAGAGGGGGCCTAGGGCATGGCCTAACCTCTAAAATAATCACTAAGAAAACATGTGGGAACTCCCTCTAATGGTGGCTACAAACCCCTTATATAGTCTCCCAAAACCCTAGCAAAAAAAACCCTAGAAAACCCCTCAAAATCGTGCCCAAAAATAGCCCAAACCGCAACTTAAAATCTGGGCTCCCCGTCGACTCGGCGTGGAACATGTGACTCGGCCGAGTGGAAATTCCAGCACTGCAGCGTCAACTTGCAGAAATTCTCCAGATTTCATCCGACCTTCGATTGGCGCGTTCTTGGTGGCGTTGGAACCATCATGAAGTCTACTATCCATAAAAAATATGAGAAAAATACCTTGATTGCTGGAATGATAGTAGATTTCAAAAGAGTGAACGGTTGTCTGAAAATCTGGGCGCTGCGTGTCCTCGGCGTCACTCGGCCAAGTGGACTCTCTACTCAGTCGAGTGGGCTTCTCTACTCGGCCGATTGACAGACCCTGTAAAATTTCAGTAAGTCGATGGTCTTGGGGGGTCTGTCTTCGGAGGTGACTCGGCCGAGTGGCTTTACTCACTCGGCCGAGGGGCATTCGGTACTCGGCCGAGTCGGAACCCTCAATCGCCTGATGGATTCCAGTAAGTCGGCTACTTCGATGGGTGGATTTTTCCCATGCCACTCGGGCGAGGAGATCTCCATACGCGGCCGAGTGGACTATCGTCACTCGGCCGAGTGCACGCTGATTTCCTTCTGCGGTGCGTGTCCGGTCTGGCCGGCCGAGTGGTCTTCTTGCTCGGCCGAGTGAGTGCTTCACTCGGCCGAGTGACATGCTGTAGATGCCCAATCTTCATCATTTCACCTCCTCATCACTCCTACGAAGTTCCTTCTTCTTCCACCCATCTTCCATCGCCGTTAGCTCCTCGATAGAGCCATGGGCGAGGCTCCGGTACATGTGCAAGTCCTTTAAACTCAGTTTGTTCCCGATTGCTCTATATTTCCTGAAATCCGACAAAAACAAGAAATAGTGAAAAGTAACGCAATATCGTCGAATACTCGTGAAAATCGCAATATGAGCAAACGAAATGGCGTGAAAACATGCAGAAAAAAGGTGTAAAATATGGACCGATCAACCATTTGAGCACACATGGTTGATCCTTCGAAACCATCTTTGGATCTCATCCAATGATTTCCTTTCTTGTATAGCTAACGATTAGCATACATAACTTGATGTAATGTTTATCATTCCTATAAGTCAGTCATATTATATTCTAGTGTCAATTGTGTCAAGTACATTAATGACACCAAAGTTTCTATATCTTTGACTTAATCAAAACTCTTTTGATTTGCTATCACATATAGATGGTTATATAATTTTGAGCTTCTTACTTAGTCACAAAACAGAACTAAGTAATTTGTTCGCTCCCACTGACTTTGAGAACCGTCTAGTTAAATGCTTCAACTCAAATGTCTAAATCTTATTTAGTACATTTATTAAGCATAACCAGCCCTATTCATGCTGAATTAATTTAGGTGGAATCTATCAGTCTCAAGTTGACTTTGACGAATAAGTCATATCAAGATCCATTTATATGAGTCTTGATGACAACTTACTCAACCAAAAAACTCCTTACACTTTTATTTCCTTTTAACTACATTAATCTTCTAACTTTGAAGCATTAATTGCAGCCTAACGAGAACTATTCTTATTGTGCGTATCATTAGGATCACATCTAATTTATACGCTTATGGGACTTACTAGTTACTAAGTATTAGAAATATATTTACTTATATATACCGACAGCTCAGATTAATCTCATTAACTTAAAAGCATCCATGGCATCTTTGAGAAATATACACCAAAAAAGGTAACCATACACAGCAATTTAACCAGCCATTCTTAACAAATCACATCATTAACCAGAGCAATATTCCCAAGATATCCATAATTTCATCCAGAATGAAATAAAGCTTGTTCACCACAAAATCTATGAGCGATAATCGCTCAATCATTGTTTTAAAACAACATTTCGATACATTTATTCAAAATAAAAGGTATCATCCGCTTCTTGATATCTCGAAGTTCCTAGACGGCCCTAGCAGCAACGATTACTCCGATGTCGACCGTGTTAGAACTTCCTCCATCCTTTTGCTTCATGCACCTGTAGACAGTATACATATGTCTTAGTAGACATACTGGTATCTTATACAATGTAGCAAAACTTTTATGAAAATTTATATACTCGTTAACTGAGATTTTTACCTGAGATAGAGGCATCACAATGCCCCTTCTTTTTCGCAAGGTGGACCTTGCAATTTCTCTTCCAATGGCATATCGTGTGGCAGTGGAAGCTTCAGATTTCGACGGTGCCCCTTTGTTCTTATTCCCCTTCTTTTCTTTCGAAGGTTGATGGGCCTGCCTCTTCTTTCTCTTGCCCTTATGCTGGTGGAAAGGGGCAGGGCCTACAACCAACGCTGAAGTTGGCTTCTTCTCAATCTCCTCTAACTACCGGAGCATATTGAGGATACCTGGAAGATCTACTTCAGTACTGTTCATTATGAAACCCGTAATGAACGAATTGAAGTCGGGGGTTAAAGATCTCAGGATTATGTCCACGCTCATTTCGTTCTCGAGGACAAATCCTAGTTGGGTCGCATCCTCTATGTAGCCGATCATTTTAATAACATGATCCTGCACAGGGCCCGTCGTCATCTTAGTGCCTCAAAGGTTGCACGTGGCCTCAAACCTGGCAGCTCTGGAATGCTTGCCATACAACTCTTCAGCATTCAGAAGCATGCTACGAACATCCATATGTTCGTGCTTCCTTTGCAGGTTATTGGTCATAGAGGCTGGAGTCAGACACCTTGCCTTCTCTGCATCCCTTTGGTTCTGCTTGTAGGCATTCTTCTCCTCGTTGGTGGCATCCTTGTCAGGGCTTTCCGGAGGTCTTCAGTCAGTATGTATCCAATCCCGGCTAGCGAGAGGACCAACTTTATGTTCCTAAGCCAATCTTTGTAATTTGTCCCATCTAGCATGTTCTTCTCGATAATGCATTTTAGACCCGACTCCATACTGCATTATTAATAGAAATGAATTAGCATATGTTCTGGTATAGTTTAAGAGGTTTTTATTAAACTATATGCTCCCACTATTTTTAAAGAATTTTTAAACCATAATAATAAACAATTTATTATAATAAAATATTTGTGGGAAAGGGATCCGACTACTCTGAGTCTGACAACCTTGAGTGTAGCTAAACAAGTTGTTAGACTCTGTAGTCGGCATATGAACTCTTCATGAATCATATCACATATGACTCCATATAGATTTTATCGTAGACATTTATGATCGACACTCATCCAAATCATATTGTCTAGCCTAGTCGGACCCTTGTTTTTGCGTCTAGCTTAAGTTACGCCGGTGCTCGGTGTATTCACGATACGACGGTTTGGGTCAAGTCTAGACTACATCATTAGATTAACTTACACCGGTGCTCGATGTATTCACGACACGACGGTTAGGGTCAAGTCAAGATTACATCATTTGTATTTAAGGAGTTGGTTTCTACAAGGTTGCCATGTCATAGCTTGAGTGTTGCTCAACAACTGGAACACAGGTCATATAGTTTCCAACCCCTAAAACAAGGAGGGCTATGTTTTATCTTGAAAAAGATTATTAACGTATTAGACTTAGGTATAGTTCAGGGTGGTCATATAATCATGATTCGTGTCATTGCGGTCCAACGGACACGGCCAGGAAATTGACTAAGCCAGGATTACTAACCCCCAGTCTAGCTAGGGTGACCCAACAAACTTAACCAAGCACATTGACTGGTATCATGGTCCATTGAATGAGACTTATCATTTATATATGCGTGACGTAAACTAAAAAGCTTTTATTAACACTAATTAATCATATCAACTAGTGGAATCCTTAAAATTCAGAATTTATTAGGATTTGTTTATAATTTTTATTGAGTCCTTATCAACTATAAGGTTCATTTGTTCAACGTGCTACCCTAATCATCATTAGAATTTTAATAAATCAATTTCAACACTTTTAAAGTCTAGTCATTTAATGAAAATTATTATTGAAACGATTAAAATAATAATCGTCGTTAAAGGACTACCATAATTAGGAATTAGGTTTAAATGTTGTAAAGATTCATTAAAACATAGCATGTCACAATTTTCAAAAATCCATCTCATAAATTTTTAAAGTGATTAATGGCTAACCTAAAAAGATTCATGAATAATCAAATTATAAATCATTGCCATTAAACATAAACTATGCTAATCATTATCGCATAATATTAGGGTTCAACTATTTAACAATTAAATAGAACAACATGTTAAAACATTTATCAAATAAATAATTAACATGCAATCTTTAAAATTTAACATTTAAATTAAAAAGTATGATTTTAAAACTTAAAATATTTTATCTAATAAAATAATAGTTTCATAAAAATTATCAAATAATTTTTATTACAAACCTTTGTATTTAAAATCATCACAAAATATTAGAATGCTTGCTAAGAGAATTTTATCACATAAAATAATCATTAAAAGCATCTAACCATAAGAAGTTGTATTTTAATATCATCACATAAAGTTAAAATATTTCTTAAAAATTTTCATGCTTTTAAAAACAATTTTTAAAAGCCATTTTAAAAGAAAGGGTTTATTCTAACGATATCTCAAAAAGTTAAAATCTTTATATGCATTTAGTAAGCATTCATAATTTTTTAAATAAAAACATCGCAGTCTAAGATCATCATGCAAACCTGGAGCTCCGATACCACTGAAGGGTTTTGGCGGACCCGTAGGGCTCTAATCTGTGCCCGTCCTAAGTCGGACGGACTACAGAAGCATAACAAAAACAGCGGAAATAAAAATAAAATGCTAAACAATTTAGCGAAGCCCTAAGGAAGCCAGACCCTTAGCCAGGATCTATGCCGACTTGATGTGGTTCTGACCACCCCAAGAGGGATCCAAGCTACTGCGACATAATTTTAAAAAAACTAGAAAGCTACTAAATTACATACCCGGAATCTTGCCTTTGTGCAGGCAAGATGTACCGAACCACCTTCTTTCGCTCTCCAAAGCTGAGCCGCCGTGTGCCCTCGAACTGATCCACCCGAAGCGAGCCGACAACTGCCTCCGAGTCAACCACTTGCCGAAGAAAATTTCACTTGAGCAGATCCACGTCAAAGACTTCTGGATCAGATCCAAACCTCCTTGCCGTCTTGCTAGGACTCGATTGGAAGATAGGAAGAAAGAGGAGGAACAATTAAGTCGTCGATCAAGCGTGCTCAAAAATTAGGAGCTTCTCGAATCGTAGACTTGGTGCAATTCTTTCCAAGGGGTGTGCACCCCTATTTATATAGGGAGCCGGACCCACTTGCTCGTCGCACGAGCAATGTGGGACTAATTAGTGAAAGAGGGATTTAATTAAGTTAGTAAGCCTTTCTCAAAGGCCTAACTTCAACTAATTAAATCTCCCTCATCATTGAGCTTCAGAGACGATACAACTTATCATTTCAAAGAGCTTCAAATGGTGAACATGTAAGAACAAACGGCGACGAATTCTGACTTCGTTTGACCCATCAAACAATTGCTCAAAGTTGAGCAAAAATCATAGTTTGTAGCCGTCGTCAAGGGTTTCAAAAACCCCTAAGAAAACAACCCTTAAGTCGTGGGCGTGCCCGCTAAGGCTTGCTGGCGGGCCTGCCCCCATTGCAGGCAGGCGCCTGCAATCAGGCACAACGGGCACGCCTCCCCGCTTAGCGGGCAGGCCCCGCTGCGGGCCACAGCGGGTGCCCGGCCTGCTTAGTGGGCCGGCCCCCGCTGGGCCGTGTGGGCGCGCCAGCCCGTGAAGCAGTCTGGCCCCGCTACGACAGCGGGTGCGCCTGCCCACCTTAGTGGGCGGGCCCCGCTTCTGAAGCGGGCACGCCTGTCCGTGTTAGCGGGCGGGCCCCACTATCCCTTCCGGGTGGGCTTGCCTTCCAAAGTGAGTCTGACCCACTTTAGCCCCTTTCTGCTGTTTTCGTGTTTCTAGTCTCGTTTGAGCTCCGATTCCATCGCGGTTTCTCCATATGGATTCCCCAGGAAGTCCTCTTCAATCTGAATGCTAAACTCCTTTAGCTTTCATTTCATAATTGACTTGTGAACAAAATTATTCCATTGCATCGAATGCATTCCTCTTTAAAGTTCTTTCAATTACTAAGACGTGAATACTACTCGGTGCAAGACTCTGTAGCCTGCCCCTCCTACAGGTTGGGACTCGAAGTCCCTAGACGACAGTTACCACGAGCAGCAGGTGTCGTCCCTGTTTCAGAATCATACCTACGTGATTGACCCATCGACAAAAGTGTCGTCGGGGTCACTCTGACTGTGTCAGTGATGATTGCCACAGTTTTAGTCCCTTTGTCATAACTGTGTCGCTGCATGGCCTGGGTTTGGTTAACCGTTAACCCCATTAGCCAGCATTGTTCAGAATACATCGGTCTTTGTTATATACACGTTGTACATCCTACAACGTTCCCTGGTCGAGGTTTAGCACATAGAACCGTACTGCGCCTGTGACACTAACTTCCATTTAATGGAAGAGACAAATCCCATCTAATTCTTTCAATTACCTCGTATGCTTCAGGTGTCACCCAAACTAAGACCTTTCAGCAGGCCTAGCCTCGAAGTTAGATCATAGATCTAAGTGGCACTATCCACAGACATGTTTATACAAAGACTTCAGGTCTTAAGGACCAACTTGCCTATCATCACTATCGAGTTATTAAAGATGGTTTAGTTAAAGTTTATCCATTTAATAACTCTTAATTGGGTTGTTCAGTGAACACATTATCTAATGAGCACCTGTGTCTTGTCTCCGACTTCGCCAGGTCGAATGACTATGAGATCATCATTACCCTACAGGGTAAGACAAAGACACAATGGTCTGTCCGATGTGCCGATATCCTATTCTCGACACATCTATGACCACAAACGCTTTAAGACTTAAGTTCTGGACGGTCATTTACTTCTCACAATCGAGATCTCTATCTAGATACGTAATGACCTCACTGTTAGTCTAAGGAAATCATCCAAGTAATTGATTCATAGAATTTGTACTAGGATAATTATTACCTTTTGTATTTACGAACAAGATGTCTTATTATGATAAATTGCCTCAAGGGCACATATCTACCTACATCGTATTTCGCGTATATTTCTCCATTTAAATGGTATTCTACATTCAAAAATTCATAGTAATTAGCACAAGTCTCAGAAAAATACAAATAAATAGTCGTTGGAATCGTGAGACTGAGATCTAGCCATGAAAAATATGAAAAGGGCAGAAATACTCAATATATTACTGTTTTATGCATAAAATGAGAGTTTGCTCTAATAATTAAGTATATTCTAAATATGATTGTATCAGAGACCAAATAAGTACCATATATGCACAAAATAGGGACTAAATGAGGTGTTAAATATGCAATATTTACCCCGAATCACACCTCCCAACTAGCGATTTGCTAGTCCCAAGAAAAAAGAGCGATGAAGTCGAACGATTAATAAAACAATAAATTCTATCAATCGCTTATGCCATGGCTCAATAATACACTTTCCAACATGATTTTGACCATCAATATACACAATCCATGAATAAGATCAATACCATGATATTTTCTCTAATTTAATTTGAATAAATAACATGCGAGCATCGTTTAGCGCAAGCGAAAGTATTACACGACGTCATCTCATCATTTTCTTATTTCCAAGGAATTGACATCTCAAAAAGATCGTTCACATCATGGGTATTGAAGTTGCCTAGTTTATTCAACATTTCTTTTTTTCTCTTTTTTTCTTTTTGACGACTTAGACTGATCCATGTAACGCAGTTAATGATTCCTAGGCCAGACGACCTTTGGGCATTAGGCTTAGAAGAGCCCCTCGAACTTAATAACTCGAATTATCTAATTTTTTTCTCTCTCCCTTTTTTTGAATGCACTCCCCAGTCATCCATCTTTTGACGCGAATCTCTAAAGCTTCCTGAGGCACGAAGACCCGGCTAATTAATGAACTCAAGGGAACGATGCACTCTTTTTTTCACTTTTTTGCATTTTTTTTCGTAAGCAACTCAACACCCATAAATATGAATATAAACATTAGTCATAAAGGCCAAATTCCTCTTCAACTCGAAGACTAATCCAATCAATCATGTATACTTAAGCTTTTGCATCACAATAGCATGCATGAAATAAATTCAAACTATTTCGAGATATTAATCATGTCAATTGAAAGTTTTCATAAATAGCATACTAATGAGTAATTCCATGAAGAACTAGAAATTAATTCAAGCCATAAACGATTTTTAGAACTCAATCAATGCATAATCATCCGCTAATGTGGTATGTGAAGAAGTTTTAAATGATGAGAATTGGTGATTTATTCTTTGCTCTCGCTTTATTTTAGGAAAAAAATCCTAAGGCCTCATACACTCCCCCAACTAAAGATGGACATTGTCCTCAATGTCGAAAGGTGTACGAATTTATTCAAAAGCAAGCATCCTAAAAAGCATATAAAAATCTACGCTAATGAAAAGAACACACCGTGGTCAAATGGCGGATCACAGATCTTTAATGGTAGAGGAAGTTGTTCTATCTGCTCCTTGTGCTCCTCGGCGAGTATTCTTCCTTCACTCTCTTCCTTATGGTCAAGCATCGACAGAACCCAGCATGTCTCCTCCATGTGTGTATGTTTTTCCTGCATGAGATACGTTGTGTCAAATAAAGATGTAGGAAATTGATTACCCATGAAAGCTTGCCATAATGGGTCATCATAAACGATAAAAGATTTTAAAGCTAATTGACGACCATCTGAATCTAAAAGATTTGGAATTAAAATTTGAGATTCAGAACTAGAGTGTATAGGTTCATAAAAACTTCCCTGAAAAGGATCACTATTCTTGAATTGATACTCTGCTTTAGGATGAGATGGAAGTGGCTGCTGAAACGCATCTGTGAGTATGTATGGCTCGGGCTCCAATGTAGTCTGTAAGCTCTCTCACTCGCTCATATCTTCCTCTTCATAGCAGTGATAACCTGTAGCAGTCCATCCAATGTATTCGTACTCCTCAGGTGGGGGAGATGAATCTGAAGGAAGACATGGTTCAGGTTCAATGATTTTACTCTCGCTATCACTTGTCTCCACCCATCTTTATCATCTTCAAAATGGAAATGCATCATGTCACCCTTATAGTCAACCTGCACCCCATAGCACATCTCCTCATGCTCATCTAAGTAGTTCTGATGCTCCATCTCATCTGTTTTCACTTGGTGCTCCATAGGATCGCATCGGTAATAACTCCAAGGTAACTCCTCAGGTTGTCCCTGGACCTGCGGAATTGTGTTCGCGAAAGGAATGCTTTGGCCATCTTCTTCATATTTAGGTGATTGATTCTCAGATAGCGTAGTTCTCTCATGCACTGATAGGTCCTGCAAGTACCACCATGCATCCCCTGTCGTATATGAAAAGAATTCTCCATTGCAGCTCATCTGAACGAAATCCTGCGTAGGAGTCAGTAATCCTGTGTAGAAGATGTAGGAGGATATATGCCCATAAGACGATTTATCCTAAGTGTACGTCTTGTTCATATTATATATGGTGCCCATTATCCTAAGTATGAAATCGTTTGAATAAATATATTTAGATAATGTTCATAGACTTATAGTTAAGTCCTTACGTATCCAGATAAGATCTCGATTATGAGTAGTAAGCGACCGAATAGAAACTTAAGTCCTAAACGGTTCGTGGTCATAGATGTGTCGAGAACTGGATATCGGCACATCAGATAGACCACTGTGTCTTTGTCACCTTAGGGTAATGATGATCTCATAGTCATTCGACTTGGTGAAGTCGGAGACGAAACACATGTGCTCATTGGAGAATGAGTTCACTGAATGACCAACTTAGAGTTATTAAATGGTTAAACTTTAACTAAACTGTCTATAATAACTCTAGGGTGATGATAGGTAAGCTGGTCCTTAAGACCTAAAGTCATTTGTACGAACCAGTGAGTGAACGGTGTCGCTTAGACCTATGATCTAGCTTTGAGGCTAGGCCTGCTGAAAGATCTTAGGTTGGGTTGCACCTGAAGCTCTTGAGGCGAGTAGATGACTAAGATGGGATTCGTCTCTTTCGTTAAAGGGAAGTTAGTGTCACAGGCTCAGTACGGTCTTTGTGCTAATCCTCGACCGGGGTAAGTTGTAAGATATACAATGTGTATACACACTAAGACCGCCGTATACTGACCAATGTTGTCAATATGATTGACAATAAACCATACCCTAGGCCAACGGGACACAGTCTTGACGAAGGGACTATAGCTAACGATATTCATCACTGACACAGCCAATGTAAACCCAACGATACTTTTGTCAATGGGTCGATCACATTATGATGATTCTGAAACAGGGACGACAACTACTGCTCGTGGTGACCGTCGTCTAGGGGTTCCGAGCCCCAACCTGTAGTAAGGTCAGGCTGTATGGTCTCACACCGAGTAGCATTCGTGTCTTAGTAATAGGAAGATTAATCAGAGAGATTCATTTGATGAAATGAAATAGTTGATGTTCACAAAGCTAGTTGTGAAAATAAGTCGTAGATGCAATAGGGACAATGTTGCATTTGATGCAAACAAAGATTAAACGTGTCGTAAATTGGTTACGACAATATTTGGAGGAACAAATACATTGGAAAGGGTTACCTGGCTGACGGATCGTCCCTTTCTAAACACAGGTTCAAACCGCGTCCAAATCGGAGCTCAGACGAGCTCAGAAACGTAAAAACAGTCCAAGGCAAAGTGGGTTAGACCCACTGGGCTAACAAGCCCATCCGCGAGGGGCAAACGGGCGCACGACCTGCTGCGAAGCGGGCTCGGCCCGCTGATTGCAGCGGGCAGAGCCCGCTTGGTGAAGCGGGCGCAGCCCGCTGGCTGCAGTCGGCCGGTGCGCCCGCCCTCCTGCCTTGGGCGGGCGCGCCCGCAACTTAAGTGAAAAATAGGGGGTTTTGAAACCCCTAATAACGGCTACGAAAGTTGATTTTTTCCCATCTTTGGGCAATTGTTTGAAGGGTCAAACGAAATCGAAATTCGTCGCCGTTCGTTCCTACGCGGTCATCATTCAAAGCCCTTCGGATTGATAGATTGTTTTGTGTCCAAAGTTTAATGAATAAAGAGAATTAATTCGTTGAAGTTGGCCTTTATGAAAGGCTTACTAAAACTTCAATTAAGCTAAATTATCTTAATTAATTCTCTTCAATTTTACAATTGTCCCACATTGCTCACAACGAAAGGAGAGGTGCCGACTCCCTATATAAATAGGGGTGCACTCTCTTCGTTGAAAGATGCACCAAGTCCTCGATCGAGTAGCTCCGGATTTTAGAGCAAGCTCAATCTACGACTAAACTACTCTCTCTCTCTCTCTCTCTCTCTCTCTCTCTTCTCTTCCTATTCTCCCGACTAGTCCTAGCATGAGTACGAAGGTGGTTTGGATTCGGATCAAGACGTCTAAGACGCGGTTATACTCAAGTGAAACCTTCTACCGCGTGTGATCATCTTGGAGGCGGGAGTTGGCTCTGGCAGATCGGTTCGAGGGTGCGAGGAGGCTGGGTGGATCGAGTCAAGGCGGTTCGCCTACGAGGAGCGTCAGAAGACGGTGCGGTACTTCTTGCCCGCCCCAGGGTCGAAATTCCGGGTATGTGGTTAAGCAATTTTTAGTGTAGTTTAATTTCGTCGCAGTAGAATAGATCCCTCTTGGGGTGGTCAGATCCACCCCCAGTTGGCATAGATCGGGCTAGGTTCTGGCTCCCTCAGGGCCTAGCTAAATTATTTAGCTAGATTATTTTCTATTTTTCGCTGCGCTTTTAGCCCCTGTGGTCAGTCCGACTTAGGACGGACACAGATCCGAGCTCTGAGGGTCCGCCAAAACCCATACAGTGGTATCAGAGCCACTGGTATGCTTGTAGATATATTTATGCGACGATTTTAAATCCTGTAATTGCTTGTTTTGAACATACGAACATTTTAACTTTATGTTAAAATTTGTTTAATATTTGTTGTTTTAAAATTGTTTTGTAACATTAAAATTTTTTTGGGGAAGTTTTAAATTTTATGCGATAAATTTAATTGGTCTTCCATGTTTAAATGCTTTTTAAAATTTTATTTTATAAGATAAAATAATTTCTGCAAGCATTTAAAATTTTTTCAAAGTTTATGAAACGTAAAAGAAAAAAAATTTATTTCATGCGATGATATTGAAAATTTAATTCTTTTTGTTGCATAAAGATTGAAATTTTTTCTTTATCCGAAAGTTTTTAAAATTAATTTCAAATGATTTTGAAAAGGGTTTTTAAATTTTTTTAAAATATATGTGATATAAAGAAAAATTTTATTCTCATGAGATGGAATTGTAAATTTAATTCTTTTAATTACATATAGGTTTCAAGATTATTTTATGCGATATTTTAATCTTAGAAATGTTTGGTTAAAATTTTAAAGCTTAAGGTTTGAATTTAAAATTATATGATAATTTTATGAAACCTAGTTTTAAGTGATAAAAATGCTTCAAGCTTTAAATTTTAGATCTTTAAATTTAAATGTTAAATTTTAGATTTGCAAGTTGTTTGATTATGTTCTAGATAATTTTTAACTTGCATGCTTTCATTGTATGTCACAAATTGAATCTTTAATTTATGTGATTAAATTAGTTGGTTTATGTTTTAATGGACATGATGAATAAAGTATTCATGAACCCTTTAGGTTACCCGTTTACTGATTAAAACTTTATAAGATAAAATTTTAATGACTAGTGACATATTATGTTTTAAATAAACAAAAGTAACATCGAAACCTAATACCAGATTAGGGTAGTTCCTTTTGATTGACAATCATTATAATAAATCGTTTAAATGTTGATTATCATTAAAAGACTATTTTTGAAAAATGTTGTAATTGTTTTATTAAAATCCTAATTAGATTGGGGTAGCACGATGAACATATGAACCTTATAGTTGATAAGGATCTAACAAAAAATGTTCAACAAATCCATAAAATTTCGAATTTTAGGATCCACTAGTTGATAAGGATTAATTACTTTTTAATTAAAAGCCGTTTAGTTGATGGACGAACATAGAATTGATGAAACTCCTTCAATAGATCATGCTGTCTGTCAATGTGCTTGGCTAAGTTTACTGGACCCCCTTATCTTGTCTAGGGGCCGAGTGGTCCTGGCTTAGTCAATTCCCTGGCCGCGTCCGCTGGACCGCAAAGAGTCGAATCATGACTGTGTAAGTCCATTGACTATACCTAAGTCAAATACGATAATAATCTTGTTCAAGATAAATCGTAGCCCTCTTTGTTTTAGGAGTTGGCAACTGTAAGACCCGTGTTACGGTTGTTGAGCTACACTCAAACTGTGACATGGAAATCTTATAGAAACCGATTTCTTGATAACATCTTGACTTGACCCAAACCGTCGTCTCGTGCATATGCCGAGCACCGGCATAAGTCTAACCAAGAATGTAGTCTAATACCTGACCCAAACCGACGTGTCATGCATACACCGAGCGGCGGGGCAAGTCGGGCTAGACACGAATACAAGGGTCCGACTAGGCTAGCCATTGTGATCCGGATGAGCACACTCATGATCACAAATGACTAGGGGTAAAATCGATAGGGAATCATATTTAATATGATTGACGACGAGTTCGTCTACCGACTGCAGGGTCGGACAACTTGTTGAGACACATTCAAGGTTGTTAGACTCAGGGTAGTCAGATTCCTCTCTCACAAATGTTTTTTATAATAAACTGTTCATTATTATGGCTTTAATAAATTTAGTGGGAGAATATAGTTTTATTAAAAATCATTGAAACTATACAACGAACATATACTGACTAATGTATCTACTAAAATTACAGAATGGATTCGGGTCTTAAGTATATGGTAGAGAAAAACGTGCTCGATGGAACGAACTATACGTATTGGCATAGAAACATTAAGTTAGTCCTTTCTCTAGCCGGGATTGGATACGTGTAGTTCGAAGATGCTCCGGAGAAGCCTGACGACGATGCGACCTACGAGAAAAAGGAAGCCTATAAGCTATACCAGAGGGATGCAGAGAATGCCAGGTGCCTTACTCTGGCTTCGATGAATAACGAACTGCAGAGGAAGCATGAACATTTGGATGTTCAAAGTATGCTTCTGAATGCACAAGAGTTATACGGCAAGCAGTCTAGAGCTGCCAAGTTTGAAGCCACAAGCAACCTCTGGGGCACAAAGATGGAGACAGGGCCCGTACAAGATCATGTCATTAAGATGATCGGGTACATGGAAGACGCCGCCCAGTTGGGTTTTGTCCTGGACAATGTGATGTCCGTGGACATTACCCTTAAGTCTTTAACCCCGGCCTTCAAGCCTTTCATTACTGGTTTCATAATGAACAGTATTGAAACGGATCTTCCTGGTCTCCTCAATATGCTTAGACAGTTTGAGGAAATTGAGAAGAAATCGACTGCATTGGTTGTTGGCTCTGCTTCTTCAGACCAGCCGAAAGGCAAGGGTAAGAAGAGGCAGGTCCCACAACCTGCCAAGGCGAAGAAGGGGAAGAAAAAGACAAAAGGGGCCCCGTCAAAATTTGAGTGCTTTTACTGCCATAAGATGGGCCATTGGAAGAGGAACTGCAAGGTTTACCTTGCAGAAAAGCAGAAGGGGCATACTGATGCCTCTACCTCAGGTAAAACAAATTAAATTCAATAAAGCATAATTATTTCCATAAATGCTAAATCACATAGTATGAGATACTAAGACATCTGTGTAATGTATACAGGTGGCTGATATGAAGCAATGGTTGGAAGAAGTTCCGAAGACGGTCGGCATCTGAGCAATCGTTGCTGTTGGGGCCTTGCAAAGACTTCAAAGAGACATGAAGAAGAAGGAGCTGATACTTATTTTCTTTTATGAATAAAATGTATCATTCCTTAAAGTTAAAAACAATGATTGAGTGTTTAACACTCAAAGTTTATTTGATAAACATATTATGGTTCATCTTTATGAATCCGTTGTTTTGAACAAATGTCTTGGAAATGTGCTTTTTGTTGAAATTGAGATTTATTGAGATTGGCTTAAATTTCTGTAAATGTGGCTTTCTGAGTTGGTTGTAAAAATTCTCGAATTATGATACAAAGCTTCAGAAAATTTTGATTGTTTTGAAGCTGACTTAATGTTATAGTCAATCAATAGTTAAGTATAATTATCAGGAGCGTATAAATTGTGTGTAATCAAAATTATACGCATATTAAGGTTAATTCTTAATAAACTACATTTGATTCTTAAAGAGTTAATATTAAATGTAGTTAAGGGAAATATACAGTGTAGGACGTTTGACTGAGTGAGTCAATGTCAAGATTCCTTAAACCGATCTTGATTTGATTCATTCGTCAAACCCAACCTGACACTAGTACATTCCATCTAAGCACATATCAAAAGGTTATGCTCTTCATATATATAGTCTAAATATGATTTAGATATATAATTGAAGTACATAAACAGATAATTCTTAAAGTCAGTGGGAGCTAGCTCGTATACTTAGTTCCGGTTTCTCGGACCAAGTAAAAAGGTTTCCAACTTATTTGAATCATCTATATAAAACATTGAATCAAAATCGTTTTGATTTAATCGACTATATAGAGACTTAGGGTGTCAGTATATACATGACATATTGACACGAGAAGATTGGAATGAGCTGAGACTGACTTATAGAAATGTTAGACCCTACATCTATATTGTACGTGCTAATTGTTAGCAATACAAAGAAAGGAAAAATTGATCCAAATCATTTTTCAAAGGATCAACCTTGTGTGATCAAGTGATGTAATAAATAATCCATTAACATGCATTATAGATACTCGTTAGTAAATCCACTCTCAGGTTTGTCATGTAAATTTCAAAGTGACTGATATGCTATAACGGTATGAGATACCGAGATAAATAGCCTAAGTGCAAGTGGGAGATGTATGAGGATATATGTCCATAAGTCGATTTATCCTAAGTGTACGTCTTGTTCATATTATATATGGTGTCCATTATCCTAAGTATGAAATCGTTTGAATAAATATACTTAGATAATGTCCATAGACTTATAGTTAGGTCCTTACGTATCCAGATAAGATCTCGATTATGAGTAGTAATCAACCGAATAGAAACTTAAGTCCTAAACGGTTCGTGGTCATAGATGTGTCGAGAAATGGATATCGGCACATCGGATAAACTACTTTGTCTTTGTCTTACCTTAGGTTAATGATGATCTCATAGTCATTCGATTTGGTGAAGTCGGAGACGAGACACAGGTGCTCATGGAGAATGAGTACATGAACGACCAACTTAGAGTTATTAAATGGTTAAACTTTAACTAAACTATCTATAATAGCTCTAGGGTGATGATAGGTAAGCTGGTCCTTAAGACCTGAAGTCATTTGTACGAACCTGTGAGCGAACGGTGTCGCTTAGACCTACGATCTAGCTTCGAGGTTGGGTCTACTGAAAGATCTTAGGTTGGGTTGCACCTGAAGCTATCGAGGCGAGTAGATGACTAAGATGGGATTCGTCTCTTCCGTTAAAGGGAAGTTAGTGTCACAGGCTCAGTACGGTCTTTGTGCTAATCCTCGGCCGGGGTACGTTGTAAGATATACAATGTGTATACACACTAAGACCGCCATATACTGACCAATGTTGTTTAATAGGATTGACAGTAAACCATACCCTAGGCCAACAGGGACACAGTCTTGACGAAGGGACTATAGCTAACGGTATTCATTACTGACACAACCAATGTAAACCCAACGATACTTTTGTCAATGGGTCGATCACGTTAAGATGATTCTGAAACAGGGACGACAACTACTGCTCGTGGTGACCGTCGTCTAGGGGTTCCGAGCCTCAACCTGTAGTAAGGTCAGGCTCTAGGGTCTCACACCGAGTAGCGTTCATGTCTTAGTAATAGGAAGATTAATCAGAGAGATTCATTTGATGAAATGGAATAGTTGATGTTCACAAAGCTAGTTGTGAAAATAAGTCGTAGATGCAATATGGACAATGTTGCATTTGATGCAAACCAAGATTAAACATGTCATAAATTGGTTACGACAATATTTGTAGGAACAAATACATTGGAAAGGGTTACCTGGCTGACAGATCGTCCCGGTCTAAACAATTTTCAAACCGCGTCCAAATCAGAGTTCAGACGAGCCCAGAAACGCAAACACAGTCTAAGGCAAAGTGGGTTAGACCCACGCGGGTCTACTCAAGTGAAACCTTCTACCGTGTGTGATCGGCTTGGAGGCAGGAATTGGCTCAGGCAGATCGGTTCGAGGGTGCGAGGAGGCTCGGGTGGATCGAGTCAAGGTGGTTCGGCTACGAGGAGCGTCAGAAGACTGTACGGTACATCTTGCCCACCCCAGGGTCGAGATTCCGAGTATGTGGTTAAGCAATTTTTTAGTGTAGTTTAATTTCATCGTTGTAGAATAGATCCCTCTTAGGGTGGTCAGATCCACCCCAAGTTGGCATAGATCGAACTAGGTTCTGGCTCCCTCAGGGCCTAGCTAAATTGTTTAGCTAGATTAGTTTCATTTTTTCGTGTGCTTTTATCCCCTGTGGTCAGTCCGAATTAGGACGGACACAGATCCGAGCTCTGAGGGTCCGCCAAAACCCCTACAGAAGACCTGCATGAGATGAGGCACGCAAGCATTAACTCGCTGAACCTCTTCAAAGCCTGATGGTAGGCCTCCCCATCAGCTTGGATAAAGTTCACAATCTGTTGTTTCGTAGCTTATTGCCTCTGTGTGTGTGCCACACGAAACGAGGCAAGAATCTCTTAAGGAAGTCAGCCTGAAAGGATAACCAAGTAAATAATGAGTCATGAGGTAAAGCATTAAACCAAGATGTAACATCGTCTCTTAAAGAATAGGGAAATATTTAATGCATAGTCTTTCAATGTGCTCAAGCTTTTTCCCATGAAACAATTGGTGACATCTTTTCAAACTCTTGCACATGTAAATATGGATTCTCCTCTTCCGTACCATGGAATGCTGGTAGATTTCAGGTCAAATCAGAAATAAAGTTTAAAAAGTATACATCACCATCCATATATATCTTTTTTTTAAAAAGAACAAGGATACGAAAATAGAAAAAAATCCTAAGCTAGAAGGTGGAACGGTCTCACCGAATGTTCCTCTATATGGACTGAAATTGTAGCTTACAAGTATCGTTATCCTCGGCAACGGCGCCAAAAACTTGACTCGTCTCAAAATGTGTAAGCGCTACTCCCAAGTGTAGGAGATCAAACAAGTAATAATCCTTGTGAGTCCAGGTATCGTATACACGGTACATCTGACCTACAAAACCACGAACTTCAGTTTATACAGAGTACTAAAACGATAATAAACAACCACCTATCAGTGATATAAGTAATGATGTCGATGATTTAAAATAATAAAAGAGAATCCTATGATTATTACGGTGAATTCGATACTATGGTACTAATATGGAGAGTATGTGTTGGTAGTGATTTCGTTAGGGTATGTGCAATCAATGATTATTAATATCTTTTCTATAACTCAACTTTTCGTCCGGCTAGGGCACGAGAACGTCGGAAGGAGTGGCGATAAAGCGCGTAAAATAGAGCCAAAAAGTAATCACGTATATCATCGATTTCATGAAGAAAATGCGCACAAGTGCCCTCTCGGGTCACGATACATCCTCTCAGATCGCATCACAAATAAGTGTGCAAAGATCATATTCGATTCAAGCATGCCCACGTCTCCATATAACATACCCAAATAACATATATATAGAAATCAATGAAATATGCAATATAACATGAATATAGGGCGAAAAGATATCGAAATCAATGATTACAACACCCTAACTACATCAACACCAACACATATAGAGATTAGCCACACATAGAGAGAAAAGAACGCATATTCATAGACAAATTCATGTTCCAAAGCTCAAAATACGTGAAGAATACTCCAAATACAAGCCAAATACGTGAAATACAAGGATAAAGATAGGAAAAATATCACCAAATCTCTCTAAATAGACCCTAGATCTCCTTCAGATGATAGCTCCTGCCTCTGTCTACAGGGCCTCCAAATCTCACGCCAAAATACGGCTCATAGAGCCCCAAAAACGCAAGAATACCCCCCAAAACCCTAAAATACGCTCATATATAAGGCGTTGCGGGTTTTGGGTCTTATCGGGTTCAAACCCGTACCCAAAGTCGACTAAAACCCAAACCCAACGGACACATCAAATCTTAACCACACGATCAATGCGGGATTGAATGTGGGAGTGCAACATGTCCCGCTTAGCGGATCCGCGCCCGCTTGCACAGCCCGCTTTGCTCCGATGTAGCCGAGTTCAACTCGGACTTTTTCTGGCCGTGGGATGTAGGATCGTGCGGCCTTCGTTATGTCACATTGCCGCTGCGCTGCACTCTATCCGAATTAAATTCGGGAAGAGCTTTAGCCATTGGATCAGAATCGTGTGGTCTCAAAGGGGCCGCGTTGCCCGCTCCTCTTTGCATTCGGGAGTGATGTCGGCAATTGGATTGGCATCGAACGGTCCTCGATGGGCCACGTCGCCCGCTTGATGGCTGAGTCCGACTCCGAATTTGCATCGTTACTGACCGTTGGATTTTGATCCAACGGTGGAGATGGCGCCGCATCGCCGCTTGCTTTCAAGTCGTTGGTTTCGAGCGGGAAGCAGCAGATTGCTGCCATGTGGCCTACGCTGAGCGAAGCGGGCGTCTACGAGAACGTATTTCCGCATGTATTTTCTATTTACGACCGTATTTCACGCGTATTTCTCCATTTAAATGGTATTCTGCTTTCAAAAATTCTTAGTAATTTGCACAGGTCTCAGAAAAATACAACTAAATAGTCGTTGGAATCGTGAGACTAAGATCTAGCCATGACAAATACTAAAAGTGCAGAAATACTCAATATATTGCTGTTTTATGCATAAAATGAGAGTTTGCTCTAATAATTAAGGGTATTCTAAATACGATTGTATCAGAGACCAAATAAGTACCATATACGCACAAAATGGGGCTAAATGAGGTGTTAAATATGTAATATTTACCCCGAATCAACATGAGCCTATAATTTGACGGGTGACTATAAAATAAACTTTAGTCGACTGAGTTACAAATTGGGATGAAGCCCAGAACATGCAAGTTGCACACAGACGACTGTAGAATAATTTCCAGTCGACTGTTAGAAGACATGCGACTGTAAAGTGAACTTCAGTCGACTGATACGAAAACTCAAGTAGAAGTCAATAAAAGTTTGACTTGAGCTGTGCATTCCAGTCGGCTGTAGACGGCTGGACATGCACCTAGAATCACCCAGTCGCATGTCCTGCCTTCATCAGTCGACTGTATGAGAGCCAAAAACTGCAGTTTGAGTTTAAGGCAAGATGAACCTATTGGGGTGATTTCTATGATAATCCTAAGGCTCACTAAGATGGAAAATGCATATGCATGAATGAGTTAACCATTTATCAAGGTATTACATTAAACCTAGACTCAAAAAGAGAAAAGCAATAAATGAAATATTACATGGATTACATTGCTTCCCTTAGAGTCTATGGCTTCAACCTTGATGCTCTCCATCATCTCCAAGCTTTGGCACCCCTTGAGTTCAAGTTTTGGCATTACTCCTCTTGATGTCCATCCTTGCACCAAGTGTTTAGTCTCCAAAAATGATATTCTTGAAATGTTAACTATGAGACTAAAACAAGAGAGTCATTAGCAACAACATAATTTTATGATCATCATCAAAATAACATTGGTACGAAACACCAATACTCAACAATCTCCCCCTTTTGATGATGACACGCATTATATAAATGTAAAGAAAATAAAGCATAATCCTAATGAGCTCCCTCTACTTATATGCACCAATTGTAAAATGAGATACATAATTGTAAATAATTATTATACCAATTCAAATAATAAGACATAGATGTGACATATAATAGACATGTATTACATAGAACAATTGCAATAAGTATATAACATGCTCTACATGAATGGTTTACATAATCCCACATATATCTCCCCATATGTATGTATGTATGTATATGTATATGTATATGTATATATATATATATATATATATATCTCCCCATCGATATATCTCTCTCCTCTAATGCATATGTATGATAAACATGATTTACATATTGCATATATCTCTACCTTTGTCATTGTCAAAAAGGTGGACATCAAATATATCCCCAAAGTCATTCTAATAAAAGATGTGACAATATGCAAGAGATAAACAAATGTATGATACCAAATATAAAAAATTAGTGGGTATCAATCACTATCCCATGCTCCCCCTAGATCATAGAAATGGTCAAATTTTTGACTTCTAGGATCTAATACCAATTGTAAAGAAAGAGATAAAAGATAATCCTGTTTACTAATTGAAAATAATACTTGGAGCCATGGGCCTAAAGTGTATCAAAGTATAGATATAGAAAGAATCATGCAATATTGATACAAGTGATATTGCCAAAAGAAAATATAGCATTAAAAATGATGGCAATATCGAAGGGTTGAATTTGAGACCAATAATAACCAAATGTAATTAATGATCTCAAGAACAACCCGAAATGAGAGTTAAAATATGTTTTAAAATATTTTAAACATATCAACCATATTAACTCCCACATTGTCATACACATGGTTCAAACAATGCATGTATGAAAATGTATTCCCCAAGGTCCCCATTTTCATGAAAAATAAATTTGAAAATATTTTCAAAATCATGAAACATCACACAAACAATGGGTATGCTAAGAATACACATTTAAGCACACTACCCATGAATATGCATGTGTGAGAGACCTAAACATTAGGGAACCAAACCCAAGAGGAGTTTGATTTCCTAATGTAATCACTTGAGGTGATTATATCCCTAACTAATGAGTTGATGTAACTATCCCTCTCTTGCACACTACATCTAGTGGGAATCCAAAGACTCAAGGATTTCCTAGGCAAGGGTTTTGCCTTTGCAAGAGTGATGGATGTGGCATGCTTAGGTATAGAAATAAATTTCTTGGCATGCATATATTAAGGATTTTGTTTCTTAGCAAAAAATGAAGAAATTTCATTTTTCCTCACCACCTTGTGATTTACATGCTTCTTGTTGGTGTTATTATTATACAAGAAAGCATGGTGATTCTTCTTTGGTGTTTTAGCAATATTTAGTGAATTTGCACCCAAAGAAGAAATAGAGGTGGGTTTGGTAACCACCTTTGGAGTGTATCTCAAACCTACTCTATGGTTTGTCGGATGTTGTTTTTCAAGCTAACCATGAAGTGAATCCCGAGAATAAACAAAGATTTTGAGCTTTTGGGATTTCTCTTCGCATTTCAACGTAAGTTGTTGAATGCGAGACTCTAAGCTAAGGTTTTGGGCAACTAATATATCATTGGTTATGCTCAATTCCTTAACTTGAGAGAGAAGTGTGTCTCTCACACTAGTGTCACAAATATGCATATCATTATTGGTTACACTAGAAGACTCAAGTTCATGCACCTTACTCATAGCATTTTTAAATTTAGCTTTCAATTTAGCATATGAGTCGATGCACTTACTTGACCCATTGGAGACCACGTTGTAGTGTTATTCAAGCTCCTCGTAGGATAACTTTGGCTCCTCCTCTTCTTCCTCATCGCTTTCCTCCTCGCTAGAGCTTGACGAAGACTCTTCCCTTTTAGCCTTGAAGCACATTTCTTCGTTGGGGTTAAGCCACGCCTATACCTCTTCATCTCTTGAACTTGAGAAGATTGATGAAGAATCATCAAAAGCCGCGAAGCACATGTAACTTCGCTCCTTGTCATCCTCTTCTTCATAACTTGATGTGTCCTCATCAGAGTCATCAAATGTACAGACAATTCCCTTCTTTTGGTTCTTGAACTTGGACTTGCCTTTCCAATGCTTTTTCCCTTTACCCTTGTAAGTCTCTTTGGTGGGGTTGGAAGGGCATTCGGTGGAGAGATGACCTTTTCCTCTACAAATAAAACAAATCGGATTGTTAGAATTAGAGGCAAACTTTGAAGAAGATTGACTTTGCTTGCATTTGAGGAATGCTCTTAGTTGCTTGGTAAGCTCCACGATTTCATCTCCACTAGCCTCATCTCCTTCACTAGGAGTTTCTCGATGGAATTTCTTCCTCCGTTTGATTGGCTCCTCCTTGGCATGGAATGCAACCCCCTTTTGCTTCTCCGGCTTCTCGGGCTTGGTTGGTTGAATCTCATTCTTGTGTTGAAGCTTCACTTCGTATGTCATGAGATTCCCAACGCACTCCTCAACGGTATATTTGGAAATGTCGTTTGACTCCAGAATCATGTTGGCCTTTGACTCCCATTTGGGTGTAAGAGAGTCAAGGATCTTCTCCACTCGATCCTGTTGGAAAATCACATTCCCAAGTCCTTCCAAAGCGTTCACGATGTCTGTGAACCTTGTGAACATTTCTGAGATGCTTTCTCCTTCCTGCATCTTAAACATTTCATATTTAGATCTAAACACACTTTGTTTAGATTTCTTTACCTTGGATGTCCCTCAAAAGTAATCTCCAAGATATGCCAAATTTCGTTGGCTGATTTGCATATGGAGATGCGGTTGAACTCATTTGGAGTGATGGCGCAATGGAATGCATTCATAGCCCTCGCATTGAATTTGATAGAGTCCTTCTCCGCCTTTGTCCTTGAGGCCGTGGGTGTAGTAGGCTTCTCAAAGGGCGACTCTGTGATGTCCCAAAGGTCTTGACCCTCCAAGTAGATCATCATCCTGATCTTACAACTTGGGTAGTTGGTTCCGTTGAAGAGTGGGGGTCGAACGGTTGATAGACCTTCTTCATGAGACATGGATATAGCGTTGAATTCCATCGTTTTTGTATGCTATAACTTCGCTTAGATACCAATTGTAAGGATCGTCTTACCTTTGCAATACTAACTGTAATGCCCTACCAGCTACTGCACAAGTACTAGAGGGGGGGTGAATAGTACTTTAAAATAATAAGGAGTATAATTCCAAATTAAATTGCAAACAACTACCAAATCAATTTGCGGAAGCTTAAATTGAATGACAACACAAAATTAACAATGCTAACAAACGATGTTAATGGGTTCGGATCCACCCAAGTCTCCCCGACTTGTACCCGGTGATCCTACGTCCCAACCACCCGGATCCCCTCCGGATACTTGAGTTAGAAACCCTAACTCAAGATTTCCACTATGAATATCTTGTGAAAAACCTTCACAAGATCAAATCATACATGCAATAGCAAACGTGAATCCCACAACCCGGGATCACAACCTTCTCTCACAACCGAGAGAATCACAAAGCAATATTAAAGAGTTTAATATGAAATAAACAATCTTACCACAAAATCCTATACCTTGAGTTTTTCTTACCCAAATGGTGAAATGAAGGATTTGAGGAAGATGAAGTCACCAAGACCTAGCACCAAGGAAATGACCAGCAATCGGTGCCTAGGGATGATTTGGAGACTAGGATCAAGCAATAGCTTGAAGAGCTCACCAAGAACAACCTTCTCTCTAGATGGATTCTAGATCTAGAAATGAGAGAGAATGGGTTTCTTGTGAGGAAGAGAGCTTTAGATTTGAGTGAGAATAGCTATCTCTTTTGATCTCAATGAATCTCTGAATGGAAGCTCTTACCTAGATAGAAATGACCTAGGTTCGTATTTATAGGGTCCCATAAAAACAAGTTAGGTCATTCTCCAACGGATAGAAATCTGTGAGAATTAGTCGGTCAAAGAACAATCACTGACCGACTAGTTCATCAACTAGTCGGTCAGTCAAACAGCATGGACCGACTAAGTGAAGATCTGAGAAGAGATAGAATTTCAGACCTAGAAATCTAGTCGGTCCAAGAAGACTTTCTGACCGACTAGTTTCACAACTAGTCGGTCAGTCAATGAACGTAGACCGACTAAGAGGCAAAATGAAATAGTCTGAACACAAGTTGACTTAGTCGGTCCAAGAACAAAAGTTGACCGACTAGATTGTCAACTAGTCGGTCACCAAACGTTCTTAGACCGACTAACGATAAACAGTAGCTTAGGAGAATTTTAGCATGAACAGTAAGTCACAACTAGTCGGTCAAAGAAGCATCACTGACCGACTAGTTCACAAACTAGTCGGTCGGTGAGTCAACGTAGACCGACTAACTGTAAACAGTAAAGTCCAAGAAATTAAGGAATCAAACTAGTCGGTCCAAGAAGAGTTGCCGACCGACTAGATCACCATCTAGTCGGTCAGTACTTGTTCTTGTACCAACTAACATGCACAATAAAGTCCGAATCGAAGCGCGATGCTTCGAGGAAGATAGAATGAACTTGTGCAAGGATCCTAGAGCTACGAAATGAGCGTAATGAAGGTAGAAACGTAAGATATACTCAAGGCTTAACATTCTATATATCGAAGCTAAAAGACTATAAATAAAACCTTAATAAACGGTCTTCGAGAGCTTCGATTGAATCTTCATAACTTCCAAAATGGCGCATGAGCTTCAACGAAGCTTTAGGCATGAATACGAGCTTTGGGAAGTGTTGAGATGTCGCTTTGAATGTTCTCGTGAAATTGGCGACGATCTCCAATACTGCGCTCACAAATTGTTAGTTCATGGATTATTTATGTTTGCTCATCATCAAAACCAAATCCGGGGAGTCCAATATTCAACATTCTCCCCCTTTTTGGTGATGACAAACCAACATAAATAATAATCAAAAATAATGATTCAAATGTAAAATACTTACTCCCCCTGCATTGATGACACGTTAATTCCAAAAAGAATATATATGAATTGCATCAAGCAGACGAGTAAGATAAATAAAGAGAATCGATTTTTGAAATATCGGATTTTGAAAATCCTTATATATATCTTAACTCCCCCTGAATCTAACATATCAAACTAGATTCTTGGAAATTGAGTTAAATTTTCATTTGCGCTATTTATTATCATTATATCTCCCCCTTTGGCATTATCCCAAAAATGGGGGGCATACAACGACAACAACTAGGAAATGGAAAATCCAACATCGGGAGTCGTAGACAATGACGATGGACCAAATTGACACCAAGGGAAAAATGTGGAAATCAAAACAAGGTGTGCCAAAATATCCATTATCAAAAAATAATAATCAAAATCATCAAAAATACCAAATAATTATTTATTTCTTGAATAAAGAAACATACTCTCCAATATTCAATAATCTTGGCTAAATTTGTGCATGGAAAACAATTCAATATAATTATAGAATTTCCATCCATTTAACCAAGTTTGCATGCGTCGAGCGACGAATTCACACATCACATGTATTGAACGAATATTAAATGTGCACGACGAATTAAGACAAAGAGAACGACGATGTATATATATAAATGAGAACATCATGAGTACATCAAAATAATATCGATACATCAAATGCAACATACCCATCAAAAAGAAATACATCATCATCATCCACATCAAAATAAATACAACATCATCATCCACATCAAAATATAACAACATCATCGACATCATCCAAAATACATCAAAATATCATAACCCTCATACTCTATCCTAACCCAAAATACTCTCACTAAGATATATCATCCAAAGCGTAGTGGATAGTCCTCGGAACAAACGATCACGAGGAAGTGGCTGGATCTGCAGTGTCCGTGGGTCCAGTCGACGGAGTGGACTCAGGCTCTGCAGGGAGTAGAGGTGTCTCAACAGATGGAATCGTCGGGACAGGAGTCGAGACGTCAACGACGGGCTCGACGGCAGATGTGTCAACAGGAGTATCAGCAGGCTCGGCAACAGGGTCAGCAGCAGGCTCAGAAGTCTGAAGTGCTGAAGCAGAAGTCTCTGGAGCACCGGAAGTGGTGCCATCTCCAGGAGCTGAAGCAAAACGTAGTGCTCCAATAGCATCGGGCAGTGTTCAATACGGTTGTAGGCCGCGAGACACATAGGGTCATCGCGACACAACGATATGTCAACACCCCCCGCTGGCATTGGGCCCTTTCCCTTTGGCTGGCGAGTCCTAGGACGAAGTGGAGGAGTGGGTTCCTTAGTGCTAGGCTCATCCTCAGGGATAAATTCAGTGTCGGAATCGGGAGGAGTAGAGGGTGAGTGGAGAATAGCCTTCTTGGTCTTAGATTTGCGGGGTTTTACGGTCGCCGTCCTCTGCTTCTTCAGAGGAGGCGAAGACGGAGAAGCTTGGGTTGATTTGGCACGACGTTTAGGCTTAGGGGGATTCCTAGGGTCGGAAGGCCCTATAGACATAGGAGAAGCCCCAGAAGACGCGATAGGAATCCTCGTCTTTGCCATGGCACGACGAGTACAACCAAACGATGATAAGATCAAACACCAAAGCACAGACCCTAGAGAGAGAATCCGAAACACAAGCCCTAGGTTAAAACTAGAAACCCTAGGAGCTAGAACCCTAGATGAGATGTAAAACAAACCCTAGAGAAGGAATCGACCTAGGAGGAGGAGGGAGATACCTAGGAGGAGGAGGCGACGGCGGCGGACGGCGGCGATGGCCGGAGAATAGGCCGGAGTCGACGGGAAGATGAAGAGGCTCGGTGGGGGGTTTGGGTTTTTCGGGCTTGAGCTGAGAAAGAAACCGACTAAAAAGAGCTTTAGTCGGACGAAAAATAGATTAAGTCGGTCGAGATCTGGAAAAGACACAAATGCCCTAACCCACTTAGTCGGTCACAGTTCAAGCACTGACCGACTAGATTACGATCTAGTCGGTCGGTCAATGAGCTTGAACCGACTAAGTCGAAACAGAGGCAAACAGTGAATTTTAGGGCAAGATTTAGTCGGTCGCAGTATACTCACTGACCGACTAGTTTTCAATCTAGTCGGTCGGTAAGTGTACTGTGACCGACTAAAGAAGGAAAAAGATAAGAGTGAGATAGAAGCTTGATCTAGTCGGTCTGAGTTCACTTGCTGACAGACTAGATGAGCATCTAGTCGGTTGACAAGTGAATTGAAACCGACTAGAAGAGTCCAAAAATTGATAATTGATTTCTCTTCACAAACCACTTGGACGAAACATCTTAACACTCTCATTAGTCATCTAAATTACCCCATAAAACGTCGAAATCTTAAATACGACATTGAAATACGAATTCGATCATAAATTCAAACATATCACATAAAATTCCCAAAAATTCAATAAATCTAGCATGAATGAAATATCGCAAAATATAATAGCATGCAAGATAATTGAATGAAATATGAATCCTATATCTCGGATTCACCCATAATCCCCAATTCTCGACGCAACCGCACAAAGGAGTCCTCCTTTAGGGGTTTCGTGAAAATATCGGCGATTTGCTTTTGGGTTTCAACGTACACTAATATGATGTCCTTTTTAGCAACATGATCATCTAAGAAATGGTGTCGGACATCTATGTGTTTTGATCGGGAATGGTGCACCGGATTCTTTGAAAGACAGATAGCACTTTGGTTATCCACCATGATAGGGCTAGTATCACAGTGAATACCAAAATCCTTTAAAGTGTGTCTCATCCAAAGAACCTGTGCACAAGCGGCACCGGCGGCAATATATTCCGCCTCGGTGGTTGAAAGTGATACGGAATTTTGCTTCTTGGAAAACCAAGAGACAAGAGAATTTCCTAGAAAATGGCAAGTGCCACTAGTACTTTTCCTGTCGGATTTGCATCCCGCATAATCGGCATCACTGTATGAGACTAACTCATACGTGCTAGATTTCGGATAAAGTAATCCAAAATCTTAAGTGTAACTTAGATAACGGAAAATACGCTTTACCGCTACTAAGTGAGACTCCTTAGGTTGAGACTGATAACGAGCACATACGCATACGGCAAACATAATATCGGGTCTACTTGCGGTAAGATAAAGTAAACTACCTATCATACCTCGATATAGACGAATGTCTACATCCTTACCGCCCGTATCCTTGTCAAGATGCGTAGTCGTGCTCATTGGAGTCTTTTTCCTGGAAGCACTTTCCATTCCAAATCGCTTAAGCAACTCCACCGTATACTTCGTTTGGTGGATGAAGATTGCATCGTTCAATTGGCGAATTTGGAGACCTAAGAAATATTTGAGTTCGCCCATGTGGCTCATCTCAAATTGTTCCTTCATAACATTAGAAAACTCTTCGCAAAGAGTGAAGTTAGTGCACCGAAAATGATATCATCAACATAAATTTGAACTAATAAAATATCATTATTCGCATGCTTAACAAAAAGTGTAGAATCGGCTTCGCCCATTTTAAAATTCAAATCCAAAAGAAAATTCTTTAGGCGATCATACCAAGCTCGAGGAGCTTGTCTCAAACCATAAAGAGCTTTCTTTAGTTTAAAAACATGATTTGGAAATTTTTCATTTATGAAGCCCGGAGGTTGAGAAACGTAAACTTCCTCAACGACATCTCCGTTAAAAAATGCACTTTTAACATCCATTTGAAATAACTTAAAATTTTTATGGCATGCATAAGACAATAAAAGTCTAATTGATTCTAATCTAGCTACCGGAGCGAAGGATTCTTCGAAATCGATACCTTCCTCTTGGCGATAGCCTTGAGCTACTAACCGAGCTTTGTTCCGGACGACGACTTGATTTTCGTCGGTTTTGTTCTTGAAGATCCACTTTGTCCCTATGACGGTGTGGTTCTTCGATGGCAAAGGAACAAGCTCCCATACCTCGTTCCTCTCGAATTGAATGAGTTCCTCCTCCATGGCAAGGATCCAAGCACTATCTTCGCACGCTTCAACGATATTCTTTGGCTCTATCGATGAGGCAAAGGCACAATTGGCGAAGTGGTGGACTTGAGATCTCGTCTTGACACTATCATTAATATTGCCAATAACTTGCTCATGGGGATGGTCGCGAACGGTATGAAGCCGCTTGGGAATACCTTGATCACTAGGCACATTCTCAACAACTTCATTAGTCGGGTTAGTCTCAATAGAATCAATTGAATCAATAGACTTAGAATTTTCAAATGAATCACATAAAACATCCATAGAATCATTATCATTTGAAATTCTAGAATTAGTAAAATTCTCATTAAAAGAGACATGAAGTGATTCCTCGATCGTAGAGGATCTTTTGTTGTATATCCGGTAGGCTTTGCTACGTGAGGAATACCCAACAAATATCCCCTCATCCGATCTCGGATCAAACTTGTCCAAATTATCATATGTGTTTTTAATGAAACATTTTGCGCCGAAAACACGAAAATGTTTAACTTGAGGCAATCTACCAAACAACAATTCATATCAAGTTTGTTTGGTGCCGGGCCTCAAAAGTATTCTATTAAACACATAACAAGCGGTGTGTACCGCTTCCGCCCAAAATTGATAACCAAGTTGACTATCTTCGAGCATAGTGCGAGCACACTCCACAAGCGTTCTATTCTTCCTCTCAACAACACCATTTTGAGGAGGTGCGCGAGGGAAAGAAAACGTGTGAGTAATTCCAAGATCATCACAAAAATTTGAGAAAGACTCATTCTCAAATTCACCCCCATGATCACTACGAATAGTGACAATGGTGGTTCCGATGAGATTTTGTACTTTCTTCACAAATATTGTAAAGTTTTCAAAAGCTTCATTTTTATTACATAAGAAAAATACCCATGTAAATCTTGAATAATCATCAACGATGACTAGTCCATATCTTGCATTTCCTAAGGAAGCTACTCTAGTTGGCCCAAATAAATCTAGATGTAATAGCTCTAGTGGCCGTTTCGTAGAAATGCTTTTCTTAGGTTTAAATGAAGATTTAGGAAGCTTGCCACGTTGACAAGAATCACAAAAAATTTTCTTTTCGAAAACGAGCTTCGGAAAACCTTTAATGGAATTTAATTTCGAAAGTTTATAAAGTGTTCCAAAGTTCACATGTCCAAAGCGTCGATGCCATAAGTGTTGTTCACTTGTGTTGGCAACGAGACATTGTTCATATGACTTAAGAAGATCCAAAATATAAATATCTTTATGGCGTGTGCCGGAAAATAATAATTTATTATTATCATTTGAAATATGACACAATCCTTTCGCAAAGCTAACTTTGTAACCTTTGTCACAAAGTTGGCTTATTGAAATAAGATTATGATTTAAACCATTAACTAGATAGACATCACTAATTAAGGGTTTTGAAGGGTTACTCACTTTACCAACACCGACGATGGTTCCGCTCTTGTTGCCTCCAAATACGACGCGATTTCCATTTGCAATGGGAACCACTCCGGAGAGCAATTGAGCGTCACCCGTCATGTGTTTTGAACACCCGCTATCGAGTATCCAATTCCCTTTGGAGCTAAATTTAAATTTGTTGCTCCTCTTCTTTTTCTTTTCCTTGAGTACCTAAAGATAGAAACTTTCATATCATGGTACCCAAGGTCATTGGGTCCTCAAAAGTTAGACCTTTGGAAGCCAAGTCCAATTGGACTTAGACTTCCCCACATAATTCCTACTATGCACAACATCGGAAAAATAAGCATTCATATATACTTGTTTTTCATCCATGCTTGTGTCCTTTGGGCTCCAAATAGTGAAAATTTTGGGAGCCATCATCCTATTGGGTGCATGCATGCGTTGTTGGTTTCTACGTGATGCATGACGTGGATAGGCATAAGGAACATGATGGAATGATGTGCGACGAGAATTATTCATATGATGAGGTGGGTGAACATATGCATGTGTGGGAACACGTGCGTGAGGGTGTCTCACATGGTGTGCACGTGCCCGTGAACGTGTAGCATAGAAATCATCATATGTGTGAGATGGTGGAGTAGGACGTGTGTTCCTACGTGGCATGTTATTGGCGTACATATAAGCATGCCCCTTCTTTGGAGGTCCACCCAAAGTGGGTTTCTTTCCAAAAGAGGGTGTGGACGAGGTGGAAGCACCATTGGTAGATGAACTACCAATAGAGTGTTTGCTACCACTCGTTGAGTCACCGGAAGTTGGCCTAACAAAAGTAGTGGCCGCTTTGGATGGACATCCCATCGTATACCCCAAGCCAATGTGGTGATTGGCCGGAAGTAAGTCACTTAGGATTTTATCCAAATGGTCCTTACCCTTATTGAATCTATTGATTCGGCCTAATGTGTTCTCATATTTCTCTTTGAGAGAACGCATAGAAGTATCTAATGTGGATACTTGCGATGTGAGCACATAAACACGAGATTTAAGATTCTCGTTCTCAATACTCAAAGTCGAGTTTTGAGAAGTTAAATCCGCTATCCTATGTTCTTCCGGATCATCAATGCTAACATGTTCAAGTTTAGATTTGAGATTAACAATCTCATTTCTTAACTCTTCAACAACGGTGTCGTTGTTGGTGATGATAGTCTTAGGCGAGGTTTGAATGCTAGCTAGGTCATCTTTTACTTTAGTATATCGATTTACTAATTTTGTGTATTTAGACCATAAATGAGAGTTAGCATCCCTAAGATCATCCATAGTTACCTCATCGCCTTCGTCGTCGCTATCATCGGAGGAGGAAGATCCTTGATCATGCTCCTCTCTTGCCATGAAGCACATGTGCGCTTGCTCCACTTTCTCATCATCCGACTCTCCGCTTGAGGAATCCTCGGAGTCGGTGAATGTTGCTCCGAAAAGTCTCTTCTTGTACCCCTTTTTGTACTTCTTTGACTTGTCGAACTTCGGCGCTTTCCACTTCTCCTTTTGCTTGTTTTGAGGATAATCCGCTTTGATGTGTCCCGGCTTATTTCATTTAAAGCACAAAGGTGGAGAGGCGTTAGTAGAAGTAAACTTAGATTTTTGTTTGAAGTTACCCATTCGGAAGAAGCGATTGAACTTCTTTGCCATGAGTGCAATGGATTCCATGTCCATTTCTTCTTCCGAGTCCTCATCATCGGTAGAGGTGGATGAAGCCGCCTTGAATGCAATCGCCTTTTTCTTAGGCGCATCTAGGTTCAAATAGGACTTCATCTTTTCTTGTAACTTCACCTTGCTATCTTTGCGTACCTCGTATGACATCAAAGTACCCATTAGTTGAACTACGGTATATTTGTTCATGTCATTACCTTCCTCGATGGCGAAGGTACGTTTTTCCCAAGAAGAGGGAAGTCCTTCAATAAGCTTTGAGCACTTCTCCTTTTGAGTGTAGGACTTGCCGAGGGCCTCTAACTCGTTTATTATGTCAACGAAGCGAGCGTAATATTCTTTCATCTTCTCGCCCTGTTGCATATGAAACATTTCGTAATCTTTGTTTACGACTACGAGTTTAGAGTCTCTTACCCTACTCGTCCCTTCATGAAGAATGAGGAGGGAGTTCCAAATTTGATATGCACTCTTACATGTGCATATCTTATTGAAGTCCTCGGGCTCCAAAGCGCATTGCAAGGCGTTCATTGCCTTGGCATTGCTTACCTCCGCGGCGACCTCCGCTGTAGTCCATTTCTCAAAGTCTTCTTCTTTGGGTTCGATGTATTCCTTCATTGTAGTCCTCCATAAGGATGCACTCCGGAGGAAGGTTTCCATCCGGCATTTCCAATACCCATAGTTGGTACCGTTGAAGAATGGAGGCCTCGTAGAGGAATGTCCTTCCATCACCGATGACGCTCCTTCACGATTCATGAAGGTGTCATAGTTGGAAGGTGGAGGCACGGTCTTGTTGTCGTTGGCAGACATAGCTGAGAACCTGGCTCTGATACCAAATGTAATGCCCTACCAGCTACTGCACAAGTACTAGAGGGGGGTGAATAGTACTTTAAAATAATAAGGAGTATAATTCCAAATTAAATTGCAAACAACTACCAAATCAATTTGCGGAAGCTTAAATTGAATGACAACACAAAATTAACAATGCTAACAAACGATGTTAATGGGTTCGGATCCACCCCAAGTCTCCCCGACTTGTACCCGGTGATCCTACGTCCCAACCACCCGGATCCCCTCCGGATACTTGAGTTAGAAACCCTAACTCAAGATTTCCACTATGAATATCTTGTGAAAAACCTTCACAAGATCAAATCATACATGCAATAGCAAACATGAATCCCACAACCCGGGATCACAACCTTCTCTCACAACCGAGAGAATCACAAAGCAATATTAAAGAGTTTAATATGAAATAAACAATCTTACCACAAAATCCTATACCTTGAGTTTTTCTTACCCAAATGGTGAAATGAAGGATTTGAGGAAGATGAAGTCACCAAGACCTAGCACCAAGGAAATGACCAGCAATCGGTGCCTAGGGATGATTTGGAGACTAGGATCAAGCAATAGCTTGAAGAGCTCACCAAGAACAACCTTCTCTCTAGATGGATTTTAGATCTAGAAATGAGAGAGAATGGGTTTCTTGTGAGGAAGAGAGCTTTAGATTTGAGTGAGAATAGCTATCTCTTTTGATCTCAATGAATCTCTGAATGGAAGCTCTTACCTAGATAGAAATGACCTAGGTTCGTATTTATAGGGTCCCATAAAAACAAGTTAGGTCATTCTCCAACGGATAGAAATCTGTGAGAATTAGTCGGTCAAAGAACAATCACTGACCGACTAGTTCATCAACTAGTCGGTCAGTCAAACAGCATGGACCGACTAAGTGAAGATCTGAGAAGAGATAGAATTTCAGACCTAGAAATCTAGTCGGTCCAAGAAGACTTTCTGACCGACTAGTTTCACAACTAGTCGGTCAGTCAATGAACGTAGACCGACTAAGAGGCAAAATGAAATAGTCTGAACACAAGTTGACTTAGTCGGTCCAAGAACAAAAGTTGACCGACTAGATTGTCAACTAGTCAGTCACCAAACGTTCTTAGACCGACTAACGATAAACAGTAGCTTAGGAGAATTTTAGCATGAACAGTAAGTCACAACTAGTCGGTCAAAGAAGCATCACTGACCGACTAGTTCACAAACTAGTCGGTCGGTGAGTCAACGTAGACCGACTAACTGTAAACAGTAAAGTCCAAGAAATTAAGGAATCAAACTAGTCGGTCCAAGAAGAGTTGCCGACCGACTAGATCACCATCTAGTCGGTCAGTACTTGTTCTTGTACCAACTAACATGCACAATAAAGTCCGAATCGAAGCGCGATGCTTCGAGGAAGATAGAATGAACTTGTGCAAGGATCCTAGAGCTACGAAATGAGCGTAATGAAGGTAGAAACGTAAGATATACTCAAGGCTTAACATTCTATATATCGAAGCTAAAAGACTATAAATAAAACCTTAATAAACGGTCTTCGAGAGCTTCGATTGAATCTTCATAACTTCCAAAATGGCGCATGAGCTTCAACGAAGCTTTAGGCATGAATACGAGCTTTGGGAAGTGTTGAGATGTCGCTTTGAATGTTCTCGTGAAATTGGCGACGATCTCCAATACTGCGCTCACAAATTGTTAGTTCATGGATTATTTATGTTTGCTCATCATCAAAACCAAATCCGGGGAGTCCAATATTCAACACTAACAACACACTAGAGGGTGGGTGAATAATGTAATGGCACAAATTACGTATTTAAAAATTAAACTTGCAAATGTGGAATTTTAAATGCAAGAGGAATTTAAACAACACAAAAATCCAAACGCAAACACAAGATGTTACACTGGTTCTCATACATGGGTACGTCCAGCCACACCGATATCTGCTATAATTTTCACTAAGAGAAGTGAATACAATCTCACACAGAGATACCTCACACAAATGATTTGGATTCTCACACAGAGAAATCCTTGCTCTCGTACAGAAAGACTTTTGCTCTCACACAGAGAGACCCAAACTCTCACACAGAGAGATCTTAATCAACCCTCACACAGAAGGTTATAATCTCACACAGAGAGTAACTAGCTCTCACACAGAGAGTAACTAGCTCTCACATAGAAAGCTAGGGTTTTATTGAAATAACAAAGTAAAACAAATACTAATACCTATGCCTTAATGATGAACTTACTCATTAATGAATGCAAGGCATGTAAAAGAATATCCAAGTGATAAGATTAGCTTGAAAGCACTTGGATGATTTCCCTTGAGCTTGACTTCAATGCTTGAAGAGGAATGATAGCTCTAGGAGGGAAATGAGAGAGTTTGAGAGTGTCTTAATGATTCTCAAATGATCTTCAATAGTACCAAGACGTTCTAATGAACTCAGCCCTTTCATATATATAGGAAGCCAATAGAAACCTTCAAACCCAAGTAAAAAGTCCAAATAATGAAATCTGCAACAGTTAGATTTTTGCAGTTTATGGCAGCGACAGTCAACTGATGAACAACTGACAGTCGACCGGTCAACGTCTATAAAATTCCCAATGGCTATAAACTGAGCCAGGACTGGCGACTGTAGAAGACTACACATGCGATTGTAAATGAGCAGGCGCCTATATATCCTTCAGCAGGCGACTGTCACTTGGGATGGAAAGGAGCTGAGAAAATGCAACTTTCGCATTATCGCCTTCAGTCGAGAGATGTCCATTTCACAGGCCCCTGTAATTTGACAGGCGACTGTAAAATGAACTTCAGTCGACTGGCTTGCAAATTGGGATGAAGTCCAGAAAATGCAAGTTGCACACAGACGACTATATAACAATTCCCAGGCACCTGTTAGAAGTAGGCGATTGTAAAATGAACTGCAGTCGACTGATGCGAAAGCTCAAGTAGAAGTTAATAAAAGTTTGACTTGAGCTGTGCATTCCAGTCGGCTATAAAAGGCTGGACATGCGCCTGGAAGCACCCAACGCATGTCGTGCCTTCATCAGTCGACTGTAGGAGAGCTAAAAACTCCCATTTTAGTTTAAGGCAAGATGAACCTATTGGGATGATTTCTATGATAATCCTAAGGCTCACTAAAATGGAAAATGTTTATGCATGAATGAGTTAACCCATCTATCAAGACATTACATTAAACATAGACTCAAAAAGAGAAAAGCAATAAATGAAATATTACATGGATTACATTGCTTCCATTAGAGTCTATGGCTTCAACCTTGATGCACTCCATAATCTCCAAGCTTTGGCACCCTTGAGTCCAAGCTTTGGCATTGCTCCTCTTGATGTCCATCCTTGCACCACGTGTTTAGTCTCAAAAATGTTATTCTTGAAATGTTAACTATGAAACTAAAACAAGAAAGTCATTAGCAACAACATAATGTTGTGATCATTATCAAAATAACATTGGTACGAAACATCAATACTCAACAATCTCCCCCTCTTTTGATGATGACACACGTTATATAAATGCAAAGAAAATAAAGCACAATCCTAACGAGCTCACCCTACTTATATGCACCAATTGTAAAATGAGATACAGAAGTGTAAATACTCATTATACCAATTGAAATAATAAGACATAAATGTGATTTATAATAGGCATGGATTATATAGACCAATTGCAATAAGTATATAACATGATCCACATGAATGGTTTACATAATCCCATATATCTCTCCCCATATGTATATATATATCTCCCCATAGATATATCTCTCCCTCCAAATGCATATGTATGATAAAGATGATTTACATACTGCATATATCTCTACCCTTGTCATTGTCAAAAAGGTGACCATCAAACTTATCTCACAAGTCATTCTAATAAAAGATGTGAAAATATGCAAGAGATAAAGAGATATATGATACCAAATATAAAAAATTAGTGGGTATCAATCACTATCCCATACTCCCCCTAGATCATAGAAATGGTTAAATTTTTGACTTTTAGGATCTAATGCCAATTGGAAAGAAAGAGATAAAAGATAATCATCTTTACTAATTGAAAATAATACTTGGAGCCATGGGCCTAAAGTGTATCAAAGCATAGACATAGAAAGAATCATGCAATATTGATACAAGTGATATTTCCAAAAGAAAATATAACATTAAAAATGATGGCAATATCGAAGGGTTGAATTTGAAACCAATAATAACCAATTGTAAACAATGATATCAAGAACAACCCGAAATGAGAGTTAAAATATGTTTTAAAATATTTTAAACATATCAACTATATTAACTCCCACATTGTTATACACATGGTTCAAACAGTGCATGTATGAAAATGTATTCCCCAAGGTCCCCATTTTCATGAAAAATAAATTTGAAAATATTTTCAAAATCATGAAACATCACACAAACAATGGGTATGCTAAGAATACACATCTAAGAATACTACCCATGCAATATGCATATGTGTGAGAGACCTAAACATTCGGGAACCAAACCCAAGAGGAGTTTCATTTCCTAATTTAATCACATGAGATGATCATATCCCTAACTAATGAGTTGATGTAACTATCCCTCTCTTGCACACTACACCTAGTGGGAATCCAAAGACTCAAGGATTTTCTAGGCAAGGGTTTTTCCTTTGCAAGCGGGATGGATGTGGCATGCTTAGGTGTAGAAAAAAATTTCTTGGCATGCATAAAGTGAGGATTTTGCTTCGTAGCAAAAAATGAAGAGTTTTCATTTTTCCTCACCATCTTGTGATTTACATGCTTCTTGTTTGTTGTTATTATTATACAAGAAAGCATGATGATTTTTGTTAGGTGGTTTAGCAATATTTCTTGAATTTGCACCCAAAAAAGAAATAGAGGTGGATTTGGTAACCACCTTTGGAGTGTATCCCAAACAAGCTCTATGGTTTGTCGGATGTTGTTTTTCAAGCAAACCGTGGAGTGAATCCCCTAGAATAAACAAAGCTCTTGAGCTTTTGGGATTTCTCTTCGCATTTCAACGTAAGTTGTTGAATGCAAGACTGTAAGCTAAGGTTCTGCGCTACTAATATATCATTGGTTATGCTCAATTCCTTAACTTGAGAGGGAAGTGTGTCTCTCTCATTAGTGTCACAAATATGAATATCATTATTGTTTACACTAGAAGACTCAAGTTCATGCACCTTACTTATAGCATTTTTAAATTTAGCTTTCAATTTAGCATATGAGTCAATGCACTTACTTGACCCTTTGGAGACCACGTTGTAGCAGTATTCGAGCTCCTCATAGGATAGCTTTGGCTCCTCCTCTGCTTTCTCATCGCTTTCCTCCTCGCTAGAGCTTGACGAAGACTCTTCCCCTTTAGCCATGAAGCACATTTCTTCATTGGAGTTGAGCCACACCTCCTCCTCTTCAGCGCTTGAACGTGAGAAGATTGATGAAGAATCATGAAAAGCCGTAAAGCACTTGTAAGCTTGCTCCTTGTCATCCTCTTCTTCATAACTTGATGTGTCCTCATCAGAGTCATCAAATGTACCAACAAGTCCCTTCTTTTGGTTCTTGAACTTAGATTTGCATTTCCAATGCTTCTTCCCTTTACCCTTGTAAGTCTCTTTGGTGGGGTTGGAAGGGCATTCAGAGGAGAGATGACCTTTTCCTCTACAAATGAAACAAATCAGATTGTTAAAATTAGAGGCAAGCTTTGAAGAAGATTTACCTTGCTTGCTTTTGAGGAATGCTCTAAGTTGCTTGGCAAGCTCCACGATTTCATATCCACTAGCCTCATCTTCTTCATCTTCTTCACTAGGATTTTCTCGATGGAATTTTTTCCTCCATTTGATTAGCTCCTCCTTGGCATGGAATGCAACCTCCTTTTGCTTTTCCGGCTTCTCGGGCTTGGTTGGTTGAATCTCATTATTGTGTTGAAGCTTCACTTCGTATGTCATGAGATTCCCAACGCACTTCTCAACGGTATATTTGGACATGTCATTTGACTCCAGAATTTGTCACACCCCGCTTCCCAAAAATGGAGGCGAGACGTGAGAAGGTCTGCACAGACGTGGAGCTGTGAAGCTGCACGCCTGATAAGTGTCAATAAATCATATGCAGGTCCCTGTAACCACGAACAGAACAAGATAATAACACAAGGAGATACAGAAAATAAAATCTCAAATCTCAGAAATGTCCAAACATTAAAATTAAGTTCAACATCCAGAAAAGCCACCAGGCTAAAAGAAAGAGTCTAGGACCAAAACATGGCCAAAAACCCTAAGTGGCAAGTTTCACTTGCCTAGCACCGAGGATGACGATCAACGAGGCACGTCACAAAATGTTAGACCACAGGGTTGGGATCGCTGCCATGGCAAAACAATATCAGTTCTATTAGGGTTTAACAAAAATCACAAGGTGGGTTAAGAGAATATTAAAGGACCGATTCATTAACCGTATCGTAGCGGAAGAACGATGCCGAGCAAGCACGGCAACGGAAGAACGATCCGGAGAACTACGGCTCAGATCTGGAAATGGGAAGAAAATCTGGAGAAATGGGATTTTTGGGGGTTTTGGGGGTTGGCGGCGGCCTAAAGCATGAAGGCCGACCTAAATGGAGGGTGAGAGGGGCTCTTGAGGAAGGAGGAAAGGCTAGAGGAAGGTTGGGGAAGATCAGAGGTCAAGGGGGAAAGGAAATGGCCAAGAGAAGAGAAAGAAAGAAAAGAAAACGATTGGGGGTTTAAATAGAAAATCGTGCGACGGTTGGGCAAACCCTAGGTTTACGGGGTCGATTAGTCGGTCAAAGAAGAGTTGTTGACCGACTAGTTTAAGAACTAGTCGGTCGGTCGACCAACTGTGACCGACTAAAAGCAAACAGTAACTCAGGTCGTCAAAATGGTCAAGGAACTAGTCGGTTAAAGAACAATGGCTGACCGACTAGTTTGCAACCTAGTCGGTCGAAAGATGTTCTTAGACCGACTAACGATAAACAGTAACTTAGGTAAAATTAATCGAAGAAACTAGTCGGTCTGAGAGCAAGTTCTGACCGACTAGTTTCACATCTAGTCGGTCGGTGGTTGTTCTTAGACCGACTAAGAGTAAACAGTAACTTCTGAATTATTGATTTAATTAACTAGTCGGGTTGAGAAGAGTTCCTGACCGACTAGATTGGAATCTAGTCGGTTGGTTCTCCTTCTTGAACCAACTAAAGTGCACAAAAAGTCTCGAATCGAAGCGTGAAGCTCCGGGAAGATTCCTACGGCTTCTAAGATCAACCTATCTCTAAGATATGAGCGATATGAAGCTCGTCACGAATCACTTACTCCAAACTCAACGATCTAAGGAAGAAGCTGGAAAATCACAACGAAACGAGCGAAAACGAAAGCTACGGAGACGGAAACCACACATAAGGAGAAAATCAACCAAAACATATATATAATATAGATAATCCAAATGCATGAAAAACCAATCGTTACATCCTCCCCAACTTAAGAAAAATTCCGTCCTCAGAATTACCCAACACTCACGTGTCCGGGAACAAAAGTGGGTAGCGCTCTCTCATTTCATCCTCTCTCTCCCAAGTAGACTCTCCTGGCGAGCCGTGTCGCCACATCACCCTCACAAGATTGACAACCTTGTTCTGGTTCGACTTCTGACGCCTGTCCAGAATCTGCACTGGCTGCTGGTCATACGTCATATCAGGGCAAAAGGTAATCTCCGAGAAATCCACAGCATGAGATGGATCGTTGATGTATCGACGAAGGTGCGACACATGGAAAACATTGTGAACTCCTTCCAAAGATGGCGGCAAGGCTAAGCGGTAGGCTACCTCGCCAACTCTCTCCAGAATGTCAAACAGTCCAATGTATCGCGGGCTCAACTTCCCTCGCTTCCCAAAACGAATCACTCCACGATTCGGGAAAATCTTCAAGAACACATGGTCGCCTGGCTGAAACTCCAAAGGACGGCGTTTAGCATCCGCCCAATGCTTAAAACGGTCTTGAGCAATCCTCAACCTCTCCCGAATGTTCCTGACAACATCCACGACCTCCACAATCATCTCAGGTCCCAACAGCTCCCGATCACCAATGTCATCCCAACTCAATGGCGATCGACATTTCCTCCCATACAGTGCGACAAAAGGCGCCATGCCGATACTCGCCTGGAAGCTGTTGTTGTAAGAGAACTCCACCAGATGTAGATGGTCCTCCCACGAACCCTTGAAATCCAACATGCACGCCCTCAGCATGTCCTCCAAGATCTAAATCATCCTCTCGGACTGGCCATCTGTCTGCGGATGGTACGCCGTGCTGAAACTCAGACGCGTACCCAAACTCTTCTGCAAACTCTGCCAGAACTGAGATGTGAACCTCGTGTCTCTGTCCGACACGATACTCACAGGGACTCCATGAAGTCGCACCATCTCCTGCACGATTCACGTTACATCACTATCTATCTAGGAAAAGGAAATAGAAACGGAGAGTAAAAGAATTTACCTCCATGTATCTCCTCGCTAGCGCCTTAGTGGACTGTCATACTCGGAATGGAATAAAGTGCACGGATTTGGTCAATCGGTCTACGATCACCCAAATCGCGTCATTCTGCTTCGGACTCCGAGGTAGTCCAGTCACGAAATCCATAGTGATGTGTTGCCATTTCCACTCCGGAATCAGAAGCGATTGTAGCAACCCTGCCGTACGCTGATGCTCCGCCTTCACCTGCTGGCAAACCAAGCACTTGGCCACACTCCGAGCCACACTACTCTTCATACCATGCCACCAAAAATTCAGACGAAGATCCTTGTACATCTTGGTGCCACCAAGATGCACAGAATACGGTGAACTGTGTGCCTCCACCAACAACTCCTCCCTGATATCCCCAGCTGGCACACACACCCTAGCTTCATACCTCAGCGAGCCATCATCATGAATCAAGAAGTCAGTCCGCAGACCGGCTTCCACCTGTTCCCGAATCTTCACCAGCTTCGGATCCTCAGCCTGACCAGCCTTGATCCGATCCACGATCGTCGACTGTATCTGCATACACATCAACGAAGAAGCTTCTCCAGGAAGAACGATCTCAACACCAGACTCGCAAAAATCCTGCTGCAATCTCCACTACGAAGTCAACATCATCACCGCTGGAAACCTACTCAGCGCATCCGGGACCACATTCACCTTGCCAGGGTGATACTGCAAATCAATCTCATAATCCGCCATGAGCTCCAACCATCGACGCTGTCGCATGTTGAGCTCCTTCTGAGTAAAAATATACTTCAAGCTTTTGTGATCGGTGAAGATCTTCACTTTCTCACTCAGCAGGAAGTGCCTCCAAATCTTGAGCGCAAACACGACAGCAGCCAACTCCAAGTCATGCGTCGGGTAATTCTTCTCATGAGTCTTGAGCTGACGCGAAGCATATGCCACAACATGCCCGTGCTGATGCAACACACAACCGAGACCCTTGCCAGAGGCATCGCAAAAGATCTCAAATCCTCCGCTGCGATCATGCACAACAAGAATAGGGGCAGTCGTCAATCTCTCCCTCAGAACACCGAAGGCATTCTCACAATCACCCGACCAAACAAAAGGTACATCCTTACGCGTCAATCTGGTCATCGGCTCAGCAATACGGGAAAAGTCCTTAATGAAGCACCGATAGTAACCAGCAAGCCCAAGGAAACTCCGGATCTCAAATGCTGACTGCGGAACAGGCCACTCTCTGATGGCCTTGATCTTCTCAGGATCCACTGAAATACCATCTCCAGTCACCACATGCCCGAGAAAAGCAACTCTGTCCAGCCAAAACTCGCACTTCGAAAACATGGCATACAAACGACACTTCCTCAAAATCTCCAATACTGTCCTCAAGTGCGAGGCATGCTCCTCCTCCGACTTTGAATAGATCAGAATGTCGTCAATAAAGATAACGACAAACTTATCTAAAAAGTCATAGAAGATCAGATTCATCAGATTCATGAAAACTGCGGGTGCATTGGTTACACCGAAGGACATAACCACAAACTCGTAGTGTCCATACTTCGTCCTGAATGCTGTCTTCGGAACATCTTCATTCTTCACCTTCAGCTGATGATAACCACTCCTCAGATCCAACTTCGAAAACACCCTCGAACCTCCAAGCTGATCAAAAATATCATCGATGCGAGGCAACGTGTATTTATTCTTGATGGTCACCGCATTCAGCTCCCTGTAGTCCACGCACATGCGAAACGAACCATCCTTCTTCTTCACCAGCAGCACCGGTGCTCCCCACGGAGACACACTAGGATTGATATAACCCTTCTGTAAAAGCTCATCCAGCTGCTTCCGCAATTCCTCCAACTCAGCGGGTGCCATACGATAGGGCGCTTTCAAAATCGGCTCCCGGAATAAGATCAATCGAAAATTCGAGAGCTCGATCGGGTGGCAATCCAGACATCTCCTCGGGGAAGACGTCATCGAAGTCCAGCACTACCGCTGGCCTCTCCAGCTCCATCTGCATAGTCACAAACTCCACCGGTCTGGCCTGAAATCTGATAGGGCCAAGCGAACTGCTACCCCGGCTGAACTCAAATACTGGATGTCCGGGAATCTCGAACACCACCTTCTTCCTCCGACAGTCGATCGTAGCATAGAAGCTCGCAAGCCAATCCATTCCAAGGACCGCATCATAGTTGATGATGTCATGGACAATGAAATCAGCGTAAAGCTCATGTCCACAAACCACCAACGAGCAAGAATTGCAACCACGATGCACCGAGATCACGCCATTTCCTGTGACGATATTCCAACTCTTTGGAAGAGGGGACGTCGACAAGGAATGCTTCTCCACGAAGCTCCGAGAAATAATGCACATCGATGCACCTGAGTCAAAGAGGACTCGTGCAGGAAATGTGCAAACCAGAATCACACCTAACAAGCAATCTAACAATCAGATCCTATTCTAGCAAACAATCATGTGCAAGCTACCAAACATAATCTAACAATCAAAACTAGCTAGGAAAGTAATAGCTAGATTAAGGATTACCTGCGATAACCTCATCCACAGCCATGCTCTCCACCTCGGTCATCAGAAAAGCCTGCCTCCTCGGCGGAAAAGCCTGCCTCTGTGGGACAAGAGCTGCTCCACGTCCAGCAGGAACATGCGCTCTCTGCTGCAACGGCTGTGCTGCAACAGGTGCCCTCCAAGGCTGCTTCGACTTCGGGCAGTCCTTCATGTTATGGGTAGGATCTCCACAGACAATACACTGGCCCAGGAATCTCCTACACTGCTCCTTGATATGCCCGGTCTTACCGCAGAAATGGCAAGTCTTCTGAATAGGCCCTCCTGGCCTCTTGAACTGCACCGGCTGATTAGGCTTGAAACCAGGCCTAACCACTGCTCTGGCATGCTCCATAGGCCTCTTCCCAGCTCCAGCAACATGTCCCCTCCTCTGGCTCAGGTTCAGCTCCTGCCTCCTCGCAGCTACCAGAACCTTCTGATAAGATTCCAGATCAGAGGAAGACACGAAACTCTGAAGCTCCAAAGCAAGTCCATGCAGGAACCTCTGATCCCTCTCATCAGCTTCCTGCACCATCTTCAGTGCGGACCGACTAAGCCTAGTGAACTCTTGGTGGTACTGGTCCACCGTCAAGCTCCCCTTGCTTCAGCTCAATAAAACGCTGCAGCATCTCCTTCATGGCAGCCTTCGAAAAGAACTCTTCATCAAACCTGGACTTAAAGGTAGCCCAAGCTATCGGCTCCACCAGCATCTTCTCTTCCGCATCCTACCAGTTCCAAGCATTATCCTTGAGCTGCCTCTTCGCCAGATCAACCCATCCAGCCGGGCTGATCTTCGCCATCTTCAAATTATCCTCTATGTTCCGAATCCACTCATCGGCAACTAGAGGACCCTCAGACCCATCAAAATAAGCAGGACCCAGCTCCCGAAACTGCTTCGCTCCTGGGTCGGAGCGAGGGGCATCCTGGATTGCCCGAGCAGCTCGAACAACTGGAGCATTCTGGACTTGCAGGAGCACGCCCTGCTGCACCTGCATCATCTGAAGCATCATCCGCATCATCTCCCTATTGGTGGGCTCCTGCTCAGGCTCCTCGTCATGAGGGGGCGCACCACCACCACCACGGGTATTTCGCCTTCCTGCCATCTAATGACACAGAAAACGAAACAGATTAGACTCATAGCTTATGACTTGGATGTCGAACTTAGTTTATTGGACATTCTAATATTATTATCGTTATTCCGATAATCGCAATTACAGAAGAGGACCTGCATGGGCCACCAACAAAACCTGTCACGCTCCGCTTACCAAAAATGGAGGCGAGACGTGAGAAGGTCCGCACAGACGTGGAGCTGTGAAGCTGCACGCCTGATAAGCGTCAATAAATCATATGCAAGTCCCTGTAACCACGAACAGAACAAGATAATAACACAAGGAGATACAGAAAATAAAATCTCAAATCTCAGAAATGTCCAAACATTAAAATTAAGTTCAACATCCAGAAAAGCCACCAGGCTAAAAGAAAGAGTCTAGGCCCAAAACATGGCCAAAACCCCTAAGTGGCAAGTTTCACTTGCCTAGCACCGAGGATGACGATCAACGAGGCACGTCACAAAATGTTAGACTACGGGGTTGGGATCGCTGCCATGGCAAAACAATATCAGTTCTATTAGGGTTTAACAAAAATCACAAGTTGGGTTAAGAGAATATTAAAGGACCGATTCACTAACCGTATCGTAGCGGAAGAACGATGCCGAGCAAGCACGGCAACGGAAGAACGATCCAGAGAACTACGGCTCAGATCTGGAAATGGGGAGAAAATCTGGAGAAATGGGATTTTTGGGGGTTTTGGGGGTTGGCGGCGGCCTAAAGCATGAAGGCCGGCCTAAATGGAGGGTGAGAGGGTGTAACGACCACTTTTCGTTGTACGTTGTTCGTGCACGTGCTTTTGCCCGTGCACGTGTTTATTTTAGACTTTATTTGTTTGTGAACACTTTTGTGTGATATACCGTTGTGAACGTCTCTGAGAGTATTAAATAGTGGCACTAAACTGGAACGACGTTTCTCGAGTCGTTTTCCCACAATTTAAACTTACTCGACGAGACATGACGATTCTCACTCTTGACGGGAGACGTTTCTATTTTTAGTTTCGTCGTCTGATGTCGAATTTGAGATCCGTCTTCTTAGTTAGCTCACATTCGTCATCACGATCACCCCGATATTTATTTTATAATTTTTGGAGTTTATTTGATCACTTTTATATTTTTAACAAGTTTTATATTATTTTTAATAATTTATTTTTAAATTAATTTCGGCCAAATAAAATTTATTTGAGTTTAAAACGTTTTAAAGAATTTTTGAGCCAATTTCCAGCTCATTTGGACCAAGTCAAATCCTAGGGTGAGTTGGAGAAGTTGAATTTCAAATTTTAAATTATTTTAAACTTCTAATCCTATTAGATTTAGCCCTAGACCAAGTCAACCCATCTATACTATATAAGCAACCCCTAGGAAGACCTATTTTCGCAAGAAATTAGCCCTAGCCTCTTCCAAAACTCAATTTGGACGTTGCGACCATTCGTCGCAACGTTGCGACGTTCAGCCCCGACCTGACCGAGAAAACCCACCGCAAATCGCCGCTCTGACCGGTCGCCCCGCCCGCACCCAAGCCGCTCCGCATCGCACAGCACCGCACCGCTCCGTTCCATCGACCTGACCGAAGCGCTCCCCCACATCCGCCTTGTCGCCCCGCTCCGCACAGCGCTCCGCTTGTCGCCCCGCTCCGCACCCCGCACGACCGACAGATCCTCTCGCTCCGGGCCGCTGTGACCGAGCACCCAAGCGCTGCAACGTTGCAACGCTGCCCCGCCCCGCATCCAAGCGTCTGACCGAGGCTCCCGACCGGTCTGACCGATAGGGACCCTCGCACCAAGCCTCGCCCCGCAGCCGCTGCACACCCCAACGTCGCAGCCCCCGCATTTTGAGCGCACGACCGACGGATCTCCCCGCATCGGCTGTGTACGACCGAGAGCCACTCGTCGCAACCCCGCATCCGTCGCACCGCTTGCCACCGTGGGCCCCCCAAGTTCTCCAGAGTTATTGTGGGTCCCCCAAAGGTCCCTAGGACTACTGTGGGCCCCACCTAGGTGCTTGCTCTTCGAGGATCCGTCGCGTACGACGTCGTCGCACGTCGTAGCCCGTCGTCGCACGTGCGAGCTTTGGAATCTGGAATCGTCGCCCGGGTTGATGCTCTGAACTTTCCAGCAAGGAAACTATATTGGAATCAGGACTTGGAGCGCGTTCTTCTATTCCAACCCCCGGCGTCGCTACCCGACGCCGGTGTAGCTTTCGCGTCGTGTTGAGGTAACGCTTTGCACCCCTAGGACCCCCAACCAAATTGCATGCTAACCAAGACTAAAAATCAGTATTTTAAAGTATTTTAAATGTTTTAGCAATCACTAATCAAGATTAATAAAACGGATGTAGGCCGGTGGACTTGTGCACGTAGGAATCGTGACTTTGGACTCGTTGGACGGTGTTTTCTTGACGTGATAATTGCAGGCAAGTGAAACTTGCCAACTCTTGTGTAGGGCCATGTTTTTAGGCCACTTCCTTGTTCCTAGCGTAAAAGAGACTAGTCAGTGAAATGATAGCTGGCTAGACGCCTACTTGATCTAGTTTGACAACGAAACTAGATCCGTCACCTAATTGATCTAGCTTGACAACGAAGCTAGATCCAACCCTTTAAACTTGTTGTTCATGCATACTAAACTGTCACGTTTACTTTTCTTGTCTGTACGCACTTTTAACTGCCATGCATTGCATTCTACATGTCATCCAAGTTGATTGTTGCATTCGTAGCACACGCTACAATACTTGTACTCGTACTACTTGTTTCTGGCTAGGTGCACCCCTAGGCCATACTTGTTTAAAACACTTCCTGGCTCGTGGTCCAGAAGCGGGCCTCATGTGTTGGCTAGAAACCAATGCCCGATACACGTGGAGGGGTAGGGATAAACGGTTACTTGAGCTTAGGAGTGGCCTGATCCGCCCTCTAGCCAAAGGACGGAATCTCTGTGCACGAGGTGCTTACTTTTCTTGTCTTGTACTTGTCTTGTGAATGATTCATGTAATACTTGTCATCCATGCCATGCCATGCTCGTACTTTACTTTACTTTACTTTACCTGCTGCACCCATACTTTAACTGCCATGTCATCGCATCATGCTAGAACTGCTAGGTTGCTTTACTTGTACTTTCAGTTTCACTTGCACAAGTCTTCCAGACTTGCTGACATGTGCCCCTTTCTCTTTGGGTGTCACATGTTAGACCCTGAGCCAGAGATAGTTGTAGCGGACGAGGTAGTTGCTGACACTGAGCCTACGTTCGTCGAGGAGTTCGTGGACACCGGAGACCAGTTTTAGAGACTGTTGGCATTGCTTTTGCTTTAGGTTGCTGTTAGATGTCGGTGCTTGCACCATTACTTTGTTGTTGTACTTTGTACTTTTGTTGGCCATGCTCGGCCTCTTTTAGACTCTTTTCTTTTAGCCTGGTGGCTTTTCTGTGATGTTGAGATTTATTGCTATGGATATTCTGAGATGTTTCTTTTGTCTCTTTCGTTATTATTATCTTGTTTCGCTCGCTTTGCAAGGACCTGCAGTTTTAAATTTGATTGACGCTTATCGGACTTGCGGCTTTGTAGCTTCAAGTCTGAGCGGACCTTCTCACGCTTCGCCTCCATTTTTTTGGGAAGCGGGGCGTGACAGGTTTTGTTGGTGGCCCATGCAGGTCCAATCTTGCAATTGCGAATTAACGAAACAACGATAATAACGGAATGTCCATTAAATAAATTGCAATATCCAGTCGTTTTCTCACGACACTAGGTGGTAAGAAGGCTTAGTTAGACGTCTGTGCTTGCTAGTTAGAGGCCTCTGATTGTTAGTTAGACTCCCTGTCAGCAATTGATCTTCGTAGGAGTTACCTTAGTGGTTAATGCCTAACCCTGACCATATTAGGCTTCTAGAATTTCTTTTAGTCGTTCGCTTGGGTTCATCGATTTCGGGCCAAGCTGAACGCATTTCTTTACCGTCTAGCCCCTTAGAAGGTCTTAGCGCCTAGTTCCTAATCTTTAGTTGGTCGACCGTAGGAGTTTTCCCGTAGACTCTTCTGATTCATATCCTAGACGTATGAATGTTTCGATCATCCGACCAATTTCCCTGCCTCGATTCACGAGATCGCCTCATGACGATCGTCGTCAATTTTCAAACATCTCCATTGCAAAACCTGAACCTTCTGAAAGTACTTTTCAATCTTCCCTTCCACTAAGTTTAATTCTGTTCAAAATTTTAATATACCTATACTTCATACTCCTTCATTGATTTAAATTTTTAAAACGTTTGTCGGAATTTTTGAATACTAGCTTATAGTATTTTCCCAGCCTATGTTTTTTTTTCGTACTTATGTAATTGTGTTGCCCTTCATATACTAATTTTATTCTGAACCGTACTTTTATTTTTCCAATACGATTTATAATTTTCCTTCTTATTTGTGTTATACGAATGATACGTCGTGTTACTTTTATATACTTTCAAGTCACTTGGAAATTCAACTTTCAGCAAGTCGATTTTATGCCCGACGTTTTCTCCACTTCAGATTCTTTTACAAAATTACTATTTTCATAACCACATCCTGCTTTAGACCCTCCATGATCTGATTTTAAAGATTTGCTATTCGATCTTGATAATCCTTATGCTAAGTTACTATTATTTTCTTTCCGCTCACCATACACGCTTTTAGAAAAAAATTTCTAAACTAAATTGAATTTCAATTATTTTTATACCCGTATCAGGCCCGTTGTGCTTGTACGCTAAGAGCTTAGTGTAACCAGTTTTATTTTTGACAAATCCTGATTTCTCTAAAAGAAGTTTCAATATTGATTTTCCATAGCCGAAAAGTTTTGAAAGCATTTAACATGAGTTTAAATCCTTCCGTTACTTGATTTCATTCTTTGACTTTCAAAAACTTTTGACAACATTATATTAAATTACTGCCGTATAATATTTTCAAAAAATTTCGTCTTTAATGTCCGTACAAATGATTTACTTTCCTTTCTTAATGATTTGCGATAAGCCATTAAAAACATTTTCCCTTATTATGAATTTTCGACTCAAACTTATTTTGAACAACTCGTTTTATCGACCTCCAATACTCCTTTTTCAGACGAGGATTTTAATTTTGAAAAACAACAGTTTTCAAAATCCACGTATTTTAGCTTATGCTATTTACCCTATTTCCTTTCCTGTATCCTATTTAAGCATCACTACATCCCTTTTTCCCTCAACCTAAACATCACCATCGAGTCAATGTTTTCCCTAACCAATCTGTCTCCTTGTATTCATCCTATCTGAATTCGTGCTTATCGACCCTTCCCTCGTCACGCTCTCGACCTCTCTTTATCGCTTAGGCCTTAGGGTCCTTCAATGACTGTGTCAACTCTAGTTGTTAGTAGATCCTTGGACCCTTGTGAGGTTGTCGTAGTGCACGTACCTAAGCTGTGTACGTGGGCTTGAATGAGGATTCCCATAGTATATTGATGTTTGCCTATTGAGTGATATATATATATACTCGGAGTTATTCGTGATAGTATGAAGTTGTTGTGTGTTATTAGTTATAGATTTTTGTGTGGATAGCTATACTATACTAGGGATGCTTGTGTATATAAGAGTCAGCGTTGAAATATCTAAGTTGTGAATGTAGTAAGAGATACTTATAATGGTTGAAATAAAATGATTGGTAAAGCTATGTGTGTGCTAGGTGTGATAATAATAAGTGCATGTATAGTTAAGTAAGTAGGCCTATTGAGTGACCTATATATATTAGCACGTATGAGTGGGTGCTCATATGTGGGTATGTATTGTGTTTAGACGTAAGTAGTTATGTTTTGTTGCCTGACTATATATGTGATATACATATGGTAGTAGGAGTATAATTTTGATTGGTATTGCTTGCTTTTCGGGATGTTGCATGCGTGCATACCGTGAGGTATACACGACTATTGCACATCTTAACTAAGTATGTGTGGATGTGTTAGTATACTAATTATAGGCAGTAGGCTATGGTGTGAATATATATACATTATTTAGGTGTGACTATACGGTGAATGTTTGTACTAGAGAGGGTATTATAAATATGTGGGTGCTGATGTCGGTAATGTTATTATTATGGTATATAATTAGTTTGAACTATGTGGGTGTTATCTGACTAAATATTAAGTGTGATTGATTTATGGAATGTATATGGTTGTATTGGTAGATGCATATATATATATATAATGGAGTGGTATTGGTATATGTATGAATGCCGTGTTACGTATATAGAATATTCTGATGTGTGTACTGAGTCTCACTCAAGCTTGAGTGGGTATACTCTAAGTATATTGAATGTATGTTTGTAGTTTGAATATAGCAATGCTTGATGTAGTTATAGTGATAGAAGTGTTTGTGCCTGGTTGAGTTACGCACATGATTGTGGGTCGCTACACCAGTATATAGTTATAAGTGTTGGTCTTGTGGTATAGCTAATTACTAAGGACTTGCTCGTGTGAACGTATGTGTACTAGCTAAAACTAGGTGTGTTTGTGTGCTAGTTATATAATGGTATGATTGGTGTATGTAAATGAAATGTTAGCGTGTATGGGTGTGCACCATGCACGGGTAGGTATGTGCTTAGTTATAGGCTTGATGACTATGATATATGTGGCGTGTCGAAAATACAGTTATAGGACCGTACGTAATGTGAATGTATGGTGAAATATTGGAATGCATTTGAATGACTATATATATTATGAAATTGTAGAAGTGGTGAGTGTATAATATATATGGTGAATTTGATTTAATAAGTGGTATGGTGTGACTATATGTGTTGAGATGTTTTGTATTGGATGAATATTAGAGGGGATTATACCCTTGATGTTTGTGCATAGGTAGCTACATATAGGTAGAGCAATGATTGTATTTGCTAAGTGTGAGATCATACTTATATGAGTACATGAAATATTGTTTTGTGATTAGGAAAGTAGTAGTTATATAAGGGATGTATGTTTATATATATATGATTGAAATACATGTATGAAATTGACTGACTATAATAGGTATAAACGAATGATGTACGTGAATATATATATATATATATATATATATATGTGGCAGTATAAATGTTTGACTACTTAGTGCATATATAAGCACTTGTAATGACTATACCTGGTTGAATTATTATATGACTTGATTGGGGTAGTTACTAGAGTGACTAGCTATATTAGAAAGTCCGAGGACGGACTTTATTCTAAGGTGGGGAGGATGTAACGACCACTTTTCGTTGTACGTTGTTCGTGCACGTGCTTTTGCCCGTGCACGTGTTTATTTTAGACTTTATTTGTTTGTGAACACTTTTGTGTGATATGCCGTTGTGAACGTCTCTGAGAGTATTAAATAGTGGCACTAAACTGGAACGACGTTTCTCGAGTCGTTTTCCCACAATTTAAACTTACTCGACGAGACGTGACGATTCTCACTCTTGACGGGAGACGTTTCTATTTTTAGTTTCGTCGTCTGATGTCGAATTTGAGATCCGTCTTCTTAGTTAGCTCACATTCGTCATCATGATCACCCCGATATTTATTTTATAATTTTTGGAGTTTATTTGACCACTTTTATATTTTTAACAAGTTTTATATTATTTTTAATAATTTATTTTTAAATTAATTTCGGCCAAATAAAATTTATTTGAGTTTAAAACGTTTTAAAGAATTTTTGAGCCAATTTCCAGCTCATTTGGACCAAGTCAAATCCTAGGGTGAGTTGGAGAAGTTGAATTTCAAATTTTAAATTATTTTAAACTTCTAATCCTATTAGATTTAGCCCTAGACCAAGTCAACCCATCTATACTATATAAGCAACCCCTAGGAAGACCTATTTTCGCAAGAAATTAGCCCTAGCCTCTTCCAAAACTCAATTTGGACGTTGCGACGATTCGTCGCAACGTTGCGACGTTCAGCCCCGACCTGACCGAGAAAACCCACCGCAAATCGCCGCTCTGACCGGTCGCCCCGCCCGCACCCAAGCCGCTCCGCATCGCACAGCACCGCACCGCTCCGTTCCATCGACCTGACCGAAGCGCTCCCCCGCATCCGCCTTGTCGCCCCGCTCCGCACAGCGCTCCGCTTGTCGCCCCGCTCCGCACCCCGCACGACCGACAGATCCTCTCGCTCCGGGCCACTGTGACCGAGCGCCCAAGCGCTGCAACGTTGCAACGCTGCCCCGCCCCGCATCCAAGCGTCTGACCGAGGCTCCCGACCGGTCTGACCGATAGGGACCCTCGCACCAAGCCTCGCCCCGCAGCCGCTGCACACCCCAACGTCGCAGCCCCCGCATTTTGAGCGCACGACCGACGGATCTCCCCGCATCGGCTGTGTACGACCGAGAGCCACTCGTCGTAACCCCGCATCCGTCGCACCGCTTGCCACCGTGGGCCCCCCAAGTTCTCCAGAGTTATTGTGGGTCCCCCAAAGGTCCCTAGGACTACTGTGGGCCCCACCTAGGTGCTTGCTCTTCGAGGATCCGTCGCGTACGACGTCGTCGCACGTCGTAGCCCGTCGTCGCACGTGCGAGCTTTGGAATCTGGAATCGTCGCCCGGGTTGATGCTCTGAACTTTCCAGCAAGGAAACTATATTGGAATCAGGACTTGGAGCGCGTTCTTCTATTCCAACCCCCGGCGTCGCTACCCGACGCCGGTGTAGCTTTCGCGTCGTGTTGAGGTAACGCTTTGCACCCCTAGGACCCCCAACCAAATTGCATGCTAACCAAGACTAAAAATCAGTATTTTAAAGTATTTTAAATGTTTTAGCAATCACTAATCAAGATTAATAAAACGGATGTAGGCCGGTGGACTTGTGCACGTAGGAATCGTGACTTTGGACTCGTTGGACGGTGTTTTCTTGACGTGATAATTGCAGGCAAGTGAAACTTGCCAACTCTTGTGTAGGGCCATGTTTTTAGGCCACTTCCTTGTTCCTAGCGTAAAAGAGACTAGTCAGTGAAATGATAGCTGGCTAGACGCCTACTTGATCTAGTTTGACAACGAAACTAGATCCGTCACCTAATTGATCTAGCTTGACAACGAAGCTAGATCCAACCCTTTAAACTTGTTGTTCATGCATACTAAACTGTCACGTTTACTTTTCTTGTCTGTACGCACTTTTAACTGCCATGCATTGCATTCTACATGTCATCCAAGTTGATTGTTGCATTCGTAGCACACGCTACAATACTTGTACTCGTACTACTTGTTTCTGGCTAGGTGCACCCCTAGGCCATACTTGTTTAAAACACTTCCTGGCTCGTGGTCCAGAAGCGGGCCTCATGTGTTGGCTAGAAACCAATGCCCGATACACGTGGAGGGGTAGGGATAAACGGTTACTTGAGCTTAGGAGTGGCCTGATCCGCCCTCTAGCCAAAGGACGGAATCTCTGTGCACGAGGTGCTTACTTTTCTTGTCTTGTACTTGTCTTGTGAATGATTCATGTAATACTTGTCATCCATGCCATGCCATGCTCGTACTTTACTTTACTTTACTTTACCTGCTGCACCCATACTTTAACTGCCATGTCATCGCATCATGCTAGAACTGCTAGGTTGCTTTACTTGTACTTTCAGTTTCACTTGCACAAGTCTTCCAGACTTGCTGACATGTGCCCCTTTCTCTTTGGGTGTCACATGTTAGACCCTGAGCCAGAGATAGTTGTAGCGGACGAGGTAGTTGCTGACACTGAGCCTACGTTCGTCGAGGAGTTCGTGGACACCGGAGACCAGTTTTAGAGACTGTTGGCATTGCTTTTGCTTTAGGTTGCTGTTAGATGTCGGTGCTTGCACCATTACTTTGTTGTTGTACTTTGTACTTTTGTTGGCCATGCTCGGCCTCTTTTAGACTCTTTTCTTTTAGCCTGGTGGCTTTTCTGTGATGTTGAGATTTATTGCTATGGATATTCTGAGATGTTTCTTTTGTCTCTTTCGTTATTATTATCTTGTTTCGCTCGCTTTGCAAGGACCTGCAGTTTTAAATTTGATTGACGCTTATCGGACTTGCGGCTTTGTAGCTTCAAGTCTGAGCGGACCTTCTCACGCTTCGCCTCCATTTTTTTGGGAAGCGGGGCGTGACAGAGGGGCTCTTGAGGAAGGAGGAAAGGCTAGAGGAAGGTTGGGGAAGATCAGAGGTCAAGGGGGAAAGGAAATGGCCAAGAGAAGAGAAAGAAAGAAAAGAAAACGATTGGGGGTTTAAATAGAAAATCGTGCCGCGGCTGGGCAAACCCTAGGTTTACGGGGTCGATTAGTCGGTCAAAGAAGAGTTGTTGACCGACTAGTTTAAGAACTAGTCGGTCGGTCGACCAACTGTGACCGACTAAAAGCAAACAGTAACTCAGGTCGTCAAAATGGTCAAGGAACTAGTCGGTTAAAGAACAATGGCTGACCGACTAGTTTGCAACCTAGTCGGTCGAAAGACGTTCTTAGACCGACTAACGATAAACAGTAACTTAGGTAAAATTAATCGAAGGAACTAGTCAGTCTGAGAGCAAGTTCTGACCGACTAGTTTCACATCTAGTCGGTCGGTGGTTGTTCTTAGACCGACTAAGAGTAAACAGTAACTTCTGAATTATTGATTTAATGAACTAGTCGGGTTGAGAAGAGTTCCTGACCGACTAGATTGGAATCTAGTCGGTTGGTTCTCCTTCTTGAACCAACTAAAGTGCACAAAAAGTCTCGAATCGAAGCGCGAAGCTCCGGGAAGATTCCTACGGCTTCTAACATCAACCTATCTTTAAGATATGAGCGATATGAAGCTCGTCACGAATGACTTACTCCAAACTCAACGATCTAAGGAAGAAGCTAGAAAATCACAACGAAACGAACGAAAGAGAAAGCTACGGAGACGGAAACCACACATAAGGAGAAAATCCATCAAAACATATATATATATAATATAGATAATCCAAATGCATGAAAAACGAGTCGTTACAGAATCTTGCTGGCCTTTGACTCCCGTTTGGGTGTAAGAGAGTCAAGGATCTTCTCCGCTCGATCTTCTTGGAAAATCACATTCCCAAGTCATTCCAAAGCGTTTACGATGTCTGTGAACCTTGTGAACATTTCTGAGATGTTTTCTCCTTCTCACATCTTAAACATTTCATATTTAGATCTAAACACACATTGTTTAGATTTTTTTACCTTGTACGTCCCTCAAAAGTAATCTCCAAGATATGCCAAATTTCGTTGGCCGATTTGCATATGAAGATGCGGTTGAACTCATTTGGAGTGAGGGTGCAATGGAATGCATTCATAGCCCTTGCATTGAATTTGAGAGAGTCCTTCTCCGCCTTTGTCCTTGAGCCCGCGGGTGCAGTAGGCATCTCAAAGGGTGACTCCGTGATGTCCCAAAGGTCTTGACCCTCCAAGTAGATCATCATCCTGATCTTCTAACTTATGTAGTTGGTTCCGTTGAAGAGCGGGGGTCGAACGGTTGATAGAACTTCTTCATGAGACACAGATAAAGCGTTGAATGCCATTGTTGTTGTATGCTATAACCTCGCTTTGATACCAATTGTAAGGATCGTCTTACCCTTGCAATACTAACAACAACACACTCGGGGGGGGGGGGGGGGGGGGGGGTTAAATAATGTAATTGTCAAAATTGCGTATTTAAAAATTAAACTTGCTAATGTAGAATTATAAATTTGGCCATGTTCGAGAGGTGGACCACTCTCCTAGCTTTGATTCGAGACAAAGCCTAAATCTCACACTCGAGCTCTCGGATCTAACAAATTCTTCTCCAAACTCAACATAATCCATCCCTCTCATCTACGCCTTTATTTATAATAAAACACTAACATTATTCTCCTATTAAACTATTACCATATAAGGACCCTAAAATTACTCCACTTTAAATGGAATGATTCTCCATTAAATGGCATGATTCTCTCATTACTTCGTTGCCAAATAAATCTGTGTCCCCATTTGTCGCACCATTCGCATTGGATGCACCGTCCACGTACGTCGAACCCCCATCAGTATCATTTTATATGCAATATGTTGTTATCATCAAAAGGGGGGAGAATGTTGGATTTTGAGTCTCCATTCCATGGTTATTTTGATGATGAACAATATAATGTGGTACTAATATCTTCATTTAGTATTGTGCATATGTATTGTGCCATTCAAGCTATGCTATGGAACATTGAAGATCAACTTATGATAGCCAAGCTTTTAGAGTGCTCGCAAGCTTAAGAGAAATCAAGAACATGCACTCAAGGATGGTGTGATGAGCTAGCAAGGTCATGAACCATTGGTGTGATGAGCTAGCAAGGTCATGAACCATTGGAGCTAAAGCAAAGATGAAGAGTATGACTTCAATGTATTTATTTTCTGTATTATCTTCATTTTATTTAGCTTGGTATAGTCTTGCAAGAAGCACACTCATACACACATTATAATAGCACCGAAACATTTTCTAAAGTATAAAACTTTTTTTGAAATAATTTCATAAAGTTTTATGGCTTAAAACCCAAGTATCTGAAAAGTAGCCGACAAATTTTTAGTTTTAGTTGAATGATTTGATCTGGAAAATATGAGCTGTGTTCTGTTGGCTGAAACATCCGACTGCTAATCATTTAGCAATCGACTGTCTCAGGCCAAACAACCGGCTGCTCAATGAATAAAAGACGACAATTTTGCCCAGCTAGTCCAATTTTACCCTAGATTTCTAGCCGTTTTTCTAGCCATTTGAAGGGTATTGTGGGGACTGTTTTGTGAATACTTTGGGCTCTATAAATAAGGTGTTGGTGCAGAATTTATTCCAACTTTAATAGCAAATTTTTTCAAGAGAAAAGAACATTTTTTATCACAAAATCTTTTAAGCACAAAATTCCTTTAAGGCCAAAATTCTGCATTGTTTTTTAAATCATTGGCCTAAAGTTTTAGATCTCCACAAAGCTCTCAATTTCTTCATTCTTAGGAGATCATTTTCATAGCCTTCATCACTTCACAAAACTTCATGCAAGGCTAAATGAAAAGATCATTCTTTCTTCATCAAGTGTAAGTAGAAAATCCTCAAAGGGTCGAGATGATAAGTTTTATTTTCTTGGGAAGAAAATTTATTGTAAGAAAGACCTCTTAGGAAGAACCACTTGTAACTATTTGGGAAATAGTGGAATTGGGCCGAGTGGGACTCGTGTGTTGTTGGAGTAGGATACAGTAAGCAAGTTGGACTTACATATCCAAATCAGGGTACATTCTCGTGTTTGTGCGTGTTATCTTTATGTTGTTTTCTCTTGCAATTTTATTTTCGCTGCATGCTCATTATTTGCTTGAGATATTGTTGATTATAATTAAATTTGGGTAACATTAATTGTAACTTGATGTAGACTTATTAGAGTGAAATTTTATGTTTTATTGAGATACTAATCACCCCCCACTAGTATCTACTTGACCATCCATAGGATCTGAACATGCCCCTCCTTCTAGCACCAACCGTTGATGCATGGAGTCTCACAGGGGCCAGGCCAATCAACAGGACACCTGGGCCAGACCATTAATGTAAGCATTCTCAAAACATGTTGAGCTGGTCAGGTTGGTTTCATCAGGCGTTAGACGAAATTTTTTTCGTTAGCACTTGAAACAAAAAAACTTGTCATTCTCATCAAAGGGGTTGGCCCTCCTATCAGACTCCTCACGTTAGATTCAAGCAGGAAGGAAAGGGCGTGGCTGGAAGCCACCATTGCCCTGCAGAAAGTAGGGTTTTTGGGATGACAATTGGGCCTTGTATTAAGCCCAAAAGGCTGTAACTTTTGGAGGAAGTATCCCTTTGTTTATATATGGCCCAATGACGAATGATTGCCAGCCAGGTGGAAAGCAGATGACCCCTTGCCGTAACTGCCTACTGTCTATCAGGGTATGTATGTCGGTCGACCCTCTCTACGAATAAGGCAAGCATTGAATGCCGATTGTGATTGGAGAGAGAATGTTGGTCACTCGTCTAGGCCCATGCCATGCATATACGTGGGCTAGGGTGAGGTCGGGTCTGATCGACCCCTCACGCTAGGACGAGATGTGTAGGAAGATATATGCTCTCGAGGCAATTTATCCTAGAAAACATCTTGTTCGAATAAATGGTACTAATTATCCTAGTATGATTAAAATGGTTTTTTTTAATACTTGGATAATTTTCTTAGACTTAAAGTAAGGTCAAACACGTATCTAGATGGAGATCTCGATTATGGGAAGTGAATGACCGATAGTTATTAAATGGTTAACTCTAACTAAACTGTCATTGATAACTCTCTAGTGATGATAGGCTAGTTGGTTATTTAGACTTGAGGTCATTGTACGAACCTGTGCGAGTATGGTGTCACTTAGATCTATGATCTATCCTCAAGTCTTGTAACGACCGGTATTCATCGTACGTATTTTCGTACGTATTTATTTGATGTATTGATTATGAGACTATTCACATTATGATTTTGTTGTTTAGTCTGTATGTGTGATCCGTTACCGTATTAGCGATCCTCCCGACTTCGCGATCGCGCAGACATTAATTTTGTCGTTTCTGGACATTGTTGATGTCAGTGGCAATATCATAATAACTAGGACGTTTTAACCATGTATTTATTCATCCAATTATATTTTACAATTGTAAACTCTTAATACGATTTTTAAAAATCAAAATACCTTAGTTAAAGTTTTTCCTAATATCCTTCCTAATAAAAATCTAATTATCAATTAAATCCTCTAATTATCCTAACCAATGTTTTCATATCTTAATTATCTCTTTTCCTAACAAAGATATCTAATTATCCTAGCTACACATCGTTTTCAAATCTAAATAATAACTATTAATCTAAATCATACCTATCCCATTACCCACGTCACTCTTGCACTCATCCATTCGAAACCCAGCGTCCCCTCGAGCTTGCAATTAACTCAGCCGCATCCCCACGGTCGAAGCATCCCAATAAATCCCCAGCCATGTACGCACCCACCCTTATCATGCACGTCGTTCGGATCTCAATAAATCATGAGATCCCAACAGAACCCAACGCCAAACCTCCGACCCCTTCAAAACACCAACCAGCGAGACTCCTCTCTAAGCATGCGGCCATCACTTCGGCTTCTCTATTCGAAAACCCCGTCGGAGCCTCAGCCTCCCTCGCACCTCTCCACTTTTGCGGACGGACGCAACCCGCATCATTCCTCCGAGCCTTCACCTCCTCTCTCAGGTGAACTCTCTTCGGCGCAAAACCCAACGTGCTCAGCCCATCGATCAACACATACACCGCCGATCACCTCTCCCCTTCAAATCCAGAGAACTCCGCTGGTGCTCCAACATCTCCGAGGGCCACCGAACCTCCTCCGCCTGCTGAAGCCCTCAACCACCACCTTCGACAGCCAACCCCACAACCAAGTCCCATCCCTTCGACCCAAGACGTCCGTCTCCGGTGCAAAGCACCGACGCCCGACCCTCCGCCGCCGTTTGCATCACGCGAGGATCCCCTAACACGTAAGCTTTGTAACGAATGTCACCATGTAGGTTAATTTATAACATGATATAGGCAGTACATATGTTTAAGCATCGATCTTGTAAGCCCATTTAATATTAATAACAACCTGTAATGATAACATCATACTATAGTTAGAGTATGTGGCATGTTATTAAAATATAAGTAAAGTTTAGAGGCTTGGTTGTTATTATAATGCATGTCAGCTTCATTGTGACGTATGAACCCACAATACGTTAGTTATAAAATGAATTATATGTCGGGTTAGGGATTGGATACTGTTAGCATGATTGGTATGATGACCTTATATATGTAACTTACTACGTTAGTATAATTAATATAATGTTAATTATTAATGCTGCACGTTCGTGTACTTGCATCAGCCTTAACATATGACATTACCAGAGTGTACTAAGACATGTTAGTTTAATTAATACCCTAAAATGTTAGTGTATAATTATTTCATGCAAGCCATTATCAGTACATTAAAATTGTAAACAAACAATAAATAATGATGACTGTAATAGTACTGCTTGAAGTGTGAAGGATTAGCAATATGAATTAATAACACATTATCTGCATTATAAGGAATGCAGATAATTCATGCTAAGAAAATTACTTCTGCCGTGAATGTGTGCATGCTTTTAATTCATATTACGAATCAACATACATCGTTTGTTACAGTTAAAACCTACCATACGCTTATAAACGGACTTAATAAAAAGTTAAGAGTTCGTTAGCCTGATATTAAATCCATGATGCAGATAAAACGTACCATACGCTTTAATCGTCTGTGCACCCAATACCGTCCTCAGGGAAATATTTTATTGTAAATGAACTGCAAACCATAACTGCTTATTATTTGATATGCATGTGGACATTGGGACTGAATATACTTTTCTCTTTAGTAGTTGTTTTAGAACATGTAACATGAAGTTGGTATTGAGGACAAATTACTATCTATCTGCTAACACAACAAACTAAACTGGACAGAGGGTAGGACACAACCCTCGAAATACATATGTAACACCATCGAATACGGATGGGATTAACCTAGTCGAACGACTAGACATACACTTGGGTGGGGTTTGTTCATGTTGTAGGGTTTGTAAGTGTGTCTTGAGCACTATACGGCTACCTCCATAACCACACCAATGGAGGCAAGCATCTTGACCATTTTCCAGGTTAGGGATGGCAAGAAGACGTCACGGTAAGCCCTCGATGATTGGGTGCATCAAGAACATTTTACCTACCTCGAATGGACTTACGCACGAGCACAAACTAATAATTGAAAGTACTCAACTTGCAACTTTGTTTAATTCCTTTAAAAAGTATATCATATGTTAAATGTCACAGCATGCTCATATTTTAAGTTATGTACTCGTTACCTCATTTAAAATGCAAAAATATTTTAACTATTAATGAACCGTTTGCCTTTACTTTCATCATTTTCTCATTTTTGCTATGCACCTGCTCCTATATGTTCTAACATTCTTGTTTCCTTAAATTGCAAGTTAGTGCTTTCTTTTCCTATAAAATCTTGCCGAGGCTTTTCGCCAACATATATTTCAATGAAATTATAAAATATATATTAGGTTCAGAGACGGAGTATAGCGATGACCTTACCTACGAGGATCAGAACCAATCGGCATATCCTGCAGACCAGAGCTACGAAGACACCGTGGCTTTTCTTGCTGAGGACTAGATTATTGTTGCGGTTTTCCTTGTTAAGTTTATTCAATATCAACGGTGTGTTGCTCATGTAATAAATGTACGGCCATGCTAGGCCTAACTTATTTGTGTACTTGCTTTTGAACTCTGGGCGAAGTTGTAATAAATATCTTTATTGTTTCTAAATAATGCGGTTGCAAGGACCTGGTTGCTATATACACGAAACGCTAATTGTGCTTAAGTCAAAGAAGAAAAAAGTACTTCTTCTTTGCTTTAAGCACATGCAGACCCACTCATGTTCTCGCTCCCAATAACAATGGGAGTGGGACGTGTCAGGTTTTAGTGGTGGCCCATGCATGTCCTCTTGCATCTTGCGAGACCCTTCAGAAACAGTAGAGATATTATTACTAACCAGATCGTTCGGATAACTTTGTACACAAATGTTTATCTTATTTCTTTTGCAGCATGGCCGGTCAACCCAACACTCGTAATGGAAGTGGTGACGTTTACAATGACATCGTGGTAATCATAAGTTAAATGATGAAACTCAACATCGATTACTCTCTGTGCTCAGTCATTTCGCTTCTCATCGGTTCGAGGATCCCGAAGACCAAGCATTCCAGTTCAGTCAAGGTTCAATCTACAACACCCAAGCACCGATGACATCTACTAATCTAACCTCCGATGAGGAAATACTGGGAGCAACACGTAGCAACGAGGATGTCGATAAACTTCGTGAAACAGCCCAAGTTGGATGGAGTAAGCATCTTATGGAACCAACAAGAGACGCTCCTGGACCAATACAAACTATCATGTTTAAAGGTCATGCACCTCCCGTCAACAACCGAATCCAGATGATGTGCCACCATTGTAACCGACCAGGGCATGTTAAGAAGAACTGTCGCCTGCTGCTCAACCAATATCTGTTATGTGGGGCATCTGTGCACTCTGTCAGGAATTGCTCTCGCTACCTCATCAAGCAAGGGACTCTGATTGTAGTAGCTTCAGGATCGAAACAGCGTAAACCACCCCTAGCGCCACAACATCGAGCCTTCCAACAAGCCAAACTAAACTAGCCCAGGCATTAAGCATTCGTCATGACCGCTAAAGAGCGGAACAAGTGGGTTCAGGTAGTGTCTCACCCTCCCTTATGATGTTTATGGTATATGTATAGTATATTTATTAGTATTAACGGTAACGTTTGTAATGCGTGCATGTAGGTAGTGCGTATGGACATGTGTGTGTGAGCCTCTGTGTCCTATTCATGTATGAGTGGACATCCTCTTGGTATATTAGTATACTATATTAACCTATTGTGTTGTATGTGCATATGCAGTTTATCTACGCGATAGATATATAGTTATATATATATGGTAGGTATGTCTACTATGAGTGTATATATCTTAGACGTACTTGTCTATGTTTGTATTTTTATGCTAGTAATGTTATGTGCATGTGAGGTGTAATGTACATGATGATATGTGCTTATAATTGGGCATACATAGCTATTGTATGACATATATATTAGTGATATATATGTGTGTGTTTGGATGTATGCTAGAAGGTGTATATGGTTGTATGTTTTTATCTATGTATAGAAGTGCATATGTATTATACTAGCTTATGTAAATTACCATGGTTGTGTATACTTGCGTGTATGTATTGAATGTATGTCTATGTTTTGTGTAGATATAAGGTAGGCGTATAACAATATAAGTATGGATATGTGTGGAATGTGTATGAGTGCATAAGTATTTGTATGTATGTGACTGTATGAGATATGTGTAAGTGTATATGCATATGAGTGTGCATTGCTTTGTTATAATGTATGTATATCTGGAGTTGAGTGACCTTAGCGTCTAGGTCTGGCCATCCTTAAGTTGGCCCCATTTAAGAAAGTCCAAGGACAGACTTGATAATAAGGTGGGTAGATTGTAATGGTCTTAGTGCCATATGAGCATGGTATGTCCATAATTGTGAATGGTAGTGTATTGTGTAATATGAGTGTGCAAGGTAATTTCACACCTGCAGTTAGGGAGTTGATGCGTGTATATGGTAAAGTGTTACTAATTGTCTTAATTATGATATTGGTTTTAACTATATTGTATGATGGTATTGTATTGAGTTGTATGTTAGTTGTGGTATATTAGTATTAATATTGATAAGTAAACAGTGATGCATGTGTGTGTTATTATTAGTATGGCTATTAATTGGTATTATTAGTAGTATTGTTATAGCTATCGAGATTAATATTAATTGAGTGTTTGAGTGGCATGATCATTATTTAAGGGTAGTGTGCGTATACCAGAAGAAGAAATGTGAGCGTCATCCTTATTAATTCTCCACACCCTGGACGATAGAAATTCCAAGGGCGGAATTTTAATAAGGTGGGTAGGATGTAATGACCGGTATTCATCGTACGTATTTTCGTACGTATTTATGTGATGTATTGATTATGAGACTATTCGCTTTATGATTTTGTTGTTTAGTCTGTATGCATGATCCATTACCGTATTAGCGATCCTCCCGACTTCGCGATCACGCGAATATTAATTTTGTCGTTTCTGGACATTGTTGATGTCAGTGGCAATATCGTAATAACTAGGACGTTTTAACCATGTATTTACTAATCCAATTATATTTTACAATTGTAAACTCTTAATACGATTTTTAATGAATCAAAATACCTTAGTTAGAGATTTTCCTAATATCCTTCCTAATAAAAATCTAATTATCAATTAAATCCTCTAATTATCCTAACCAATGTTTTCATATCTTAATTAACTCTTTTCCTAACAAAGATATCTAATTATCCTAGCTACACATCCTTTTCAAATCTAAATAATAACTATTAATCTAAATCATAACTATCCCATTACCCATGTCACTCTTGCACTCATCAATTCGAAACCCATCATCCCCTCGAGCTTGCGATTAACTCAGCCGCATCCCCACGACCGAAGCATCTGAACAAACCCCCAGCAACGTACACACCCACCCTTATCATGCACGTCGTTCGGATCTCAACAAATCTTGAGATCCCAACAGAACCCAACGCCAAACCTCCGTCCCCTTTAAAACACCAACCAGCGAGACTCCTCTCCAAGCCTGCATCCATCACTTCGACTTCTCCATTCGAAAACCCTGTCGGAGCCTCAGCCTCCCTCGCACCTCTCTACTTCCGCGAACGGACGCAGCCCACATCATTCCTCCGAGCCTTCACCTCCTCTCTCAGGCGAACTCTCTTCGCCACAAAACCCAACGTGCTCAGCCCATCGATCACCCCGTACACCGCCGATCACCTCTCCCCTTCAAACCCAGCGAACTCTACCGGTGCTCCAATATATCCGAGCACCCATCGATCCCTCCTCTGCCTGCTGCAGCCCTCAACCACCGCCTTCGATAGGCAATCCCGCAACCAAGTCCCCCCTCCTTTTGACCCAAGATGCCCATCTGCAGTGCAAAGTGCCGACGCCCGACCCTCCGCCACCGTTCGCATCACGCGAGGATCCCCAAACACATAAGCTTTGTAACGAATGTCAGCATGTAGGTTAATTTATAACATGATATATGCAGTACATATGTTTAAGCATCGATCTTGTAAGCCCATTTAATATTAATAACTACCTGTAATGATAACATCGTACTATAGTTAGAGTATGATTAAAATATAAGTAAATTTTTGAGGCTTGGTTGTTATTATAATGCATGTCAGCTTCATTGTGACGTATGAACCCACAGTACGTTAGTTATAAAAGAATTATATGTTTGGTTAGGGATTGGATACTGTTAGCATGATTGGTATGATAACCTTATATATATGTAACTTACTACGTTAGTATAATTAATAAAATGTTAATTATTAATGCTGCATGTTAGTGTACTTGTGTCAGCCTCAACGTATGACATTACCAGAGTGTATTAAGGCATGTTAGTTTAATTAATACCCTAAAATGTTAGTGTATAATTATTTCATACAAGCCATTATCAGTACATTATAATAGTAAAAAAACAATAAATAATGATGACCGTAATAGTACTGCTTGAAGTGTGAAGGATTAGAAATATGAATTAATAACACATTATCTGCATTATAAGGAATGCAGATAATTCATGCTAAGAAAATTACTTTTGTCGCGTATGCGTGCATGGTTTTAATTCATATTATGAATCAACATACATCGTTTGTTGCAGTTAAAACCTACAATACGCTTATAAACGGACTTAATAAAAAGTTAAGAGTTCGTTAGCCTGATATTAAATCCGTGATGCAGATAAAACGTACCATACGCTTGAATCGGCTGTGCACCCCATACCGCCTCAGGCAAGTAGTTTATTGTGAATGAATTGCAAACCATAACTGCTCATTTTTTATATGCACATGGACATTGGGACTGAATTATAGTTTTCTCTTTAGTAGTTGTTTTAGAACATGGAACATGAAGTTGTAATTAAGGACAAATTACTATCTATCTACTAACACAACGAACTAAACTGGACAGAGGGTAGGACACAACCCTCGAAATACATATGCAACACCATCGAATACGGATGGGATTAACATAGTTGAACGACTAGACACACACTTGGGTGGGGGTTGTTCATGTAGTAGGGGTTGTAAGTGTGTCTTGAGCACTATACAGCTACCTCCATAACCACACCAATGGAGGCAAGCATCTTGACCATTTTCCATTATAGGGATGGCAAGAAGACGTCACGGTAACCCCCGATGATTGGGTGCATCAAGAACATTTTACCTCCCCTGACATAGACTTACGCACGTGCACAAACTAATAATTAAAAGTACTCAACTTGCAATCATGTTTAATTCGTTAAAAAAGTATATCATATGTTAAATGTCACATCATGCTCATATTTTAAGTTATGTACTCGTTACCTCATTTAAAATGCAAAAATATATTAACTATTGATGAACAATTTGCCTTTACTTTCATCATATTCTCATTTTCGCTATGCACCTACTCCTATATGTTCTAACATTCTTGTTTCCTTAAATTGCAAGTTAATGCTTTCTTTTGCTATAAAATCTTGTCGAGGCTTTTCGCTGGCATTGATCGCTCCCGGATATACACCCGAAAAACAATTATAGTTTTACCGCAAGCACACGGTCTAGTCGCGAGCATGTATTGAACACGAGGATGTGGTGTTGGCTCAATCTATCTTAGGTGGTGTCAGTGTCGATGATAAAGATGTCGGATAAACTTCAATTTAATAAAAGAGCCTAGGGCTAGGAAATCCCCACTACGAATTATCAGGCATCATTGTGAATCGTGAATCTCAATATTACTAGACCTTAGTTGAGGTGTACTAGTCGTAACTAAATAGAGAACCAAGCTCACGCTCTCGCGCTATTGCAAGTCTATAGCAACCTAGATCAGAGCCCACTCTCGTGCAAACTCTAGTCTAAGCCACTAGCATTAAGATCGACATCATCATCCAATCACAACTCAAGCCCACTCTCGTGCAAACTTAAGTTATGATCTAGATTGTGATAGCTCGTTTGAGTCCAATCTCTTGCAAACGAATATGGGTATAGACTTATAATAAAAATGCTAGCTTTGGTCCAATCTCTTGCAAACCAAACCTAGTAAATCTCGATTATCAATCTAAATCGAATATCTAGACCTTCCCATTGATCAGAGCACAATCTCTTGCAAACTCTAGATCAATGGAAATTCCTAGCTATCCGTATTAAATCAATCACAATCTAACCTCCTAGCAATTCTAGCAACATATAAATTCATTCATCACAAATCTAGCATTAGATCCATAGGGTTCATCCCTTTCCCTAGAACAAAGATCAACCAAGCATAGCAATAACGATATAGGAATCAATATAAAACATTGCTTGCATATAAAAGATATCAAATCAAAGATTCAAATAACAATAACATATATACTTAGCTTTGATAAAGAATTCCAATCGAAATACAAGCTTCTAGATCCAAGAGGGGGCCTAGGGCATGGCCGAACCTCTAAAAAAGTCTCCAAGAAAATAATAGGAACTCCCCTCTAATGACGTCGACAAATCCTATATATAGTCTCCACAAAACCCTTGCAAGTAACCCTAAAAATCCTCTGAAATTCGTGTCCAAAGTCAGCGCTGGCCGCAACTTAAATTCTGGACCCACATCGACTCGGCCGAGTAGAACACAACTCAGGTCGAGTAGCGATTTCAGCACTGCAGCGTCAACTTGTAGAAATTCTCTAGATTTCAGCCGACCTCCGATTGGCACGTCCTTGGCGGCGTTGGAACCTTCATGAAGTCTACTATCTATACAAAATACGAGAAAAATACCTTGCTCACTAAAATGATAGAAGATTTCAAAAGAGTGGGAGGCTATCTGAAAATCTGGGCGCTCGTGTCACTTGGCCGAGTAGAATTCCTCATTCGGGCGAGTGGACTTCCTACTCGGCCGAGTAGGGACTTCACCCAAAATTTCAGAGAGTCTGCTTTGATTTCCTTCAGAAATTCTGACCTCCCTCGGGCAAGTGAAGCTCTTTACTCGGCCGAAAGGAATTCACCACTCGGACGAGTACATTCTGGCACTCAAGCAGGCAGATGTCAGCGTATCAGTATTGCTCGGCCGAGTACGCTTCTTCACTTAGGCGAGTGGGTTGCGTTACTCAGCTGAGTGGCATGTTTCTGGAATCAACTCTTCTCCTCCTCGCCTCCTGTCGATTCTATCGATCTCTTTCTTCTCCCGCTCATCATCCAGCACCGTTAGCTCCTCAATAGGGCCATGAGCAATGCTCCGGCATGCGTGCAAATCCCTTAATCTCATTTATGCTCCTGATCGCTCCATATTTCCTGAAATCCGACAAAAAAATGAAATAGAAAAAAGTAACGCAATATCGTCGAATAATCATAAAAAGCGCGATATGGGCGATCAAAATGGTATGCAAATATGCAGAAAAAGGTGTAAAATATGGACCGATCAAAATCCCCCAAGCTTGCCTCTTACTCGTCCTCGAGAAAGATAAGTAGAGAGACGAACTCGAAAAATGAAAACAAAGGAAATGAAATGAAAGAAAAAGTATACGAAGTGGAAGAGGTCGCTAGATTATTCTCTCAGATCTCAAGCCATAAGCTACACATCACGATAACTCGAAAATTACGAATCACATGCTATAAAGATTTCATATCTTACTTAATATGATACTTGCAAGATTTTAAGAACAACAAAAGGGACTCTCTAAATTCATACAATCAATTCATATCCACATCACACAGTTCATAGAATTTAATATACAAATGTTGGCGATGCACTTTTCAATCAAGAGTTATAAGAGAAGCATATAATAATCACACCAAGCATGCAATATAGAATGGAATAAGAGACATGTCATTCACATTTTCATATCAATTCATAAGAAATCTCCATAGCTAAAGTAATTCGCTAAGTCTCAGTATTATCAAACTTCCCAATTCGTGCACCTCTCCACTCTAATGTCGTACTCACTCATATAGTCAAATGAATTCACCCTCCAAGCTTAGCTTGAGGCATCACATCTAAAGGAATATGATAGTGAAAAATGGGATTTTTGCCTAGGGTTTCCCAAGTATTTTGTGGCTCCAATAATTAGATAGATAAATATTTTTCTTTTTCGTTTTGAACTTTTTGTTTCTCATTTTTTTTTCTTTTTGGATTTTTGTAGGAGCTATATGATTTGTATTTTTGGGTTTTGGCTCCTTTTTGGCTTTTTATATTTTTTGGAGCTAACTTTTTCTTTTGTTTGGATTTTTAAAAAATAGATGCGATATAAGTAGCTTTTGGAGGTGAACTCAAGTGACATGTAGAGAATAAAAAGATATATATGGAGAAGGAAATGGTGTAACGCTCGGTTCACTCTAAGATGTGTACAAATGGTTTAATAAGATAATACATCAACTAAACTCATATGTAAGCATGGATATTCTCAATCATTTCAATAAACAGTGAAGTCAAGCAGTAAAGAGTACAATCATATCAGGCATGCAACAGAAGGTGAATAAGACAAAAAGGCAGATGCTTTCGATATACAATTGATACATGAATCTTGGTGCACTTCCAACAAAAGCATACTAAACACTAATCCATACATTCAGCTTCAATTAATATCATGCATTCCTGTAGAGGAATTATCAAAAGAATATATAAGCAAGCACATGGATTGCTGGATACTGAAATACTCCAAATAGCCTGGTAAGAGTAGTAAGCATCGTGATGGCTACTAAAGTAATAAGAGATATCATCATAAGGAACATATCTAGCAAAATGAGGAAAATAAAATAAATATATAAAAATAAAAGAGAGGAAAGAAAAGAAAAACAAGCACACAATACGATGCATGAACACACATAAAAGGAAAATAAGATGGAAAAATCAAAAAGATGATGCAAATTTTTTGAAAAGTTTCTAAAAACCCTAAAATAGAGTAAAAGTGCAACTAAATGGCATGGAAATGCACTCCCTCAAGCTTAAACTTCACATTGTCCTCAATGTTATTATAATAGAAGAATATAAGGAACAACGATAAATATGGGGGGATGAAAAATAATGAAATGAATGTCATGAAATCCTAATGCAACTACATGCACATACAATGATGCATGAGAGCGCCTTCCCCCAAGCTTATATCAAACAAACCTATTCAAATGATTCGATCAAAAATGTCACGTCTTTGCTAAGCGAGATCGAGTCAAACGAATAAGAATGTGAGTATTCACTTGAAAGAGATGCTCGATGGTGGTGAGTAAAAAGGATGTGACACATCAAAATGTGAAAAGGGCAATCAATATAGCATATAAAGGGTAGGGTGTAAATGATTATTGTTGCCGTCATATGAGGTAATATTTATTCTGAACAAACTAATCAAGCAAATATATACGGTCCTCTCGCTGTCGAGAGGATTCTTTTTATTGAAAGTATAAAATACTACACTACTGGATTGATGTCACATTTAGCAAAAGGCGGATCTAGTATCTTTGCCAGTGCAGGCAACTGCTCCAACTGCTCCTTTCGTGGCTCCGCCAGGCGCGTGTGTCCACGAACACCAACGAACTCCAGCAATGCATCCTCCAGCATTCCCATGAGGACTCCACCTATACCCTGCAGAGAATAGGATGCATCAGTTCACTGCAAAAATTTCACCCTCATAATAAAAGTATTCCAAAGAGGATTATCTATAGAAATATATGAAATAAATAGTGGTGGACCATACTTCCCTGGAAATAATGTAATATCCTCGTGTGCTGTGATAGCTATCTCTATGGTGTCCTCTCTCAGCTGCTCAGTTAACTCTGGATCATAGGTATGGACTTCCTCGACAGGTTCGTTTAGATATGACACGTCCAAGCATACCTCCGGTCCATAATCGTACGTGTGCTGCAAAAGGAACGACGTGTCAAAAACATCTGAATCAAAATAAATATCAAATGGAATACATGATTCAGAAATGGAATGTGTAAAAATATCTTCCTGAGTGGCAGCAGTAAGCTCTGGTGAATGCTCCTCAGCTGGATGCTTAGCCTTAGTGGAAGGTAGAGGTGGCTGCAGAAGCTCAATTGCAGGTGGGCAAGAATCTGGATCTATCTGAATGAAGATATCCTCGTCCCAAAGTGCTCTACATATGAGGCATCCTCATCAATATGCTCTGGCTCAACAGGGTGCTCTTTTGACTTCTTATCAACTATCAGTGTAGGCTCTCTTTGGAGTGGTGATGCTGGCTGCTTATATGTGTCAACTTGTGGGGATGTATCATGTGGAGGAGAATTCCCGCAAGCAATCCAAAAATATAGTATATCCCCCTCAAGACTGACATGGACGTCATCCTCAATTGTTCCTGCAACCGAAACATGGTTCATTACAAATTCTACAAATCGTAGCTCAAATGAATCACCTGTTGTAATGCTCTCTGAACCGGTGAACCTCACTGACTCTAAGAGGCCCTCCAATAAGTTCTGAAATATATCCTCCTCTGGCAGCTCATATGACTCAATTTAGCCATCAACATGTTGTGCAAGAATCCCATCTAGAAGCATATCAAAATCTGTGGTCCACATTGTATAACCCATAACACCTGATCAACAAAGATAAATACCTGGAGAAAAATATCAGTGACACAAAAGAAAATAGAAATGATAATAATGGTGGTGGGGGTGAAAATTTCTCTCTTTTTTGTAGTTTAATCAACCTAATTGTGACAAATTGGCACCCAACGGGAAACACCTCCCCGGCAACGGTGCCAAAAACTTGATCGCTCGCGGATTTACACCCGAAAAACAATTGTAGTTTTACCGCAAGCGCATGGTCTAGTGGCGAGCGGGTATCAAACACGAGTAGGTATTGTTGGCTCTAATTTATCTTAGGTTGGTTCTACTACGAACGTTTTATTGGTGGAGATGGTTATGGTATGATGTACTGACAATAGTGATGGATGTCGGTGTCGATGATAAAGATGTTGGATAAAATTCAATATAATAAAAGAGCCTAGGGCTAGGGAATCCCCACTACGGATTATCAGGCATCATTGTGAATCGTGAATCTCAATATTACTAGACTTGGGTTGAGATGGACTAGTCGTAACTAAATAGAGAACCAAGCTCACGCTCTCACACTATTGCAGGTCTATAGCAACCTAGATCAGAGCCCACTCCCGTGCAAACTCTAATCTAAGCCACTAGTATTAAAATCGGCATCACAACTCAAGCCCACTCTCGTGCAAACTTGAGTTATGATCTAGACTGTGATAGCTCGTATTCGTCCAATCTCTTACAAACGAATATGGGTATAGACTTATAATAACAATGCTAGCTTTGGTCCAATCTCTTGCAAATCAAAACAAGTAAATCTCGATTATAAATCTAAATCGAATATCTAGACATTCCCTTTGATCAGAGCCCAATCTCTTGCAAACTCTAGATCAATGGAAATTCCTAAATATCCATAATAAATCAATCACAATCTAACCTCCTAGCAATTCTAGCAACATATAAATTCATTCATCACAAATCTAGCATTAGATCCATAGGATTCAACCCTTTATCTAGAACAAAGATCAACCAAGCATAGCAATAACGATATATGAATCAATAAAAAATATTGCTTGCATATAAAAATATATCAAATCAAAGATTCAAATAACAATAACAAAGATACTTAGCTTTGATGAAGAATTCCAATCCAAATACAAGCTTCTAGATCCAAGAGGGGGCCTATGGCATGGCCTAACCTCTAAAAAAGTCTCCAAGAATATAATAGGAACTCCCCTCTAATGACGGCGACAAATCCTATATATAGTCCCCGCAGAACCCTTGCAAATAACCCTAAAAACCCTCTAAAATTCGTGTCCAAAGTCAGCTCTGGCCACAACTTAAATTCTGGACCCACGTCGACTCGGCCGAGTAGAACATAGCTCTGGCTGAATAGCGATTTCAGCACATCAGCGTCAACTTTCAGAAATTTCACAGATTTCATCCGACCTCCTATTGGCGCATTCTTAGCGGCGTTGGAACCGTCATGAAGTCTACTATCCATAAAAAATATGAGAAAAATACTTTGCCCACTGAAATGATAGAAGATTTCAAAAGAGTGGGGGGCTGTTTGAAAATTTGGGCGCTCGTGTCACTCGGCCGAGTAGAATTCCTCACTCGGACGAGTGGACTTCCTACTCGGCCGAGTAGGGTCTTTTGATGTACTACCAAAATTCCAGAGAGTCTGCTTCGATTTCCTTCAGAAATTCTTACCTCACTCGGGCGAGTGAAGCTCTTTACTCGGCCGAGTGGAATTCACCACTCGGGCGAGTACATTGTGGCACTCAGGTAGGTAGATGTCGACGTATCAGTATTACTCGGCCGAGTGCGCTTCTTCACTCGGGCGAGTGGGTTGCGTTACTCAACCGAGTGGCCTGTTTCTGGATTCAACTCTTCTCCTCCTCGCCTCCTCGTCAATTCTATCGATCTCCTTCTACTTCCGCTCATCATCCAGCATCGTTAACTCCTCGATAGGGCCATGAGCGATGCTTCGGCACGCGTGAAAATCCCTTAATCTCATTTATGCTCCCGATCGCTCCATATTTCCTGAAATCCGACAAAAATAAGAAATAGTGAAAAGTAATGCAATATCGTCGAATAATAGTGAAAAGCACGATATGGGCGATCAAAATGGTATGCAAATATGCAGAAAAAAGGTGTAAAATATGGACCTATCAGACATATATTTCAATGAAATTATGAAATATATGTTAGGTTCAGAGACGGAGTATAGCGAGGACTCTACCTACGAGGATCAGAACCAGGAGGCCGGTCCTGCAGACCAGAGCTACGAAGACACCGACACTTTTCTTACCGATGACTAGATTATTGTTGATGTTTTCCTTGTTTAAGTTATTCAGTATTGCCGGTTTGTTGCTCATGTAATAAATGTACGGCCATGCTAGGCCTAACTTATTTGTGTACTTGCTTTTGAACTCTGGGTGAAGTTGTAATAAATATCTTTATTGTTTCTGAATAATGAGGTTGCAAGGACCTGGTTTCTATATACACAAAATGCTTATTATGCTTAAGTCAAAGAAGGACTGAAAAAAGTACTTCTTCTTTGCTTTAAGCACATGCGGACCCGCTCACGTTCTCGCTCCCAAGTACAATGGAAAGCAGGGCGTGACAAGTCTTCACTCGTTGAAAGGTCTTAGGTCGGGTGACACTTAAAGTGCACGAGGTAAGTAGTGACTAAGATATGATTCGTCTCTTCCGTTAATGGGAAGTTAGTGTCACAGGCTCAGTAAGGTTCTTTGTGCTAAACCTCGGCCGGGGATGTTGTAGGAAGTACAATATGGACATACCAAAGACCGAAGTATGTTGACCAGTGCTAGCTAGTAGGGTTGACAGTTTACCATACCCTAGGCAATACAGTGACATAGTTATGTCGAATGGATTAAAACTGCGGTATTCATCACGGACACAGTCAGAGTGATCCCGACGACACTTTTGTCAATGTGTCAATCACGTAATTATGATGCCGAAACAGGGGTGACATTTGCTGCTCGTGGTCACCGTCGTTTAGGGGTTTCGAGCCACAACCTGTAGTAGGGTCAGGCTGTATCGTCTCACACCGAGTGGGATTTGCGTCTTAATAATATGAAGGATTCAGGAGGAGTGCACTTGAGTGCACGAGAATAATTAAAGTCACAAAGAGTTTGTGACATTAAGTCTATATTAAATGGGAACTAATAATGTCGCAAAATGCTTGCGATATAAGTATTAGTGGAATGATATAAAGGATTATTGCATATGATGCAAAAGGGCTGCAAATATATTATAAAATGTTTACGAGAATATTTTGCATAACAAAGGGCATAGAAAAGGTTACATGTGTTCTTGGAATAGTCCCGTTCGAACCACGTTTTCAAACGGATCTGAAATCGCCTCAATCGGAGCTATAAAGCTCAAGTTATAGCCCAAAACACCAGAACTGTGCTTTTGCCCAGTTCTGGCCCAGCCTAACCCAGACTGAGCGGGCTAACCCAACCCATTCGGGCTGGGCTAGCCCGACCAGCCTGGGTGAGCGGGCTAGACCCGCCCACCAAGGGGGGTTAAGCCCGCCCGCTCTTGCGGGTGGGTGCACCCATCGGGCTGGTGGGCCCCACAAGCGGGGCCCACACGTCAGAAACCCAAAAATGGCGGCTGCGAAAATCGGTTTTTTATAACTTTTGCTCAACTTTGAGCTATTGTTTGTGGGGTCAAACGAAGTCGGATTGGAGCGCCGTTTGTTTCTATGCGTTCACCGTTCATAGCTCTTTGATTTGATAGGTTGAATCACTTGCGAAGCTCAACGGTGAGGGAGAGAAAATTAGTTGACGTTTAGCCTTAGTGTAAGGCGAAACTAATTTAATTTTCTCCCCTAATTTATTAGTCCCTCATTGCTCGTGAGACGAGCAAGGTGTCCGGCCTCCTATATAAATAGGGGATGGCTCCCCTTGGAAAAATTGCACCAAGTCTCCGAATCGAATAGCTTCGAAATGTTTTGAGCACGCTCGATCTGAGACAAAAATTATTCTCTCCACCGTTAATCCTTCCTTTCCTTCGTTCGAGTCCTAGCAAGACAACGAGGAGGATTGGATTCGATCCAAAGTCTTTGATGCGGATCACACTCAAGTGAAACTTTCTTCGGCGAATGATTGGCTCGGAGGCGTGGTGTCGGCTCGCTTCGGGTGGACCAGTCTCAGAGGCGCGGAGGCGGCTTGCTTCGTGGAGCTAAAGTTGTTGCTGAAAATGACGCTTCGTTTTCTGCGGAAGCAAAGTTCCGAGTATGTTCTTTTAATGCTTTCATATTTATATTGTTGCAGTAGTTTAGATCTATTTTGGGGCTAGTCAGACTCACCCCAAGATAGTAGAGATCTTGGCTTGGGTCCTTGATATCCTTAGGGTGTTTTATTAAAGTGTTTAATAATTCTAATTTTCCGCTGCTATATTTTGTTACTATCGTCCGTCCGACGTAGGACGTGCATATATTTATGCCCTAAGGGTCCCTCAAAACCCAACAGGATGTTCCCGCTAGTGGGTCCCATCCGACATGTTGGGCCAAGCTCAGCTGCTGGTTGGTCAGACTTGACTACTGACATTGGTATCTACATCGTGCACTGCTGCTGCTACTACTAATAATACTTCATGTTTCTTTTACATATGTTGCTTCTATTACTGCTAAGCTATGATGGCATCATGCACAATTACTATATTTCTTCTCGGAAGGTAATTACTACATTACCATACTCATACTCTTTATAAGGACACAGATCTCAATATAGAAGATTTGATTCCCTTTATCATATTGACACTCCTACAACTTGACACATTTGCTAGTCTTGGAACTAACTTGGGCACCACAGGAAATAACTTGGAGTTTCCCTCTCCAACACCGACTTATCTCAGATAATGCGTTTGTCTGTTCCCGTATGCAGGTTTCAGGAGTCCATCAAAAGCGTCCTCCTGAGGTGACCAGTCGTACCGACCTACCCTTTAGATCCAATCAAAGCCAAAGTCCAGCCTATCCTACCTTGGGGCCATCTGAGGGCCAAACTAGTCTCAAAGCTTTTTCAAATCCTAGGTCGACGGAGAGAGCGAAGTTTGAGCTATCGGGTTGAAGCCCGACCTAACTCCGTGCTATCTTCGTAGATCTGCAACAAAGGAGAAATCGTCAAGGGGTCGGGTCTGGGGTCCGACCAAATCCCCTCTGATGCTTAAGTCAGTGGATGTTTATGAGAGTCTAAACATTAAAAAAAGAGGCGTGTTATATACACCGCGCGGTGTATATCGGGGTGCGTGCCAAATTCAAAAAAAACTTTTGATCGACGATATTTTCGTCGTTTGGTGTCTATTTTATGCATCATTGGTATCATTGGAAAGCTTATGAAGAGTAGAATCTATTTATACCAATTTTGTGACCTTTCTTTGACGTTTTATGTCATATTTTGGCCTTTCGAATAATGCATGTTCTATTCGATGAAAACGCCAAAGAAAGGCCACAAAATTGGTATCAATGATTGTGCTATTCATAAGCTTTCCAACGGTAACAACGACGCATACAACCGACAGAAATGTAAGCGGTCAAAAGTTTTTTTTTTGAATTTGGCACGCACTCCGATATAAACCACGCGGTGTATATAGCACACCTCTAAAAAGATTTGAGTACAATAAAAAATGTAGTGTTATAAACGGGCTTTGGAGGCCCAACCCGTTAGTGGGTATCCACCCATTATGTAACCCTATTACTATAAATACAGGGCTATGGGGTTCCGTAGCCGCCATGGTTTACAACACGTTATCAGCACGCTCGAAGCTAAGCAGAACCCCTGCCGACGGACGAACGCAACGCGAACGGGCTTCCTTCACCGAACGTCGCTAGATCCGGCGGGTAGGATCTAGAGGTAATTTTAATTCCCTAGATCTAAATTTTTATGCGCATACGATTAGATCTACATGCTTAGATCTATTTTTGATTAGTATAGATCTAATTTTTCTACCGAGATCTGCAAGCTAAATCAATTGTTTAATGCGAAATCGCCGTTTTTATTGTTAAAATCACCTTTTTACGATAAAAACGCCGTTTTGAAGATCAAAAATAGATTTTTTTCCCGTAAAAATCGGATTTTTATCATCTTCTTCCCCAAAAACCCTAGGGGATTTTCCTTCGTTACGCGGCCGGAAGCCGCCACGCGAACCCCCCCGATTCACGCCGTCGCCACCCCGCCCGAAGCGGCGCCCCCCCGCCGCTCAAAGCGGCGGGCGGAACCGCCGCCAGAAGCGGCGCCCCCCCCCCCCCCCCCCCGCCGCTCGAGCGGCGGGCGGAACCGCTGCCTGAAGCGGCGCCCCCCCCCCCCCCCCCCGTCGCTCGAGCGGCGGGCGGAACCGCTGCCTGAAGCGGCGCCCCCCCCCCCCCCCCCCCGCCGCTCGGAGCGGCGGGTGGAACCGCCGCCTGAAGCGGCGCCCCCCCCCGTCGCTCGGAGCGGCGGGCGGAACCGCCGCCAGAAGCGGCGGCCCCCCCGCCGCTCAGAGCGGCGGGCGGGAACCGCCGCCAGAAGCGGCGCCCCCCCCCGGCCGCTACGAGCGGCGGGCGGAACCGCCGCCCGAAGCGGCGGCCCCCCGCCGCTCGAGCGGCGGGCGGAACCGCCGCCAGAAGCGGCGCCCCCCCCCCCCCCCCCCCGCCGCTCCGGGCGGCGGGCGGAACCGCCGCCAGAAGCGGCGCCCCCCCCCCCCCCCCCCCCCCCCCCCCCCCCGCCGCTCCGGGCGGCGGGCGGAACCGCCGCCCGAAGCGGCGGCCCCCCCGCCGCTCCGGGCGGCGGGCCGGAACCGCCGCCCGAAGCGGCGGCCCCCCCGCCGCTCCGGGCGGCGGGCGGAACCGCCGCCCGAAGCGGCGGCCCCCCCCGCCGCTCCGGGCGGCGGGCGGAACCGCCGCCCGAAGCGGCGGCCCCCCGCCGCTCCGGGCGGCGGGCGGAACCGTCGCCCGAAGCGGCGCCCCCCCCCCCCCCCCCCCCCCGCGCCGCTCCAAGCGGCGGGCGGAACCGCCGCCCGCAGCGGCGCCCCCCCCCCCCCCCCCCCCCCCCCGCGCCGCTCCGAGCGGCGGGCGGAACCGCCGCCAGAAGCGGCGCCCCCCCCCCCCCCCCCCCCCCCGCGCCGCTCCGAGCGGCGGGCAGAACCGCCGCTCGAAGCGGCGTCCCCCCCCCCGCCGCTCGGGCGGCGGGCGGAACCGCCGCCCGAAGCGGCGGCCCCCCCCGCCGCTCCGAGCGGCAGCGCGCTATCCGCTGCCGCCTGTAGCGGCGGGCCCTCCCGCCCTCGCCAACAACGGCGAACGGGTCCCGCCGCCTGCAGCGGCACCTCCCCGGTGCGCGCGTGTCCGAAAACTTAGCCACCGGACGCGGCCACACACACGCCCGAAACCCTAATTTTGGGTGCACGGGATTGCACGGCGAATCGGACCAAAAACCCTAACTAGGGTTTGACCCCAAAAACTTTTCTAATTTCAAAATTATTTTTCAGATTTAAATTACGATTTCTTTTTCGTCAAAATCTGTTAAATTACACAATTTTTATTCATCGCATTTTATTCGGATTATCTGATTATTTACGTTTAATAATTAGGAAGATCCTGCGACCGCTCTGCCGTTAGTTAACTAACCTAACGGTGTATGACGTTGCCCAGTGGTCCAATAATTATTAAACGAAAAATTTTCATTTCCATTATAAAATTTCTGTGATGATTAAATGATGTGTAGAAAATTATATGCCTACCGCATATTTAATGATTCTGTGATGTACATTTTTATTTAGCATGCTAAAAATCACTATGACATAGTTTAATGCCTGTAGCAAAACTATATGTCTACGATAAGATTATTAATTACCTGCAGCATATAAATAGCATGTGTATACATCATACCTGTTTCAATTCAGGTTAATTGAGCACAACTTTTTAGTTTACATGTATTACATTACAATATATGTTTGATGTGCTCATGACATGACGATATTTTATGACAACAAACCAATAATGATTTCAAAAAACTTAACATCATATCCTAGTTGACAAAATGAACCTGGAGTTCAAAACCAAAATGAACCTGAAGTTCAAAATCAAATCAAAAGTCAACACCCTTTCACACTAATAAAAATTAACAAGTACGAGGGATTATACGAAAAACATTTATGCGTTTTCTTTTAGAAATACGCATTTCGCGATGAATAGATCTCTCAGATCTATGGTTTGTATAAACCAATATTGACACCAGCAGTTGTCATAACACCACCGAACTCTCTTGAGTAATCTCACTTTACAAGGTATGATTCTTGAATCTAACCTTATGTTTTAAGCGTACGTCCGAAGTCGTGGCTTAATAGATAAGTGAGAAATTATAAAATTCGTACCCACGTAATTGTTTCCCCTAGAGTATGATTCTATATCCACACAATACTGAATGACTCAATCAAAATGGCCTGAAGACCATACTTGAGTTTTCAAATAGACTTTTACAAGTCTCTCATAAATTAGAAAGTGGAAATATAGAAACTAACTCATTTCCCTTGTATAAGTCTACTTTGTAAGACCAATAAACATTCTTCCTTATAAACGACAATAAGGACGACTGAAAACAGGGGAAGTCTTGAATAAAAATGAGAAAGGGAAGATATGATGTACCTCGATATGGAGTATGCAATGGCAACCCAATATCAGACCAGAAGTTCTGACAAGACCCATAATGCTTTTTGCAAAATTAATGGGCATTAACGTATGCCATATAAAAATATATACATATCTAGTCTAAACGACGAAAGTCAAATTGACTGTATGTATAATTCGCTATTTCCCGAGGACAAATAAATTTTGAAAAGAAATTTGACCTGTTGTCATAATATGAGTCTAAAATGAGCACAATTGTGGACTTATATTTTATAGAAACCGCATCATACTATGAAACTTGTTGCTCTAACATAATTATTAGTAGTATTCTCTTGCAGTATATATGTGCCCTTTTACGCATTTTATTTTACTGTAAATGATTTATCATCCTGAATACTCCTAAAATGAGGATGCCATGTACTCTCTGAAACTTATAAAGTTTCAAAGGATATTCGTCAAAATGAAATCCCTAATGACTCAAGAAACCAATAAAGCCTGAAGCTTTATCCAACTATGTTCCGCATAATAGTCATTGTGAAGATGTAATCTTTCACAGTTTGAACAGAGTTCACCTATTACAAGGAAAAAATTAACTTGAGCATTTTAATGGACGTTCAAAAGTCCCACATAAATTCGAACAGAGGAATTAATTTGGAACACCAGAAGTGTCCAGAATCGACCAACTTTGGATCGATGTCACCCTGGATTGATGATGCAAGACATCATTAACCAGACGAACCCGAAGATTCTTCAAAAAAGGGTGAAACTCTCATTATCCCATTCAAAAGGGAAAAATGATTACGAGATCATCTCCATTCACGTGGACATTGACTCTCCTCACTTCCTCAAACGAATTTAAGATGATATATTATCATTAGAAGTATGAGACCTTTAGGCCTCTTGAGAGTATTTGAGGGATAAAAGTGCACTCACACACTCCCTACATATGGCTGATGATGTACCTTAGAGTACTCATATATATATCCTCTTTAAATGGTCATAATCAAAACCTTGTTATCCAACCGCAGTCCAGATTGTTATTAATCACAACGGACATATTACATTACTGGGATATTGGTTGGGCTTTTACTTACCCTCATACCACCCTCAAAAATTCCGCAGTGGAACTTATTCATCGGGACTAACCCTCCTAGATGAATATGTTCCGAGATCCCCAAACGGGGGAGGCATTAGAGCACATCTTATAGATGGAGCCTTGACGGGTTCATATCCCTAGTTTTATGCTCAACTTCATTGAAGTCGAGCTTATTGCGGATTTTTGGGATAACACTGGGAAATCAATTTAACAACTGGAAGAAAATTGAACACCCTGAAGCTTTGTGTTCACACCCAGTAATGGGTTATATGTAAATCATTAAAATGATTTAAACGGATTACTTGTCCACTAGAAATCCAGTTGTAGGTGACCATATGGGAACATGCAAACCATCAGAACGCCTCCTTAGAAACTATTTATATGAGCCTGATCACCTCATATAAACAGTTTCCGAGAACCCCTAACGGGGGAAGCGTTTAGTGCACATCTTATCGATGGAGTCATGATGAGTTTACATTCCCATATCACCACTATGGACCATTTAAAACATTAATACCTATGATCTGATTATCATGAATAGTGATGAGATCTTGACGATCCACACTTATGAAACTGTTAAACAGTTATCAGACATAGCTATTGACAATATAAATATTGTTAAATTCACACATCCCTGCTACTAAAAATCCAGCTAGGATTGACATACCAACTATAATGCTTGCAATCTACCAGTAGCAGAAGTGGATATCCTCAATGGATGAGAGGACATACCACGAGACCCTAAAACAATACCACCACAGGAAAGTGAGCTCATCTCCATATCCTCTCCCTTTCCAGAACCTTCGGAAGAGATAAATCTGGAATAAATTGAGTAATGTACGTACACGGAGAGGTATTTGGATAAAACACACTTGTCGACAATTACTCACATTTCATTTTGCCATTGATATCGTTCACAATCTCCGTTTCCTTAAGCAAACACAGAAATTTGGCCAAATTATATGGAACGAGGCAATAATAAGTTGAGCTGGACTCACTTATGAAATGTGAAGTGTTTGGACCTGAAGTCCTGATATCAAAAGATATCAAACCTGTGGGCTACCGAGTATTGTATAAATAAATAAAATCGTATGCTATAAGCAAAACGCTATAGCCTTAGAGGTTTATTTCGCAGAAACCAGGAAGTAACCATGTAAGATGAGTTTAACTCACTTACAAAAATTAATTAAACTGATGCATCAGGCTCCCTGGTCATGATTGTGAAACCCATGCGATTAGCAAAGATAATTTTAGGCTATGTTGCTATGGATGATGTGACAACATACTCTTATAAATAATCATCCTAAAGATGAAACCTTCATCTTGAAGATGAATAATCATCCTGAAGATGAAACCTTCATCCTGAAGATGAATAATCATCCTGAAGATGAAACCATCATCCCGAAGATGAATAATCATCCCGAAGATGAAACCATCATCCCGAAGATGAATAATCATTCAGAAGATGAAACCATCATCCCGAAGATGAATAATCATCCAGCAGATGAATTACCATCCAGAAGATGAAATTACCATCCAAGTCGATGAAGAAACATGGAAAATTGCAATCCACCAATACACCTACTGGTTGTATGGATGCGCATTAAGACCCCTTCCGTTCGCTGGAAGAGTGGAAGGATATCCTAGGTCCTGAAGTGCCTTACTCAAATGTCTTTTGTACACTCCTTTATCTGGCAGTAAACACTTTAACCAGATACAGTGCAGCGCCTGCAGCGCACCACTGGACCAGAGATATGTAGCTTCTGCGCTATCTCCAAGGGTCAAGGATCATACAACATGTTAAATGTGTTTGCAGATACATGTTACAGATCATCGCGATGACTGCAACCAAGAAGCGACCAACTCCTAGAGACCAGCAAAGCATACTTCCAAGGCAACATCAATCCCACCATCCCGAGAGGCTCATCAATCCAAGAAGCAAATCATAAGTACGCACAGCCAGGTCCAGCAGTACCTCACAGACACAGTGAAGACTGATCAGAGACGTGATGCTACCTACCGAGTCTGCAGACCACTCCTCCTCAGAAGAGATCCCTCAGATTCAGTAACTGTCATAGATGAGCGATACTTGTATAAATGAGCGATGTCTTGTATAGGTGAGCGATGCCTTGTACTTTGTATCGGAACACTGTAAGAGATTGATGTATAATTGCCTAGGAGATCTGCAAGCCTGCAGCTTGTACAGATCAGGAGAAGTCAAATGTAGTGTTGTACTCTTTTCCCTTGGCTATTGGTTTTTCCTACTGGGTTTTCCATAGCTAAAGGTTTTAACGAGGCAACCTCATTGACTCTGGATCCAGAAGTATCCACCCCCTAAATACTTCCACTAATCAGGGGAAGTTACGGAAACCGTACTCTTTTTCCTTGGCTATTGGTTTTTCCCACTGGGTTTTCCATAGCTAAAGGTTTTAACGAGGCAGTTATCCCTAACTTAGGATCCAGAAGTATCCACCTCTAGTGATATCCATCGATCAGGGGAAGTTACAGAGACTTGTACTCTTTTCCCCTAGCCATTGGTTTTTCCCACTGGGTTTTCCTTGGCAAAGGTTTTAACGAGGCAAGTACTCTTAAACTTGGGATCCAGAAGTATCCATAGACCCATGATCAGATAAGCTCTATGAACCCTGAAGCGTTCATCACGGCTTACAACAATGGATGGATAAGGGGAAGTGTTATAAACGGGCTTTGGAGGCCCAACCCGTTAGTGGGTATCCACCCATTATGTAACCCTATTACTATAAATACAGAGCTACGGGGTTCCGTAGCCGCCATGGTTTACAACATGTAGCACAATTAGGTATGTTCAAGGAGTCTTTAGCATTCACTCATTTGTGAACGATAATAATTGATGTAGCGGACCATCCACCACAAAAGATACTGGAGAAAGTCCAACAAAATCCCATACAGGTAAGGGGTTGGCAATCGGGTCAAATAAGCTGATCCTAGTCCTGAGTGATACCTTCCAAACGATGCAATATTTTTTCTACAGATTCTACCATACATTTCTCAATTGTTAAATGCCCTTTTCAGAAACGTCAGAAGTGAAACATAAACACCAACCATTAGCTCAACTTCTCACTGAAAAGCCCCTCAAGTGATCCGATCAAGGCAAACAAGCTAACAAGCAGGCATCCATAGCTGAAAGCCCGAAGCACAACCCATTTCCTCGTCCACGCGCCGATCTTCCGCTGCACGAAGTACATCTCAACGGGGAAGTAGATGGCCAGAGGCCAGAAGTTGAACGCACCCAGAACCCCCAACACACTATTGAAGTATGGGAAGAGCATCGCGATGCCTGTAGTCGAAGCCACGTAGACTGTTCTGAAGCAAAGCCGTAGTAGATTCAGCTTGCACGGCGGCAAGAATGGGAGTTGGATGGCGTAGAAATCGTTCACGAATCCGCTGTCGGGGAACTTGTCCGCGAACCATCTGTCTACAAATGCGAAAACTGGCTGGCTGTACATCTGTTTGAATAGAATCAGGAGTTTCAGAATTTACAAACCATCCTGCCGTCCTTCAGTTGACTAAATATGCTCAGAGAAATGTTTTACTGCTGCTGTTCGCAACATGGATGATGTTTTACCTGGTACCCACCGACCAGGTGAAGAACGATGCAGGCATTGGCGAAGTCGACCAGCCAGTAGGGCTCGTAGAAACCGAACCCAGTAAGAAGGTTGCCTGGCGTGTCGTCGCCAAAGGCAGCATACCCGAAACACCCGCAGCAAAGGTAGAAGAATGTGGTTATAAAGATGGAGACCATTGATGCCTTCTTCATGGTCTGGTTCTCGGCTGGTGGCGACTTTAGAGTATCCTGTACGAAATTAATTGGTTTTAGTATAATCTAATGCTAAGGATAGATGTTCTGAGTTATTATCTGAGCTCAATATCACCTGTATTTCTAGTAGAATGATGGAGTATGGATAGGCAAACGCGATGTCCCCAAGTCCTTGAGAAACCAGCCATACCTTCTGGGCTGATGAGCCTGCGTGAGCTCCTCCGAGCTCACCTTTTATTACTCCATTGGCTGAAATAATGATGCAACTGAGAATCAAAATACAGAATGTGGCTCATTGTTTGGAATCAGAATACATTTTTCAAGTGCTACTGACCTATCACTTTGGCGAGGCCAAGAGCAAATCCAATGAGAGAGTAGCAGAAGGACATGGCCGCAGCCAGAACGGAGAGCCACTCCATGTTGTGAAAGTCCGGTATCTGAGACAACACTATCTGGACGGCTCCAAACAGCAGCATAAACAAAGTAACCCCATACGAACACGGATCGCCGTGCCCTTCTCTGTGGTAGCAGCCAGATTTCTGAATTGCCCTGCATCCAAGAGCAAGCAAGAAGTTGTTCAAAGTTAAATTAGTACTGATCTCGACGAGCAAACAGCAGGTGATTAATAATTGGAGAAAAATCTGAAGTACCTCATGCTAACTGATGTGGTGATGCAGTAGGCAATACCAGTCCCATACATGCTTAGATATTGAAGTAAGCCACAGATCCATGTCCTCTTCTCACCTGAACCACCATTGAAATTAAGCTATGTACAGACACTATATACACGAACATACAAAGAATCCAAGAGTAAAAGAGGCATTTTATAATGTTGTCTCATTTGCTCACAACCTAAGTTAACTCGGACAGCGTCCATGTAAGAGTAGTTTCTTCTTCCGGTCTCTGGGTGCGGAGACCGGTAACAGTCTGCCAGAAGGAAGGCAGACACGTAGGTGACGACCGCGAAGCACAGCAAGGCAACCGGCCCTGCGATCCAGCCCAGTTGCGCCGTGCTCCACGCTAGGGAGAGCACGCCGGATCCGATGACCGCGGTGATTATGTGGGCAACGCAGGTCCATAGGGTTCCTGGTTGAGTGAACTTGCCCAAAGGCTAAGCAATCAGCAACTGATGCACATGGAGTTAGCATATGAGGAAGAAATTAAGCTAGTTCGTTTACCAGTTCTCAGATGCCCATCATCTTGGCATGAGGCTTCTTCTAGTTCAAGAGACTGATGAACAGCCATCTCTTCACTATCAACTTTGTTACTACTAACCTATAGAGGTGGCTGATTTATAATCTCACAGTGATTGACATGGGCATTTCATCAACTGTGCAGAAAATTTCCTCTTCGGTTTGTAGGCCCAAAACTTTGAAAAGTGAGGATGCTGAGGATTGGTTTGAGGAGTTTAGAAAAAAGGGGTGTCTCGTAAGAGTGGTGAGCAATCACTATGTATACCAAGAGCCAAACAATAATGTGTGTGTTTTAGTCCTAGGCTTCCCACCAACATTTATTTTTCTACTGCCTTCTGCTCTAATCATGTTTGCATTTAGGGACCTACCAAGCTTGGGATAGGGGTTTGGTTTCTTGAGCAGCACAAACTATTCTAAAGAAGTGGCAAGAGAGTTTTTTTTAAGTAAAAAGAATGCATGGATACATTCCCTTCGGAGGATTTAGTCTTGTTAAATTGGTCCTTGCAGTAAGGCAAGGAAAATATGAAAATTCTACATGTATATATAACTTCAAATTATGACATCATTGCTATGGAGGATTTGGACTTGTAAATTGGTTGGCGTATAGAAGAAATGGTGATGCAACGGCAACAATAAGGTGGATAACTCATATCCTCTCTACAACTTTTATAGAGAGGAAAAATATTCGTCTAAATATGATGGACGCAAGCTCAGACCAAACAAATGCTGCTGCCATAAGCTAGTGTCTTTACCAACTCTCGCTGCGTCTTTTTTTTATTCGAATGAATATCCATTTTTACTTGTGCATTTCCACGGTATGTTCAAAGGAAAAATGGCAGATCAGGAAGGAAAATAAGTGGTCACATGCAGCTCCTTTGTTTTCATTCCCAAATTTATCTCAATGGAATTGTTAGGCCTCATTTTAGGCTTGCACAGTAAAAGGGAGGAAATTGAAAAAGAAGTGGTCCTAAGAAACTGTTTCTTGAAAGGGGATCCATTTCTGCTTTCAGACATCGTCACTGCTCAGCGTCTTACTGTTTTGCTGGCAACGGACACCGATAGCTTGATATTCTAATTTGCATGTTCCAATTTATGGTGAAATTATCACATACAGGCTTTACCACTGAGCTAGAGCAACAGCCAGAAAAGGTTGAGAGTTGCTGTGAATGAAAATTACTGTGATTACAGACATAATGACCGGATCAAGCAGAGCTATCATGTTAATCACTGTTGAAATAAATAACAAAGCGTGCCCATCAATCATTCTTTGCATAATGCATGGTATGGTCCTTGAAATAAAGAATGCGAGCAATTGGATGGAGCCAAATATAAGCATGTGCCCTCAACAAATTCGCATTGACTGGTGTGGCCACAGGTGCGTCAGCTCTCCTGGCATGTTGTTTATTTCCTGTGTCATTTGCCAGACAAAGGACACAAGGATGAGTTTTGGAATAGCGAAAAAAAGGTGGCAGGCAGGCTTGCTTCTTTTCTGGCATCGAGGAGAACGATTGAAGGATACATATTCTATTCTGGGGTAAGGAATACAGAGCTGGACACGGCTTGATCAGGACGACTTCCTCCCTAAGTTAGGCAGGTAGACTGGCAAGTGTGATTTCCAATCGAAATGGGAGGATTTGGCATCAGGCCCAGCAATGATTCTTACAAATCTCTTGATCGCAAAGCAGGCGGCGAGCCTCTTCAAGCCAGAATACAGAGAACGTTTACGGGTCAAGCTTGTTACTATCCAGTATAAAACTTTTGATAAGAAATTGGCAGAAAAGAGATGCTCCTGGACATGGAAGAAAACCATACACTCAACATACGGTGGGGCTATGAAGAAGTAACTATCCGTTATGATCTTGACTGTGGAGCACCATCAGCATAACTTGGATATTAACCGTGCCTTGTTTACAGTGCATCCTGAATCATGCCCCATCTATTCTTGCACCAGAGCCGAAATTTTCATTTAAGGGACAAATTATAAGCTAATACAAAATAATTTCTAGGTGCAATAAAAATCAAAAAGAAAAAGCACCATACTCAATAGAACTCTAATAAAAGCCGGAAACCTAAGAACTCTAATATAATAAAAACTGTTTGGTCACACATGATGTGCTTGTTAATGTTGTCATTAGTGACACCTTAATTTTGTCTTGTCTACAGTGAGATCTTGATTAGTTGGTATATGACATGAGTCATGTCGTATGTCATGTCATAACACTGTCCACAACATGCAGCATCTGGAGTTCATGTCGTACGTCATGTTGTAACATTGTTCGCAACATACTTATTCGACTATCGTATG